>OX467083.1:21575584-22787006 GCA_950106755.1 Climacium dendroides
TTCCAACATTCTTCTACATTTTGGCACCGCTGCTGGAGAGGCAAAATAATAGGTTAATTTATTGTTTCCTTTTTCTTTCGTTAAGAATATATAGATATGTTGCTCGGTAATGAGCAGTTTAGAGCATGAGTGATAAGAAAATTCACCAAAGAAAGTGAGACCAAAAACTGAAATTGAAGTGCTAATAAATCATGAAGGTATAATAAAAGCAATGTAATGAAAATTAAAACCTGGGATTACAAATCATGGCAACAAGTGAAAATAAAGTAAAAGAATTTTGAATTTGAAGTTCATGATTACTTTAGGTTGAACATGTGCTAGTTTGAACTGAAACTAATTGTTGTAGTTAGAAGTGAAACTTGAAGGATTTGGTCTAAATTAAAAGTGCTTGAGACCGAAACTAGAAGGATTTGGGGCCGAAACCTTGAAGGGTTTGGATTGAAAGTAAAAGGGCTTGGACCGAAACTTAGAAGGGTTTGGGGCCAAAACCTTGAAGGGTTTGGGTCTATTGGGCATATATTGATGAATGGCACCGAACTCTGAAGTATATACAGAAGGCTGCAACTTAAATTTTTATCTCATATTTAGAGATTTTCATAATTTTTAGAAATTTTAATTTCTTGTGTTAGATTATGTATTTTTTATTGTGTTCACCATTCAGATTTTTGATTGGAAGGGATTTGAAAGAGGAATTTATTCATGAAAAAAATGTTAGTGTTCATTAGTTTTGCCAAACCTATGTCTACAATGAATCAATGACGTTGTTTTCATAATGTTATACAAGTTTAATCACTTTCAAATTTTTAGGGGATATTACTAACTTATAAAAGAACTCTAATCCCGGAGATACCATCAAAATGGATTGTATACATATCGAATTTAGCAATCTAAGTGCAGCTGCCCCAAATTTTTGCAGTGAAAAAAAAAGAAATTCACACTTTGAACCTTTGGATCCCACTCAACTCAAAGAATTTATGGTTGAAAATTGGGAAGTAGCTAAATAGTGAAGATAAGTTCAAGATCTTATAGTTGAAAACTAATTTTTCTTTATCATTCATTGCCCGCTTCTCACATTTCACAAACACCCCATTTTGACTGCTTTCTTCAAAACCCCTTCCAATACCTTTAGGGGTTAAAAGTAGAAAATATGGCAATAGAAAATGGTAGAAAAATACATTCAATCTAAAATCGGAAGGTGCACCACCTCCCAACAATCTCCAATATGTACGTGGTGCCCAATACAAGCTGGACAATATGTTTGGCACCGTACGTGGCATTCAACATAAACTTTGTGAAGGTCACTCCACATTGGCATGTGAAAAAGTGCCTCATGTTGGTTGTAACATGAAGTACATCTACAAGATCAAAGATGGTGTGATGCTAAAACCTTAGCAAGACGAAGTTGAAAAGATTTGTGGAACAACCTTTTCATTCCCAAAATCAAAGATTGTTGAGAATAGAGTTTCCACATGTTTACCACAGTGATGTCTAAGAGGAAGACACTATTGGAAAATTTAGTTTTTCTGTTGTTTTGGTCGCGTTGATCCGGTCAAAATCTGATAGAAATCTGTTAAAATCAACAAATTTTTGTTAGATTTTGACCGGATCAACGCGCCCAAAACAACAGAAAAACTAAATTTTCTAGTAGTGAGAAAAAAAAGCCTATGCCACCACTTGTGAGTGCGAATTTGGGAAGAATATTCACCTCTCAATTGGTGGACGACATCCACTCCCCGCATAAATGTAGTGTATTGAAAATGCATTGGAGATGTTTCTATTGGCTTTCGCAAATGTCCCACCTGTCGTTGAACCACCGGACACTCTTTGCTGACTTCATGGATAGGTGGTGCAACCGTAGACATAACAAGAACCGGTTTCTTGTCAACCCACACTATGGCACTAAGTTGCTTGGATTGATGCATCCTCCATTCCAAATGCCCTTGAGTGCATTTCTTGTAAAGGGATTTAGTAGCCAAAGCCTTGGGAAGGCCAATGCAATTTGCCCTAACCGTGCCCGTTGCATATGTGCCTTTGTTCAAAAGGTCCATAAACAAAGGCACCGAGGAAAAAAAATTATCCATGATCACTATATGTCCTCTATTCTCTAACCCAAGCAATAATCCATGTACTACATTTGCCCCTTGTGTAGCCTCACCCTTCTTAGTACCGGTAATCCCGGGAATCCCCTTGTTGGCTCCACAATAAACCTCAAATGTTCATACATACTTCGCTTCTAAATCGGTGAGGCACCAAACTTTAATCCCCCCCATTTAGTTAGTTTCTTGGGCATATATTGACGAATGCACTACTAGAAAATTTCATTTTTTTGTTGTTTTGGTCGCGTTGATCCGGTCAAAATTTGACAAAAATCTGTTGAAACCAACAGATTTCTATCAGATTTTGACCGGATCAACGCGACCAAAACAACAGAAATACGAAATTTTTTAGTAGTGATGGCACAATACTTCCCCTTGTATTGTATCATCATCTCATCAATTGTCACCTTGTCCCCCAAACTCCACATATCTTTGCACCGATCTCTAATCTCATCTAAAAGCCACCTCAATTTCACCAATTTGTCAAATTCTACACTTGACCGGTCTATAGTTGCTTCATGATCATTATGCACATGTAAACACCGTATGATGTGTTCATAACAATTTTGTGACATAATAGATGATATGACTGGGCACCAAAGAAAGTCGCACGATTTCTTCCAATAACATCTAACATTTGGCTCAATTTTGATCCCCATGTACAAAGAGATAGCACAAAATGCCCTCAACTCCAGCGGATGTAGTACAACCCATGTCTCTCCACCCCGTAACTTCTTAGGTGTACATCTAGACTGTGGATTTATCTCAGAAGCATACCTGTTTGTCTCTACACATATTTTGCGTAAATTCTCTTCGGTCCAAAATTTATGGAATAGACCATATAGAGTGGGCATTTTTGGCGAAGGGTTTGGTAATCTCGGGGTAGGACCACTAAATGCAATTGGAGATGGATCAAACATAGAAAATGTCTTTTCCCATGAATCCTCATTATAAAGCTCCTTCAACCCTGGTAATTTTTCTTTGCCCATTCTCTTTCCATCTCCAATAATGCCAATATTTGGCCCAACCAAAAACCATAAAAACATTGTAAGTGACAAAAATACAAACTCTACATGAAAAAAATGATAAGGTAAAAAACAAAAACAAAGCAGTCCATGAAACAGACCTCAAAATAGACCCCTAAAGGACCCTGGCCAGCAATGAAATTCCATTTCATTTGTTTTAATTAGAAAAACAAAATTAAAAAACAAAAACAAAATAAAGACTTACCAAGAAGGTCGTTGGAGGAGGGGGAGGGAGCTGTTGACATTGGCCCGCCCTCCACCATGTTGATACCACTGCCCCCAAGTCATGTGCAGGGGAGGTAGCAGCTGTGGGGCAGCTACAAACCCCAGCTGCGAGGCTGCTGCCGCCTCCAGCAACTATAGGGCAGTAGCAAACTCCAACTGCGGGGCAGAAGGCCTACAGCCCCTGCCAGTTGCGGGGGGCTGGTTGTCGCCTCCGCTAGTTGCGAGAGGCCCACCACCTCTGCCAATTGAAGGGAGCCCACTACCTTTGCTAGTTGTGGGGGGCTGGTTGATGCCTTCACCAGCTGCGGGGTGCCCGTTGGCTGCAGGGGGCCAACCCACCTCCCCCCGCTACAGGGTGCCTGGCTGCCTCCACTTGTTGCGGGGGGCCTGGCAACCTCCGCCTATTGTGGGGCGCCTAACAGCCTTCGCATAGATGCCAGGCTACTTCGCCTTCCTTCGCAGCCTGCCTTCGTCCGCTCTGCTTCCGCCCACATTCAAATTCGCTCCGCTCCCGCTTGCCTCCTCCCAAAATGTTTTGAGCTTCTTTTGATGCCTTTCTCCAAGCATGCTCTTGCCTTGTGATTCTCTCTCTCCCACAGTAGCGTTTGTTTGTTTTGCAGGTACCTTCACTGCAACATCTTGCTTCTCTTTGTAGAGTTCTCTTTGTTTTGTTGTTTTCCTACTACTGTAGAAAGTTCTCTCACTGTTGCGCCTATGTTTTGTTTAGATGTATCCTTGGTTGTGACAAGTCAACTTTCCTCCCAAGCTTCCCACTCTACAGCTTGATATTGAAGGTCGTCGTCTTCATCTGCAGGCCAGTTGTTGTCACCATCCCGAGTCCCTTCTTCATCTTCTGATTCATCATCACTTGAGGAGTTACACATAGGTTCATTGCTTAGTGTTGTTTCTATTGCATCTTATTCAAACCTCAATATCTGCTCTGTAAATCCACTTACAATGCATTTTGTAACTCCATTGGCAAATAAAACTTGATACATTTTAACATTTGACTTCTCATCTATGTAACTCTTTTGAACTACACGTAGTATCCAGTCAATGCTTTCTTGTTCCTCTCCTTTCTTTGTTGATTGTTCTACTTCATTCACAATATATGAGGGAACTCTCACTGCTACTTCATGTTCTTGCATTGTAACTTCTGTCAATCTAAATTCACTGAAACCACTTAGGAAGGACATGTCCCTTTCCCTGTCCAAACTTGCTTGTGGCTCCAAATGTATTGCCTTCCTCTTCTATTTTTGAGCGTTTGTTGCTGCAGCTGCCTCTCCCACTACTGCAACGCCTCCTTTCTTCAAAACAAGCTTCCATCTCTCCTTTTCTTGCTTCTTTCCTTCTGCCCAACCTTTGGTGTAAGAAACTTGTCTCCTTGTTTTTGATGTGCACCTCTTGATTGTCAACTTGGATATCTTGCTCCTCCAATTTGTTGTCCTTGGCCACTGCAAATCATTCCATTGAAGCATCAATGTGGTTGCTCCCCTTCCCTCCAATGCCTTGAGGATTGTCTCCTTCCATGCTTTTGTGTTCTCCTTCATAATTTGGCCACACCACTGTCCTCAAAGTGTCTCTTACAGATTCAGATAACCCATCTACATGCCTCTCCTTCCACTTCAAAATGTAAGCTACTTGTTGATAGTATCTAGATCTAAAAGCCCTATTCTTTGAAGTAGTGCCAATGTCTCTCCACTTCTTTGGCCTAGGCAACTTCATTGGTAAGATAGTTTGAATCTAGAGCTGCTAGAATAAGTCTCTCTTGTTGTGCACTTGCACCTTGCTGCCTTGTCCAAGTTCTAACTATGTCTATTGGTCCTCCAATGTAGCAAAGAGAAATAGGAGGGTTTGGAATTTCAGCCATTGTGACGAATTTGTATGCAATTGGAGAGCTGTGAATTCAAATTTGAATTGCTACAACTTTAAAATGTTCTTTTTGTAATGTTTGAAGTTGCCGTTTTTCTTTACAATGTTTGTATATCTTATTGCATCTTTCATTAAATTGTTAGTTGGGATGCTTTGCAATGTTTCTTTGGTGTAAATGTTTTGAAGGTTTTGTTAGCTGAAATCGTTGTGGCTACCGTCGCTTTCATGCCATCATGTTGTGAAAGTTGTAAAAACGGTTGTAAGTTAGGAATTGGCCGTTATCACCTACCACAGTAGCTACAGTGTACTTTTTTGTTATTTAGAAGGTTGTACAAGTGGATTGTTTTCATTGGTTTGAGTTTCGTCTTTTCTGACACCAAAGTAGGAACCGTTTGCCCCAATGTTGGTCCCATTCTGGTAAAAGCCAAGTCCATCGCCCCCACAAAAAATTTCCTCTATGACCGCTTCATACATGGCACTTTCTTATTGGTTCTTCCATGTTGCCCTCCTCCACAATGGGACATGTATGCCTTTGAAGGCCTCTCAAAAATCAAATATCTATCTTTTTAAGTGAAAAACAAGAATTTCCAATAATTAACCATCAATACTGCCCGTAAAAAATTTTAAAACGGTTAGACAAATTTAACTGTCCACAGCAAAACGAGTTCAAAATTTTCAATCGACCATATATGGTCGATTGGGCAGTTAGGGGTTAACATTTGAAGTGACAAAAATCTTTTGGGGGGCCTTGCAAAAAAATGGGTAGCGCACTTCACAAGGTCACATTTGTAGTGTTTATTTAGTTTGAAATGGATCCACCCTCCTTCTTACTCCATCCATTGGCATAATATGAACCAATATTTGACAAATCCTATTACACTCTCACATTATCCATAGTCCATTCGATAGGCATCACATATCCATTTCAAGATTATTGTTCATTATACAACTTCTTATAGGGATGCTTTGAAAAAAAGGATTACAATAACAACCCACTACTATAATGCAATTCCAAACAAGCTTTTTGGGCATTATAGTTATAGTACTAGATTCCACCAAAAAAATAATTTGGCTTAAAAAATGGCAAGAAATCATGAAGTTTCTTCACACATCATTGCTTAAGTGAGATTATTTATTGATTGTCTTATTTCATTGATGAATTTCATAATTAAAAGTTTTTAGTGTATAGACTAAAAGTAGCATTAGTAGAATGCTTGTTGATTACACTAAGCTTTAAAATTCACAACTCATTTACAGATCCTAGTCTACTCAAGAAAGCATTCTATTAGAGTCCTCAACCAACATGTCTAGAAAATCAACAGAAAGAGCATTTGTTTCCATGGGACGGAAGTGGATGAACATTTGTATTTATGAGGTATATGCCCCTATACTTGATACTAATTGCAATTGAACATAGTTATTATCAATAAATGCCTTATTTGGACACCATATGAAAAAAAATAAGTTTCAATATATTGTCTCTAAGTGTACCAAAAGACAATACGAAACCCTCATAAACTTTCATGCTTTGATTGTACACTGTAATATACATCTGATGTCCACCATCCAGTAATTGAAGAAGGCGTTAGTGCGAAGTTGGTGTTGGCGAGTCACTTGGGGCGTTCAACCTTCCGCCCAAAAAGAAGTTCAATCTGAAGCCCGTCACGCATACCTGATGAGCGCTTCCATTCTCATGTTCTCCTAACTTCGCCAATTAGTTCCTACGCTTTGACGTGTTGTTGTGTAGAGAAGAGCGCGCTTTGGGAATACACAAAGTATCTAGTTGCAACTGGGAATAGTTTGCTAAGGAGTTCAATTGAATCTTCGATTTATGGTCTTCAATCTTCTTGTCTTCACTCTTCACTCTTCTCTTCGTTGGCCTATTCTAATGTGGCTCTAAAGGGCCAAGGGTAAAGGTGGGTGATAAGAAACAAGGTCGCAAACGGATAAAACAGGACAGCCAACACGAGTGACCGTCTTTATGATGAACTTTTAAATTTCAAACCCACGGTGACCAGGAAGCGCCTTGCATCAGTGGGAACAACATAAAAGATAGACCATGTGGGACATTAACCCCACTTCGTTGCCACAAACACTAAATGGAGCGCTTAATAAATAACTATGGCTCGCAAACGGTTTACAATGCAAAAAACGAAAAACAACAAGCCTCCAAAACTAATTAGGAGTAACAATAAAAGACAACGAGCCTCCAAAATTGGCTAGGAATGGCAAGCCACATGCCACAACACACTTTTCTTCATTCTTCAAGTCTTCATGTCTTCAAGTCTTCATGTCTTCATTTCTTTAAAATCTCAATTCTCCAAACCCCCAAAGTCAAAAATAAAAATGAAGTTCTAATTTAATCCTAATGTAGCTGCGTTCTTCAAACTACTGCCAAAAATGGCTTCCAACTCCAAATGCTAAGTGTGATAGCAATTTGGAAAACTAATGGTATAATCTAATACCTCTCAAAATCTCAAATCAAAAAATATACTGTCCAAAAGTTATGGATAATCAAAGTCTCAGCCTTCTTTATTGAAAGGCAACAGACCCCTCTTAACTCAAACTCCTATATCTCCTTCACTTTTTGCTCATTTCACAAGTGCTATAGTTACTTAGAAATTTAAGATCACAAACTAACTTCTCCTTGAGTTTCAAAACATTCCAAACTACTGTCCAAAAGTTATGGACAAATAAAGTCTCGGCCTTCTCTTTTGAAAGGCAGTAGACTCCTTGTCATTTAACAACCCATAATTATTGAGTCATAACTTCAAATGCTTTGAATCATGATTCAATAAAAAGCTAAGAAAAACCTCTCTAATGCCTAAAAATTTCAAAGAGAGAGACAAAAGCTACAAACTTTGGTGGTCGCTCAAATCTCTGCTCCTTTTTGTCGGATGGCAGCAGACCCTCCTCCACTCACACTCTTGTAACTCCTTACTCACAAATCCAAATCAAGAAAGAAAGGTGTCCGTAGAATCACAAAAACATAAGGAAAAACTCTTCAAATTTTCATTGAAATATTGTTGATACAACAAAAGTTATCGCCAAACAAAGTTTGGGCTTACTATACACATGTCTCCTTCAAACCCTAAAACAACAAGATAGACTTTTTCCCACACAAACCCGACTTGAAGGAGCAAGAAGATTCCTACTTACTCTCTAGACCCTTAAGGGAAATAGGACCAATCCATGAACACCACACATGGGCTTCCAAACAACCATTGGCTCAAAGAAAATACCTAAAGGTAAGTCCCTATTCATTTTTTCTAAGGCCAATGAACCTCAAAGGTCAATTAGGAGGTAAACTATTTCTAAACTCCCATTATTATATTTCTAACACCCAAATGAACTACCAACACTTGTATATCATACTAAACTCCAACTATCATCCAGTGGAGGTAAAAACTGAAGTCAATGAAGAGTGCTACTCCATTTGCAAGAACTTGAGGATGCGCTTGATTGTATTCGCCACGTAATTTGCATGTTCAGCCTTGGTTAAAGGATTCACTGGCCCTTTCAACCAGCATTGATGGTCAGTGCCTTTTCTATCTGGCCTCATCATACAAAAATATTGGTCTTCATTCATGCCCTTATAGCTTGCTTCGAATATCACATCATGTGTACCAGATTCAACACATCCTACTTAAAGTAAAATCACCAAAGCATGGACATCTCGATCAAGATTTTCATGTCAACGATGGTCCAAATGAGATTTCTTCAACGGACGAGAAGGTCCGTCTTCATCTGTGATATAGGTAGGCAATGGTCTAGAAATTGTTGGCTGAAATGGTTGACTAGACAATTGTGACAGGGGAAGTTCTAATTCCGCCTTCGGTTCAGACTCTACATCTTGTAACTCTATAAAACCCTCCAGTTCGACATTTTACAATCGAACTCCAAACCCAAATCCAAATCTAAAAAAAACTTGAAAGAATACGTCGAACTGATGAAGTTTATCTAAGGCTTTCACCTTATAAACAATTTTATCACTAACAAGCGTCATCTTGAAGCTAACGGAAGCGGCACCAGTAAGTTTCTCCTCCGAATCAACAATCTTCTAAAATGTATAATAAACACACATTCTATACAATGAATGTATTTACAATACGACAGCGTTGTGGAAGCCAAGGGAACAACCGTTTAGTTAATTCTGTATACTTTGAAATAGTTGTGGAAGATTGCGATGCACATTGTGAAGGAGGTTCTACTAGATTGAAGCTTCCACCATATTGTAGATGGGTTAGTACGAGTACAATGACAGATACGGTAATGGATCCCCTTGTGCGAATTTGAAGGTGGAACTGAGATGTTGGGATCATGAAATTGAGGTTTTGTTTTAAAGAAGGCTGAAAGCATAGTCCATTTGTACAACCAATCAACAATCGCGATAATAAAAAAATCTTGAATGTGATTGGGTGATGCAATTGGGTGATGCATGCGCGAGTGATGTTGGAGAGCAATGGTGGACTGACTAGCGTTGATATCTCACAAAGGTGGGGATTGCTTTGCGAAAGCGCAAAGAGATAGTCGGAGTTTCTGGAACAGACTATGGAATTTGCATCCGACTGTAGTTGTGATTATGAGGAAATGAATTTGAAGATCGCCGTATAGAAGGTGAGTTCTTTGTAATTTCCATTTCTGTGCAATGCGATGATGACCGATTTGGGAGGAGATGTAATTAAACACCGATTTGTGGTTCCGCTCATGTGTATATGCTGCCCAAATACCGTACTCGGATGGATGTTGAGAGGAGACTTGTGTGTGTGACATTGCAAGAGAAGAAGCTTTGTTGTTAATTAGAGAATGTCCAATTCTACAAGGAGGAAAAGAACAACATCGAGTTTTCAAGAAGTTGTCGGAGAACATCGACTTCTTTGTGCCTAACGCTTTGAGAACGGAGCACCGAGCGCTTACCTCCACTACCAGAATCACCGATCACTTGTCTTCGAGGTTGGCAGGTCTCATGCTGGCCTGGAGAAGAAGTTGGGTTGGCGTATCTAGTGGTGCAAAAGCCCACAAAGCCTTTCGTGGCCATAGTGAGCAATTGCCTCCATCATGCTTGAATTTATTGCTACAACCCTTAGTGTAGCAATGCTATGAATGGGATGACCGTGATCGGGTGAGTGCTATTGTTTTTTGGTGTCGCTTGGGCCATGACTACACCCTAGAAGTACTATACATAATGCAACAACAGAGGACTGGCGTTTTGCTATGTATTGGAAATGGAGGTAGGCATTGTAATGTGGTGGTGGGATGGTGTACGGCGGTGTGATTTTGCGGTGATTGAGTCATTGATGAACATGTGCGACAAGGTGATCCTGGACGGCAGCATGATCTTCAAGATCGACAAGAGTGTGGAATCTTTGGTGGTGGAAGATGACAAGATCGAGCTGTCAAAGGGCCTGGTGAAGGTGGGAAAGAAGAAGGGTGTGGAGCTCATATTGCAGGTGGATGTGTTGGCGTCCAATAAGTTCACTGCGAATGCAGAAGTACAGATTTGCAACTCGTCGAAGACTCCCGACGGTGAAGGCTCTTGCAATTGCATTCTCAATTCAGATCAAACGGTGTGGACCAATGGAATTTGGGCTGGGACTTATGATTCTATGGTAGTAGTTTGTTTATAAAAAATACAACCATTCTTGTATAAGTGTGTGGGGTGATGTAATTTGAATTCATTTATAGGCAATGCGTGTCAAACTGGATTGATGTTTTCCTTCAGAGTGGATGTTGTGATTGCAAACAATAACTTTTTCTGAAGGCGCGTGATTAACAATGGGTGCTGTGCACCGTGACTTCAGAATGGATGGGTCTCAACATTGGATTTCCAATGCTATCAAGCAGTTCAAGGAGGCTTTAAAGAACGGCAACTGGTACGATGTGTGTGTTGGTCATTTTATGAGTGCTGCATCATTTATTCTTAGTTTCCACATTGTAGGATGTTGGATAGTTCTTTCCACAAGGGGATAATCCCCTTATAAGCATGATGGAGTATTGATGTTGATTGAATTGTAATGATTTGGGGCTGAAAGGAATGGTCCCATGGAGGTGTGCAAGTTCAAGAAATTTTTGTTGGGCACATATGCTTTGGTGAAGACAATGCACCTCACAAAAGATGGTCCCATCAACATTGTCAGAGGGGCCAACTTAAATGGCAGCTATGAGGAAGGTTGGGCTAGGAGACCAAATGAGACACATTTAAACTAGAAGGGGGCTTGTTTGGAGCTTTTAGAAGGCAAGGTGTTCCTTAGAGTGTTTACTTTGGACAATGTCAACGTCCACATCCACCCATTGTGAAGAAGTTTGCTTGAATGAGTAAAAGTGTCTCTTATCACCATCTTTGTAAGCTAAACAATCTCTCATGTGAAGACACATAATTAATTATAACATCCTCCATGCTAAAAATGGGCACACAAACAAGAAAGACATAAGTAAATATTTTATTGCAAGGCCATTACCAAATTACATTTTCTAGTACAAGTAGTAAAACTTTAGGACTATTGTACTAATGGTTTGCACAAGGGATATATGGGAAATTTCATTAAAATGGCATATATTCCATGACTTTGACATTACACAATTCAAGCTGGGCGGTCTAAAATCTAGGACTCTAATAGATTTCAGAATGTCCAGTCTGAACTGTGGCCCAATTTGAACTGTGGGAATGGCACACTGTGAAAATGGCACATGGAATATCACCATTTTAATGAAATTCCCCTTATATCAAAGATTGTAGTGTTTATAACAATAAAATATAATGAAACCAAATCCTATTAACCTCTATAAACATATAAAGAACAATATAGCATTTGAGTCACATTCTTCCACAACTTATATACAAGGCAAACCTAATGTGAAAGGATGATTATTACTTGCACTTGTTGCACATGTGGGCAATTGCAAGAGAACACTATGCTTTTAGTTTATCAAAGTACATATATAAACGTAAATGGGAGCCTTCATACCTTCTTTATAGGGTCATCTCAAGGTCAATCATCTAAATACCCTCTCATGACACACCCAAAAATGCCATATTTTTTTCCCCTATTACGTCAATGGTCCTACTTGAAAAAATTCCAACCTAAATCGTCTAAAGTTTAAATAACCTATTCTCACCACTAGATTCCTATGAAATAGACGTCTAAAGTTTAAATAACCTATTCTCACCACTAGATTCCTATGAAATAGACATTGTGGTGGTAGTTGGGGTCAACATGGGTGCAATGCACACTTTTCCTTAACACACATTCCATTAGAATACAAGTGGAAAAATTAGAAAGATGGCTTCAGTAGGTTCAGTTACATTACATGTTTTGACATGCAGAATTTCCTTGCAACCCAATTCTTGTGTATCTATTCAGTGTCCACACTCGAAATAGAACCTCAGCGTGCATATTGCTGGACGAAGATTCGTTGTGCTCGCTATCCAAATCTTCCAAACCCATTGTCACCAGTTCAACGTTGATGGTGTCACGCTCATATTCGTCGCCCAGGTCAATCCCATCTTGGAATGTCTCCGATGCCCCACCCAGCCCTAAATCACACAACCTTCGCACCACCTGATGCATCAATGGTCTCTCTGAGCTTGTCCTCCTCGCACACCACAACGCCAACTCCACTAAGCTCACAAGCTCGACTCCGTCGAAATCGTCTCTCAAATTGGGATCTGCTAAACCATCAACTTGTTCGTCTCTCCAAGCCTCGCCCACCTGCCCATCAATGCCAACATGGGCACGCATTCATAGTCTGTAGCCTTGCATTCAACATAGACACTAATTGAAATTCACCCACTACAGTAACGCTTGGAGCAACGTTGATGGCAGATGGCTGAAAACACTAAAACATGATTCCAAAAATGACCTTCAACATCACTACTTAACATTGTCCACAGTTACCACCGGTTCTGAACAATGCTCGCTGAAAAACGTGGCAACTTTGCTGCATTGTTTCAAAATTTTCGTGTTTGCTGTTCCGAAACGTTGCGTGAAGCCAATAACGTCGGCGACAACGTCGCCAAACCGTCCAAATTCAAGTTGGGATGTAGATTCTTTCTCTAACTCCATTCCTCTGTATTCAACCGAAATGCATCACGCCTAATCACCAGCTCTTTCCAAAAGAAAAGTTCAGCCTGGAAAGCTAACCTTCTGAGCAATGTACATATGGGGTAGTCCAGTGAGAATCTCCATCAAAACAACTCCAAATGCGTAAACATCGCTCTTCTCTGTTAGCATTCCTGTCTCATGGTATCTGCAACCCAAGGAAAACCAACAGACTTGCCAATATCAGCATCAGGAACGCGGATTGCCATGATGGTGGGATGGCAAACATTGAACCTAGTCCACTCGGAGAGTCTCACTTAGGAGAGCTTGCACGGATCCTACTTAGCGAAGAGAAGAAAAGGAAAGGACTGGGTAAGCTGCAAGTCTCACTCTGGGTCGAGATATCCCGGAGTGCCTTTCACCAACGTTGTCACATGAGTGACGTTTTCCTGTGTCAGTTTGGACAGCCCGAAATCCGCCACTTTGGCCACCAGTTCGTCGGTGAGCAAAATGTTGGTGCTCTTCACATCGCGGTGGATGATGGGCGGAGAGCATTTATCATGCAGGTACTCCAGCCCTGCGCGTGAGCAGTGATCACAGACCATCACCCAGGGAAACTTGCACACCAGCACCACTCATGAACTGAAACCCTAGAAAACTCGACACCCACAATGAGGATGTTGCGAACCGTAATTTACCTTCCGCAACTTGGAGAACGATGTTGGTTCTCTGTCGCCAGCTCAAGGGATTCTCCGCACTGCTCTTCCCTGCGGACCATATGAGCACTGGCGGTCAGCTAGGCAGCGAGGTTAGAATCAGTGCAGCAACAGGAAATTGGCTTTTACTGCACTGGTCGTTATGAGATAGGTTTGCACTCACCTTGCAATCGGTAGCGAAGGTCTCCGCCACCCATGAATTCATAGATCAAGACCTGGTGCGTGCGAGTGCAGCTGAACCCAACCAGAGACACCAGGTACTTGTGATGCACCATGGACAGCAGCTCAATCTGCACAAGCACAATGCTCGTGATCACTTGTGTTTCAGGCAATAACAACTTCCCTGGCTAGACATGAGACTGTACTGAGTCTGATTTTCACGGAAAATGGAACTCAAGTTGATTTTCGTGGATTGAAGAATGTCCAAGACTCCGAAACTACCTCATTGAAAAACTCATGCTTGCTTTGATGCGAATTCGCTGACAACACTTTGGCTGCCACCTCTCGCCCGTCCGACAACTTCCCTTTATACACCACACCGAATCCCCCGCTCCCGATTTCATTCTCGTAGTTCTTGGTTGCTTGTTTAATCTTAGCCTGGGAAAAGGCGTAGGACGTCCCCCCTTTGGCCCTCAGTCGCGCCTGGAATGCCTTCTCCGATGGATCAAGAAATCCTGATGCACGAAACAAGAATACCCGCGTATACAATTATGATGTGCATCCCTTCCCTTGCAAACGTATTTGATCAGTAAAGAAGTCGACGACAGCAAGGAAATGGAACTGCAAAAATTCTGGATTCAAGAAATCGACAGGCTTACTTTCTCGTGTACAGAAACACAACCCCCAGACGATCAAGGCCAGAGCTATAACTCCACCAATGCCACCAGCTAGGACACTCACGATTAATTGATTAGACGACTTCCCTGAATGCGAGGACGGGACGGGGACGGTTTTCCACAGGACATTACTAGTGTTGATAATGTCATTGACGCTCCAAGCTCCGTCGTCGTTCCCCTTCAAAATCCAATTTCCCGTCCAATTTACACCACTGACGGCAGATCCGTTGCTGCTCCAGTAAATGACTTTCGAATTGACTTCTAGAATTTGAAGAGAGCCATCCGGCTGGAGAGTCAACTGACAGACACTATTGTCCGTCCTCGTCGACGCGGACTCCCACAGAGTATTATTTATCTGACCGTCATCAAGACTACTTCTGGATATCAAATTGCAGTCCGTTCCAAGCTCCAGAGTAAATGATTGAGACGTGGTTTGCAGTTTCTTTCCCGCGGACAGGAAGTAACCTACCGGCATGTAAGGAAAATCAGCAAGAGAGTACGTCGGTTTCCATGCCGAGTAGTTGGCATTCGAATGAAAGTCCGAGTAGTGAAACTCTGAAAAATTTTGGAACGATCTAGAAATTGCATCAAAGAGGTCTTCAATATTCTGAATAGGGGAGATGTTGGAGTCGTAGAAGGACGAAGTGCCATCGTCTCCAAGAAGCAGAAATGAACTGGGGTCCATTATCCCATTGACACTATTTAGAGCCCATAGTGAATTATTGTGTGTAAGACTTCGATTGGTGCCTGTGAAATTGTAGATGACAAAGTTCCCATCTTGTTGCATCCAGAAGGAGCAATTAGGCGTGGGTGCGTAGTTTGTGAAATTGGTGCCTGAGTAAGGCTGAGAGCCATTATAAACTACAAGATTGCAGTCGGGCCGCATCACTAAGGAGTACTGGCCGTTTGTGCTGGAGATGTATTGCTTGGGCTTCACCTCAAGGTCAGCACCCACGAGGACATTTACTGCTAATACTCCTGGAACCCATTGCATAGTAAACAGGACGAGAACAAGAGACACGTACCAGCGACTCATCGTCTTCGGATGCATGCGCTAATGCAAATTTCTGAGGTCACAAGTTAACTATCCCTGGTTGAACCACACCGAGAGACTCACAGACACAGAGCCTAAGCGCAAAATTAAACTCAGTCAGTTTCAAAGTGACGGCCATAGCTGGCTGTTGTGTTGATCACACTCGGTCGTCACACATCAAAACGAATACAGGCGTACCGAAAGCTGTGATGAGTGTTTCCTCCAAGTGGGAGCCAGGGCTAGATGTGGTGGAATCTTTTAGACTCTGCTTTTTCTTCTAAAGGAAAAGCAGACTATGACTCGCAGATTGACTGGTTTGCCCTGTTGGCATTGATGATTTTTTTTTAAATTTCCATATAAAAAATGGGAGATTGATTGAAATTTTATTTATCTGGCAAAGTAACAATTTGTTATAAATTTTTGAATTGAGCTACTCCAATTGGTCCAAAAGAGTCTCTAGACTATCCCCAAACCAACAAAAAAATGTATCTATTCTAATCATCTTACTCATTTAAGGCAATCACAATATTTCCTAACACGGCCACTACATGAAAGGCCTAAAAAAGCCTCTTTGTGTAATGAATTTACACTCAAAAGGTGTAAGTTCCTATTGTAGTCACCAATCACTCCATCACCATCATCAAAGACATTGATTGCAACCACTAACCCAAATCTCATTTATTGAAAAAAGTTTATGATGGATTAATGCAAAATTGTAACGAATCATTTCCTATGTATTCTGGCATGGTAGTATGGTTGTCATAGAATGTTTTATCTTAATATATTGTTGCCACAAGCATTAGTATGACATTTACAATTGCCACAAAAGTTATAAGTACTAAGCCCTCCTTAATATCTTTTTATATCCATTTTTCAATTTTATAAATATGAAAAGTCATCATTACCATTGTTGTTTAATACAATATGTTTTCATCAATTTTGGTATTATGTGGTGTGGTTTTTTTAATTTTATTTGGCATATTAAAATTTAAAAAAAAGTATTGGCAAACCAATTTTAAAATGAAAAATGAAAAGCAAAGTAAAGATAAAAGTAAAGTATCTGCAAACAAACAAAATTTGGCACACCCCTTTTTGTACTGTACCAAGCTTGCATCAGTCAAATTGGCTTTCACTGAGATCCCGACATCACCACAAATATACATACATGGAAACAAACACTTCTTTTAACCCCTAAAGTTCCTTGACTAAGGTATGTACACCCAAAACCGCCACTTTTTGCTACTGAGACTATTTTCTGTTAGTAGACTTATCAAATTTTTATATATTCTTGTTGACAAGTGAAAGGAAGTTCCAACGCACCAGAGGACGTGGCATTTGGATATTGTATGCAAAAGTTATTAAGGAACAAAGTTTGGTTCTAAAGCGTTTCTTCCACATAGGTACAGAACTGATTTTGGAGATGTACAATACATATAGTATAAATGGTGGTTTAAGGTCAGCGGCACATTTGGATGTCCCTACCTTAGTTCTCACCTATCATTTCTAGTACAAGTACCGAACTTTTGAAAACTATCATTTTTGGACACATGAAACCATAGGATCTTGTAGTATTTTGATTTGAGTATATGTGGAAAAAATTTAAGAAATTTCCACCATACAAATTGCAAGTTATTAGTATTTGAAGTGGCAAAAATCCTTTGGCCCCACAAAAACCAAGCAGCTACACTTCACAAGGGCAAATCATTATGATAAAATGTCCAAAATGGTTGTGCTCCTTTGGATTCATTCTGCAAGGCAAGTTGGCTGTATGCTTGAATTTTTTATTATTATTTGGATTTGTACAATATATAGGAAAAAATAAGTAGAAAGAAGCAGAGAATGATTCAAAATACTAAATTCATAAGAATTTATTTATAAAATTGAAAAATGTCAATCCCAATGGTTGTAATGTTGGAATAAATAGTATACATCATATGATTTTATTTTATTTCAAAAATATTAAAAATTGAATTAAATAAAGGACTTTAAAGTTTATTTTAGAGTAGAGAATCCATAACTATCCACAAACTAAAACTCCTCGTAATTTTCATCTCATTAATCAAATGGAATGATTGAAAGCTTTACATCTATATATAAATCTAATGAACCAATTTCAAATTTTTATTTTTGAGAAAAGTGATTTTTTCTTACCTACCCAAGCTGCCTGGGTTGAAAAACAAACTACATATTACACAATAAATTAGGATCTTAGAATGCAAAAAAAGGTTGAAAAAAAATTAAATTTTTTTCCCCAAGAAATGACGTGGCCAAGTCTCAGCTACATCAGACAATTGACTATTGCAATTGAAGTACAATTCAAGACTTTCTCAGCCCTTGATAACTCACGGTCTCACGAAGACCTCAAATCTCTTCTAATGTAGTCTTTGATTTTTGCATATCCCTTCACAAGCTTCAAGTAGACGGATTTTGGAAGACCTATAGTCACAAATAGGTGCCTATGTCCTTAATCTTTGAAAATTCATAAGTAATTCAAAAATGCTTGGAAAAATACAAAAGCATTTGTGTTAAGTTCCATGTCTATTTGTCTTCCTCTGAAAAGTGATATAAAAATATTTCTGTCCTTGGAAACCTATGAAAAAGGTGAACCAGTCCTTAAATGGTTGCTCTTAGAGTATACTACTTTATAGCTCCTCATCCAACCCCAATCCTTGAATTAATTGGTAAGTCTAATGAATAGGGAGTACCAGCATTTAATTACAAGTTAGCCGGTTGCAATCTAGAATTTTTGAATTAAGTTCAACATCTTTAGAAAAAAACTCCAATCATTCTAGAGGAAAATCAGAGCATATTCTTTATTTTCTTAAGGCCTAGCTGTTAGTATATTCCAGACAACTGGTTGGTCCAAGAAAATATAGAATCTTCGCGAGTTGAGCTATTTCCTCCTTGGACTGTGAATAAGTCCCTCCTACGCATCTAGCAAAGACTTTCCCAGCATGCCGTGTAACCCGTGTCCCATTGCCTTGCTATAGAATCTTTGATGTCAATTGAAAGCAGCTAAGTGATCACATTGAATGTGCAGTAGCTTAAAAAGCTCCTCATGAAATCCTTGCTACAATATTACTGAATACAATATTACAATTTCATATTGGGGCCTGTTCTTCGCACCAGTGTACCTGTCTGGGCCAAGTTAGTACACTTCCGGGGAGTAAGTGTGAACTCAACAAGTTAACCCCTAAATGACAGGCGCATGACCACTGATTTTCAAGCCTCACTGCTCATCACTCAGTTTGCTGCCATTTTGCAACTAAGGTGGGTACACCTAAAACCGCCACTTTTTGCTACTGAGCCTATTTACCATTATTAGACTGGTCAAATTTTCATATGTTCTTGTTGACAAGTGAAAGGAGATTCCAACGCACCAAAGAACATGGCATTTGGGTACTGTATGCAAAAGTTATTAAGGATCAAAGTTCGTTTCTTGAAAGTGCTCTATACAAATAGGTACATATCTGAAATTCGAAATCTACAAACCCTGTAGATGGCGCTTCAAGGTCAGGTGCCATTTGAAGGGTGCCTACCTTAGACATGTACAAAAAAATTCATATTCATTTTTCAGGGATGAAATTATATGTCTTCTTTACTTCACAAAAAATTTAGATTTTTTTTGTGGGAAATTGATTTTTTTTTGAGAATTTTTGATGAAAAAGTGAAGAAAAATCACATCAAATAGAAAAATATTTCAAAAAAACTAAAAATTTCACCATGTGTGTATACTACAATGACAAACCTCATAGTCATAGTGCAAAACCAATTTCCATGGCATTTTATAATTAGAATTCAATAGACATTGAAAATACATCCAAAGTTCAAATTGTAATGAAATATTCAATATTAGGAACTTTTCTAAAATTTAACTTCTAAAGTCCCATGCCCATTTTTCTGCTAAAACCACTTAAAACTATCACTTCTATTACAATCACCTACAAAATAAATTTCAAAAAAATATTTTTTTGAATTTAACCATAGGATCTTGTTCTACACTTGTCTCAGATCATGTGATAATTTTATTGTGATATTTGACTGTATAGATTGAAAGATATTAGCATTCAAAGTGAAAGAAAAAAAATTCTTTCAAGAAGTCGCTATGATTGCCCACAAAACAAGAAGCTCCATAACTTTCACATCTCTAATCCAAATGGAATGAATCAAAGCTTTCCATTTACAAAAAAATATAATCTATAAGAAAAAAATATTAAAAATTCTATTTCAATTTTTTGTGGATTTCTTTTGCTGCCTAATTTCCCCCATTTTGAAGTTATTGTGGCATAACTTTTGCTCCCAAGCATTGATTGAAATAAAAATTATACTCCTAGAAAGCTCTTAAGTTTCTCTATATTATGAGAAAATTTCAAAAGGTTTCAAGTCAAAATTGAGATCATAAGAGCCTACTCGAAATCCATTTTGTCCCTTGTAGGGACAATCGGACTTTAAGGGTTAAATTGGAGTAAAACTAAAGTAGATGACCTTCATTTTATTAGTTGGGCTCAAACTCAAAAATATCATTTTTGTGAAGAAATCTTAGATTTAGAGCAAGGAGCAACAACTTCCCAATTGGAGACTCTTCGTAATCCTACATGAAAGGTCAACAAGGAAAATAGGGATGAAAAAATGCTTCCAATAGCCTTATAGCTTATTAGATTGTAATCCAAGCAACACAAGATGCACCGGTGGTGTTCTAGGGTTAAGGTAGTGTGCTCATGAAGTGTCCTTTACGGGCTGGTCAACCTTTTTGATGGATTTTAAATGCACAAAATTATTTTCCCTTATTTTCTGCTTGTAGAAAAATTGATGTGGAATCTATCACAAGTGGTTTCATATTTTTTGAAGAATTTATGAATTACTTATGAATTTCCAAAGAGTTATGCTATAGGCATCTATTTTTAATCATAAACCTTGCAAAAACCCAAACATGTGCAACCTAATAAAAGATATGGCATAACCAAAACAAGCCCTTAGGCATACAAAAAGTAATACACAAGGTTCCAAAATGTGACCATTACTAAAATTAACCCCAAAAAGTTTCACTATATTTTTACCATAAACACTCCAAAACTATCAATTTTAATACAAGTAACAAATTTTAAAAGAAATGGTTTTGGACACATGTAATTGTGGGATCTTATAGTATGCTAGTTTGAGAAGATGTGGAAAAAAATTCAAGAATTTCCAATGTATAGATTGCAAGATATTAACATTTGAAGTGACAAAAATCTTTTGGGGGGCCTTGCAAAAAAATGGGTAGCCGCACTTTACAAGGTCATATTTGTAGTGTTCATTTAGTTTGAAATGGATCCACCTTCCCTCTTATTCCATCCATTGACACAATATGAACCAATATTTGACAAATCTTATTACATTCTCACATTATTGATAGTCCATTCAATAGCCATCACATATCCATTTCAAGATTATTGTTCATTATAGAGCTTCTTATAGGGATGCTTTGAAAAAAAGGGTCACAATAACAAACCACTACTATAATGCAATTCCAAACAAACTTTTTTGGCATTATAGTTATAGTGCTAGATTCCACCAAAAAACCAAATTGGCCTAAAATGGCAACAAATCATGAAGTTTCTCACTTGAAACAAATGGCAACAATTTGGCTTTAAAAAATGGAAAGAAATCATGAAGTTTCTTCACACATCATTGCTCAAGTGAGATTATTTACTGATTGTCTTTTTTCATTGATGAATTTTATAATTAAAAGTTTCCAGTGTATAGACTAAAAGTAGTATTAGTAGAATGCTTGTTGATTATACTAAGCTTTAAAATTCACAACTCATTTATAGATTTGATTCTACTCAAGAAAGCATTCTATTGGAGTCTTCAACCAACATGTTTAGAAAATCAACAAAAAAGCATTTGTTTCCATGGAAAGTGGATGATCATTTGTATTTACGAGGTGTATGCCCCTATACTTGATACTAATTGCAATTGAACATAGTTATTATCAATAAATTGAAATTATTTTTATTGGACCTTAATGGCGAGTGAAAGAAAATTCCAAAGCTCTTTAGCATGCCTTATATGGACACCATATGAAAAAGCGTATGTTTCAAAATATTGTCTCTAAGTGTACCAAAAGACAATACTAAGCCCTCATAGACTCTCATGTTTTGATTGTACACTGTACCATACAGCTGAAGTCCACCGTCCAAGTACTTGAAGAAGGCATCGGTGCAAAGGTAGTGTTGGCGACTCACTTGGGCGTTCAACCTTCCGCCCAAGGTGAAGTTCAACCTGAAGCCCGTCATGCGTACCTGACGAGTGCTCCCGTTCTCCTAACTTCGCCAATTAGTTCTTGCGCCTTGACGCATTGTGGGAGCCAAGGGAACGACCGTTTAAGTAATTTTGTACTCTTTGAAATAGTTGTGGGAGATTACGATGCACATTGTGAAGGAGATTCTACTGGATTGAAGCCGCCACCATACCGTAGACGGGTTTGCACGGGTGCAATGACGGATACGGTGATGGATCCCCTTGTGCAAATTTGAAGGTGGAACTGAGATGTTGGGATCATGAAATTGAGGTTTTGTATTAAAGAAGAAGGTTGAAAGCGTAGTCCATTAGCACAACCGATCAACAATTGTGATAATAAAAAAATCTTGAATGTGAATGGGGTGAGGCAATTGGATAATGCATGCGCGAGTGATGCTGGGGAGCAGTGGTGGATTGGCTAGCGCTGATATCTCACGAAGGTGGGGATTGCTTTGCGAATGCGCACAGAGGCAGTTGGAGTTTCTGGGGGCAGACCATGGAATTTGCACCCGACTGCAGTTGTGATTGTGAGGAAATGAAGTCGAAGATCGCCGCAAAGAAGGTGAGTTTTTGTAGTTTCCATTTCTGTGCAATGCGATGATGACTGATTTGGGAGGAGATGTAGTCTGACACCGATTTGTGGTTCCGCTCATGTGTGTATGTTGCCCAAATACTGTACTCGGATGGATGTTGAGAGGAGACTTGTGTGTGTGACATTGCAAGAAGGAGAGGCTTTGCTGTTAATTGGAGAATGTGTAATTCTACAAGGAAGAGGAAAAGAACAACATCGAGTTTTCAAGAAGTTGTCAGAGAACATCGACTTCTTTGTGCTTGACGCTTTGAGAACGGAGCACCGAGGGCTTACCTCCACTACCAGAATCACCGATTACTTGTCTTCAAGGTTGGCAAGTCTTATGCTAGCCTGGAGAAGGAGTTGGGTTGGCGTATCTGGCGCATGTGGTGCAGAAGCCCACAAAGGCTTTCGTGGCCATAGTGAGCAATTGCTTCCATTGTGCTTGAATGTAATGCTACAACCCTTAGTGTTGCAATGCTATGAACGGGATGATCGTGATCGGGTGAGTGCTATTGCTTTTTGGTTTGGCTTGGGGTGATTGCAAGAAACACCTGTCGATTTTGTTGCGTTTTCACAATACTCATGGTTTTTCTTCTATAGTATTTTAAAAATAGAAAACTAATTTTTTTTAAATTAAAAAAATATGAATTATGTATATACTTCTAAAATGAAGGTTTTCAGGGAAGGAAATGTGTAGGAAAATTCTCTAACTAGGAGAACTTGAAAAGTACCAAATCTCAAGAAAATATGACTTTTGATGTGAAAATTAGTTAAAAATAGTAAAAACAAGTAAATACAAAAAATAAAATGTGGAAATTTTTAAGAACTTTATGAAGATGGTCATTGACCAAAAAACTTACAAAAATAATATTTTATATGTTTCAAAATGCAAGCAGAAGGAAGTTCTCTTCATAGACTTCCACACCACACAAAATTAATTATTTTTAAAAACCCTTTGGTAAAAAGTTGTATTTATATGTAAGGAAGAACTCCATATAATTTTCTTGATGTGGGGTATATGAAAAAGGTACTCAAAAGTACTAAAAACCTCCGAATTGGCAAGTGTGACATTTATTTCGGGCCTATTTTTGGATAGTAAATTATTTTTGAAAATTACCAAAAAATCAAGGAAGTTGTAGGATAGTCATGAGTACCTTCCTTGTAAATCTTAAGTCATTCTAGTTAAAACACAAAAGTTATGGCCAAAAAACAACTCAGCCCGCAACGTGTGACAGAAAATAGTACAAGTGTTTCTTGCAATCACCCCTTGGGCCATGACTACACCCTAGAAGTATTGTACATAATGCAGCAACAGAGAACTGGCGTTTTGCTATGTATTGGAAGTGGAGGTAGGCATTGCAATGTGGTGGTGGGATGGTGTGTGGCGGTGTGATTTTGCGGTGATCGAGTCGTTGATGAACATGTGCGACAAGGTGATCCTCAACGGCGGCATGATCTTCAAGATCGGCAAGAGCGTGGGGTCTTTGGTGGTGGAAGACGACAAGATCAAGCTAGCAAAAGGCTTGGTGGAGTTGGCAAAGAAGAAGGCTGTGGAGTTCATATTGCAGGTGGACGTGTTGGCGTCCAATAAGTTCACTGCGGACGCGAAAGTGTAGATTTGCAACTCGTTAGAGACTCCCGATGGTAAAGGCACTTGTAATTGCATTCTCAATTCAGGTCAAATGGTGTAGACTAGTGGGATTTGGGTTGGGACTTATGATTCCATGGTTGTAGTTTGCTTATAAAAAATACAACCATTCTTGTATAAGTGTGTGGGGTGATGCAATTTGAACTCATTTGTAGGCAATGGGTGTCAAACTGGATTGATGTTTTCCTTTAGAGCTGATGTTGCGATTGCAAACAGTAATTTTTCTGAGCAAACAGTAATTTTTCTGAGCAAACAGTAATTTTTCTGAGGGCACGTGATTGGCAGTGGGTGTGACTTCAGGATGGATGGGCCACAAGATCGGTCCCGATGCTATCAAGCAGTTCAAGGAGGCTTTGAAGAACGCCAAGGCCATTTTATGAGTGTTGTGTTTATTCTTAGTCCCATGGAGGTGTGCAAGTTCAAGAAATTTTCATTCAATAGATACCCTGTGGTGAAGACACTGCACCTCACAAAGGGTGGCCCCATCACCATTGAGGGAGGAGGCAACTTAAATGGCAGCCATGCAGAAGGCCAAGCTAGGAGACCAAATAAGACACATTTAAACTAAAAAGGGGCTTGTTTGGAGCTTTCAGAAGGCACGGTGTTGCATAGAGTATTTACTTTGGACAATGTCTTCATCCACCCATAGTGACGAGGTTTGCTTGAATGGATAGAAGGCCAAGCTAGGAGACCAAATGAGACACATTTAAACCAAAAAAGGGCTTGTTTGGAGCTTTCAGAAGGCACGCTTGAATGGATAGAAGGCCAAGCTAGGAGACCAAATGAGACACATTTAAACTAAAAAGGGGCTTGTTTGGAGCTTTCAGAAGGCAACTTTCAGAAGGCACGCTTGAATGGATAGAAGGCCAAGTTAGGAGACCAAATGAGACACATTTAAACTAAAAAGTGGATAGAAGGCCAAGTTAGGAGACCAAATGAAACACATTTAAACTAAAAAGGGGCTTGTTTGGAGCTTTCAGAAGGCACGGTGTTGCATAAAGTGTTTACTTTGGACAATGTCTTCATCCACTAGAGTGTTTACTTTGGACAATGTCTTCATCCACCCATAGTGACGAGGTTTGCTTGAATGGATAGAAGAGTCTCTTATCACCATTTTTTTGTAAACTAGACAATCTCTCATGTGAAGACGCAAAATTAATTATAACGCTTGAATGGATAGAAGAGTCTCTTATCACCATCTTTGTAAACTAGACAATCTCTCATGTGAAGACTATCTTTGTAAACTAGACAATCTCTCATGTGAAGACACAAAATTAATTATAACGTCTTCATCCACCCACAGAAGACACAAAATTAATTATAACTTCTTCATCCACCCATAGTGACGAGGTTTGCTTGAATGGATAGAAGAGTCTCTTATCACCATCTTTGTAAACTAGACAATCTCTCATGTGAAGATGCAAAATTAATTATAACGTCCTCCATGCTAAAAATGGGCATACAAACAAAAAGAACATAAGTAGATATTTTAGATATTTTATTGCAAGGCCATTATCAAATTACATTCTTTAATACAAGTAGTAAGGCCTCAAGACTATTGTACTAATGGCTTGCACAAGGGATATCAAAGATTATAGTGTTTGTAACAATAAAATATAATGAAACCAAATGCTATTAACCTCTATAAACATATAAAGAACAATATAGCATTTGAGTCACATTCTTCCACAACTTAACAAGAAGGCAAAGCCAATGTAAAAGGATGATTATTATTTGCACTTGTTGAACATGTGGGCACT
Organism: Climacium dendroides; assembly: GCA_950106755.1. Lineage (NCBI taxonomy): Eukaryota > Viridiplantae > Streptophyta > Bryopsida > Hypnales > Climaciaceae > Climacium > Climacium dendroides. The sequence continues at coordinate 21,601,691 of OX467083.1, forward strand.
TGCAAGAGAATACTACGCTTTTAGTTTATCAAAGTACATATATAAACGTAAATGGGAGCCTTCATACCTTCTTTATAGGGTCATCTCAAGGTCAATCATCTAAATACCCTCTCATGACACACCCAAAAATGCCATATTTTTTTACCCTATTACGTCAGTGATCCTACTTAAAAAAATTCCAACCTAAATTGTCGAAAGTTTAAATAGCCCATTCTAACCATTAAATAACCAATTCTAACCACTAGATTCGTATGAAATGGACATTGTGGTGGTAGTTGGGGTCAACATGGGTGCAATGCACACTTTTCCTTAGCACACATTCCATCAGAATACAAGTGGAAAAATTAGAAAGTTGGCTTCTGTAGGTTCAGTTACATTACATGTTTTGACATGCAGAATTTCCTTGCAACCCAATTCCTGTGTATCTATTCAGTGTCCACACTCGAAATAGAACCTCAGCGTGCATATTGCTGGACGAAGATTCGTTGTGTCTCGCTATCCAAATCTTCCAAACCCATTGTCACTACCTCAATCTTGATGGTGTCACGCTCACATTCGTCGCCCAGGTCAATTCCATCTTGGAATGTCTCCGATGCCCCACCCAGCCCTAAATCATACAACCTTCGCACCACCTGATGCATCAATGGTCTCTCTGAGCTTGTCCTCCTCGCACACCACAACGCCAACTCCACTAAGCTCACAAGCTCGACTCCGTCGAAATCGTCTCTCAAATTGGGATCTGCTAAACCATCAAACTGTTCATCTCTCCAAGCCTCGCCCACCTGCCCATCAATGCCAACATGGGCACGCATTCATAGTCTGTAGCCTTGCATTCAACACAGGCACTAGTAGAAATTCACCCACTACAGTAACGCTTGGAGCAACATTGATGGCAGATGGCTGAAAACACTAAAACATGATTCCAAAAATGACCTTCAACATCACTACTTAACATTGTCCACAGTTACCACCGGTTCTGAACAATGCTCGCTGAAAAACGTGGCAACTTTGCTGCATTGTTTCAAAATTTTCGTGTTTGCTGTTCCGAAACGTTGCGTGAAGCCAATAACGTCGGCGACAACGTCGCTAAACCGTCCAAATTCAAGTTGGGATGTAGATTCATTCTCTAACTCCATTCCTCTATATTCAACCGAAATGCATCACGCCTAATCACCAGCTCTTTCCAAAAGAAAAGTTCAGCCTGGAAAGCTAACCTTCTGAGCAATGTACATATGGGGTAGTCCAGTGAGAATCTCCATCAAAACAACTCCAAATGCGTACACATCGCTCTTCTCTGTTAGCATTCCTGTCTCATGGTATCTGCAACCCAAGGAAAACCAACAGACTTGCCAATATCAGCATCAGGAATGCGGATATGGGATGGCAAACATTGAACCTGGTCCACTCGGAGAGTCTCACTTAGGAGAGCTTGCACGGATCCTACTTAGCGAAGAGAAGAAAAGGAAAGGATTGGGTAAGCTGCAAGTCTCACTCTGGGTCGAGATATCCCGGAGTGCCTTTCACCAACGTTGTCACATGAGTGACGTTTTCCTGTGTCAGTTTGGACAGCCCGAAATCCGCCACTTTGGCCACCAGGTCGTCGGTCAGCAAAATGTTGGTGCTCTTCACATCGCGGTGGATGATGGGCGGAGAGCATTTATCATGCAGGTACTCCAGCCCTGCACGTGACCAGTGATCACAGACCATCACCCAGGGAAACTTGCACACCAGCACCACTCATGAACTGAAACCCTAAAAACTCGACACCCACAATGAGGATGTTGCGAACCGTAATTTACCTTCCGCAACTTGGAGAACGATGTTAGTTCTCTGTCGCCAGCTCAAGGGATTCTCCGTACTGCTCTCCCCTGGGGACCAAATAAGCTGTGGCGGTCAGCTAGGCAGCGAGATTAGAGGCAGTGCAGCGACATGAAATTGGCTTTTACTGCAGTGCCCGTCATGAGATAGGTTTGCACTCACCTTGCAATCGGTAGCGAAGGTCTCCGCCACCCATGAATTCATAGATCAAGACCTGGTGCGTGCGAGTGCAGCTGAACCCAACCAGAGACACCAGGTACTTGTGATGCACCATGGACAGCAGCTCAATCTGCACAAGCACAATGCTCGTGATCACTTGTGTTTCAGGCAATAACAACTTCCCTGGCTAGACATGAGACTGTACTGAGTCTGATTTTCACGGAAAATGGAACTCAAGTTGATTTTCGTGGATTGAAGAATGTCCAAGACTCCGAAACTACCTCATTGAAAAACTCATGCTTGCTTTGATGCGAATTCGCTGACAACACTTTGGCTGCCACCTCTCGCCCGTCCGACAACTTCCCTTTATACACCACACCGAATCCCCCGCTCCCGATTTCATTCTCGTAGTTCTTGGTTGCTTGTTTAATCTTAGCCTGGGAAAAGGCGTAGGACGTCCCCCCTTTGGCCCTCAGTCGCGCCTGGAATGCCTTCTCCGATGGATCAAGAAATCCTGATGCACGAAACAAGAATACCCGCGTATACAATTATGATGTGCATCCCTTCCCTTGCAAACGTATTTGATCAGTAAAGAAGTCGACGACAGCAAGGAAATGGAACTGCAAAAATTCTGGATTCAAGAAATCGACAGGCTTACTTTCTCGTGTACAGAAACACAACCCCCAGACGATCAAGGCCAGAGCTATAACTCCACCAATGCCACCAGCTAGGACACTCAAGATTAACGTTATGGACGACTTCCCTGAATCCGAAGGGTCGGTATTCCACAGGACACTATTAGTGTTGAAAATGTCACTGACGCTCCAAGCTCCGTCGTCGTTCCCCTTCAAAATCCAATTTCCCGTTTGATTTACACCACTGACGCCAGGTCCGTCGCTGCTCCAGTAGACGACCGTCGAATTGACTTCTAGAATTTGAAGAGAGCCATTCGGCTGGAGAGTCAACTGACAGACACTATTGTCCGTCCTCGTCGACGCGGACTCCCACAGAGTTTTATTTATCTGAGTCCCGTTTGGAAAAGTACGTTTGGACATCAAATTGCAGTCCGTTCCAAGCTCCAGAGTAGATGATCTGGCTTGCAGTTTTTCTCCAGCGGACAGGAAGTAACCTACCGGCATGTATGAAAAATTAGCAAGAGAGCTATTCGGTTTCCATGCCGTGTAGTCGGCATTCGAATGAAAGTCCGAGTAGTGAAACTCTGAAAATTTTTGGAACGATCTAGAAATTGCATCAAAGAGGTCTTCAATTTTCTGAATAGGGGAGATGTTGGAGTCGTAGAGGGACGAACTGCCATCGTCTCCAAGAAGCAGAAATGAACTGGGGTCCATTTTCTTATTGACATCATTTAGAGACCATAGTGCATTAGGGTAGTCTCGAGTTCGATTGACGTCTGTGAAATTGTAGATGACGAAGTTCCCATCTTCTTGCATCCAGAAGGAGCAATCAGGCGTGGGTGCGTGGTTTGTGAAATCGGTGCCTGTGTAAGGCTGAGAGCCATTATAAACTACAAGATTGCAGTCGGGCCGCATCACTAAGGAGTACTGGCCGTTTGTGCTAGAGATGTATTGATTGGGCTTCACCTCAAGGTCAGCACTCACGAGGACATTTACTGCTAATACTCCTAGAACCCATTGCGTAGTAAACAGGACGAGTACGAGAGACACGGACCAGTGACTCATCTTCTTCGGATGCGTGCGCTAACGCAAATTTCTGAGGTCACAAGTTAACTATCCCTGCAATGTTGAACCACACCGAGACTAGACTCACAGACACAGAGCCTAAGCGCAAAATTAAACTCTGAAGTGTCGGCCAGAGCTGGTTGTTGTTTTTGATCACACTCGTCGTCACACATCAAAACGAACCGAAAGTTGTAATGAGTGTTTCCTCCAAGTGGGAGCCAGGGCTAGATGTGGTGGAATGTTTTAGACTCTGCTTTTTCTTCTACTGTAGGGAAAAGCAGACTATGACACGCAGGTTGACTCGTTTGCCTTGTTGGCATTGATGAATTTTTTTGAAAATTTCCATATAAAAATTGGGAGATTGATTGAAATTTTATTTATCTAGCAACGTAGTTGGCGCTTGCTATGCTATGCATTCACCATTAGAATTTCATAAGAATTTTTATGTATTAGATAGAATGTAGAGCAAGAATTTGAATAAATCTTCAGATAAAAATTACTAAAATAAAGAATAAAAATTTAATGAATGAAGAATGAAATAAATAACGTGAAGAATATGGTAAAAGATACACATACATTAGAATGCATTAGAAATTTGACTCAATTGTTACAAACAATGGTAATCCAAATAGAAGAATTTAAAGGAGAAATTTGTAAATCTCTAAAGCTTCGTGAACAATTTAATTGTTGTGAAATCCAAAATTGGTTCAATTTAATAAATTTCTCAAATCATTTGGTAGTAGCAATAGAAAATTGAAATCAAAAGCTCAAAGCTCACAAAAGCACAAAATCATAGAAATGCAAAAGAAGTATAAAGCTAAGAAAAGCAATGGAATTGCTACCCTTATAATATCACTATATTAATCCTCTTTAATATCACCTCCATTGTGACAACTATATCATTTCTATGATATCACCCTTTGTAAAAAGTGATATTACAAAGGTGATTGTGAACTGCTACTCTATTTCTGTATTATCACATTGTGTGAAAATACAATTTCTATGTATGCATGATTGGAAATATTTTTACAAAATATTATTTTAAAGACTTATTGAAATCATTATCATGCATTTTATTCAAATATATCAAATTTTTACTAATATGTGATACAATGAATGCATCGCATAGCAAGCATGAGCCTAGTATTAATGGTAGTATTTGTAATATTACAAAGGGACTTATGATTTTAGTAGTATGATGAATTTGTTATAAATTTTTGAATTGAGCTACTCCAATTGGTCCAAAAGAGTTTCTAGACTATCCCAAAACCAACAAAAAGTGCATCTATTCTAATCATCTTACCCATTTAAAGTAATCACAATATTTCCTAATACAAACACATGAAAGGCCTTAAAAAGTCTCTTTGTGTAATGAATTTACACTCAAAAGGTGTAAGTTCCTATTGCAATCACTAATCACTGCATCACCATCATCAAATACATTGATTGCAACCACTAACACAAATCTCATTTATTGAAAAAAATTTGCCATGGATTAATGCAAAATTGTAATGGATCATTTCCTATGTATTATGGCATGGTGGTATTGTTGTCATAGAATGTTTTATCTTAATATGTTGTTGCCACAAGCATTAGTCAGACAGTATGACATTTCCAATTGCCACAAAAGTTATAGCTAAGCCTTCTTTAATCTCTTTTGATATCCATTTTTCAATTCTTTAAATATGGCAAATCATCATTACCATTGTTGTTTAATACAATATATTTTTATCAATTTTTGTATTATGTGGTGTATTTTTTAAATTTTTATTTGGCTTATAAAAATTTTAAAAAATATTGGCAAAGCAATTTTAAAATGAAAAATGAAAAGTTGCTTTTCATTTTTCTGAATACAATATCCCAATTTCATATTAGGGAGAGTAGCCGGAACCTTTTCTTCACGCTAGTGTACCTGCCTGTCTGGGCCAAGACTAAAGTACTATTAAGGTAGAACTACCCATTATCATATAGATTTGCTATCTAGGTACTTTGGAGAAGCTATTTATAAGATCTCATATTTTTCAGAGATTGAATTGTTTGAGAGAAATCAATTGCAAAAAAAATGAAGACATTCCAAAAAGAATTGATTTTTTTGTGATTTTTCAAAGCTAAAATGTAAAATTGTGAGTACTTCCTTGTTAAAATATGACCAGACCATTGTTGAAGCGTAGGCTGATGTGTCTGCTCTCCAGTGCATCGCCATCATGATCATGGATTAGTAAGATTGTAGTATTAAGATGGGCCAGTGACGGAAATGGGAAGAACGTGTAGGTGGTGGAATTGAGTAATTGGTGGTAATAGATAATTGGTAGTAATGGGCAATTGGTGGTAATGGATAATTGGTAGTAATGGGCATTTGGTGGTAATGGATAGTTCTACCTTATAGTATGAATTAACCTTAGAAGACATTGAAGATGGGTTTTTTTCTTTGGATGGTTAATTACATCAGGAAAGTATCCCCCGATTGCAACAATATTGTTTCAATGCTTGAACATTAGAATACTAAAAACATATTGTTGCAATACTACAATAGTATATTTTCAATGGATAGAGTACACCCTCCATTGAAATTGTATTGTTGGAGTATTGAAAACAATATGTTTTTAGTACTCTACTATTCAAGCATTGAAACAGTATTGCAACACTATTATTGCAATGGGGGGCTTTTTCCCAATGTAGGCTTTGTGCATATTGAAGAATGAATGATTTTCATCCAATTCTTTATATGCAATTTTAATGATGCTAACTATATCCACATCATAGAATTAAGTTCAAGCCATCTAATAATGTTGTTTGACTTTATATAGGGTAGTTTATTAAAAAAAAATAGAACATTATTATCTAGTATATTTCAATACTTTGAGCTTTTTTTTCCTTAATACACTTCTATATTGAAAATTAGTTTTTTTAAGCATGTTTTGTGTTTGACATAAAAAAATTTCAATTTAAAAAAAAAATTCATGTTAATTTGAATTTTCCTTAAAAAATTCTAATTTTTTTACAATATATGTTAAACATGTGATTTCATCTCAGAAAATAAAAGTAAAAAAATACACTAATAGATTGAAAAGAGATAGAGGATACAAAGCAAAAGACTTTCAAGTTTGACTACAAGATCATGGGCTTTGTATTTTAGAAGTTACTCCCTCTATCCCAAAATGATCTTCCAGTTGGCTTCAATTTCTTGTTCCAAAATGATTTTCCTACTAGGACTAGGACAAATAGCCCACAAAATGAATTGGCCCCTCTAGAATGAACAATTTTAGTCAAGGTGGCCATCATAATAGCAAATTGTAGCTAGGCCCAAAATATCAAACAATAGGGAGTAATTTCAAGAATGGAAGTTCCATAGTAGCTTCAATTGGGACTTTGAGAGGTAATGGGTTCAGACTTCCCACTAGAAGAAAAACGTGTCCGCCACAACCGGCCGTTCTGCGACTAGTGTCCTATGCAACTATCCTGCGACTGAAATCCTCTCTATTTGCACCAAATTTAATTTAATTGTTTTATATTATTGTTTTTATCGCAAAGCAGTCAATCTATAGTTGTAAAAATGACTAGGAAACAACTAGAGAAAAATTGCAACTATAAAATGACCAAAGTTATTTCTTAGTCATTTTCTAGTTGTTTCCTAGTTGCTTTCTAGTTGTACTTTAGTTGTATGGCAAATTTCATTAAAATGGTAGCATTCTATATTTCTCTGTGCAATTTTTCAATCTGCGGGGTTTCAATTGCAAAATGACATCTAAGACTAATATAGATTATGTACATCTAGAACATTTATAGATTTCAAAAATCTAGGATTCATAGAGATTTTAGACTACGGGATTTTTAAAAATTAGTAAAAATCTAGATTTTAGATATCTAGGACTTTTATAGATTTTAGAAATCTAGGATGGATATAGATTTCAGATTGCACAGTCTAAACTGTTAAAAGTGCCAAATAATGGAATGTCTCCATTTTAATGAAATTGCCCATTTGGTTTTTAGTCATTTTACACTCTTAGAAAATTTAGCTATTTTGTTGATTTGACTGTATAGATTTGTTTCACTTATCTACTAAAAATTGAGTTTTGTAGTAGTAAAACTAGTTGTTTCCTAGTCACTTTTAAGTCATACATTAGTTGTCTTAGTTGCTTCCTAGTCATTGTTAAGTCATACATTAGTTGTTTCTTAGTTGTTTTTCAATATCTTAGTTGCTTCTTAGTCATTTTTTAGTATCTCAGTTGTCCCATATCTATTGTCAAGAGTACCTTAAAGTTGGACATATAAGACTTGTAAGCTATTGTTGTCTTATGCAATGAATTGTGTTGGTAGAATTCTAAGATTTCTACAGTTTGTAGATTTCTACAATATTTAGAATTCTATAGAATACAAAATTCTACAACCAATAGAAATTTTTAAAAAATTGAAAATTAAGAAATTTTAAAATCTATAAAATTGTAAAGTTTCCTAAACTAATGAAATCTATTAAATATCAATTTTTGAATTCTTGAAATCTAGGAAGAAGGTAGTTCAAAAGTTCTGAAATCTAGAAAAAGGTAGATTTGAAATTCTAAAATCTTGAAAAAAGTAGATCTGAAATTTAGAAATCTAGAAAAAAAGTAGATTTAAAATCCTAAAATCTAGAAAAAGGTAGATTTGGAATTTTGAAATCTACAAATCATCAAGACTAGTGTTTTAATAATCTACAAATTTACAAGTTGCAAACAAGTTGCAAATGAGTCACAGACAAGGTGTATTGCTACAAACGTTTCCTAGATTCTAGAGTGTCCACTGCGACTACAAAATTCCAAATTATCACTAGTTGCAATCCAGTCGTAAATGTCTGATGCAACTGAAAAACCAGTTGCGTAGCGTAGTCACAGAACCCCCTTTTTTCTTCTAGTGACAGTTTTCTTCTAGTGAAACAAGTGATTGGTTTGTTGTTGTATTGTAAAATCTTTTCATGTGTAAAAGCACAACTGCATTCAATGGGTACCCATGATCTCCAACGGAAATCCGAACCCATTACCTCCCAAAGTCCTAGTTGAAGTTGCTATAGACTTCTATTCTTGAAATTACTCTCTATTGTTTGATTTTTTGGGTCTAGCTACAATTTGCTATCATGATGATCTCCGACGGAAATCCAAACCCATTACCTCCCAAAGTCCTAGTTGAAGTTGCTATAGACTTCCATTCTTGAAATTACTCCCTATTGTTTGATTTTTTGGGTCTAGCTACAATTTGCTATCATGATGATCTCCGACGGAAATCCAAACCCATTACCTCCCAAAGTCCTAGTTGAAGTTGCTATAGACTTCCATTCTTGAAATTAGTCCCTATTGTTTGATTTTTTGGGTCTAGCTACAATTTGCTATCATGATGATCTCCGACGGAAATCCAAACCCATTACCTCCCAAAGTCCTAGTTGAAGTTGCTATAGACTTCCATTCTTGAAATTAGTCCCTATTGTTTGATTTTTTGGGTCTAGCTACAATTTGCTATCATGATGATCTCCGACGGAAATCCAAACCTATTACCTCCCAAAGTCCTAGTTGAAGTTGCTATAGACTTCCATTCTTGAAATTAGTCCCTATTGTTTGATTTTTTGGGTCTAGCTACAATTTGCTATCATGATGATCTCCGACGGAAATCCAAACCCATTACCTCCCAAAGTCCTAGTTGAAGTTGCTATAGACTTCCATTCTTGAAATTACTCCCTATTGTTTGATTTTTTGGGTCTAGCTACAATTTGCTATCATGATGGCTGCATTGACTGAAATTGTTCATTCTAGGGGACCAATTTATTTTGCGGACTATTTGTCCTAGTCATAGTAGGAAAATCATTTTGGAATAAGAAATCAAGGCCAACCAAAAGTTCATTTTGAAACAAAAGGAGTATTGATTATCCATTAGTCATTGTACAATTCATCTCTAAATACCTCCAAATCTATTATACAATAGTGGGGTTAATTTCACACATCATTGATCAAGTGAAATTATTCACTAATTGTCTTATTTCATTGATGATTGCCATAATTAGAAGTTTGTGGGGGTGTAGATTGAAATATCACTAGTAGGATGCTTGTTGATTAGATTTAGCTTTAAGACCCACAACTCATCTATAGAACTTAGTCTAATCAAGAAAGCATTCTAATAGTTCGGTCAACCAACATTATTAAGGTATATAGTCGTACTTTTGACACTAATTACAACTTAACATAGTTACTATTTTTATAATATAATTAACATCAATTATTTTTATTGGATATTATTGGCAAATGAAAGAAAATTAAAGGCAAAGCACTTTAATTAACATACATTATTTGAATACTATATGAAAAGGTATAAGTTTTCAAAGCATTGTCTCTAGGTGTACCAAACAAAAAAACATTAAACTCTCATAGATTCTCATGTTTTGATCATGTAATTTACATCTCATGTAATCAATGTTTAAATTTTTGTGACACTTCTTGGTTCAAATGTAGGTGTTGCATTTGGGCAATGTTGATTATCGGTGTCCAAACCTTGAAAATCCTTGGCAGTAAATCACAGGACTGCACTCTGGCCGCATCACAAAGTAACACTGGTCATTGGCGCTCATTGAGGTAGTGTTTGAGATACAGAACTAGGACGTAAGTTATATCCACACTGTCACAGATGATGAACACAACTATAGTAACTCTTGTATCCAAACAACACAATCACAAAATACCAAAAATACCAAAAATTTCATGCTATCCTCATTATACTCTCGACACTGTAGCTGCACAATTCATGAAACAGTGCAAGATGAAAAAAATGTTTTCTTCCAGAACAAGAACCGAACCTAGGTATTTTACTCCAGGTTGATCCTCACTGGTTCTTTACAACCAAAGAATGGAGGAAACTAGAAGTACAAAGCATCACCTACGTAACCTAAGCTTGCTCGATGGCATTGATACACTCACTGACGGGGAGTTGCTTGGCCATGGCGGCCATGAGAGCCTCATAAGCTTTGGCATTGTTCTTGATGAGGGAGCCCGCGAAGAAAACCGCCCATCTGGTAAGGTTCTGCTGCTCTGCGTTCTTGAGAGGCTGTTTGCTCCTGTTGAGTAATCTCTGCAATGAGAATAGGTCCGCCGATTGTCCCATCACTTTGTCATACTTCAACCCCTCCGCCGCCAATCCTGCCACAATGACGGTATCTCAGACATCTCTCACATGGGTCCTAGTATGTTCCACATGACTGTCACAAAAACATTTCTTCCAATATTTGAGAATACTCTAAGACATTTGAACAGGGTTGTGTAATATATTGGACACCTCTCGAATAAGAGAAGGAACTGGTAGCAAAACGGAACAGTCTGATTGAAGAACACATAAGCGTGTTCGGAAGGAATTGGTAGCAAAACGTAACAGTCTAATTGAAGAAAAACAAGCATGATCGGAAGGAATCGGTCGCTAAACGAAGCAGTCTGATTGACGAACACACAAGCATGTTCGGAAGGAATTGGTTGCAAAGATGTAACAGCCTGATTGAAGAACACACAAGCACGTTCGGAAGGAATTGGTAGCAAACATCAGTCTGAACAGGCCCAGCCATCGTGAAAAATTTGCAGTACCTGCCATGGAGACGACGGCCAACCGGTCGAGCAAATTAGCATCCAACCCTTCATAGATCCGCTTCTCCACGGACGCGTCCACCAAATTGACATGCTCCTTCCCCAGATCCAGGCTATACCCCACAATGGGCAGCCCCACCAAATAGGCCGTCAAGAAATGCGCCGCTTCGTGTCTCAGAATCCTCTCCTGGTAATCCCCTTGCGACGACGAGAATTTATCAATCACCACTTGGAACAACCCGGGTGCCACCGACCCCACTGCGAGCACCACCAAAGAAAGCGACCCCACGAGGTAAGGCACGAAGAAGCCCCAGTCGCCAGGAAGAAACCCTGCCGCCACAGCAATCACGCTCGTCACGCCCACCACGGACGCCAGGAACACCGCGTCGTTACGGACGCTGGGAACCGCGAGCTCCTTCACAAAACAGAAATGAAAAAAATTCTTTTAACGTTTCTAAATTTTACTGATAGGCCAAAAGTCCTCACTAACTGTACTGAATTTCCAACCCTAATAAGTGCACATCAATACGAATCGCTGGCTTTGCGCTATTCTTGTCAAAAGTTTGGAAAATTTTAAATACCTCCGCGTTCTTGATCCCTAATCGTGTCAATTCCGTCATGAACGTGTTGCGTCGAGACAGGTTGGACATGGAGCTCCAGAGCTTCGTGGCGCCCTGGGACATGAGGTTGTCGAGCTCCGCCTTCACGGCCTCCCCGTCCTTTGTCGCCACGGCGGTTTCGAGGGTTTTGAACACGGCGCTTGCGCTTACCACTCCTTCCTCTGTGGCTGCTCTCACGACTACGAATCTCGCTGCTTTCCTTGTGGAGCTACAATGCTCTGTATTCACTTTGAATGCAGTTGCTCGCAAACCCATTGACATGTTCAGGAAATTTGGCAATGGTGAGAAACTGGGGGAATGCGAGGATGATTCCACCCGCTCCGCCAAAGACTGCATGGACAAATTGGCTCTTACACACGCCGCCATGGCTTCCGGTTCTTGAAATCTTTGACACCCAATTCAACTGCCAGAAATTCCAGATGACGACCTCTAATGCAAATTCTCTGAGACGAGTGCAAATTGTCCTCGGCCAAAGCGACGCAATGCCAGACTATCTATGATGGAAAGCAATCACCCTATCTACAAATTTGTGTGACGGGTGTGTCTCCGAGGCCCAATGTCGAAGTGTGACGATCTCGAACAACGAAGAAGACGATTCTTCCCTAATTTTCTTTTGCTTCGTTCAATTGTTCTGCAGCAAGTGATGCGCGAACTGACCTTCGACTGGAATGTGTGTCTGAATTGATGAGGAGTGGGAAATCCGTCGGTTGTGGTCGAAATCGTTGGGATGTGCACAGCTGGGGCAGGGAGCGCAATCGGACGAGGGGCGTGGGGAGCACAGACGAGGACAGTCCCTGGCCATGCGTTCTTAACCATGACGGCGATGAACGGGAATGGTAAGTCGGTACACTACACCCAAAAGTCCGGACTCTACTGTACTAGTACGAGCCTTCTTGGGAGAGCAGAATTTTGTCAATTTTTAACCTCGGGGAAAACGCAGGAACGAATGATTTACCATGCGTGGAAAAATTTGAGTTGGGAGAAGCAAACAAATTTGATTGTCCCCTAAGCTTTTGCAACCATAAATTGAAAGAAAAAAAATAGAAAAAAAATAACGTCAAACAACATCAAAAACATATTTTTTTGGCAATTTATGGAGTGAAAAATATAAAAGCCTAAGTTTTGAGGTCAAATTTCAATCAATAAAAATCCAAAACTCATGAAACTTGTAATATGTGATTCTAGTCAAGACGTACATTCTTCCTATAAAAAAAATGAGACATTTTGACATTTTACAAAAAGTTTATTTTTACATAAAAATTTCATTCAAATATTAGTAGGTCTAAATATAGTCCATTTAAAGTGAACTTATATACAAACTCAAGATAGAATCCTTTTTGTACAACAACATGTTCAAATTTCACTTCATAATTTTAATTTCTCAATTTATGAAAGCAATTTATATAGTGGCCTACTACTTTGGGGGGTCAATATACACCAAGAACCTAGAATAAGAGATTTTGAATGTCTTTATGTTGACATTTTACAATAGCATGCCCTCCCAATATCAATGGAATAAGACCTTGATTGGTTTTATAACAATCCACCTTATTCACATGCTCCAATGTCAAAGTCTAATCCCCAAAGGAGGGAGCTTATAACCATAGAATTAAATTTGGAAGTCCATTATTTTGTATCTTTCATTTCTCCTCTATTCCTAAGTGAACTTTTTGGTTTTATTTTTCAAAGATGAAATCACATGTCTAATATTTGTCATCAAATTTTAATTTTTTTTTGTGAAAATTTCAAATTACCATGAATTTTTGAAGGAAAAATGAGGAAAATTCACATCAAATGCAAATCAACATTTAAAATTTTTCAAAATAGCACATTATAGTGTAGAACATTGAGGTTTTTAGAAAGTTCAGTGTCACTTCATATTTAGAAACATAGTTAAAATCTTCAACTTCACTAAAATACTTATTTTAAGGAATTTTTCAAATTTTTTAAATAAAGTAGAAATTGCACTTCAAAAGCTTTAATTTATTAGTTTTGTTCAAAAGCAAAAGCAATTGAATTGAATGTCAAAAATAGGTTTTAAAGAAAATAAGCTTATAGTATTGAAATACACCATTATAACAAATCCATATAAATCAAAAACCAACTAAAATGACTTGAATTTAACTCAATGCTAAGGCTATAGCATCAATAAAGTTGCATATAAAAAATCACATGAAAATCATACATTCTTCAATATGTACAAAGCTTGTTTGACCATCCAAAGGATACAAAATGTCTTTGACATCCTTCTAGGATTAAGCTTAATACGATTATGAGCCTCTCATGGCCACCATGACAAATCAACTCAACGTTAAGACAAGAAATCAATAGGCTTCATGGTGATGCTTGGTATGTACTTTTATTAATGTAATTTGAGGAGTTATGCCAATGGTGGTGAAAAGTTCAAAACAACATAACTTTTGATCCAAGCATCCAATTGAAAAAAAATTATATTTCATATAAGGGGATACACATTCACACCTTCAGTTCAAATTTCAAAAACATCCATGCAAACTTGACTTTGTAGGAACCTATCTGGATTTTAAGTTGATAAACAATTTTCATGGAGAAGTTAAGTCTTAATAAAAATTTCTCACAATGGTATATTTTGCATGCAAATAGAAGTTTGTGATTTAATTTTACATAATGAATAACTTATATAATAGGCAAAATAATCAAATGTAATTTCAATTACAAACAATTGTGCATCTTTTCACACTAATTATTATTAAACTAGATTCCTTACTAATATTCTATATCCTAAAGTGCATCATTTATCTTAAAAATATATTTTATTTTGAAAATGTATTCTAAGATATTGAATAGCTTCAAGGTGAATAGTCATTAATTAAAAAGTATGTCTTTTCTAACTAAAGTATTTTTAAGTTGATTATATTAATATCGGTTTACAACTTATAGATTAATTTTTACACCTATTTACACTTTCACTAGATTTTTAAATGATAGGCCCAAAAATGTGCGCTATAAGAATATTTAATACTACATTTATATATTATAAAATTTTATATAAATCATTTTTATTTTTATCACTTATAATGTTAACATTCTAATTAAGTATATTATACTTATTACCTTTCACCCCCAAAAAATTGTGACTTTGGTAATCTTCAATTATAGATTCGAGTGAATAGATAGTTAAGTGGACCAAAATTATGGATTGTCAGTGTCAACACCATGTACTTAAACTTTTTTTTGTATATATAAACTTTTGCAAAAGAAAAGGGACTTTGTAGTACATAGATATGATAATAAGTGTTCCAAATTGATATTTTATATTTCATTGATGTATTGTAATTGTGAATTAGGGACTTTTTATAGTTTGAAATGGTATATATTTTCAAATGTGCATTTCAAAGCCTTAATTTATTATTTCTCCATTCTTTTAGCTAATCCTTTTGGTATAGAATCTTTTACATGGGTGTGTATTTCAATTGAACATTATACAAGAATTTGGGATCATTCTAAAATACAATTATTTAGAATTCTATCATTTATAAGAGTATTCAAATTATAAATTGAAATTCCAACTAAGATTTATGGCCTATGACCTTGGATACTTTACCCATATTCATCTAGTTTAAATATATGCACATTCTCCCACCTTTGTAGAATACCATAGCATATGGAATGGCTATTTGTCTATGGACTTCTATAGACTTCTATGGGGTCACCAAGTGCCACTTTTAGTTCACTCAACTATGCAAACACCCATTTAATGAAAGTAAGTGTTGCCTTAAATTGATGATCTCTATAATTTTGAAAAATCTTGATTCAATTGATTGTCACAATATCCTCTTTCTTTAGATTCATTTTTCAAATCCATATCTTCTTGTGATTTTTGAGGTGGTTTGAGTTCATTCATAACCGCATCTTATTGTAATTGATTAATTGGATTCGATTCTTTCTTATCTATATATCTTGTAATTTATGGCATAGCTCTAATTCTTTCATATTAATACTTTTGTCCTTCAAAAATCATTTGAAGAATATTTTTCCACTATAGTTGGATGTTTTTTTGTGGCCACCCAATCCTTGACCAAATTTGAATTTTGAACCACATTCACACTCAAAAGATTTTGAAGATGAATTTGAATTTGGTTCAAGATCTAATATTTTCTTTTCTTTTTTTCAATTCTTAATATCATTGTAATTAATTCCAATATCTTCATTATTTTCTATAAAAAAAATTGTCTAATTTTCATTATATACCATGAGAAAAATCTTGTTTTCATTATATATTACGGGAAGAGTTGTCTCATTTTCATTAAAAATCATTGGAAGATTTGTCTCATTTTCATTATTTATCAAGGCAATACTTGTCTTGTTTTTATTATTTACAATTGAAAAAGCCCTCTCATTTTCACTATTTATTGTGGGATAAATTATTGGTTCTTCAAAAAGCATTATAAGAGTTATCATAACCTCTCTTTCATCTTAAAACCATTCCTCTCTTCCATTTTCATTATTGTTTTGAACTTCCATATTGATATCAAATAATAATTAATACTTTAAATAAACGAATAAATTATAAATAAATAAATAAAAATCAAGGTAATTTTTCAATTATGAAACAAATCTTAAATACTTTCCTCCAACATTACCAAAAGATAATCGAAGGACACAAAAAGGGACTCAAGTCACGTAAGATGCTTATATTTATATTTATGTATTGCAAAAAATAAAAGTTTCATTTTACTTTTGAAATCTATAAAGTAAAAAAATTAAATTATTTTATTTTATTAAAATCTTCAATTAAAAGGAAATTGAATCCATTAAGAAATTTTCAGTTTTTTTACTACTTTTAGTATTAATTGAGGTGAGTATGAGGGTGTTTACATCATCATTAGCACCACTTCATATGAACACAAAAAGTTGATAGTGGCCACTTAGCGTGTAGATATTGTGGAAGGCATGTGGTTTATAAAATCATGGAGATGGATTGGATAATCATAAATTTTTTTTATGAGATTGTAAAGATGGATTGCATAATCATAACAAATTTTTGAGCTTGTCATACAATTCTTGGCCCAATTAGTGAGTTGAGAAGGCTCTTTCCCACCTAAATTTTTGCATTTCAAAGCAAACCCTTTTTTCGTTCAATTTCCTTGTAATGTATTAGGATAATCTTGAAAACTTAAAGAGAGGGAATTAAACAAGCCATAGATGTCTTTAGAAATCTGGATTTAGAGAGATGATTATACAATTGATTTGTCCTTAAATTATAAATGTGTTTGAAGACAATAAATTTTTTTTGAGACTCTAGGTCCTTGCTTGCCTAATATATGATTTACCTCATAGTTTACTACATACAAGCCATGGCATTCTATACACTCCATTTTCTTAGCTTTCCACCAATATGAGCATACACTACTTTAACTAATTCTCCACTAATTGAGCTACGATGATGTCTTGAAACTAAAGTTAACTCCTAGAGTCCCAAGGCCTTTTTTCCATCAAAAACCACTTAAAACTGCCATTTCTATTGCAAAGAGAAAAAAAACTTTAAATTTTATTTTTTTGCATGTCTAACCATATACAAAACTAGTATAAAAATGCCTGGAAAAAATTTCAAAAACTATGATTACATAGATTGCAAGATATTTGCATTTAAAGTGAAAAAACAAGTTTATTTAATACCTTGATCAATTAAATTTTTTGGCTTTGAATCTTCTTAACTGAAAATTTTGGCATTATTGATTTTGATCATATAATTTTTTTATGTTGAAGATTGAGTTGAGAATCTAGGAAAAAAATTCAACAAAAAAACTCTTAATTTTCACTCATTAAAAAATTATTAAGTAGAAGTAGGTTCAAGATTGAAGGGATAATTAAACTATAATAACTCTAAGATGGAATTGAAACATAATAATTCCAATAGTGATATTGTTCTAACAAGAAAATTGAACCCTACCTAACAATTTGAGAATATGATTACATGAGAGAATTCAAACAATTTGAGAATTTGAGTTGACGTGGATGTGGCCAATCTTACTTTATTATCTGCTCAACTAATGGAAGGATTTGGCAAAATACACATGCATAAGGCATTACTGTCAAGCATTTGGGCTATGTAGATCAATGTACTTTGGTTTATGGTCAAATATGTGAAGAGGCAAAAAGCAACCTAAAAGCTAACTTAGCCCTAAGTCAATTGGCTTAGTCCTAGCTAATATTAAGGAGTAGTAGTCTTTTTTGTTTTTTTTCTTATTTCTTTCCATACGTGATGGAACAATCAAGTTTATTTAATCATAGTAGTGCAATCCCGGGTACTTCACTAGTGGTTACTTTAAAAACAACATGAAACCTATTATAGGGAACATTTTAAATGTTGAGGCTAATAATTAAAAAAATTATTCAAGTTATTCTAGCGCCACTTTTTTAATCATATTGTAGTACAATGCTATATGGTAGCATTGATGATATGCTACTTGATTGTGAGACTCATCAATCGAACAGAGTCAAAAGTTGGCCATACTCTTGTTGAACATATTAAAGGTTCGCCAAAGAAAACAGAGCTCCCCAGAGCTCTAACTTATCGATAGAAGAAGGTTCCAAGGGTTCGGTTGTTTGTTGATGAAAGCACTATGTAAATTGGGCTTAGAACATTGTGAGACAATTCTCATTTTCAAATTTATGTGACGCTTGTCATATTCAAAATCCTCTCGAGTTTGTTTTTTCAATTTTCACAAAATGCAACAATAGATTTGCACCATTAATTATTGTAGAAAAATAGACAAGAACTGGATATGGGGATTTACTAATAATAT
Source organism: Climacium dendroides (assembly GCA_950106755.1). Classification (NCBI taxonomy): domain Eukaryota; kingdom Viridiplantae; phylum Streptophyta; class Bryopsida; order Hypnales; family Climaciaceae; genus Climacium; species Climacium dendroides. Next base: position 21,620,362 of record OX467083.1, read on the forward strand.
AGATAATAAATTGGTGGCTTTTCATTTCACAACATAAATTGAATTCTTAAAAAATGGGGGAAAACTTGCCAAGACTTAAGTCCTCACAAACATTAGATTTTTGGATTAATTTAGCTTCTAATTCGCTGAGAATGGGCTCAATAGCAAAATAGAAGAAAAAACAAACTGAAGCAATTTGAAGCATCCCCGACTGACTGCTTGGCTTCGCTGGTACTGTTCATGGGAAGGAACATTGCTTTAGGCAGCAGGCTGCCTTTGAAGTCGGTGCCCAGAGCTTCAAAGAGTTGGCGGAGCTTGAATCTCTTCAAATTTTATAAAGCAAGGCGACGAGAACATTGCTGTATTTTGCTTCACTGTTTCCTAGTGACTTCTGTGACGCATTAGAATGAGGTCAAGGTTGTCTGTACCCGGTGAATACAATAAAAGTCCAACAACTACAGAAAATCGTGAAAATCAGGTTGCCCCATACCAATTTCTTGACATTTGACACTATGCAAATGTTTATTGTTATTGTATTGTACAAGAATGCACTACTTTTGAATTAGATATTGTTGTAATTGAGACTCATGAACCTCCATGTGTACAACTGGAAAGATTTGTAGAAATAATTGCTGACTTTGATGACTTGAAAAGTAACTTTTGGGGGGTAAGGCAACTTAATTCCACTATTTTGTGTACCTGAATCCAGCTTTGAGAAAAATGCAGCCTGATCGCATTATTTTGTGTTTGGCCGACATACGTTATCATCTTCGACACGGTGATAATGTTGCAAAGCCAGTGCTTCATTTTTCATCTTTTCCCGGTCTCTGCTCAATCTATTTCAAGTATTGTGTTCTGAAAGGGGAATTGATTCTCTCTACGTCTGCTTCATCTCTTCATCTCGTCCAACTATTTGTAAGGTAGTATGGCCTTAAAGTGACCTTTTAAGGGCTGATTCGTCTATTTCACAGGTTTCCATGGACAAAATAATTTTTAGCTTATTTTTTAGAGAAAGAAAAATAGATGCAGAACACAACACAAGTAGTTTTGTATTTTTCCAAGCACTTTTGAGTTACTTATGAATTTTCAAAGATTCAGGTCATAGGCACCTATTTGTGACCATAGGTGTTCCAAAATCTGTCCCCTTGTGACTTATAAAGAAATGTGCAGAAACCAAAGACAATGATTGGCTCTTGTAATAAAAAAAACAATTTTTCTTGAATTCATAAACGGACCAAAGAGGTCCATTCAAGGATCACCTTGCATCCACTCTACAACTATCTGGGACGGTCTAAAGACCGTCCCAGTATGGCCTTAAAGCACCACTCTACAATTAGTTGTTGTTTTTCCCATGATGACTAGCTTGTCATTTGGGGGTTAACTCTGGAAGGACGCTATGGACTTAGAAAGTTTGATGGATGACTTAGTGATAATTGTAGAAACAAAGAATGCACCTATTGGTCTAATAATGGGAGTCTTTTGGTGACTACTATGGTCATGGATCCTTAGAGTATATTCAATCTAGTCTATAAAGAGCACATCAATGGTAAGTTTTGCAAGGGTCTCAAAATAGCAATGGAAACTCACCCCAAGGCTAACGGCACTTTCTACGTTATCTTCCCAAGCACAACACTTCTTAGCTCTTATATGGTGTAGATGATGTTGGGACCTATTTGGATTTATCCAACTAATAGTTATGTTCGTTTCAAGGAAGGTTATTAAATAGGATTGTCTCTAATTGTCTTTGATTAGCCCAAAACAACACCAAGTATAGACACTATTCCTAAATTATCTACAATAAACTAATTTCTTCTCATGTTTAATTCTTAATTTAATTAATAATCACACTTATCTTCTCAAATTGGATTGAGCATCTTTTCTCCATGGCTGATCTACAGTCTTTCTCCAAATTGGCATGCTTCTCAGCTGGTCTTTTAACTTCAACTTGGGCTCTGTACCTACTGCCTTCCTTTCTCCAAATTGATTTTGTATAATCACTATACTCCTTCTTTGAATTACTTCTTACACTCGACTCGGGAAAGCTCACCAACCAAATCGGTTTTATCTCCTACCTTCACAGCATTAACATCTTCTCTTACCAATTTGGTATTTCCACTCACAGCTTCACAACTCAGTCTCTCAAAACTCTGACATTTACAGAATTTGCATTCTCTTCTACCCAACTCGGGAATTTTCTTACTCTCCCTTTTATACTTTTCTCTTAATTTACTCATGAGATACCACTTTCTTTCGTGTCAATTGCATACACTCCAACTACCAAATTGGACTCATACTTCACATAAAATTAAATCACACCACACTGTCATACAACTTTTCGACTTGGCAGTTTAACACGACAAACTTGGACTCGTAGACAAAATCGAAATTCATACAGACACACACATATCATTATGTGACATGAACCACTTGAGCTTGCATGCATATCCATTCGGACTTCATCTCATAATCTCAAACAGCCAATTACTTAATTAATCTCAAACACAACCACCAACACCAATTGGATTGAATTTCTTTTTTTATATTTCCGAGTTGGTGAATAAATCACCGTTATCACATAAGTCTTTCTCAAAATTTCTCCAATTTGAGCTTTGAAATTCTACAATTCTACAGCCCTCATTTCACTTCAGCTTCTTTTCAGATTAACTACCACAAGTTGAATTACTATCTACAACTTGGGACTAATTTTTCACTTCACTTCTGTGTTCACCACAAACCGCTCCACACTGATCCACTCAGTGCATAACTCCAAATCGGGAATAAATCACACTTGCATGATAATACTACTTTAAGCTTCGGCATTCACACAAATCCCATTTGGTATAAAATTAATTCTCAAATCATAAAATTCCACAGTTTCACTGCAAATCTCCAGCTTAAATCTTCATTCTCTTCTCTCCACGAAAAACACCGGGATAGCCTCCATTTGTAACTCCCGAATAGGACTTAGACAGATACGATCCAACCTTGGATCATAGACATAATTCCCAACTGGGAAACACACAAGCCACACTTGACTTGACACAAATTCCACACGCATTCATGCAAACATAAAAATCAAGCACCTGCTTAACTACAACGACACACAAAATCAAATACGCAACCAACTTGGGCTGGGACACGCAGCGGACTCACTTCAACACTGGGTAAAAACCAAATCGAAAAGACAAGCTAAATAGCTACTCAATCAGCAGTTTCACTAACCGATTTAGTTAAACCACCCTCAACTCTATAACCAACTTGGCTTAAGGAACTGTCCACTTGGTACTAACCGAATACACACAACACAACAACCCAAATAGGAATCACCATGCACGCCCAACTGGCATAAACTCCTAATTGGAATCCACCTCATCACACAGCCCTTTTCCTATTCCAATTAGGATTCTTTACTTATTACTATCAGCACAACTCACTCGGTTGACCATTCAGATTCCCATTTGGTTTCCCAATTCCAAACATTGATTCCAAAAACCACGCCCCAATTAGTAAAACAAAACACGCAAAAACACCAAATTGGTAATCAAATATTACAAAAACATACAAAACACATTCATAAAACTCAAAAAGATGCATCAAAAATTCAAAATTTACAACCAATTAGGTTATCAACATATGACAAGAATTGGTCTTTTGCTATGTCCTCTAATTGCTTGAGCATTCCTTGGTCTATTTAGTCAACATGTATTATGGTGACAATGGAGTCTCAAAAGGCATGAAACAACTCATTCCGCCACTACTCCATTGTGTTTCACCAATTGCTACTGCTTCACCAACATCCACATTGTTATTGAGTCATTTAGGGTTTCAAGTACGATTGTAGTTTGAGGTGCATGCAACAGAAAGAAACACACTTAAAAAAAGAGGACATGAATGCAAACAACATATATCATTGCAATGCCTCATTGTAGGTATAGCATTGAGGATGCTCTTATAAGGTTAATCCTAGAAGGATGCCACGAATACTAAGTGTCCAATGGATGACTTTGCCTGGTACTATAAGATGGAAAAACATTTGACTTCCAGTGAGTTCTTTGAGATTTTTTTAAACCAATGATTCACACAATACCAAAATGAATGATTTCCACAATTACTAGTTTATCCTTTAAGGGTTAATTTTGTGCTCAAGCTATATGTCTATGAATCTAGTCTTAATGAAGTTGAACACTCTAGGGATTTTAAATTTGTGGCTTCATAAATATATTTGTGTTGACCCTTATACATCAATAAAGACATTTTCTATTGATGGATGATAGAGAATCCTTCTAGTAGGACATAAGTGCAACTGTTCATCCTCATAATTTCATTGTGAAAAGGGAAGGTCTTCTATATTAGTTTGACTTCCAATGAGTGCTTTTGCAATTTTTTAAGCAAATGATTCACACCATAACCAAAGAAATGATTTCTACAATTACCAATCCGTCCTTTAAGGTTAAGTTATTTGAGCCCATGCTTTTAAAGACGATGAGTCACTAGTTTGTGCCTCTTGTTCTTGTTCCATTTATTATGCAATGGATTCTAGGAATATTAGCAATAAATGTCTTTGTAGGCATTGACCTTGAGGTAAAGCCCAAAAAATACCTCTCAAGTTTGAACAGTCAAGAGCATTCACACCAATTTTTTCTTATCCAAATGAGTTTCATTTGGATAGGAGAAGAAACCCTCCCACACCATTTCCTATCCCTAAAAATTTAGGGAAGGGGGTCTAAATTCTCTATATAGAATGATGGATAGGGAATTCAAATGGAGTAATCCCTAAACCTCTTTTCATCCCTCTAACATGAGTTTGTAGCCAATACTCCTTAGTGACATGGCTCGATTGCAATATTGTAGTTCATAACAACTTTTAAGCACCAATTTCTCAAACTATGCACCCACGTCTAATTGTTCTTTCTAGACGCAACAAGATGGAAACTTCATCATCTACAATTTCACTATTTAGTGAAAAGATGTGAACCCCCCCTCTTTCCCCCTTCTTCATTTTCTATTTTCAAAAATCCCGGACTATAGATCTTCTCATAGAAAAAATATTAAAACCAATCTCCAAGCCTTCAATCTAGGATATGAATATGAATACAAATCTAGATACAGATACAAAAGATGGATATAAATACATGTACAAAAGATGGATACAGATATAAAAGACGAATATGGATACAAATATTAGTATGAGTATGGTTACATAAGACGTATAGATATACATATTATGAATATAAACAAAATCCTATATCAATTGCAGAATTCTATGTCAATTTGAAATTACAAATTGTGTGTGGAGTAAGGTTAGGGTTGGGTTGGGTTGGGGAATTAAAAAAATATTTAATTTGTTTGGGGGTTTGATAAACCTTTGCCTTATTATCCACTCAAAAGACAAACTATCTTAACAAACATCAATTGAACTCTTATAGACAATAATAGTCACTATGGGCTCTAAATGGTGTCAATGTGATAATGGAGACCAATTCATTTTTGTATCTCAAGATGATAGTAGTTCAATCTACAAAAGTATCCAAGATATATGAACAAAATCAAGAACAAAACATACCAAATAATTGAATGTAAATAAGCCATCTTTCTAAATTTGCCACTTATATTTTGATAGAATGTGTGGGAAAAAATTTGCATTGCATTGCAACCATGTTCACCCACCAAGATGTTTATTTCAAATGAGTCTAATGACATAAATAGGTTGGCCTTATACTTTTAGCTTTCAAGATTTATAGAAGATTGTTTGGTTTCGTTTCAAAAAATTACAAAATGATTTGGGTTGGATTTCTCTTAAAGATGCTCATATTATCAACAAAAACAAAAATCATTGTTTAAACCATCTACCTAGGAACAAAAAACATAGCAATTTTAGGAGCAACATTGGAGGATATTTGAATCCTTCAAATAACACTTCAAAAAGCACCTATATGTAGAAATGGAAGAAAATGCTTCTTGCCTTCTATTAAGATTTGTTGACTCACTGAAAAGACAAAAGTTCTATCCCACAAGCATTGAAATTATAGATATTTTGTAACTAAGATCCAAACTAGTCCTTTGAGTGAAAATGGCCCTCATTTGCTCATTGTGATTGGCAAGGGTCTTCAAAACACATCATGAAGTTGAAATGGAATGCCTAGAAGAAAAATCCACAAAATATACATCTCCTACTCAAGAGTTATCTAGAGTTCAAACTAACTTGCTGCTACACGTCTCCAACATTAAAACATAAGAATATCACTTCATTAAAACATCATAATGAAGGCTACAACAATGAAGGCTATCAATGAGGGGGGAAGTCAATGTTACCTGCAAACTTATTGTCACAACACTTTATGCCAACATTTGCTTCAATACAAAATATGTCAACTGCACAAATTCAAAATAGTTCCACTTTGGTAGATTACAGTTGCTCACATGATTAGAACAAATCATTGGACAAAAAGTACAGGGATCAAAATGATTACAAAGGTAAGAGATGGAATCTCGAAGAAAAATGTTTACAAAGATGGTCATAAAAGACTCCTACACTCGTCCAAATAAACAGGCTCTCTACGCATGGATGCGAACGTCGTCCAAGGCAGCCACTCCAGGCAACACCTTGCCTTCCAAAAGCTCCAAACTGGCCCCCCCACCAGTCGAAACGTGGCTCATTTGATCTGCCAGCCCAGCCTTCTCCACAGCCGCCACCGAGTCGCCTCCGCCCACGACAGTGACGGCACCCTCTTTCGTCAACTGTGCCAACGTCTTCGCAATGGAGTACGTGCCCAACGAAAACTTCTCGAATTCGAACACTCCCATGGGGCCGTTCCACAACACCGTCTGCAACCCCAAATGACAACGCAACCAACGTCAATACCCCATCACGCTTGAGGGGAGTGATTATCCAGCTTGTGAAAAGAACTACCCAACATTCCACAACGTCAAAACTAAGAACAAACAACACAGCACTCACGACATGTCCAACACACACGCAATGGTACCTTGGCGTCCTTCAAAGCCTCCTGGAACTGCTTGGTAGCATCGGGGCCAATGTCGAGGCCCATCCATCCTGAAGTCACAGTGCAGAACACCCACTGTCAATTATGCGCCTTCAGAAAAGTTTCTGTTCACGATCATAACATCCACTCTGAAGGAAAACATTAATCCCGCATTAACCCCATTGCCTACAGATGAGTTCTGAACGCATCCCCCCCACATGTCCAAACAAGAACAGCAACACCAATCCATTGTGCGAGTACAACCATGGAATCATAAGTTCCCAACAGCCCACAACGTCCACTATGAATTCAATTACAAGTGCCCTCACCGTCGGGAATCTCCGACGAGCTGCAAATCTGCACTTCGGCGTCCGGGGCAAACTTGTTCGCAGCAAGTACGTCCACCGGCAAGATGAGCTCCACGCCCTTCTTCTTCGCCAGCTCCACCAGGCTCTTCGCCAGTTCGATCTTGTCGTCCTCCACCAGCGAAGACCCCACGCTCTTGCCATCCGCCTTGAAAAACGTGAAGATCATGCCACCGCCCAAGATCACCTTGTCGCACACGTTCATCAACGACTCGATCACTGTGATCTTCGACGAGATCTTGCTGCCTCCCACCTGTCACGGAGCAACCCGCCTCACTTCGGTCAGACAATTACATCACATCAATCCACGTTCGCAAAAATCTCTCAACAAATGGTTCATAACCCCTCCACCGCAAATCACACCGCTACACACGATATCACCACCACATTCAGGGCCTACCTCCACTTCCAATACATTGCAAAATGCCAGTCCTCTATCGCTGAAATACGCCATTTCTAAGGTGTAGTCATTGCCCCGACCATTACCCCGAAGCAATAACCCACACCCGGATCACGGTCATCCCGTCCATATCAATGCAACACCAGCGGTTATAGCACTACATTCAAGCACAATGGGGGGAATTGCTCACAATGGCCACGAAAGGCTTCGTGGGCTTCTGCACCACACCCGCCAGGTAAGCCAGCTCCTTCTCCAGCAACAGACCCGCCAATCGCGAAGACACGTAATCGGCGATTCCGGCAGTGGAGGCGTGTGCCCGGTGCGCCGTGCCGAACGCGTCAAGCACAAAGAAGTCGATATTCTCAGACAACTTCTTCGAAAACTCGATGTCATTCTTCTCCTCCTCCTTGTAGAATCGCACATTCTCCAACAGCAAAACCTCTCCTTCCTGCGGTCTCACAGGTACAAGTCCCCCACCCGAGTACATTATTTGGGCACCATACACACATGAGCGGAACCACAAATCGATGCCATACTGCATTTCCTCCCCAAATCGGTCGCATTGCATCGCACAAGAAATGGAAATCACAAGGAACTCACCTTCAATGCGGCGATCTTCGACTTCACTTCCTCACCGATGCAGTCGGGTGCAAGCTCCACGGTCTGTCCCAGCAACTCAGACAGCCTCCCTGCGCAACACAATCCCCACTTTCGTGAGATACCAGCGCCAGTCAATCCACCACTGCTCTCTTCCACCAACCGTGCATGCAAGCGCTCACTACTCCAATGACCACGTTCAAGATTCCGGGTCATTTCGTGATTGTTGACCGTTCGTGCCAATGATGTACGATTTCAGCCTCGTCAACAATACCAATAGATCAATCTCATCGGACCCGCATCCCAATTCCACGTTCAAATTCGCACAGAATTACGCCCTCGTGCAAACCCTATCCGGCATTACACCGCTGCAAACCCATCACATGGGGTCTCAATTCCAACAAAGCCTCCTCCTGAACGCGCATCCCAATCTCCCATAACAACTCCGCAGCATAAAATCCTCGGCCCCATTGATCCCAGAACCCTGTTTAATTACCCCTCCTAGCTCCTACAACGCCCCAAGGCGCAGGAACGAACTGGCGAAGTGAAGGGCATGGGAGCACTCGGTACCTGCAACGGGCTTGAGGCTGAACTTGTCCTCGGGGCCTTTCTTGGGACGCCCCAAGTGGCTAGCCAACACCACCTTCGCGCCCGCCTTCGTCAAGTATTGGATGGTCGGGAGCGACGCGCGGATGCGCGTGTCGTCCGTGATGCTCCTCTCGTCGTTCAGCGGCACGTTCAAGTCCGCCCTCACAAATACTGTCTTGCCCTTAAACTCCGCCGCGTCCACGTCCTTGATGGACATCTTCGCGTCCGACCCCTTCGTCGCCGGCCTCTGCACGTCGCTGTGGGCATCGTCCTCCGGCAGCTGCGCCGTCTTGCTCAGCTGCTCCGTCTTCGGCGCCTCCGCCACGATGCGCACCACGCGGGCCTTCGTCGACGCAATTCGCGTGTTCGATCTACACACGCGCAGGCTCTTGCCCGCGAACGCCGACGGCGCAACCCCTCGGGAAGTTTGCGCGCTCTGGACGGCCGCCCTAGTGGACAACCCACTGGCCGCGACGGCAGCGCTCATCGCCAGAGTCTCCATCCTGAGGTCGAATTCTTCAAATGCTCCCTGTAACACACAGCAACCTCATCAATCCCCCAATCCCCAATCCTAGATTCGCATTTTCAGAATCGCAATTATAGACCCCGAAGGTTTGAAATGCACACACAACCCCCACATTCCGTTCCCAACATGAAGAACCCTCCGAGTGTCAAGCATCTGCAGTACCCGAAAATTCAATGCAATGAGGTGCGCTTGCTGCGACGCACAGGCAACGAAGCTGCCAAATTGGTGAGCCTGGATTGGAGCTGCTGCGGAGTGTAATGCGATCCAAACCTGGAAGATGGCGATGGCAGAGGTCTGTGGTGTGGGTTGCAGGATGCGAGGGTGGATCGGGAAGCGGGAGAGACAACCAAGTGGAATTGACGGACACAACGGCCCAGGAATGGCTTTGCAGGGGATATGGCGAGTCCCTGAGTGCTGCCATTGGTGCGCTTTCTGGGCTGCCCTCCTGGTCCTCACGTCCTCACATCTCCGTCCCGCTAGTGTTTTCGGGATCAACTCTACCCATGCTCTGATCTTTTTGCTGCCCGCCCAGCTCGTGCCCGAATTCGGAAATGATGTGTTGGCAGCACAGGCCCTGTCCCCGCTTGCATGGCCAATGGAGGTTCTTTTTTCCTGCAGTGACCGCTTGCCACGCTGATGATAGTCTGCTTGGGCCCAGGGCCTTATGTGTCGACAGTTGGCTGGATTGTTGCACTGGTACCACATGAATGACGATGTGGTTTTGGGGTGGAGAGGTAAATTTTGCTGCGCCACAGTTTGGCTCGAGTTTGGCTTGCGGACTTCCATATGGAGTTCGAATCAGTAAACAAATTGCAAGTTTCAAGCTTTGGCCAACTTTCATGACGTTTACACTTCCATGTGAGAAAGGAGAAACTACAATTAAGGTGTAGCTTTCCCTTGTTGTCAAACTTAAAAAAAAAAAAAAAAAAAAAGCTCAGGTCTAATGTTAAAATTAATTTTCCAAAAGCTGAAACTTGCTCCCACACTTTTCATGTACTTCTTCCTATAATCTAGCCAGCAAACCATTTTGCTTCCCCCTTTGCAAATATTACACACTTGCATGTGGACATTTCCATGTGGGGAAACTATGTCTCTTCTGCAAAGTCTGGTCGATTCCGGCACATAGGCTTAACGAAATGACGATGCCCATTTAAGACAGGATGTGACGACCATGACGATGTGGTCAACTGTGGCCAATCTGCTGTGGAGACAAGATCACTACAGCAGTGCATCGCTACAGTGACAAGCATGCACAGGTTTGGTCATTGTATCCAGCTTCCTGCTAACTAAGAAATTAAGTTGAGTCAGTCTCCTTTATGCTTATGTTATCAGATCCGTAAGCGGTCCTCTTAGCACAACTTGGCAGATCCGTGGTCCTCTTGACACAACTCGTCCATGGACGGTCATCTTCGACAATCTTCTTAGTAAATATTGTTTTCCACGACCTTGTTACTTCAGAAATCATCACTGGAGAAGTAGGATCACAGCAGTTTGTATTACAAGCAGATTTTCCTGACCCCTTGTTTATCGCAACTTGTAGAAAATCATGATCTGTTTACAAACCGGTATAATGCCATGGTTAGCATACAAATTCGAACTGTTTCGAGGAAGCACCAATTAATTGTTTTCAAAAAACTTAACCTACAGCTGGGGAATCTAAAATCTGTTCATGAGACCAAGGTCTCACTTTGCAATAAATGCACGATTGAATGAAAGGTCCTTTGTTTTGATACCTTAGATCGTCTTCGAAGGGGATTTTCGTGATGACCAAAGATTGATATACACCCCTCATTTCCTTTTAAACTTCCTCGTATGGGAAGTTCATGATCCTATGGGTTTGAATTTGCCCCATTTTCTCCTCTGGAAGTTCTTCATATGGGAAATTCAGGAGAAAATGTCCGAATCCTGGTTCGAAGGCTGAGTCACTGACATCAGAGTCGTCCGAGTCTGTGTCTGAATTCAAGTCGAAGAGACCTTGTTCCACACTCCTCTTCGCTCCCGGTTCCGTGGTCATCTGAGCCCCGAGGAACCCTCAACACAGTCAGAAAAAGACGGACCATGAATCTTCAATAACATCAACATCAAAACTGTAAAAACTTGATACGATCTGTGGACAATCCTTAAATCAATTAATTCTAGGGCCGTCAGAACTAAGTTCTGGCATAAAACTGGGCTATTGCATTTGCATGTTACAACAATGTTATACCCGAGTGCGTTGCAAGCATGTGTTTAAACAACCAAACCCGGCGGAGCTTGGGTATCAATAATATATAAAAAAAATGCAGCAACCCTCCAGTATAATGCTCGACAGCTTCGTAGCACGAACTTCAGATAGCCCGCGGAAAAGTGAGCACTTACCGATATGATACTGATTGTTTCACAGAAAACGAATTAACTTATTTGATGTTATTGTTGGAATAGGGGCAACAATAGCGAGGACGCTGGGTGCAAGGCGGCTCGCTTAACTGCCTCGAGGGCTTGAACAAGGTGAACCAAATATGGCTCTTGTTGCGATCCAATGATAAGCAGATCAACAAGTAACTCTAGTTCATTGTTGAAGTCCACACCTATTCGTCTGCACAAGAAGAGTTAAACATCATGCACGTATAAATTTAGAGTGAGAAGTAGCAGAACTGGTTGTGAATGGTAACTAGTCATACTAAATTTAAGAATAATTTCATCACCAATCCGCACATTGGTCTACATACCCAACAGTGTTCTTGAAATTTCTGTCATCTGCTGCTTGTCTAGCACGCCGAGGATCAAGTTTATCTTGCTTGCGATATCTGCCACTGGATCTCTTCCTGGGAGACGAAACGTCTCCACCCAAGGCAGATTGCAGTGAAACCACTAGGCGGGGTGATTCCACATTGTATCCGTCGTCTTTCGTGAACAATGTCGGTATTAACCATTGCGTCGCAGTCGCATATTGCAGGCAAATACTTTTCAAGTTATCCACTTTCTGCATTTCACACAACAGGCCTTGATGAAGAGAGGGTCTCGGTCTAGCAGATCAAATTAAGGTAACCACACCCAATAGCGTCCCGAATAAGCATCTGAGCATGGTTCAAATTATTACATTGTCTAAGTATTTGTTAGGTCTTGTTGGTAATTCAAAGAGAATTCCAGACTCACTAAACATGGATAATTTGGACATGGATTAGTTGGACACCACATGGATAAACTGTGAGTTTTCAAAGTGCTAATTACAGTCTTACCCAAAAGCGACCCTAAGCCCACATATTCAGTTTAAGTAGGGACCGTGTTTGCAACAAGGGTCGCAATTAGGTGTGGTTAGGTAACTTTTATCAGTCAAACTTAGGATGCTGCATTGAAGGCGAGAGTTGACTAGATTGCTTACAACGAAGAAATTCAGCCGAATCTGATATGTACCAGTTATTACACTCTCTAGCGGAAATGTGAAACTCATGTTTCGCTAACTCAAACCTCTGCCCAGTGTCCTCGTTTCAAATTGTTGGGTTCCAGTGTCTGCTAGTAAAGAATCGAAGCTCGAATTCTAGTTCCTTTCTAACTACTATACCCCGTAAGACTGGTGCTTTTCAGATTACTGTTAGAACGGTTGATTTCCAATTGCTGCTTATTGGAATCTAAATATCCGTGTATGAATTACCTTGAAAATTTTAGGCCAGAAAAACATGCATTGCTTCAGGCACTTATCCAAGAAGGCTTCATGCTCTTGCATAACCTGCCCTACCAGACCCACGCAAAAATTAGAAGAATTGTATCACCAATAAACAAAGGCACCAAAGTTTAAAGATGTCCTGTTAAGATAATCGAATTATTCCGGATTCATTCGCACTAATGATATTCATAAACCTGTTATTCAAATCCTTGTACCTCGTCCACGCTGTTTGAGCAGCATAAACTGCTGTGAAAACTGTGCCAATTGGGTTCCAGCACCTGCACATACAAATCCCACATTATTGAATGAACATGCATTATAATTAATACAATTCACAAAACTTCTTGCATGTTCGAAAGCTACAATGTTTGTATTCCCCCTTAACAATGGTTGTAGGGGACGGTTATACGCAGCAGTCTATGAATCTCTTGTAGGAACAATAAGCAAACCAATTTTTAATCTACAACAGCATTGAAATAAAAACACACTTCCAACGAATTAGTATCTTGACGTATTTTATTGCAGAAGGTTGGTTCTCTTGAAAGAGTACGTGCTTCAATTTATTACCTCAAAAGTCATGTAATGTTCGAAGCTCTGGACAAAATGAAGCATACGTTGGCAAACTGCGTACGACCTAGAAATTGCTGTCCCCGTGATATCAAACGGACGAGTAGCCAGCTGCCATGTAACAAGCATGATAAATTTAAGACGTACTGAACCGATGCAGGTTAATTGCAAATGACTTGTAAGTATGCATAAACATTCAAATTAGGACCAGAATATAATTTTTTGGTCCGCATTTAAAGAGACTTTAGTGTTATCAGGTAACCTCAGCATATAATAAGTGGCTCGGAAACTAGTGTGGCAAACCTGATGGATCTGCCAGGCAGCACACAGCTGACGCTTTACGTGCTTGCAATGAAAAAGATGTCGGAATATGAGTTGATACTTGGTCAAAGCTCTCCTTGATAGCACCAATGACACCGGCCACCTAACCTTAAGTACAATTGCAACACCCAAACTCACCACTTCAGGTATTCACAACTTCAAAAATCTTCTACCTATGCTGCTACAAACTTTCATAAAATAACTGGATTTGATCTCAGTGAAAGATGTGCTAACCTTGTAGTCCAGGACAAAAGTGTCTACGCCAGTTATGCTCCCTGTTGCGCCTCCAAAGGCATTGCTGGTCGCTGGTCGTGTGCTTTGGGTGGCTGAACCATTCTCGTTCTGCATGATTTTCTGTAGCTGCATCTGGAGTGATGATTTCTCCTGCGGGCGTCAGAGAAATAAACTCTCAATAGAGGATTACACAATATAAATAATGAATGAGAACAGATTTTTATTTCCTGGATTTGTTCAGAATGATCAAATCGGTGAAACCAACCTAAAATACAACTATCCAATTGATTTAGATGAAAAAGAATGTTTTGATCATGTTAAAGAGACATTAATCCCCATACAGTCAAATCTAGATTTAGATTTCTTTTGAGTTCATCATTCTGGCACTGGAAATAATGAACTCAAAAGAAAAGCGAGGTGGATTTGAAAAACAAGGATACAGATGTCATCCGATTATCTAGTCTGTGGTTGAAGAAATAGTTACAATGATGCACGTGAGATCATCGTGGTAAGGATCCGATGCCGCGACTGATGTCCTCAGAGCCAGCTCCAACAGTGACTAAAACAAGTTCCGAGTATGGTTCAGCAACATACACATTAAAAAACGGCTTTGCTACTGAGTTGAACAGAAGAGAGCGTCTATATGTCTATACATATGTACATTGTAAGGTGTCATATCTTAAGGACCTGTAAGAAATGAAGAGAGAGTTATGCCATAAAATATACTAAAAAATCGAACATCTGAAAATACAAAGTATAGAGGTAGTCACAAGAATAGTATACAGGTTCCACGAGATAACCTGGAGTCTCTCCCTCGACAAGGAAGCAGGTCTTTTTGCAAGTTCATCTTTGGCTGTATCCATGAAGATAACCAAGAAATCTCCCTGCATTGTACAAATGTATTAAGCGGATTAGTTATATTAAATGCAAGGGAAACTAAAAAGACTAGTTATACTAAAAGCATCACAGAAAATATTTTTTCTCAATTGGTGATGGGCTGCATACCAGAAAGGTGTACCGTCAAAGTCAGAGAAACCAAAAGCCTCACATTATGGACTGAAATGGCATGGGTAGGAATTGGTGCTAGTGGCTAAAACAAGCTTCGAACGCATACCTTTTCGATGAAGAAGTAGTGTTTCACAGAGCGCAGCCTTCCCACCAGGTCAAACTGCAGTCACGGATGAAGAACAGAGAAAATTCATCATCGAGGTTGAGGTAATGCATTCAGCATCGAATTTTGACAAAGATATTCTGAGCAGTTACAGGAGGGGAAATCAGTTACATTCTTAGAAGCATTAATTAAAGGTTCTAATGGTTGTTTTAGAGGTTGAACAGAACATGCACTGCATTCACAGGGTACTCCTCAAAAAATAGGATCTCACTTCGCTTTGAATTCTAAGAAAAGAAAGAAATGAAGTCCAGAGAATTTCTCCGCTTCGACAGAGCGCAAGGGGGTAGAAGCGTAAGCACGAGATCCGAACAAAATATGCAATGAAAATACTTGTATTTTTCATATTCTGTTCATTCCAAAGAACTAGGTTGTCTGTTGTATAGATATTAGTGATCCAGATTTATGACTTACCTTGTTTACAATGAGATCAAGAAGCTCAGCACTTGCGTAACTGTGCGCAATGTTAATGCGTTCCAGATAAGGCCTTTTCGACATAGGATTCGCTACCCTCACCTCATCGACTGACGGACCCTGAAAAAGCAATAATTTAAAGCCCGAAAATTCAATGTGCAATACAAATTTAATGTTGATAAGTTACCATAAATGAATGCCAAAATGATTAGAACTTAAAATTGTACCATGAGGATGCTGGTCCCCGTCTTGCCATAACAATATCAAATGTCAAACTACATCATCTCCTCAAGCTAAAAATAACACACCTGAATACACTGGCCGCACTCACGGATTGCATTCAAGTATTTCCCTGTGGTAAGAATGATTTCAGCGGAAGACGCTAAAAATTCTGGTATGTCTTGACGCAAGCTGTACCGCTTCTGCCAGTATGTTGCATGGTAGTCCTGACTCAAACTTTCCTGGAACATTTTGCAGCGTCTTGCAAGTTAACCATATAGATCTTGTTGAGCTGCTTCAGGAAGTACAAAGCACACTATTTCTCTTCAGTAAATTCTCCTTTTACTACAAACTGAGGTAGAAACACGATAACTTAGTCTCAGGTTAATCTGAAGAAAATAAATCATTCAAGAAACGATTATTTTCCTTCAGCAAAACAATCAATGCCTATACTCGGTGTAATCAACAAGTGGTACCTTAGCCAGTGTCTTATTCTCCTCAATAAGGAACTCCCCATACGGATCATCAACAACCCCTTCATACACCCACCTGCCTTGTACATATTATTACCAAAAACATCCCTACAAACTCGTCCGACTAATAAAAATAGCAACATTGAGACAAAGTCTGGTCGCAAGAGTAATACTGGATCTGTAACTCTGTATGTATCTGTTGAAAATATATCTATTAACCAGAAGCCATATTGTCAATCCCCCGATTTGAGTTGTGATTCTATTCTCTAAATTAGGAGGAAAGCCTTCCAGAAAATGTTTCGCCTGCCTAATTATAACTATAAAAAAAGCCTGTCAATTCTCAAATGAAAATTCGAAGATATAGTTCAGTGAAGAGTACATGTGTTATGCTCTTAAGACATTCAGGAGATTGTCAGATTTTCAGCAAGTCAAAAAGAGGACTGATTCTTACCTCTCTAAAATTCTAAAATAAGGAGAACTTGCAGCATGAGTAAGCTTTTGAAGTAAAGACCTGACAGCACTGTCCCCGGCCATGGCTGTTGCCTGTTGAATTACAGAACTTAAATTAGATAACTGCACATCTTCCTTACCATCTTTATGCTATGCCGCGAAGCTTATACGACAATTTCTACTCTGGAGTTATTTAACCGGGAAATGGTAGACTGCTAGGAAAATGTACCGAGTGTCTATATCACACTAGGTAGTCGGGACCAGTTTTGATGTAATCGGAAGGACAAGTCCTTAGAACTTTGACAAGCACAGCCCTCGTCCTCTCAACTTACTCTTCCTCGATATCCAGAAAAAATTTCAAGTGCTAACAGAAACATTTGAAAATTTACCTGATTGTGGAGCAAGTTCAATAAAGCAGCACCAGAGGCACCCTGCATTGATGCTGTCTGCAATACTGTGGAAAGGCATTGCATCGCTCCTATCATCGGCTGAACGTGTAAGAAACATATTGTGTACTCACGTCAACAGCATGATATGGTGAACAAAAGTGAAGTACTAAAATCCACGACGGGTAATAGTAAACGCATCTAGTTCTATCACCCAGGAAAGAACTACGCGAAAGATTTACCTGGACAAAAAACCACAAGCCCGGCAAGGATAACCGCCCCAACCGGAACTGGTGCTCAAGCTGTGCAACCATGGCATGATAATCCTGTAGGAACAGTAGGCAAGACCATGAATTGACTTCATCGGATTCAATTTGAGGAGCAAATAGAGATCATATACTGCGGACTGGCTCTTAGGTTTGGTGTAATGAAGATCCGTTCAGTACCTAAATGCAGACAGTTGTCAGTGGCACATTTGATTTCGAGAGCAAGTGTTTTTCAAAAAGAAAAATCTGAAGCAATACACTAACCTGAAGAATAGCTCTTAAGCCAGAGGCAAACGCATGGTTTGTCAAACCATGCTTGAAGTGTGATCTTGCTTCAACAAATTGGCTCACAACCATGTAATTTTCACATATCGGAAGGATTCGATTTGCGAGCTCCTGAAATACAGCATTCTTCCTGGGTTTCAGTCATCTCCTTAATGAGAATTGGGCGGATTCACTCTTAATGAAAAGTAAAGGAAGGTTTAGAAATTTTGGTCGGCGTACATGTAAAGAGCTGTTTAATTTTGAATCCATGTAGAAAACGAAGGAAAAGTCATGATCCCGACCCTTTCGCACACGCACATAGTTGCCATCGATCCCCACCATGGCAGCCAACAACTCGTCTACGATAATAAGTTCCTGAGGATACAGATTTGGTTCAATTACACATTCTGTAGGGACGGATAGAGTCAGGCTATAAATGAACAATATTTGTATCCAGACGCAAAACTACCAAAGCGACTCTTATAGAACTTGCCTCAAGGAATAGAAGTGATAATTTACTATGGTAGTGTGTTTGAGCTTCATTGGCTATGCGGAATTTCACCAAATCGAACATGTACTAAACCCTGAGAAGATTCAAGAAGAAAAACACTTGAACCCACCATTATGGAATATTCACTCGATTAACAGTACCTGAACAGATGGACAATATGCATCGAGCTGATGAACATTCTCCATGTTTCTGCATGAGAAGACTGAGTCGTAAGGAGAGGTAGTAATTTCTAATAATTCGTTCTTTGATATCGGAACACATGATCTCGGAACACAATATTCACTCAGATACATGTAATCCTACCTCAACAGGAGATAATAGCGACATGAGATCAGAAACTTACTTCCCAGACACATGCTTCTTTGAGCATGAGGACGCACATATATCATTGTCCTGAAATGCGTAATTGACCAACAAATATCAATTATTGAACAACAAGGAACTACTAGCAAGCGCTGTT
Source organism: Climacium dendroides (assembly GCA_950106755.1). Classification (NCBI taxonomy): domain Eukaryota; kingdom Viridiplantae; phylum Streptophyta; class Bryopsida; order Hypnales; family Climaciaceae; genus Climacium; species Climacium dendroides. Next base: position 21,639,176 of record OX467083.1, read on the forward strand.
CATCGTAGCTAGTAACACCAACAGAGTTTAGCAAGCATGTACGGCATGGAAGACTTCACACAGATAAGTATAAGAGCCAACTACAGTATATAAATTTAACCAAGTCTGAAAAAGTGACTTCTGTACCAGAAAAATGTGACGGCCAGTCAGATACGGCCTCTCAAAATTCCAACTGGGAGTTTCTGGATTTGGAACACCGGAATGGATCTCCGAGTCCTCTACGTATACAATAAAGTACGCGCATTGTCAAAGTCAGGTCAAATAAACTCAGGTCCTCTAGATTATCATGATGAACACTCTTAATTAATTCTCATTAAGTTCACCTTTCGTTTTTAAGATAAACAATTATTCATAGAGAAAATGTACAAAAAACTTCTTATATTGGGAGAATTACAACTGCCCTTAATGTTTCTTGGCATTAAATTTTTCCTCCTGAGGGACTTTGGCTTTTGTCTTGCATGGGGATATGACGGCTCTAAATTTCTTAGTTCAACTTAGAAAATGTCCAGAAAGTGCTAACGAGGAACTAATGGTCCACTGATCCTCATGGTGGACATCAGGTATTACAATACGTGAAATAAAATACATGAAGAAGAATCTACGAGATAATTACATTAGATTATTAGAAAGCTTACTTTTCTTATCGGTTGGCTCGGATTCCACAATTTGTGACTGCTCATCACCAACGCGTGGCTCCTCCGTCTGCTGCGCAATGTCCACATTCTTATAGTTTTCCAGTTTGCTTATGATAAGCGGCTGAAACATAAAATCCGAAAAAACAAGCCCAGAGTTAAATTTCCCTTTCATGAAGGTCGTTGGCGTGAAGTTGATACATGTCATCAGATGGCATCGTCAAGATTTTATGACATCTCTGTTCAATCTGCAATGCTCAGTCTTCTCCGCTGCGTCACGGCAGCACGTCTATTGTCACCTCTCAACTTTTAGAGCATTAATCTGAGGTTGAGGGCCATATGTTCCTAGCTGTGTGCGCGTGGTGACTATTGCCATCAGTAGTGAACATGGCATTAGAAACAGCATTAGAAGCTTATCCTTACTCCTCAGCAATAAAATACCACAGCACGATCTGAACAGAGCATGCATGATTTGATCTAGCTCTTGTGAATTGCATCCTCCATCTTGCCAGGATATAAACATAGTTAAGCATGGAATACATCAATGTTGTGGATGGAAGACCTTGGAGAACGGACTGCTGACGTCTGAGTCTTCGTCAAGCTCCAAGGACCGGATGTCCGGGTAGTAGCCATCGTCAGAATCGTGTGGTTCTGCCATCATGCCACAGCTGCCAAAATCCAGCTATCGTTCCGCTTATTTATTATCATCGTTCCTTCAAAAGAACCTGGGAGGACAACACAGATTAAATATCGACGTAATGATCAACCTCTAATCATGAAGCTATGTGTCATAGAATTGCCCCAAGGTTCTCCCCCGCGTTTGATACAAAGTCCCAGACGAATTGAACTCTGAAAGCTTAGAAAGTAAGCCAAAAAACGTCTAAATGTCTAAATTTTGCTTACAAAATTGCCATTGAAGCACTTCTCTATATGCTTGTCCCCTAATCGCTCTCTGATACAGTTTGATCACGCTGTCAACGGTATCTTCCTAAATATTAAAAAATGAATTCACTAAATATTCAAACAAGCATCGTTCAATCTGTGTGCTAGATAAAACATTGAGCTACATACGATACTCATGTCGCAAGTACCCCTCATCTACCCCTCTGAGCTTCTCTCGCTTTACATAGTTCCAGCACCCACTTCTGTTCGGGTATGAACTCCTTCCAATGGCACAGTCGCTCAAGTTCCGCATCAATTTCCATACAAACCAGTCACTCCAATCCTGACTCAACTACTCTTGCGCTCCCGGTTTGCAGCCACAACACACTCACTCATTTTTTCAAACCAGGTTTGGCTTCGTAACGCAGCTAAAATCTAATGATCTAGTTGGAAATGCAACCACCAAAATCCCCTCACCTATTAAATGATTCGTACATATACGCTGAACGGCTGCAGCGAGAAAACGACACAATCTCATAAACCTAGGTTGTCAATTATTGCCAGAGTCGTAGTACCTGACCTCGTACAATCCCTTATACCTATGATGCGATGGTCCTGTTGAGCATATCCCATAACCAGAAACCACATTCAGGCAATCTTACAATATTCTCACTAATCGGATAGTGAGAAAGAACCCCTCAAACATGCGCTGGCTAAGATGAATATACATTCGGTAAATATGTGCACTAATCGAGCACGCTCAACTTGATGCCAGAAAATCGGATAGAGTCAGAAAGTAGGCTCAGGTTCATCCCTCACAACAAGTGATTATCCCAGAAGCTACTGCACAGCATGGATGTTCTGTGCACAAGAGTGCATCCAAACTGGTAACGGTTCGTCGGATTACGTGCTCATTAGAACTTAGGGCGTCTTCCAGAAACAGCTGCTGAACTCATTTCTGCTGTACCTTCGATTCACTGCAGTTCACACTGATTTGTGGAGAATATGACAACAGAGGAGCTCACCTCTAAAATAAAAGTGTTCAAATAAACAGATGACCAATAAGTAACGCAGCTATTCAATCCAGACACAGCGAAAGCATGCTTGAAGAGAAGATATTCTCTGCCAGAGATTCTGACTTTCTGTTCAAGAGAAGTAACTAAAGCATTCAATTAGACGAAAGGGAGACTCCAAAAACAGAGGATGCGAATTAACCTAAAGCTTCAAACTACACATGAACATTACAAGGTGACGATCCTCCAAAACGTTGAATCCGCACATTCCTCATTGAAGTGAATGTTAAATGAATTCCGTGCATAGGGAACTTTGCAAGAAAACTTAGATAGAATGCAGCCGAAGATAGAGTGAGCTCTCCAAAAAATGACTAAGCTCCCAAAGAGCACAAACATCATACAGCAGTCTCCATATTATTCACAATTTCCAAACCTCAAAGAGAAAATGAAGGAGTTTTAAACAGACGAAACGATATACAAACACTTCGTCACTAACCTCGGCCTACAATTGCCAGAAATTCATCAAGAATTTCGAAACGCCTCCAAAGGTTTCCAATCACAACGACGCTGACTGTAAATGACAAAGAAGCTTCAAAGTAGCAAGAAGCCGGCAACCGATCCAAATTCCGTACTCTAAACTTGGAACTGCACCAATCGTCTCGAAGCCAAATTCGCGAAGCAAAGAAAATCTCATTCACGAAACAACAATATCACTCACCTAACCGTCGCTTCCGATTCCACCCGGCCACCAAATTGCACACAATCCTTCATCCCTTTCGCCAAGAAGCGGCAAAAATGCACGGAAAAACTGCAGGTGATGCATCAAGCGCAACCGGCCAGCAATCATGCGGCGAACTGAGAGAGAATCGAAGTCGTCCTTTTCCTTCGCCAGGCCGCTCACTTGCTTCATAGGCGTCCCGTGAAGAGGAAGCCTGCACCTGTCAGTCGCCGAAGTGGTCGCTACCAACTGCTGGTCGGATCTTTCCATGCTCTATCCGACGGACCTCTCCCAGCGTCCGAAGGACGCTCCATTTCCTTACGCTGTACCTTCTCTAACGTGCGCCTTGACAGCTTTCCTACCACTGGTCGGTTTTAAGTTTGGAATGATGGTCTCTATGATTGCGTTGCCGTCCTTGAGTCCCTGAGAACGGGCCGGCAGCTAAGCTTACAGCGAACTCTGAGATGCCGGCTCCTGTGAATCAATCAGGAATCGATTCCGTTACAATAGTCTGTAATTTAACTTTTTACTTATCAAAATACAGTTTTAAATTACCGTTACTGTTACACAGAAGCAGCCGGCCGGCATCTCAGAGTGCGACCACTGAAAGCTCATCCAGCCCTGTAAACGAAGACTATGGGACCATTCTTGAGCACGATGAAAATTGAATGCTCCACAGTTTCGCTCTTGGGAGCCGCGTTTGTAACGATTTGTTCATTCCAGAGCGGTCCAAAGGAAGGAAATTTGACCTTTTCGAGTTGAATTTCTGCAAATTTCAGCTTCGAGTAAAGGATGCAGTATCGCACATGATGCTCTGTTGCCCGTTACATTGTTGAGGATTTGCATGTTCTTTGTTTGACATAGTCTGTGATAAATCAACTGAAACCAGAAATTGCAGAGTGAGTTAGCTACACTTGCAATTTCGAGGAGAAATTCAACATTGCCTCCACATGACCACAAACATTGTTCTAACTTCTTTGAGGTCAACTTAACTAGAAACGGAAGATTCTTTTTATTCCATTGTTACTTGCGTTTCTGATGGCCTTAGACAGCGTTTGTTGCGATCCTATTGAAAGACTCTGTTCTCAAGCTACAAGTTCTTATACAAAAACTGAAAAACGTTAAAAAAAACTTTCAAAACATTAATGAACTAGAAATCGGAGAATTGAATAATAGTTGAATTCCGATTTCCAGTAATGCTGCTTGAACCTACATTGATCACCAGGACCGTAACGCTTCCACAGGGCATCGCTCGAACTAGAAATTGAAGCCAAAAGCCGTCAACATCTCATTCCGCTTCAATAAAGTGTTTAATTGCGTTTTTGAAGGCCAGGGATTGTGTTATTTCGATACTTTTTCGAAGGATTGTTCTTGAGCTTCAATACAAAGATTTGAAAAACGTTCAAAAAAACGTTCAAATTATCCCTGAACGAGAAATCGGAGAATTGAATAACAGGTTGAAATTCGTTTCGAGTAAAACTGCTTAAACCTACATTGAATCACCAAGACCACGCATCATCGCTTTAACCAGAAAATTCAAGATGATGAACTCGAGCAGAGATATTGTTATTCAATAGGATTTTCAGTCAAGCCAAAACTCAGTAATACAGCGATCGACTTACTGTTGTGATTAAACATGCCGAAAGAGCTTTCGAAGTTCGACCGGCGCATCGAGGATGCGCTCCTTGCGGAAGACAAGCGGATCAAAGCGGAAGCGGCGGCCCAGAAGGCGTTGGAGAATGCCAAGAAGATCCAGAAACCGCCGGACGACCGCAACATCGTCCGGTCCGAGCAGCCGGTGTGGGTGGAGGACGAGAAGCTGGCGAACTACATGGACGACAACCGCAACGAAGACGGCTTCCTGCGACCCTACCTGGCCTGGCGGTACATGCTGCGACAGTTGGGAGTGAGAGGGACCGACATCGTCGCCGAGCCATGGCCGAACAATGTGGACAACGAACGGGCCTACCCGCTGCTGAATTGCGAGCGCCATGGCCACGACATTTGGATGCATCAAGTGCAGCCCAGTGTGACGCCGCAACTGCCGACTACTGTCACCCAAGGCCACCTCAATTTCATGTTCTCTAAGATGGTAGGATAGCCCTCCCTGCAATTCTCTGTATAGCCACTATGGAGGAGACCATATTTGTGCCACAATTAAGAACTGTCACCTATTTGTGTTATGATCCAAAAGCCACCTTATTTGTGTGACTATGTTTATCATATTGGGTTGAGCTTTGCGTCACAATAGGTTACAGTTGATGCATTGCTATCACATTGAATTGTGCTTATGTATAGTATGTCACATTGTACATCAAGCACAACCCAAAGTATGTTGCAAACACCCAAAGTATGTTGCAAACACCCAAAGTATGTTGCAAACACCCAAAGTACAATACATAGTGATTAATAAGTGGCACAAATTGTCATGTGTGACAAACAAGGTCATTGTAAATTGTTTATGAAGGTTTCATAGATATTTGTCCTTAATCCTTAAATGCTCAACCATCCATTGGGCAAATGACAAATGTTTTGAAATCACATTTCATCTAATTAATATATTATTGAAAAAATTTCAAAAAAAATTGTGTAAATATCAATGAAAAAAGGAAGAAATATCCATTTGAATCTATAATGTAAATATCTATGATAAAATAGTTACAATCTTATTGTGTTTCTTTTTTATTTGAGCAATAAGGGATTGACCACTAAAATAGAAGGAATAGTTTTTATGAGAAAGGTAAGAGAATGTGAAACTCAATTCACATTGTTTTTAGTCTTTGGAGCTATATTGAGTAAAATATGAATTGTCAAATAAATTGTAGAGTCCTCCCTATAATCAAGTTGTATAATATGCTTAGAATGTTTGTAAGCAATGAATTGAGAAGGTCACAACCTAATAAAATTTCATAAAAGACATGTTAGATGTTGGTAGTTTTCATTGGTTTGAACTTGTTATAGAAATCATTTTCAATAAAAAAAATAATGAAGACAAGTTTAAATCGAGGCATTGTAATTTATGATCTTTCTCTAGAATAACACTTGTAATTATCATTCTTACACAATTGTCATTCCATCATTAACATTAGCAATTTTATCTAACACTTAAAATAAATAATATTATAGTTGATTTTTTGGATCCTAAAAAGTCAAATTAATAGGTCATCCTAATTAATTTTGTGTAGGCACGAACACTCAAAAGCGACCTTCTTATAGTGAGACAAAAATCAGTCACTTGGTGCATAGAATTATTGCGTGTTCCCGATAACCGTGCTCGTTGTATAGCAGCTGGTATGAACTACTACACGTAAACATTTTTAATACTATCTCTTGTGTTTCTTGATTGCATAATGGGTTATTTCACTTCATTTGCTTATCAAATCCAAGTGCCAAAAAAGTGCCTCTTTTATTTCTTAATGGGACCCATTTGATTTATTAAATAAAGTATCTATGACATGCATTAAACTTCTCAATGACTTTGAACTACTCCAAATTTCCAAAATGTGGTACACAAAATAGTGAAATTAGGTTGCCTTAACAATTTGGTTGCCTTACCCAAAAAAGATACTTCATGACTCACCGCTTGTCCTTGAATCGATGCACCAACCCATGCCATGCACATGGTTCTAGATTGATGAAAAATACTACATCCTTTGAACATTGACAATAATTGAGGGGCAACCTAATGTCACTATTCAGTTTAGTATGCAAGATGTTGATTTGATAGGGTCATAATATGATAATAAAGAGGTTTAAAGTAGGAGGTTCATAAACCAAATTGTTAAGGCTTTCAAGCCTATTCAACCCATCAATGATGATAATAGATATTTCAAGGAACTTGCCACTAATTCCTAAATAAGGGATGCATTTAGAACAAGGTCAATTTATGGACTTCCTAAGGTAGGAGATTCTGAAAGTGCACAGGCGTTGAAATCACCCGCATCCTTAAATGTACACTATTTATAGATGTTGCTTTTCAACAACATACAAGCAATGCACATTTGAGGAGGTGGGTGATTTTAGAGCCCTATACCATTTCAATTTCAAACTTTCATCACTATTTCCACAAAGCTCCAAAAAATATGAAATGACTTGATTTAGATGCCAATTCCACTTCTCTTTCAAGGAGAATTTACTGAAAAATATTTAAAGAAGTTTCGCCTCCCCCAAATTCAGTCTTTCAGCTCTTAAATGGACAATTCATGGACCTCCTATCTTACCTGAAGTGTCTGTGTCTGAACTCTTCGTGCTCACAATTCCTGGCAGAGGGCTAGGAGACAGGCATCCAAGTGGATTAGATCCTCATGATTTGTTCCATAAGTTATTGTTTGGGGCTGATCAATCATGGGAATGAAGAGCTGTAAGTTGGTGGGCATGGGTATGGGCTGGATCGCAGGCCTTCTTCCTATCTTAGCCAACATGATTCAGGAAACAGACCTGTACATACGTCAGCAACTTGCCCTCTGCTTCAAGTATGCTGCAGGTAAATGAGTAAGACTGAGTGCACCACAATTGTGTCTGTACCCTTTTCTTATCTTATAATCATCACTCATTACAATTGAGCTTAAGGTATGTTCCCACTTGGTGTTAACGACAGTTGTTACTGAGGGTCTTAGGAATGAATTAAGACCTACTTCTGGACTGGATTCACATTACAAACATCTCCCCTAACAACAAGTGCAAACATACCTTTAGTTAGTTATCATTATTAAGCACAAAAGAGGATTTTTATAGGATCTTAATGGCAACAGAAAGAGGATTTGAATGCACTTTAGAATGTGTTATTGGGACATTGTATTTTTAAATTGTTTTTCAGAGAAAGAAAAACAGACATGGGACCTTTAACAAGTGGTTTTGTATTTTTTCAAGCATTTTTGAATTACTTATAAATTTTCAAAGATTAAGGACATAGGCACCTATTTGTGACCCTAAGTCTCCCAAAATCCGTCCACTTGCAACTTGTAAAGAGATGTGCAGATTCAAAACTATGATTAGCTCTTGCAATAGAAAAAAAAAATTCCTAGATGCATTCAATTGCTGAAGTGGTCCATTCAAGGATCACCTCATCTCCATTCTCCACTAAAGCTAGGGTCCATCTGAATGAGAGGGTCCGTTTTACCTTGTTGATTTTAGTAATATAAAATAAATATCTAGATTTTTGTAACATTTTTTTGTTCAAACATAAATGTCACATTTTGGGCAGTGTTGAATATGGGTATATGTACATAAGGTAAAACAACCCATTGTAGTCAGAATTAGGAGTTTGACCTCAGTCATGTTGTTGCTGAAATTTTTCAATTTTTTTTACGTTATAACATGTGTGAGAAATAGTGAGAGCAGTTGAAATTATGTATTTTTTTTGACAAAGTATGGATTTATTGTGAATTTTTGAAGTGTTCAATGCATCATGGCCAAAAGAGTCTGTAGACTATCTTAGTACCAACAAACTCTGAATCCATCATGCTCATTTTGTTCACCTAAAGCAGTCATTGTATTTTCTAACATAGAAAGCCTAAAAAGTCAATTTTTACAATGAATTCACACCTAAAAGTTGAAAGTTCCTAATGAAATCACTAATCACTCCATTACTATCACATAAGACATAAGGTAAAACATCTCATTGCGGGCAGATGACCCATAGCGGACACCTAATGACCCCATGATAGTTTTTCAAGCCATAATCAATGCCTAACCTGACACCCATGGAGTGATTAGTGACCTCATTAGGAGCACCCAACTTTTTAGTGTAAATCATGGTAGAATGTGACTTTTTCAGGGCCTTCCACATTAGAAATTATTGTGACTGCTTTAGGTGATTGAGATGAACATATTAGATATAGTTTTTGTTGGTTATCAAGTAGCCTACTGACTCTTTTGGATAGATCAATTAAAAAATTCATAATTAATTCATACATTGTCTGAAAAATAGAATTTCAATTGCTCTCACTATTTCTCACACTTGTCCTTACGTGGGAAAAAATTTGAAAAAATTCAGCAGTGGCATGAGGGCAGACTCCAAATTCTGACCACAATGGGCTGCTTTACCTTACATTGTGATCAAAATTTCACATTCTGAAAAAAAAATCATGATGGGTCATTCTGTAGGTGTCCACTATGGGTCACCTAACCACAATGCACTGTTCCACCGTACCTCACCATAATTACATTCATTGAAAAGTTCAACCTCCAGTACTCCACAGGCAGGCTCTCAGCAAGAGTAACTTAAATCTCTTATTGTGGTGCTTCTTGTTACTGTATTGTTGTTGACAGCTGCAATTCAAACATGGAATGATCTCGTTGAACTGGGGTGCATCAGAGGCCTTATTGAAATGGTAAGCATACTTAACCACTGCTACACTATTCTTCTGTATTTGTCTCCCCACCCAAACCCAATTTTGTATAGGGCAATGCCCGAGGAGGAGGGGATTCTGTGAATTAAAATGCCAACGAGGAGGGCGGAGCCCAACGAGGAGGTATTTTAATTTGCGGAATCCCAACGACAAGGGCATTGACTAGCATAAACCACGAGCAAAAAAACATCAAAGTTAGATGAAATCAGTTGGATGAAAAATTGCAATTGGATGGAAAATCCATAATGCCCGATTATGCCGGCAATACAACCTCATTGCGCCCCAGAAGCCTCCCAGGAAATGAATGGCACATTTCCTAGGAGTGGTTTACGTGGTAGCTTTCGTTCTCATTAAATATCCAACATTTTGCTTAGGTATTGATGAGCCAAGAGCTTTGTCCCATGAAAAAATTCCTCTTGCATTTAGAAAATATATTCAACAATTCTAGGAATTGCATTCCCCTCACCATTGTGAGAATCTGTAATATTGTGTACACATTCATTAGACAACTTTAATGAACATGTTAAGGTACAATAGAACCTCTCTTAGTGCATAGTGTTGGGACTATGCATGAAGAGAGGTTTATGCATTTGCAAAGGTGTAATAATGACTAGTAACTAATGTGGCCTCTAACTAAACTATTGTTGAGAAAATATCTTCAAAATTGAACCCATGTACTAGCCTCCATCAATGCATATCATGCAATATCATGTACTAAGAGAGGATGCACTAAGAGGTCTTTTACTGTAGTAAATATTTGTATGTGCATGCATTTAAAAATTAATTATTTTTTTAAAATTTGTAGTGTCATTAGGGAGGATAAATTGCAAAGACACTAAGCAAATGAGATGCATATATTAAGGTAAACTACCCCATTACAGACAAAATGGGAGCTAGCCTATAGTGGGATGAATTATGTTAGTAGTATACATTTCAGAACTTGAATGTACACCACCATTATAATTTTGCCCACAAAGGGCTTGCTCCTATTATGTTCATTTTGGGGTAGTTTACCTTATATAAAGTATAGAATGTTGCAACCCTTGTCACAACTCTTGACACAAAATTCATCATATTTTCATCCCGGAGAAATATTATCTAATTATTTCACCCAACGTTCATAGTGAAAACAGCTAGAACACGACAAACATCCCTATTATTTGTCATGCATACATTTACCCTACAATACATGTAGGCTAATGTATATAAATGTTATATTGTTGCATAGATTACATTGCATTACAACAGTGAATTCAAAATAAAAATAAAAAAGCTTCAAAATTCCTGAGTCTTTCATTGAAGATTTCTCTTTTAATGTAATCTAAATGCTGCTAGTTGAGTGAGTAAGGATTTCTTTACCAAAAAAGAAGTGTTATATTTATCTCTCAATGTATGCTTGACTGTGCCCAGCTTCAATCAGATGATGCAGTGTTGAGATCCAATGCTCTTGATGCCCTGAATGTCTGTGCTCTTTCTTGCGAAGGTAACCCTCCTTACTCTTAACCCTTTACGTACTAAGAATTAATGGTTTTAAGTTGCATACTTTGATTGATTATATTGTAGAAAGTATAACGGAAATGGAAAATTTTATTACATCGTTAGCTTGAATTAAGAACATTGCATGCATTGGTTTAAATAAATAATTTTTAAAATAGATTTTTAAAACCCATATAAACTCCTCAAAATTGCTTAAAAAACATGAAGCCCAATTTGGGCTCTTTAGTCATTAAAGGGTTAACATTGTGTTTTCTAATCAAGATCATGGTTGGGAAATTCTGAGTTTTCACATCCATGGTAGGGGATACTAAAACTGTTACGGAGAGTATATCATCTAAACATGGTTCATACTATCATATTGTCAATTTTTTTAGTAGGCAACTGAAAGAAGATTTTAGATTCTCTTTGTAGGTGTTTTTAGACACTATATGAATAAATTATGAATTTTTAAAGTGTTGTCCTTAAAGTGTACCCAAAATCAACTTAAACTCTCATGCTAAGATGATTTTAGACAATAATTTGTAGAGGTCAATTTTGCAACATAGTCACAATCAGGTGTGGATACTTCTCGGGATACTTGAGACTGACTTTTGTTACAATAACAACTCTCATCCCTTGTACACTTGGGGTGAATTTGGTAGCATGCATATGGTGTAAGCTTGACTTAATAGGGTTGCTTATTGTCACTACTACTAGTATATAACTTCCTTCCATGGAATTGCTTAAGAAATTCATGTGTAGTAATAAGAAATCAATCTCTTCATGTTTGGCTTGTCTACCCAAACACTCTTGTTAGCTCTTTAATGATCTCCCAAAAATCAAACTTTTGTATATGGTGAAATGCTCATTAGAAATGGTTATACTCTAATTGAATTATAGAATTGGGATTTGCATTGGACTAAATCAATTCAAACTCAAGCTATAATTGTCTCAATAATCACAATGAAAAATAAAATACAATAGTATTGTGAGCAACAAACCATTTAGTCTTCATAATTTTGTTGCATTATCCATTTCTCAAAGATTGAGTTGCATTAGATGTTGTCTCTCAGGGTTCATCAAAATTGTGGCATCACAATTGAAAATATTGAATTTGGTCGTGCTATGGTGGTGTCATAGTGAGGGAATCAATTGTAAATGATGGTACTACATTGGCCAATATTGTGAGCTACCTTGCAAAAGACACAAATAGCAACAATGTATGCCATGCCATGGACCTTTGTTCGCGTTGTATGGGAAGCTTGAACTATTGCCAAAAGGCCATTGACCAAGTCTTGGGGGTATGAAAGCACAAGCGTACTTCAAAATCCACTATCTTTTTGAAATCTTGCAAACAATAGAATTTCTTATAATCTAAGTTTTAAAAGTTCATTGTATTTCAAAAACCTCTAGTAGCAAGAGGTCATGAAGTCATAGGAAGGATCGAGGGAAGTAAAGTTTTTAAGATTGTGATTATCTTGATCTTTTGAATTTTTAATCAAGCCTTGCCTTCATCAAGTCTTCATCACCTTGTTGTATTAGCAATTGGTATAGCTTCATAGGACGGATGATTCATTTCTAACATGTATTGTTGAATGATATGTGAAGGCTGGTGGGGTGCCAATTGTAGTGAAATTGGCAAAGACCATAAATCAATCCATAATGGTTTCTTGTGGCCGCTTCATTTGCCTTGTTGGGTAAAATGATTCAAACCTTTGCTTCATGCCTTCTATCAAGCACTGTCAAGCTTTTGGGAGAGCCCAACATCCAAACAATTGACCTTGTGCATGTGCATACCACAAATCAAATTATGATCTAGGTTAATGACTATTAAACATATTGTCAATTTAGTTCATTAGGCACGACTTTGGGAGTCAAAAGATCACATTCATTTGCAAAATGCTTTGGAAACTAAGATTGGTATAGATTTATGTTTTAGGTTGCATTCATGAACAGTGCCAAAATTGAGGTTTGACTTCTACCAATTTAACAAATTATTGACCATACATTACTAAACAATCATGCCAATCTCCACTAAAATAGAAGATATTAAACATGATCCCATCTTGTATCCACTCACCCATATTACCAGCAACAACTCATTTATTTATATACTTGGTTGGACTTATTAACAAGAAGTATAACCATGATTTGTCAAGATATCTATGGTCATTGGTTCTTGAATGGAAATGGAGCATATGGTCTATTATCATTTCCAAAGTAGTAGTCTACAACCTCCCACATTAAAATTGCATAAGAATTTCTTATATAGTGACATAAATAGTATCCTCTACCTTATGGGACACAGATTTGAAGAGAAAGGAAGAAAACAAGCGGTACAACTTGGAGCTGTAGGAGTTTTTGTCCCTTACTTGGACCATGTTGAAGATAGAATCATGGCATATGGCACTGCAGCATTGTTGAGGTAAAGGCAACGACTTTTAGTATTCATTGCCATAGGTTAACGAGTACATTTTCAATGAGTGTTCAAATTGAAACTATTATGGCGTGAGTGATTTCACAGCTTGACGTTGGAGATCAAAGGCAAAAAAGACTTCATACTAGCCAATGGTGTGCCCTTAATGTCACCTATGATTCACCTCACTGATGGAGAGCTCACATTCCTTGCTATGAATGTAAGAGATTTCTTCTCTATTACTTCCATTCCCATTATGTAACTCAAATCTGAAGCTTATTTGTGGAAAGTAGAGCATGTTGAGTGTCCAATAATTAGTGAAGATTGTATATTTTTTCAACTAGATGAAAAATTTGAATTACTAATAATATCAATTCTAATGAAGATGCAAATGGTGGGGATCTAATGGTCAAGATTTAATGGTGAAGAAAAAAAGTCTTCAAAAGTTGAGTGTCAAAATAGAAACTAGGGCAAGGGAAAGTGGTTATGGTTTATAATGAAGTTCTTCATCTTGAATCTTAGAATCCTCTTATGTCTATACATTATATGTCTCCATTGAGATTATGGAAATAGGGAGCTAGATGCATTCAATGATGCAAATCAACTGCAACCTTTTAGATTTTTAATTGGTTTGATAGGTGATATCCACAAACCCATCAAATTTCATATTATTTAATTCAATGCTAGAGGATTCAAATTTTACAAGTTAAGTATTCATGTACATTACATGCATCTAATTATTAGTATGGGTTTCTAATATTACAGTTGATAATGAATGTGACGGAAGATCCTTCTGCAAGAGCAAAAGTACAACGTGGTATTCAAATATGTCGCAAACTTATTCTACAAACCTTCAATGGCACACTCAAGAAATGTGCTTGCCAAACCATCCAGGAACTCCAATTTACATCAAGACCTTATCAAATCCTCAAGGATGTAAGGTGATAAAAATAAAAATCATTTAGCTTTTTTAACTCATGAAGGTTACATCCAAGTTCCTTGGATTGATTTATCTTGGATTTTGAATACTTGTGTCCTTTAAAAGGTTAAAGACCAATCATACATTAAATTTCATTTCTAAATTCAATTTGGCCTTTCAAATTAGATATGAATTTGAATCTTATATTTTTTTTCTATTCATTTTCTTATTCAATTTGACCTTGCAAATTACATATAAGTTTGATCTTGTATTTTTCCTACTTGAGTCTACATATTGTCTATATATTTGTATGTGAAAAATTCTCATTATTTCTATCAAGGCATGTGATTTTCATGATCTTTATTTTGAAAAATGAAAATATTGGTGCCACAATTGGTAATATAAACAATTTTTTCATTCATATTGAAATTTCTTCTCAAGGCGCAAGTAGTAATGGATATTAGTGGAGAAACAAAATGTAAAATGATTTTTTAAATGTTATATACCTTAGACCCCTAGCAACAAACTCCAAAACAAACTACTAATTATCAATTTATTTTTAATATTAAATTAATAATATAAGTTTAATCATTTTAACATTTGATGCAATTTTTTTAATTTTTAATTTTTTTTAGAGTTTTGATATATAAATATATAAATTAAAATTATTGTAATTTTCTAAAATATCTTCAATTGTATAAAGAAACTATACAATTTAGAATAATTAGAATATTTTAACAATGATGAATGAAGAATGAGAGATAATTTAAATGAAAATTTCAAAGATTATAAGCATAAAATATTTTGTAATTTATATTCTAACACATAGAGCTTGCAATTACAATAAAAAATTTATTTTAAAAAAATTACTAAAATTTTAAAATGAAGAAAAAAATAATATAATAATATTTTTATTTTTTAATAAAATGACCAAGAATGATTGAACACTTGAGTTTAACTAAGGCACATCCTAATTTTGAGTAAATGAATCTTTAAATGCTAATCTAGCTTCAACTAATTCACTCCATTGATATTCAATACCAATGGTTGATCATTTATCACAATAAAATATCACATTGTTCACCAAATGGAAAGAAATCAAAGAAGTTGGATGCTATTTCAACCAATTCATTTCTCTTGAAAGGAATCATGAATAATTTTATAATTTCTATTATTTTATTTCCTTAGTTCAAAATGAAAGGCATGATTTCTTCTTTCTATTGGTATATTTTACTGTCATTCTTGAAGTCTTTGACATGATTCACAAAAAATATGGAAGCAATTGTTTTTCCATTTATGCATTAAGAGATCAATATGAAAACCATAGTCAAGATGAATGGGAACCTCACCTTCCAATATAAAATCCCTCTTTAGTGTTGGCCTAGAAACAATAAAGATTGTATAGCATCTAGAATTTGCCATCTAATACTCAAATCTTTGAACCAAGAGAATATAGATGGAATTTAAATTCAATTACAAATCCTCTAATTTAATATTTCTTTTATTCTAAAATAAATGCCTATAATTTTGTAGAAAAATGGGGAATTTCATTAAAATGGCAATATTCCGTGTACCAATTTTAGACCACCCAATCTAAACCATAAAAGTATCATCTATGACAAGTGTAGATTTAAGAGATATTGGACCTTTATGGATTTTAGAAATCTAGAAATGATATAGATTTTAGATTGGAGGGTCTAAACTATAAAAAAATGACACCTAAAATAAGTGTAGATTTCAAACATCTAGGAAGTTTGTACATTTTAGACCTCTCAGTTTGAACTATAAAAGTGCCGTAGTAGCAAAATTTTGCCATTTTAACGAAATTGCCCATAAAACTTTTGATACTAATTTCATTGATTATATTGAGAAAAGCATGAATTCAAACTGGTCAAAATTATATTTCAAAATCAAAGAAGAATATTCCATGCATTCATTGCAACCTAAAATAATTAGACCAAAAAAAATCTCTATGTGACCTACTCAAAACTACCTAGAAATACATGAGGTTCAATTTGGACACTTATTTTAGGATAAAGCCAGTAATAACATTTGTAATGCCTACAAATTTCAATAATAGCAATTTCCAAAGTTTGTGATTTAAGCTACACAATACTATTGTTTGTTTCTAAATCATGACCAAAACAATTTAACCTTGAAAAGACAATCACCAAGGTACTTTGCCAAAAGTGATTCTATTTATGAACCAATGGGTGCACTCTTCATTTCTAGAGCAATTCTGAAACTCATCCTTGACCACTTTTTGGCTTCATTGTCCTTCCAAGGTTAATCCTTGTATTCATGATTTGAAATCCCATTTGTAGGCTCCTCATATAGATTTCAGATCTCATTTTTCAAATTACCTTGATTCTTGAATTAAAACTCAAATCATAAATTCTCACTCCCCATATTCCTCCAACTAACAAAATGCTAATGAAATCATATAAAAATACTATAATATGATAAAATAAAATAAAACTTTGGGGCTTTGAGAGTTGTGACTCTTGCTTTAGCCTCAGCTTCCATCTTTACTTAACCCCAAATGCCCAAGGCACCAAATTTTGGTGTCAACAATACTTTGAAGGTAAATAAAATCCATCCAAGTTTTTATTTTTAGCAATTTATATTTTTGAAAAATCTTTTTGAAGTTTAGTTTTAGTATTAAAAATCCAAATGTTAAAATGATTGATTATGATTTTTCTATTCAAGATTTTGTGCAAAGGTGTCCATTGCAATCTTGACATTCCGTAGTGTTGAGGACTCTTAGAAATGAGCCTCAAATACACTAAATCTTAAAGAAAAAATCACATTAATAATTCATTTAAAAAAATTGTGGAGTAGATTTGGAAAAGCCAAAAACTTGATTGGGGTTATGCATGTTAGGCCCTTAATCCTCATATTTTTTTGGTGACCAACTTTTCAGATTTGACATGTGAAATACTACAAATCTTTTTTGCAATTTTAACACCCTCATGATCAAATATTATAATCTTTCAATCCATATGTAATATTGTTGTGTTTTCTTTTCTTATGTCATTTTTAATATATCTAATTTGAATTTGTATGGTTTCAATTTTTAAAAATCGATACAAATTATCAAAATGTTTTTTTTTTGTTCAATTTAGAGCAAATTCCTAGAAGTTCAAAAAAGGCCTTGGGCATTTAGGGGTTAATCCAATTGGTTTAGAATTAAGCTAAAGTTTGTAGACCTCTAGTTTTAGCTTCAAGGACACTTCACTCTACGGCCATTCAAGTCAAGAGGCTATAGACGTGAGCAATCAAGCTTTGTTGAGAGTTCAAAGACCAAGCCTAAAGTCCAAACCCTTGGCAATGAACTTCCATGGCCTCTCAATTTGGATGGCCATAGTGTGATGCTTCCAAAGGCTAAGTTTAAAGTCTAAATCCATACCATATTGTTTGACTTCTACCCATTTCTCTCCACACTAATCTATCCAAATTATGAAATTTCCTCCTACCTTCTCTAACCATACATTTTCAAAAGGAATGCATTCTTATTCTACTTTTGATTTTTATGGTTATAAAGTATGTCATTGTGGGCATTTTGGCATTGCAATTTTTGAACAAAATGCCTAAATGATGATAATGGTAGTTTTTATTGCACAAGGACAGAGAGTGAATTATAAGAAATGTTGGCAATTTCAAAGATATGAAGTTTTTTTGTGAACACAAACTTATAGGCGCATTTTGAGATGGTGATTTTTGGAAGTGGATGAGGATGATTGCATCTAAATTTCAAATATCTATATATTCTTTTAGGGCCTATTTTGAAGAAAAAAGAAACACATCTCAAAGAAAGTATTAGTGTGGAACAAAGGATTGCAATAATTCTTCCTCGATTAGCAATTGGTAATTCATTGCAAATGGTTGGTGATAAATTTGGCATAGGATTAAGTACAACTTCTATAATTGTGAGGAATGTTGTAAAGCTATGAAGATTCATTTGGAGCCATTTGTTTTTAAGAAACCAACTCTTGCTTGGGTGAAACAAATAGCAAAGGGTTTTGAAGCACTACATTGCATTCTACTTATTCTAGGAGCAATTGATGGTAGCAACATCCCTATTACAACACCATCACATGACCCTATATTATATTATTGCTAAAAGAGATATTATTCATGTTTACTACAGGGATTTATAGATGCGGATCGATAATTCTAAGACTATGATTTGAATGGGCTAGAGGGATTCATGATTGGGCACTATTCCATAAATTATAAATTGGATACAAAACTATAAAAGGTGCATTTTTAACTCATAAATTCATTGGTGATGATGTATATCCTATTAGGCCTTGGTTTTACTCATCATTTAGGGAAGAAAAAAGAAGGATTACCTAGAAGAAAAGCACATTGGAATTTTATTCAATTAAGTTATTGCATGGTTGTAGAAAGAGCATTTGGAATTCTAAAAAGAAGATGGTGCTCTAGAATGTACATGAAATTATTAAAGCATCTTTATGTCTTCACAATCTATGTATTCTAGAGAATGATGAATACTCCATGGATTGGGCTAAAGAAGTAGAGAAAGAGTTGCAAACAAAAGCCAATATGATACTAGGAATAATGCAAGAAACATATAGTCTCTAGAATCATCATTGAAGGAAATGAGGGAACTACAAAATGTAAATCTATAAGGCATAGAAACTTCATTCATAGAATCGAGAGAAGAAGAGGAAATAGAGAATGAAGAAAATCTTACATGTGAAGAAACAAAGATAGAGTGACGAGAGAAAATAAATAAAATTTTGGCCAATTCAATTCCAATTCATCTATTATTGCCAAGACTTTTTACAAAAGTCATTTGGCCAAAAGTTCAAACATTTAATTTGAAAATTGTATTTACAATGATGATGATTGTGGTTCATGTAAAGAATAGTGTACAATATTCTAGAGCTTATTGATCAAACAATGAAAGTTATACTTATCTTTTGATGTTGGTGTACAAATGTTTCTTGATATTGGTGCACTCTCCACATTTCAAGTTGAATTGGTCTAGATTTATATGTTATCTATGGTTGTAGCCGAGACAAGCTTCATTATCTATACAGCTTGGTGATACCACTCATCTAAAGCATCATAGAATTTGCTCTCTTGGCAATTGTTGCCAAAAATATCAGTGGTCATTTTGTCTTCTTTGTGAGTATAAAAAATGATCTTTAATTTCTTACAACATGCCACTACAGTGCGGTTGAATTTTCATACCATGACAACCATTTTAGTATCAATCCTTAATCCATGCAAGCAAAAGATTAAAAAAGCATGAAAAAGGAGTCAAAAATGGCCTAGGGAAAACAATCCTAGACCAAGCATGCAATGAAGGCAAAAGCCTTTAGGCCCCTAATTGGCTCCAATCTTCTATCTAAATTTTTTTGTAAAAAAATTAAAATTAGGGTAGAAAATTCATACCTTGCTTATTGTTGTTTTAGTTGAATTCAAGCTCCATCTCCCCCTTTAATACAGTCAATCCAAGCATTTATTTGGAGCAACCTTTTGCTTACTTAAGAGCAATTCTCTTTTGGAGGGATCCTATCAATCTTACAATTCATTTCTCCCTCAACAACCCTCTCTTCTACTCTTTGAATGTTTGTCACTTCTATTATTTTCTCTCTAATTTGAGTTGAAAAGGATTGAAATGCTCCATGAGAAATTGGATTCTAAAAAATTTCTGCCCCCATCAAAGGGGGTTGGCTAAAATAGTAAGGGTTTTGAGCGAAATTGTCCATCTTCTCTATTTGTGAAAAAATGAGAAAGCCAACATATGACAAAGATGCAAAAACTAAAAGTAGTTTTTACCAAGATGCACTAAAAAGAGAGGAAGAAGGAGCATCCTACTATCTACCTTGCAAAAAACAATCTTTCCAATTTAATAGCTAAGATCTTGTCAAAAAAATTTAAATGAGAAAAATTTGACAACCTCTTTGACAATAATTTGAATTTCCATTATTGTCCAATCCAAACTTCCTTCAAGAGTCCATGGTCGGCATTTTGCTACTATATGTAGGCAGTTTGGAGGGCGATGGCCTTTAGGCTTTCCCTTCTAATGTAAAGGGTTACAAGACCAAATTCTTGGTTTCTTAAAATGTGTTTGGTAAAAATTGTTAGCCTCTCAAACTTTGGCCATAGTGTGAAGTGCTCCTTAGTCTTAGCCAACTAGGATTTCAAAGCACCCATTTGAGGCTATATCATTCTCAATTCTCATGTGCATTGGTGTACATTATAAATAATCAGAAAGACAATTAAGATAGAACTACCTAATACCATTATCCACCCAATTCTACCACCTACATAATCTTCCTAATTTCATTAGTGGCCCATCTTTTACCATAATCTTTACAATCCTTTATCATAATGGCAATGCACTTGGGGAGTGAACACATTAGCCCACGCTTTAATAAGGGTTTGCTCATGTTTCAACAAGGGTCTATTCACAGTTAACATTTGAGCCCTTAAAAAATTATAGAAAATTCACTTCTTGTTGAAATGTCTTCATTCTTTTTGCAATTGACTTCTCTTAAACTTTTCAAATATGGAAGCTCACAAATAGCTTCTTCAAAGTATCTAGATAGCAAATCTATGTGGTAATGGGTAATTCAACCTTAAGGTATGTGCACTCAAAATTGTCCTTGAAATGTCTATATGATATTTATTTCAATTGAACAACTCTAAATGTACATACCTTATATATCAAAGAAGAATTCACTAATCCATGTACTTGCAAGCAACATATAGAAGTACATAATGCCTAGGATTGGGTAAGATAAAACACCTGAAAGCAACATTTTCCATTCTCCAACATCTAAAAAATGGCTTTAAATGAATACTTCCAAGACTTAAGAACACAAGAACATTTCAAATGCAATCAATGAGAAGTGAAGAGTTTTTGAAGCAACCAATGAAAGTTGAGACATTTTGTTCTTTAAGGGTATTTATTCAAGATGAATATAGTGTTAAGTATATGCTATCCTATGTTTTCAACTTTGAATTCAAAAATTTGTAAAATAATACTATAGTGTTGGAAAATACTAACTCTTTGGATTGCATTTCTCGTGAGGCGGTAAACATACTAACCAATATGCATACAAAAACATTTTCTTTTAGTTCGGCGGGTAGAAAAGAACCTTAAAAAAAACTTGAAATAGAAAATTAATTTTCTTAATAGATTTTATTTTCATATACTTGGGAAGCTTTGATTTATTCCATTTGGATTTGTTATGTGAAAGTTATGGACAATCTTGTTTTCGAACAATCAAAACATCTTTTTAAAAAAAAAAGTTGTAGCATTCATTTTTTACCTCAATTTTCACAATTGTTCCAAATTTTTTTTTCACAAGGTTAAGATCTCTTGCTAGAACAATCTCACTATTGAGATTAGTGTATTTCAATTTCATCTTAGAGCTATTTAATAAAATTTTAATGAATAAAAATTGTGTTTAAAAAAAATTCCTAGGTTCTCAACTCAATTCTTTATCATATTAAATTAAAAATTAAAAATCAGTAGAACAAAAATTATAAGTTATGAAGGTTCAAAGTCAAAAAATGTAGTTGAGCAAGGTGCAAAAGACCTTATTTCCTTCAATTTAAACACATATATCTTGCAATTTGCACAGTTAAAATTTGTAAAATTTCATTCACTCATTCTTATACTAGTCTAGTACAAGATTTTACAGTTAGATATGCAAAAAAAGCATTGTAGCTGGATTGACTCCTTTTTTCGACAAAAGAGAGAAGAAAAAAAGACTCCAAAAAAGAAACATCTATCTAGTTTCTGTCGTTCCGTTCTGTTTGATAGTAATATATTGATAGTAACACAGAAAAGAGTTGTTATAGTAATGATAGTTTTGAGTGGTTTTTGATGCAAAAGAGGCCTCAAGACTTTAAGGCATAAATCGTTGCTTAACCCTAGACCGCCCAAGGGGACAGATTCTGTCCGTTCATAGTTTGGAAGTACAATTCAAAGTGCTGTAACTTTTGCATCCAATGACCAAATTTAGTAAAACTTGTTGGAAAAGTTGCGCATACTAGTCTAGTTTGTGTAGTAGAATTTTCAGATCAATCCAAGACGAATTGAGTTTGTGAAAGTTATCCAAAGTTCACAGGTTCAGGTTGAGTTCAACACACTGCAATGTCATGGCTGCATCTTTGAAGGCTTGTATCTCCTTCATCCAATGTTTGTTTTCAATAAAATTTGTTGGATTTTGTTCCTCTAGAAGTCTAGTTATTGTGGTAAAATTTTCATAGCAATCCAAGTTGTTTTGAATGCTTGGAAGCAATTCGAAGTTCAAAACCCTAACATTTTTTGGTTAGTATGCACTTCGGCGGCTTGTTACTTCTTCATACTGTGTCCATTTTCAAAACTTTTTTTTGGGAAAGTTGCGCATACTTGCCTAGTTTGTGTGGCTAAAATTTTGTGTTAATCAACAAAGTAAGGAGTGACTAAGAAGCATTTTAGTAGAAGTAGGTTTCAGCCTTAGATGTGTTTGTTGCACCCTTTTTGGCTATTTTTTTGACATTTCAAAGTCATTTTGCAAACAAAATGAGTCACTTTCATGAATTTTTTTTCTACCAATGAGTTTGTATGTTGATTTCAAAGCACATTTTAGTTTAAAATTTTTCATGTGAGTAGGTTTAGAAATCAAATTTCACCTCCAAATGTGTTTTTAGGAAAATTTCAGCATCTTTTTTCAACACTAAAACATTATAATCTTTCAATCCGTGCAATCAAATGATTCCAAATTTGATCCACATCATCTACAATATGTACACTACAAGATTGTACGGTTGAGATTTTCATACCTTAGCGAGATATAGAATTATAAGGCTTGAAAAGCAAGGATGTTTTCATACCCGAACTGGCCTTGGGCCTTCTAGGGTTAAGAGCAGACTACCTTATCACAGTATCACTATGACTGACACAAGTTGAATGAATTGAAGTTCTAGAACTTGCCAGTACAGTAGACTATCTTCAGTCGATTCAATCGGTACGCTATCAATTCTTTTCTTTTTTTGACACAAATGAAACGAAATTTCATTGCATTAGTTTATTTAAAAAATACAAACCGGCCAGCCTCAAGTGGCCTGGCAGGCCGGTTTACGAAACAATCGGTAGACCACTGACCTTACCTTGATTTAATCGGTAAAACGCGACAAGAAACCCAGCTGGGCCTGCCTCCAGAAGAGTCAAAATTAATTCTGACAAAGCATTTGCTGTTCAGTATCCAAGGTAGAGAATTACAGTACTTAGAGCACTTATTAATATCCCATATAAGTAGTACATTAAAACCATAACTAGTCCGTCTACCATATAACTTACATACGGAACAGGTAGACCAAGCAAAAAAGTGGCAAAGTCGGCTTCGTTTGCACGAAGAATCCATCCACTGGCTGTCCGGCAGCCTCCCTGGCAGAGCCCTCAAGGAACCTGCGAAGCAGTAACGCTGAAGGGAATCTCAACGTTTTTCTTTCGGCACGGGTGAGCAGCAACAGTAGTACATGAAAAGTCTGTACACGCCAGTGACGCCACCACTCTGGGATCAGTTCGTCGGAGTCGTCGAATCACGGAGCTCACTAACTTAAATAACTTACTCGTAGATCTCGCCATCATCTTCCATAGATTCATCGAAGTCTCGTTTGCTGGCCATGGCTAATGAGCAACCGAAAGAAGAGCAGCAGTTGCCCCTGTATGGCTTGTCCCTGAAACGTGTGCAATCGAAGGAGGACGCCGAGCCAGGCATACCCCAAGGCACCACCGTCTTCGTGGGATCGGACGATCCTTTAGTGCGCGTGCAGAACCTGGTGTGGATCGAGGGCAACACGTACTACAAGGCAGCGCTCGACGACTGGAAGGAGCAGAGGAAATCGTTTGGGGGCAAGTTGGAACGGCGGGAGAAGCGAGCGGAAGAGCTGACCAACCAGGTTTACAACGTGGTGGGTTTTTTCAGTGTGTTCCAGGGAGTGCTTCTGACGGCGGTGACGCAACTGAACTCGCAGGCGACGGGGACGCCCACGCGGCCGCTCTGTAACAAAGTCTGGTACCCGTTCGTATTGTCGCTGCTTTCGACGTTTGCCGCAGCGCTTGGCATTGGGTTCAAGTTTGTTGACCTGCGGAGGACGGACAAAAGTATACGAAGTCTCAAGATTCAGCTGGGGGTATGTGTCTTCTTCCATCTTTTCTTGTGTGTCTTCTTCCATCTTTTCTTGTGTGTCTTCTTCCATCTTTTCTTGTGTGTCTTCTTGCATCTTTTCTTGTGTGTCTTCTTGCATCTTTTCTTGTGTGTCTTCTTGCATCTTTTCTTGTGTGTCTTCTTCCTTCAAAGGGAACTCTGTTACAAACATGGAACTCGCTTTCGAATCTTACCTACTGCACAGGAGAAATCCGAAGTGCCCATCTGTGCGCTTATTGAAGAAGCCATAGCCAATGTCCAGTGATGGTAGACCAGGGTGCACTAGGAATGGAATTTGGACACCACTGGACATTTGTCCAACTTCCATATCGGATTTCTCCTGTGCTGGTTGTGTTCAATCCGAAACCAAGGAGGGAATTTTGATTTCATTGGAGATATAATTCATTCCATCTGCCAGTTTTGAGGGTTCAGCTGCTGGTTTGTCCATCTTGGTGTCCTTATTCGGCAACCAGCTTTCAATCTATACTAAACGTAGCTGAACCATGTTATCAACAGTGGGATTGTTTTTCGTACACTGAGCAAGTTTGTACGTATCCAGGACGTAGAAGGGAGGGAATCACTGCTAAAAACGCGGGGTGAACGGTTCGTCTTTAAAAGCTTGCAATTGCACAATTCCCCTAGAGCACCGACGCAATATTGGCGGCTTTTCAAAGAAATCGCAGTGATTACAGGCCTGATTGTGTTTACCGGATTTTTTTGCTTGTCATATTTCGCAATCCTGTGCGACAAGCCTGTGCCCCAGTTGTTATAAATACCTATTTGCAGACATATAATGTCGGAGGTGACACTGGTTAATGCGACTGTCCATGATATCATCCTGGGCCGAGGAGCGGGAGGGATATACCAAAATTTCAAGACCATTCCAAGTGGGAAGGAACACGTCTTGAGAGTCGATCCCAATGAGACGTATCGTGAGTACCGGTGTAGATTACGCGACAACGAAGTCTCCCGGAAGAGTGAGGCAGTTTTTCTCATGCCTTTTGTTTTTGGGGAGCATACGCATGTCACGATCAATTGGGATCAAACTACAGACAAGCTTTCTTACGAAGCTACGAAGAAGGAGTCAGGGAGCAATGCTTCTGCTAACCAGTGGTTAATCCGTCGGTTTCTTTCTTCCATCTGGAAGAAAGAGCATGCCCCAAGCGGTAGTGGCGGTGGTGCTGTTGCTGGAGGTGGTGGCGGCGACGATGCTAACGTTCCTAGAAGTGGTGGTGCCTTGGATACTCAGCGACCTCTGTCAAGTACTAACGTATGAATGAACTACAAATTTTCAAAGTGCTAAAGATATCTAGACCTCAACTTGAATCTACAATAGTTTTCCTTGCACCAAAAGTTGTGGACATTTCAGAGGTGATTCCTTGAAGAAGTTGGTTTGAATTGAGGTCAATTTTGCAAAAGATTACCTTACAAAGTTATAAGTGACTAGGGGTTATAGCCAAAGCTTTTAGGGTTGCATTAGAGAGGAAGAGACATTCCAAGACCTTTGAGAATGAGAGGCAATTTTTGATTTTGTATGAATGAACTATGAATTTCCAAAGTGGCCTGGTAGAGATGTTTAACTAAAATAGACATTAGGTTGTGTTGTTTAGATCACTAATATAAATCCACCATAGTTTAAAATGGGTTTGTGCTAAATTTGTGTTTTAGTTATTACAAATTGTATTGAAACTAATACAAAATTAATACAACTCTATTTCAACCTGTGGTGGATTTGTACTAGTAGATTGTGTACATGTTTGGCTAGAATTTGTAGTATAGGTTCATTTTGGAGTAAGGTCAATTTTACAAAAGGTAATCTTTCTAGTGACTAAGGATTGAGGCCAAAGGTTTCATTGCATTATAATTAGAGAAGGGGTGCCAATCCAATGCCATTGACAATTGAGGGTATATTTTGATTTGTATAAATAATCTAAAACCAATCTCAAGTTGTCTTGTTTAAAAAATAGCATACAATTTTAGGCATGGATATGAGGAGACTTGTTTTTGTAGCAAGGTCAGTTTTGCAAAAGGTTACCTAAGTGACCAAGGATCGTGTCCAAAGCATTTGGTGCAATGCGATTGGAAAAGAAGGACAATCCAAGGCCTTGAAGAGTAGAGGGCATTTTTTGATATTGTATGAATTAACTATAAATTTTCAAAATAGTGAAGATATTTATAATTGAAACAAAGTATAGATTCTTTTATTCAAATATTATATATTTGAGAGAACAAATTGACTTTGGTTTGGCAATAAGGTTAATTTTGAAAAAACTTACCTTTGAGTTCAATTGGTGGAGATCACCATAAAGTGATGGCAATGATATTTTGCATGGTTTTAAAAATAGCCTTAAAAAATGAGGCTATGAACTATGTCAACAATAAGAATAAATACTTTATGGTTAGGGTTAATGTACCTTTAGAGGTTGACTATCTACAAAACAAAGCTCATCCTATATTTTACTTCATAAATTGAAATAGAAATAAATCAAAGTTCCCTTGCTAATGTAAATCTAACAAAAAATTAAAATTTATTTTAAGAAAAGAAGTTGAAGTTTGTTTTAGTTGCTAAGATTGAGTCAAAAACTCAAAACCTCATTATAACTTTTGCATCTATTATTGAAATGAAATGAAAAAAAACTTGACATGTAAACCATAAGAGCTTCAAACTACCAGTCATATTTCACAGTGATGTCTTATGGGTTGCTCAGGTAGTGTTTTGTTTTTGACCTCATAGAGGCTACATCATAACATGTTGTAAATTTGTAAAAATGACTTGCTTTTCAAGTAAAAACCTACTCAAATTTCCTCACATTCCTTTGGTCAATGTAAAGCCTCCTCTCCTTCGGTCACTAGAGCCAATAAATTGCAAAAGAAAAAAGGGTAACAATTTCCTAACCTCTTCTGAGCAGCTGCTGGCAACTTGGTGTCCACGTCTCCAATCCATTGTAACCATTGGTTCATTGACCCCAACTACAAATACTAGTTCCCCAGATCCGCACTAATTACAATATTTCGACCTCTGTGAATCCTGCAAGACCATCTGTAAGCCCATTCTGCAGCACTCTCTCACTCCGCAAGAGTTCGGAGTGTTCGTTGCGAATCGCAGTGGCCTTGCACACAATTTTCCACTTACATAGAAAGATTTGTAAGCTGAAGGCGACGAAATCGATCTGTTGGGTTCAAGGAATGCGGTGGAGGGAGAGCGTGTGGCAATGGGTGACCAAATCTGCAGAAGTTTACATGGAGGGCCTGCCTCGGAAGGCCTTCATGAACTCCCTCACCAACTCTCTCAAGTAACAAGCAATCGTCTGTTTTCAATTTTTATTTTTCGGCGAATTTCATGTGAAGATTGAGATTTTGACGATTGTGTGGAAATGGATTTGCAGCCTACCAATTAGGGTCAGGACGGTCAGAATTAGGTTTTAAGAAGGTCAAAACCGCATTTCCTTACCATTTCGTACCTTAGCAATGGTTGATTTGGTGCTGGTGAGAATGATATTTAGTTTTGGGACGGCATTTGGTGGAGATTTTGTATCTACCTTTAGAATTTGCTTTGTTTTTGCAAACAGGGAGTATCCACATCTCCATGGAAGGGAGGTCGTTGTTGTGGAACGAATTGAGGAACTTTGTCAATCGGGGGTACAGAGGCATGCCGCCTTGGCTGTTGACAACCGAGCTTCCACTCACCTGCAAGTATGTATCACCTGTCACCTAGTTGTGAATTTGATGGGAAGAAACCGATTGCCAATCTGTTTGCAGTTTTTTGTCGGTGACGTACCCGCACCAGAATGTGGCAATTTAAGCTTTGGGTTGAAAGTACTTGAATGTGAAATGAGAAAAATAGTAGCAAATGAATTGAGAGAATTGATCAAATGATTTTGATTCAAATAGAGTGAGTTATTTGTTGTCTAAGTGTTTGGGCTGTAGATACCTACTTGGCCACATGACAAATTCATTGTGAATGGGAAAATAATTAGCAATAGATGATTTTAGATTTGAACAAATGAAACAAGCTCATACTGCAAAATCACTTTGAATTTTCATCATGCGGACCTATCTTACTGCGTGAAGAGAGTTGTCACAAAATACCATGTTGAGAATATCCGAAGTCGACATGGCATTTTACTTGGTGCAACCCTCATTGCAACCAACGTTTTTATTTGTGAAATTCAAATGAGCATTTTCATAGCAAATAGAAGTGTCATATCCGTCTCTGTCCATTCGTCTCTGGAATATGTGCTGTTATAACGAGACAAGTAATGCTCTGTACTCGATGATCTGTGTTGGGATGTCAATCCAAGATAGCTTGTTTGGTTCAAGGAACGTATCAAACTTTGCTGCCATGGTTCAAGAACGACCACGAGAAGGTGATCGAAATCATCAGGAAGCCTGTTGGTGACAGCACTGCAGCTGCGGTGGGTGTCGCTCAGAGGATTGCCTTGCTTCTGAGCTTCGACAAGTTCCGGCTCGTGTCCAAAGGGCTGAAGCACATGGAAACCGACTTCGGCAAAGCTTTTGTGGTCGAGCATTATGAAAAACCTGAGTAAGCATCCTTCACTTCCTGTCTCATAGGGTTTCCAAGATTGAAAGCCTGCCAAAAATTTCTGTCGTCAAACCTCTATATCGGACGGATTTTTTTGGAAGGTGTTCGTTGCATATATGGTGCATTCTAATATCACTTGTTCACCACACAGTTCACCAATCTGTGAGTTCGTTGGAAAAGATTAGTACATTTTGAAGGAATTCAATTGCACTGACACGACAGAAATCGTTGCATGCAGTTTTCATAGAGCAAGAGTACGTCGGTGTCTCTACCATTCTGTTTTTACAGCAGAAGGCAACCCAGAATTGACGCCCATCTTTTGTGCCTTGGACAGCATGTGGTAAGTCTTCCATGGAATTGCATGACTATGTAATCTTTGATTGTGTCTGTTGCTGACATTAAGGTACAGGACACTATTTTCGTCAATTTAATCATTTTAACCAGGAGTGTAATGATCACTTTGGATACAAGAGCCAAATCTGTTGAGGTAACGTGTCATCAGTATGTACGAATTTCTTATGCTATTCAAAGTGGGAGAAGGAGATTGTAAACCACTATAAGTACAAGTATACAACCCCATTTCCCTTCAAAGTGGCCATAGACAAGTCATGCAAACACCGCTTGCTAATACCGGTATGGCCAACAAATTGTATGAACAGATGAGTTGCTGTTGGAGAGAATATCATGTTTCTAACGTTTTTAGTATCCTCCACCCTAGCTATCCTATGACCAGGGTGAGTTAATGTTGAACAGTGCTCAAATTGTATCATCAAAATAAATTTTACCGTCAAAATAAGTCTTACGGTTTGCATTCTGGTGCAGGTTCGATCAGTTAAAACCACAGAAACATGGAGTTGAGTTTCAACGACCCACCACTCTTGCTAGAGGAAACGACGTTTGTGATTTCCTGCTGCGACGAATACCTGCGGAAGCATGACTCAAACTCAACCTGAACGTCATTGGAAGTTAGAATACATTTCACAACCATATGTCACATTGATGAACACTTTCAGAATTACGTTCCACTTTGTGGGTGCTCACTCTACTTATTCGGTCATGAATGTGCAATTTGCATGGACAGATATCAGTGAGGACTGATTTTTCTTAATCAAGAGCTCTGAATCGACACATTTATGGTGAAGGGCCTTCAATCAAAAGTTGAACATGGCCTTTTGGCTTGAGCTTCTAAATCAGGAATCCTTTGTAAGAGGTTACACAAACTGGTTATCAATACTCTCCATGCAAGGTGGGTGATCATTTGTGCGTAATTTCAACTAAACTTCAATAAGTGATTGTTCTCGCATGATCCCCATGATGCGTGATATCTCTCATGATTGTGCAATTGGCAGACATCGATGAACTCAACAAGCTTGCATTCGCTCACTTGTGAATTAAAATAATAAAGAGTGCCTTTTTCATTACATCAAGTTACTAGCAAATACACTCCATCGATGTCTCAGTTATCTCCTACAAGATTTGGGGATCAGCCATGGTTCATATATTGCAATTGTGCTGACAAGCACAGGTGGTTAAAACAGCGAATACCAACATCTAAGTTTGCATACAAATGGTAAATCCGTACATGGAAAACCACTCTTCTAGTAATCATTTTCTAGCCATGATTACTAAAATCAGTCTTTCAGACTGGCTATAAAATACTTTCAAACCAAATCTCCTGGGTCCATCCACCATTCTCCCTGCATCAAGCAGGAAGCCTCATCATCACTCACGAGGGTAAGATGAATGCAATCACATGATCCTGAAACGTGCCATTTCGTATGCCTGAATTGCACTGTTGCACCGAGCTACACACCAGAAAAAAGATTTAATCCTACAAAGAATATAACAAAATACAGGTGATGGAACAATGATAGAAATAATTATCTGTTCTGCACTGAAATTTACAAACAACGCATGCATGAACATGGCTACGCAAAACGCTTCATCTCTAATATTCGGCAAAAGGCACAAATACTAAGACGGGAACAAGAGCAGACAAGAATGTCAAGCCACGGCCTAGAACTTAATCATAACATGATTTCAATAAATTGAAATGTTTCAAGCACTATTAGACAGCACCATAAAGAGAATCTTCTCCATAATCTATCTCCTTATGAATTGAGGCAAAGATTCTTTTCATTTGTTGTCCAAAAGATCCTCGAGCAATCCAATGTCACTGAAATCATTGTTACATCGAAACCTACAACAAGAGTAGAAGGGTGCTAGGAAACTCTTACACAAGCAAAACTCCGTCGGGCCCTGGAGTAAGTCAAAACTTAGACCAGCGTCCAAAACCAACAGTGAAGTAGATAAAATGCTCCCTCCGATTGTCACGAAAGTAAAAAACAGCAGCGAGCGAGGCCGACTTTCCTCTTGGGATTTCTCACTATCTCTGTACATATTTCAAGTCAAAATTGCAACACCAGCCTGTCGGGCAGTAGACCAACGACCGCGCATTTACTCATTGATTAGAGGGACGGTATATCGGAGCACACGTGCATTGGGAAAGGAGGCAACTGCGTACCTAAGATAACATCTCTATGCAATGTTTCATACAGACAATCTAACAGGGATTGAGTTCGGAGAATGTTACCTCAAAAATCCACCGTACAGTTATCCACCAAATACTACTGACAGCATGTACAAGTGAGTAGAAAACACCTCCAGTAGTATATATTAGAACGTACATCAATTACTGGCAGGTAAACGAAAGCGAAAACGGATAGCATTGCACAATATCAGCAGGTACAATCCAAAAACACATACCACTGACCAGTTGAAGCCATGTTCTCAAAGAGCCCATGAGAAACTCCAGGAGGAGGATTTCACGGATATATGTCAAAAAACGGTAGGAAACTATAGCAAGTAATACTGGCACCATTTAGACCTACTTTTTAGTTCGAGCAGCTGGAGAGTGTCATGATCCCACGGTCCGCTTCTTAGTATCACCTGATGAGGTGACAGAAGGAGCTTTGTCGTTGTTGTCGTTGCGCACCGGAAGAAAGGCTTTGAAATTGCTTCCAGGTGCGTCCAACCGACTGTCTGCCCCTACAGCAGTCCAAACCGAGCTTCGCGGAATGTTTCCGGGATCCTCGAGCCTAACCATCTTGGGAACCCACAGGGAGCTTTCCACCCTCTCGAGCTCCAGCCGGTCGCGTGGATGCTTGCTCAAAACTGGTCGAATTGGTAACCTGTTTGAAAAGGAGGGAGTGGAAGGTGTGGCTGCTGCAGCAGCCGCTTGCATGGAAGCAGAAGCCGCAGCAGCAGCTTCTGGCGGTCCTGCCCATGGCATGCTCCAGCCTCCACCCCAGCCGGGTGACATCCATGGCGACCCGACTAGCCCTGGTGGCATCCCAGGAATGAGAGTCGACCCCCAGCAAACGCCCGGCCATGTTGGTAATGCCAGACCATTCGGTGGCGCTGGCCATGATGTCATGCCACCCACTGCTGGCTGGCAGGCCACTAACGCTCCTCCCGGTGGGCAAATGGGAGTGCCAGGGGTCCCTGGAGGTGGACCACTCCATCCAACGTTGTAGCCGAAGGGCCAGGAGCCGTTGAACAGTCCGAAAGGAGCAGGGGCTGCGGTCCAGACGGATCCGTCTAAAACTCCCAATCCTCGCACAACACCTGAAACCACCGGTTGCAGTGTCGTTGTAGCTGGAACTCGGATCGTCGACTGCACTTCCTGCGCAGTTGGGGCTGCTCCATCCATCTCAGACGAATACCCTGGGGCGGAACTTGTGCAGACCTCTGCACAGTCCTCCTTCTCCGCCTCAGGGTCACAACTGGCACCATGCTCTGTATTGTGCAACCGGCTCCCTCCGTGGTCGCTTGATATGCTCGCCTGGGGCTCTGTTGCAAAGAGGACATCAAAAAACATGTCCAGGAGTTGGTATACAAGCATGCACTATATTGATCAAACCTTGTGCTCCCAGGAAAATTAACAGCCAGGAAAGACCAAATCATCAAATGGCCAAGAAAAACTTTAAGTGGTATCCTCATAAGAAGCTATGCCGAAAATCGGACACATGCTGATACGCTCGTCTGAGGCTCTATTGCAAAGAGAATGTAAATAGACATGTCAAGAAGATGCTTTACAAGCATACCCTGCATCTATCCATTCTTCTGCACCCATGACCAGGAAAGAGCACATCCAAAGGGCTATGAAATCGCGAAGTAGTATACTCCAGAAGAACCTAGGAGCAAAATCAGCACAATAAGACGCACGGTGGTGCACAAATTCAAACTGAAAAAAAGCGTGAGATAGTTCCAGGATTCCACGTGTGGTACCTGGAATGTACTGTCGTCTCGCAGCTTCGGCATTATGCATAGAGCTAGCATGAGTGACAGCTCCAGAAGACACCCCCCTTTCTTGGCTGCTGCGGTCGCTGGAGCTCGAGGCAAGCGGGGGAGAGATTTGGTCTGGAACAGACTCGTTCCTCGGCCTGGGCTGCGCCACCACACCTAGAGATGGCTCCAACCTCGCCTGTTGTTCAGGCAGCGCTCCATGACGAGCTTGCAAGCTGCCGTGTTTGTTCTTCCTTCTCCCTGCTCCCACAGGAACATTCCTCAACGTACCCCCCGCAGTCCAATATCTCTGGCAGCTTTTACAGAAGTGGCGGGGTTGGTTCACGTTGTAGTTGTTGTAGTAACAGAACTTGGTGTCTAAACTCTCACACCGTGGACAGGGTGCCACTTTGTCCGGCTTCTTCAAAGCAGGTTTTTGCTGCTGCTGTGACTTCCCTTGCCCTGTAACGGCCTCCTTCTTCCCCTCGTCAGGAAGACTCAACACAGCAGGAGCACTAGCAACTGTTTCTGGCACTGGATCATCCCTTCCTGGTGAAGGGACAGCATGCTTCGGAACCTTGGCATCGTCAACCCCGGGACCATGAGATGAGGTATCCATTTCATATCCTGGTTCCTGAATTCTCTCTAGAGATTAAACCATTCTTGCACCCAATTTCTCTTTCGCTTTGACCATAAGCAACACCACAGCTCCCCACACCAGCCTTCACGAACTAAATAGCACAGGCCTTATCAGGGACATGCAATTTCTTCACCACCCGATTCTTCGCCTCCGTGAGTCGTCATAGCGTTGCTTCACTTTCTCACATATTCACAAATAAAATATGGTCCAGAATTTTACAAAAACCTGCAGAAAATCCAGGCAAACGAATTAGACATGAACAAGACTCCAACTTCCACACATCTTAACCCATTCTACTCCTACATGCCAAAAATACACGGTATCATACTGGCAATAACACACCATTTCGAAAATTCAGCATCCATAACATCCACCCGCTCATCAACTACTGCAAGATCTCGTCCATCTAATTCTCTGGTCAAGATGGATTACTATGCAGCTTTGTAACCCATCCACAAGAGAGTTTCCTAAAAACTGGCCACATGATCTTCAATTCAAATGCTTGTGTAGCACATTCTGCTAAATGAGCCTCACATCTGAGTATTCCAGAAAGGCCATCCCGTTCAAACTCTCAGATAAATATAGGTTGCCAGAACTCTACCACCAGCGGACACCTTCAAATCTAACCTCACATTTTGGTTCCTCCTCACAATGTTCCCCGGATTTCCCCTAACCATACACACTTAAATAAACATCCCTTTACTATCCCTCAAATTTCAGCCAAAAAAAACATCAATTTAATAAATCTTCGGCAGAAAGAGAGACCAAACCCGGGTCTAAAACACTGGCCGTAATGGCCTGCACAAAACCTTATCGACGAGTCTCCTTCAACTAAAATAACAAAGTCTTCGAAAACAAAATCTCACCCTGAACTCCACTACAAAGCCCTCGATCGCCTAAACTAAACCCCCATACCTCGAACCCCCTTCCCAAAGCAAAGAACAAAAAAAGAACACCCTAATCACCCAAAGAATAACACGACATCATCATCGATTTCAAAACCAAACACACGCGTGGAACTCTACCAGGTCCCGAAATCAGATCGTCCACTTCACCTCGTCCACCTCACCTCAACAAAACTTCACAAAACAGAAAAATCAAAGGGAAAAAAAAAAAAAAAAAAAAAAAACATCAACGCCTCGGATTTCAAACAAGCTAAAGCTAAAAGAACTCAAAACCGAGAGGAATTTCGGGTCTGGGCATAACTTGAAAATTGGAAGCTACGACGTTCGTCAGAGGGAGAAAAAACCTTCAAATGGCTATCCACCGCATCGCATCGCCTTGGGGTTCCCAATCCCGGCACTCCTATCTCTCAACACAATCAAAGCAAACCCCTGTCTCTCTCTATCTCTTGCTCTTGTTTCCCTCTTGCTCTTGTTTCCCTCTTGTTCTCTCTTGCTCAATTGTTCACTGCCGATCATCCCCAATTGCATATTCACAGCTTCTGTTGCTGCTCCTGTTTCTGCTGCAACTTGGCTCCCGTCATCGCCGTGAGAAACCGAAAAGAAAAAAAGTTTTTGATTTGCGGCTGGGTGGTTCCGTTCTGCGAGATGATCTGGCCCACACTGGTCTCTGGAAACGCATGGCTCTGGATGCATGAAACTCCGCGCCCCCTGCGCCACAAGCCAAAAGGCAAAGTAAGCTTGTGGCCAGGCGAGTTCGGAACACCCGGGACCAGGGGTCGATCTGAGTCGTTGGAGAGAAGAACGGCAGAGATCGTCCGAGCTGGAATGTGGGCAGGAGTGGTCCGCCAGTCTGACAGCGCTTTTGGATCCGGAGGGATTGCATGGGCAACGAAAAGGGACGAAAAGGCGACGGACGGAGACGAAAAGAAGAGGGACGGATGGAAGAAGGTGGTGGTGGATGGATGATAAGTGGAGGAGGGATGGATGAGGTCGTGAGTCAGCTAAGTGATCCTGCTATGGCGAAGTTCTGACCATGCTGTGGGCCAGGGAGGATTGACCCGTGTATTGCCCCATCTAAGGGTAAATGTAATGAAAATTGCCCCCTATATTGTGCCACTTAAATTTCGTATTTCACCATGGCTACTAGCTCATTTGTGGCCTCTCATTGAAAATATGTAAATATGAATTCAGAATTTGAAATTTTTTATCATATGGGGCAATTAAAAATTTTCACTGTTTTCTTGCAAGGGTAAAACATGGGGCAATATATGGGTCAATCCTCCCTAACCATGTCTTGTGGGACTTTCAGTTTGGCTGTCGGATGGGTTCAAAATGGATTGATGGAGCAATTAGGTTAATGAGTTTATGGTGATTAGAGTAGGTTTTCATGTACAAAAAATTGATCAAACATTGAAAAAAAAAAAAAAAAAAAATTCTAGGACTCTACATGCAATATTTAGAAGAGGAGAATATCAGAAGTGTTGGCTAGTAAAATTTTAAAGAGAGAGGTTCATGAAAATGAAAGAAGGATACTTTCTCACTTAGAAAACTAATTTTAACATTGGACTTTAAATTTTTGCTAACTTTTAGTTTGACAAGAAAACGAAGGTTATTCCTAAAAAGTAGTTTCTTTATCTTATTCACATAATAATGTAGACATAGTATGACTCTTGACAAAAGCAATTGCAATTTGAGAAAACTTCAAAAGTGTTTTCCAATTTGGATAAAGTATAAAACGTTGTCAAGAGGACAATCAATTTGCTAACAAACATAGCAAATATCCAAGCTAGAGCTTTATTGATGTTGGCAATTAAAACAATGGGCTTGCCTTGTTATCAATGTTTTTTACTTGATGAAGAGGTCATCATTTTTGTTTTGATTCTTTATATTACTAATGAAAACAAGATGGCTTACGATAAACTTGAGTGAATCCCTAAAGTATCAGAGGTGCTTTTTAAGAAAAGTTGTCAAAAAATTGTCATTATTTAGTACATTGACTAAAATTGAAAATTGTTTTATTTTATTTTTAACTTCAATTATACAAAAATAAAGTAGACTATTACAGAAATGTGCAAAGAAATTTTAGTCCATTTGCCTTAGTGGATTAAAAGACTATAACTTTTGAAGTGAGGAAAAAAACCTTCTTTTCATCTTAAGAAATAGGGTCAATGAACTTTGAGTCCTGTTGGAAAATAATTTTAGTTCTAAATGAATTTGTGTCTCTCTACCATTAAATTCTAAATCTTATTAGGTACAGTCATGCAAAAATTTAGAAGAAAATATGGAGTTTAACTTACTCTAAATCACATTGCAATGTAAAGAGGTTAAGTGAATTGGTAATATACTAGTCATTTTTTTGTCATTTTGATGATTTCTTATATAGTGAATTTTTTTAATTTGAAATTCAATTGTGAAAATTTGCACACAAACATTCTGAATATGTCAAAAAAAATTCTAAAATTTTGAGATTACAAATTTCAAAATAATAGCATTTGAAGTTAGAAGAAAATGTTTTTTTTTTAAACTTGCCCAACAGGGCTAGTAGAATTTGACTCTTTTTTGAATGGCACTTTTGTATTAAATGTATTTTTTACAATTACATACTAAATCATGCTAATTTTAACATGCTAAATTTCACAAGTAGATGAGGAATCAATGATGCTAATGCATGAGCACAAAGACATGAGTCTATGAGCCTTGAGTAGCCTATCAAATGATGTCAATTTTTAACAAGATGTTTTCAAAATCTTGATGCATTATAGGAATATTTATTTCCTTTATGGAAATTAAAAAACATTTGATTAAATGTTCAAGTAAAATGTTATATTGCCCTCCAAAAATTTGGTCAATTCAAGCAATTTTAGCATTGTTTGCTAAATTCCTTATCGGGAAGTGCTAGCATGTTAGCATAGAATCTATGAACCCATGAACCTAGGAGTTTATATTGTAGACATCTTTTATGATTATAGGTGTTTATATTATAAGCACCTATATTATAAACTCTTTCCATGTTATAGTGTATTTATTTTATAGGTACTAGCGGTTGGTGCTTGCTATGCTACACATTCATCATTAGAATTTCATTAGAATTTTTATTTATTAGATAGAATACAGAGCAAGAATTTCAATAAATCTTTAGATAAAAATTACTAGAATGTTCATATAATTTTTTTAATAAATAAGCATATATTAAAATAGCAATAGAAATTTAATGAATGATGAATGAAATACATGCAATGATGAATATAGTAAAAGATACACATACATTAGAATACATTAGAAAGTTGATTCAATTGTTACAAACAATGGCAACCCAAATAGAAGAATTTAAAGGAAAAACTTGTAAATCTCAAAAGCTTTGTGAACATTTTAATTCAAAGCTTACAAAAGCACAAAATCATAGAAGTGCAAAGAAGTGTAAAGCCAAGAGAAGCAATGGATTTGCTACCTCTATAATATCATCCTATGGAACCTCTTTAATATCACCTCAATTGCAATGACTATATTATTTCTATAATATCACCCTTTGTAAAAAGTGATTACAAAAGTGATTGCAAATTGCTACTCTATTTCTGTAATATCACATTGTGTGAAAATACGATTTCTATGTACGCATGATTGAAAATATTTTTATAAAATATTTAAAATAATTATTTTAAAGACTTATCAAAGTCATTATCATGCATTCTATTCAAATATATCAAAATTTTACTAATATTTGATACAATGAATGCGTAGCATAGCAAGCACGAGCCCCTAGTATTAATGGTAGCATTTGTGATATTACAGAGGGATTTATGATTTTAGTAGTATAAACTAGTGGTTGGTGTTTGCTATGCTACGCATTCACTATTAGAATTACATAAGAATTTTTATATATTAGATAGAATGCAGAGCAAGAATTTCAATAAATCTTTAGATAAAAATTACTAAAATCTTCATATAATTTTTTTAATAAAGAAGTATATACTGAAATAAACAATAGAAATTTAATGAATGATGAATAAAATACATGCAATGATGAATACGGTAAAAGATACACATACATTAAAATGCATTAGAAACTTAATTTCAATTGTTACAAATAATGGCAACCCAAATAGAAGAATTTAAAGGAAAAAATTGTAAATCTCAAAAGCTTTGTGAACAATTTAATTGTTGTGAAATCCAAAATCGGTTCAATCTAATAAATTTCTCAAATCATTTGGTAGTAGCAATAGAAAATTGAAATTAGAAGCTCAAAGCTCACAAAAGCACAAAATCATAGAAATGCAAAAAAATATAAAGCCAAGAAAAGCAATGGAATTGTTGCCTTTATAATATCACCATATCAATCTTCTTTAATATCACCTCAACTGCAACAACTATATTATTTTAATAATATCACCCTTTGTAAAAAGTGATATTATAGAAGAGATTGTGAATTGCTACTCTATTTCAGTAATATCACATTGTGTAAAAATATGATTTCTATGTATGCATGATTGGAAATATTTTATGAAATAATTAAAATAATTATTTTAAAGACTTATCGAAATCATTATTATGCATTCTATTCAAATATATCAAATTTTTACTAATATGTGATATAATGAATGCATAGCATAGCAAGCACGAGCCCCTAGTATTAATGGTAGCATTTGTGATATTACAAAGGGACTTATGATTTTAGTAGTATGAATATATATGTTATAAATATCTTCAAATAGTTGTAGGTACATATGTAGGTTCAAGGGAGAAAATTTCATCCTTGAAGCATCATATCTTAGCTATTTGGTTGATCCATAGTCCACACATTAGGAAGAAATTGAACCCATTATGAGGCTTTGAGTTTTCTTACTACTTTTAATAAAAATTTAGGTGAATATGAGGGTGTTTACATCATCATTAGCACCACCACATAGGAACATTAAAGGTTGGTACACTAAATAGTATATTTAGTATTAGCAACACTATTTACAAACCATGACACTAAATATCATTAATCCTACTAAAGTAAGTAACATTAAATCTAATTTCTAACACTAAATGTACTCTATGGTAAATCTGAAATCTGAAAAGGTTTACAGTTAATGTTAGAATATATTAAAAAAATGAACTTGCAAAGAAAAAGATAGAAGACCAGGAAAATGATGGAAGGAATAGAAAACGTAAAAAACATTTGTAATGAAAGAAGTCTTTGAACATCTAATAAGGAAAAAGGCATTAATATTTAGATATAAGAAAAAAAAACAAATTTCATACTTGGGCTGGAACTTGTTGGCTTTGGAAGTATGGTTCATGCTTGGCTATAATTTCCTGCAGATGTGGAAAGAGTTGATTGATACTCCAAGTGCCATCAGCATCGAAAGCCACACCTGATCTAATCGTAGCTTTCCTAGCATATGACATATTATCACAATCTACCTCTTTATTCACATCTTCAACACTATTTGCAACCAACTGTAGGAATTTTTTTCCTAGGTTTGTAAGTTTTCTTAACCGCTGCCTATCAACTCGAGGAATATTTTGCCAAAAATTGGTTGTAATGAGCTCAGCCTTCTTCGCTTCCCATCGCTTGGTCCAAGCCTCTTTGACCTTTGAGATGATAAATGTGTCCGCTGGTTGACACAAATGTGTAGAACACATCGACAAATACCTAAGATTGGCCTGTTTTGCTTCCAAAACAACCATTAACGCTGGAGTCATATTATGGCCAGTACAATTGTCAACCCAATTTACTTTTGTGCGGCCATGAACATCAGTTTGGAAGGCTTGGGGTTCAGCAAAGAATTATGCAAAAAGGGCTTGGTCCATCCACCCTTTAGGCTTGGTCCTATAGCATACCCTTGGAATATTGTCTTCTAGATTCCGAATAGAGTAAGTGCTGTTGGAATTGGTCAAAATGAGCATGGGGGCTTTAATCATTGATCGACGCCCCTCAGAGATTCTAATGACCATGGTCATAGAATCTCCACTGGAAACCACTTCGGCGTACTTGACATTCGTGTTCCTCCTAAATCCCAACGTTCGACCATTATCTAAATTCACAACAAAATGAGCTTCGTCAATGTTTTCCATGAGATTTTCATCAAAAACACCGGTTTGGAATTCCCTATACAGCACACCTAGATGGTAAGCTGTTGCCATTTCGATTTGCAGTTCCTTTTCGGGACTACAAGTCAAGCATCCCCGTTGTGACAATACAATGTTGTGCACATGCATAAATTGTTGAACCCAACTTGGGGTCTACTTTGATGTGAGTAGGATATTATCCTTGGGATCATGAGATTGGATTGTATATGGAGAGTTAGGATTCAGCAAAATGGACATAGCCAACTCAATGAGCAATTTGGATGAGAATTTCACTTCAACTTTTATAAATTGGTCAAATGCATCTAGGAGTTTAGGATAGATCCAAAGTATCCATTCAGATCACTCGGCACCATGACTTGGACTTGCCTTTGTGTGAAGTTGTTTACGCCCTTCTACTCGGCTCTTAGTGCATGCAATTGGTGGAGATGTGATATTTGCTTCTCCTTCATTGCAAAATTGTTGACGTTGAGCCCACCAACGAGAAGCCCGGACAAGGTTGGCACTCTTTTGACCACGGAAATGCTCTGGAAATGCGTAAATTGTGCGCATGTAGAGCCTGCGGATACCATGCGCAACTTTATCTTGAACCATCTAGGTGATGACACGCTTGCAGATAGCAACAGTGGAAACTTGTTGCAAGCGTCGAGGTGTGGAATTTCTTGGTGGTGGGTCAGCCATGGTGAGTCCTTGGATTGCCAAAGAGGAGATGAGTAAAAAAAAGGTTGACGGAGGGCGGAAGGGGGAAACTACGAATGGTGGGAGCATTCAAGTCTGGCGCAAGGCGGGAGCGGTGAAAGAATTCAAATCTGAATTTCCCGCCGAGTATATCCCCCTTAATTTGGAATTTTAATCTGGAGATTACAAACTAAATGGATTGAGTTCAAATGCTGAACCACAAAGGCAAGGGCACGGACTGCCACAATCATTTCTTGCAAGATTTATGAATTCTGAGAAGCTCAACTAATCCCTTAAAGCGCGGCATCCATGAGTAGCAACTCCGTTCACAACACACAAACCCTAAAAACCGAAAGAGGGAACTGCCGCCACCAAAAGTAGAGAAGGGAAAGGAATGACAAAAGATGGAGGTGGCGCAGTCAAGTTTAGCACTACACTAATTCCTCCAAAGTTGAGATTTAGTGTTGTGTGTAGTAGGGTGGTAATTACACTAAATGTAATCCAACACTAAATATACTATTTAGTGTAGTAGCTAATTGGTGTGTAGATACTTGTGAAGCATGTGATTCATGAAATTATGGAGATGGATTGAACATTGGCTAATGGATAAATAACAATAGTTGGATTGGATTGATCAATGGATACAAGATGGCTCATTGATCGGACAGACCTCAACAACTAGACTAGACCAATCAATAGAAATAAGAATTCTAAGGTTGGCTGATCGATCAGATGGACTATGATAGTTGGACTAGGCCGATCAATGGACATGAAGGACTCAAAGGAGTTAGTCAATTAGACGAACCAATGTATGTTGTTGGACCAATCAATGGATATGTAGGATCTGATTGGAGGGGCATGTTGTAAGGTGTGTCCTAACTAGGGTGTTTCAATTAGGTAGGTAATTATGACAAATTCTTGGCTCAATTAGTGAATTGATCAAAAAGACTCTTTTCCACCCAAACTTTTGTATTACAAAGCGACCCCTTTTGGGGTCATTAGATGAGATTGAGGTGCTCTACAAGGCCATGAGTTCCCCCAAGTTCTCATGAGTTCTTGGATTGTGGTTATTGTGCCACATTAGCAATTTGATGTAGCCAAACTTTTGCCACATTAGATAACAATATTTATTTTTAAATTTAAATATTTTTAAATTAAAAATTAAAAAATTAAAAAAATTATGTATATATATTTAATATTTTAATTATTTTTCATTATGTTCAGCACTGGCTTGTTTATAGCATAAAGAATAGGCATGAAACTATTTTCCAATGCCCCCCCAAAACATCTAATGTCAATTTCTTCCTAATGGAAATTGATTGTTGAAAACAATGTGACACTTGACACCTACTTAGAAAGTGGCTTGCAAAATTTGGAGGCAATTCGTTGTAGGATATGGGAGATCGTAATATTTGATCTAACATGGGATGGCACCTACTCATTTTTTGGCAAGTAGCTACTATTCATTAATTTTACAAAATTCATTAGACCTTATTTGGCCTCAAATTTCGAGAGTAGTATGTCCTTTTATGAAAATTTATACTTGCAAATTTATTCAATGCCGCATTCTTTCCATGATAAAAAAGCGGGGCTTCAAACTTTGACTACAACTAGTATTGCAAGAAACGTTAATTGGCTTCGTAGGTGAAGGCTGCCAAGCATGAAGTCTCCTAGTTGCAACTATCTGTTCCTACTACAAGAAACACGCCATAGGAAGAGCCAATCAAGTTGTATTACATGAGGTGCCACTTGAACCATCTATAAGAAGCACCATAATACAAAGTCCAAATACTACCA
The DNA here is from genome assembly GCA_950106755.1 of Climacium dendroides. Lineage (NCBI taxonomy): Eukaryota > Viridiplantae > Streptophyta > Bryopsida > Hypnales > Climaciaceae > Climacium > Climacium dendroides. The sequence continues at coordinate 21,682,685 of OX467083.1, forward strand.
AGAGTGATAGTACTACAAGAAACACGCCATAGGAAGAGCCAATCAAGTTGTATTACATGAGGTGCCACTTGAACCATCTATAAGAAGCACCATAATACAAAGTTCAAATACTACCAAGAGTGATAGTTAAAGAATCTGCAAAGACATGAGAAATTCTTGTGTGAAATCCAATAGGTATATAAACTTTTCAAAATTATTTTTTTGAATTTTTAAAAATTTAAAGTAATACATGAAAAAACAAGAGAATCCCTACATGGGAAAGACGAAGTGTTGCTGAAAAATTGGAGTGCCCAATAATGCATACATAATCTACACTCCTACATTTATCACTCTTTAAGAAAACCACATCTAACACTTGTACTTAAGTATAAGACTAGAAATGTGCCATTGTAGAAGTTGTGGTCTAGGTCTTCAGCCTCTAGAAATGGAAAAAGGAATTGAAACCAATTAGATTGTTATGCGCTAGTTCTCCCCACTACAAGATACTACATTTGTTCACTACAAGTAGGATCTAAGTTAGGAAAACTCACAAAAGTAAGCCTACTAGCAAATAAAAAAAGGTTAGTGCCTAAGTACTCTCAAAGTCAACTTTTGATAGGTATGCACTTGTATAAAGGTTTATTGCAAGAAACATTGACCATTTTTGAAAATATTTTTGCAAAATCGTGATTGTCCTTTGCTATAATTTTTGAATTATGAATCCATTGTCCAAAATAAATAAAAATTGTTTTTAGATGTCTTGATTGTAATGGTATACCTTATTTTTTTTAAGATTTTAAAAAATTATTTTCTATTTAAAAGTCAATTTTATAAATATGTCATACTTTCATATTTATGGATTTTGAATATTATTGAGCGGTTTAAATTAATGATTTTTAGTTGAAATTTTGTGGTATATTTTTATAATGGGGGGACATGTTTTTACCAAAAGGCATCTAAAACAACATTTATTTATATCTTCCATGTTTGTAGAAAGAGGCCTCCCATACACAAACACTTCTAAACATTAGAAATGATTTTGGCCTCATTTTTTGGTCAAATTTCATCACCATGAAGTCCTTTCAAATAAATTTTTCTTTATTTTTTTCTTTTACTATGTTTGATTTACTATAATCCATTAAGGACCATGGTCAATTTTGAAGGCGAGTAAGATGTTTTTTGGTCTTAGTTTGAACATGAAAAAAATACCAAACCATGATGCATTTTGAAGATCTGACTATATCAATGGAATTGGTAGGAATGTTTGGGACTCCACAGTAAATGCATGATAGATTCCACATTGATTTCTATATTGATTTTCGTATTTTCAGCTAGTATTTTGTTTGTTTTTTCAACCCCCAAAACGCATACTAGTACAAATTACTCTGATTCTTGTCCCAATGCATTCAATTTCCAATTTGCCAATTCCATTCCCTTGTGTTTGTATCCAAATTCTCACTACCAATGAAAGTGTCAATTTTGACCAGAAAGTAGTTGACCAATTCTTAGTAGGATAAATTTAAACTTCAACAGAACCCTTTTCTACCCACAATTCTATGCCTGAGAATGTCTCAAAAATACATTCTTTGATGTTTTTATTTATAAAAAATAGGAAAAATAATTTATAAAACAAATAAAAATTGGATATTATGGAAGATTTCATGGAGATGAGATTTGATCCAAAAAATAAGGTCAAAACCATTTCTAAAGTTTAGAAGTGCATGTGCAAGGAGACCTCTTTGCACAAACATGGAAGACATAAAATAATATTTTTTAGGTAGAAATATATCCTCCTACTATAGAAAATTAAAAATATACCACAAAAAATCATTAATTGAAATCTCTCAATAATATTCAAAATCTATAAATCCAAAAATATGACATATTAACAAAATTGACTTTTAATGAGAAAATAATTTTTTTTAATTTTCAAAAAATAAAAGATATAATTACAATCAAGACATTTAGAAATAACTTTTTGTTTTTGGCATTGGTTCACAATTCAAAAGCTATAGCACATGACAATTGCAATTTTGAAATATGCTACAAAAGTAGTATAGTATTTCTTGCAACAACTCTAAAACAATCCTAAGCACATTGTTGCATTCCTACACGTCTCATACCAAAATCATTGCTTCTATCTACACACTATACATTTTCTACGAATTCATTTTCTATTTTGAAATTTAAAATTAAAATAAATAATGCCTAGCCAAAGTAGCAATCTCCCTTGCAAGTCTTTAGCTTATTCAACCAAGGTTCTATGAGGTATTCAACCATTGTAAAATGAAACCCAATGTGAGGCCCAATCTTCATTCTCCAATCTTCTCTACCAAATTTGTGCAACATTCAACCATTCATCATATTTGAATCCAAGACATAAAAAAAGAGTTTATGTTACAATTTGTAGCTATAGAATTGTATAATGTAGTTATGCCAAATCTAGTCTATGACATTTATTCTATACATGTACACTTGGTATTCTATTTACTACACATTAAATGGTATTGGATCACTAACTCTTTTTTTGTACTTCTAATTTCATTTTCATATTACATTGTAAATACGTTGTCCCCAATTAGATCAATTGATGTATTAAGAAAGTAATACAACTTAAAGTCATATCAAGCACATGTTGTCATGCTCCTTTAGCAATTCATTTAAAAAAAAAAGTACTTGCAGATATACTCTTTTATTATGAACAACAATGATGGTGGGATTGGTGGCATTTCTATTCTCCTAGCCTTCATTGTCCCTGTAGACCTTATCTTTCAATGATATAAAAACTCAAATAAGTTTGATGAAGTAAAAAAAATTATTCATCACTCAAACATGCCCTCAGTTATTTAAATCATTAATAAGCTTTTTCATTATCCATTGTTTTGGATCATTTTTATGAAAACCTTTGCTACCAAGATAGGGCATTAAATTGAAAATGTAATATGATAGATTAATTCCTTATTAAGGCCTACAACTTCAACCCATATTTTATAAACTTTACCTTCACATATTGATAATTGAAAGAAAAATGTCTTTTGTAAGCTATTTAGATTTCATCAGTTGTTAAATACTTATTTAAGTTTCAAAACTCATAAGAACAAGTTACAATGTGATTTACTATTCAACACATATTGCTTATTTAATTGTACCTTAAATCAACTTTATTAGTGAATAATCCTTAATTATTCTCAAGATGCAAATAATGAAATAAACCCTTGAAGCAATTGAGGACTTTTGAAATCACATCACAATGCAAAAAATCTCTTCACTTTCAATAACCTTGAATAGTAAGGAAAGATTTAATGTCCACTAGAATCACCACATAAAAAGCATGCAATTCCTTCGCATTGTTCTTTATTTATTTGTATAGACATTGACTTACTCTTTATAATTCAATTTATCATATCACTTAGCTAAAATAAAATAAAATGTCAAACACTTGACATCTATGAGAACCATGATGTCTCAATTTAGAACATAGACATACAAATGCTTTTCTATCTTTAGCAAAAGTAGTCTCTTTTGATTGCCAATATTGATTATCATAATGAGTACAAAAGGAGACACAAGTCTAAATATGTTGTATTCTCATACACATTCAATTTATGCACTAAGTCTTCATATATGAGCATTTAATTATTACTTAAATGCAAACGACTTTTTACTTTGTGATTTTTATTTAATATACTCATTGCTAAAAGAACACCTATTTATGAAATCGTGTCATTTCATCATCCACTCTGTATCCACTAAATCATCATTCCATTCATTATTTAGTTACTAAGGCAATTACTACCTCTTTTGAGCTCATTGTAACAAATTGTCACAATGAATTCAAAAAAATAATTAAATTATATATTTTTTCATCTCCCTAATAAGTCAACAAACAATTTAAATTTAATTTTAAAAAAATTGGTACCCCTCCTCCAAATCCCACCCCTTTGTAATTTTCAAGTGGAGGTGGAAGTGCCATTTCATATGGGATATATTCCATATTTATACTGTATCTATATTGTACATACTTATATCTATATCATATCTTTGTACCATATATATCTATTTTGTATTGTATCTATACCATATCTTTGTACCATATTTGTATCATATATGTACTCATATATGTATTATATTTTTATCTGTATTAAATTTGTATCTATATCCTACTCATATTTAACGACACTCATTTTTTTCAAAATCAATGACATAGGAGGAGGATTTTTTTAAAAATCAATGGTTCTCGTTTTTTTCAATATAGGGGGGTAAATAATGAGAGGAACAAGGATGGTTGCCTCTTTTGAGGTAATTGCATGAAGTAATGTCTTCACAAAGCTGTTGAGACAAAACAATATTGTTCAACTTTAGTGACAACTACAAGCTTGACAACCTCTTTTAATTTACAATTTGCAACTTTTATTTGTTACTACATAGGGAAATTATAGAAACTACCATCATGTAGTGTACTAACTAAACATTGGCTATAACTATGGAAGGAATTTTTTACAATAAATATCCTAATCGGACATTTGGTGCTAGTAATTTAATCCTTTAAGATCGACTTTTCTCACACGTTACAAAAAATTTCAGCTCTGTAGAAGGTTGTTAAGAAGATTTGTTGACTGTCATTAATGTTTTTTAGAAGTGCACTATTCCCATGTACCCGCTCAGTTTGATGGGTGGGCAATGCGTGATCAGGCTCAAGAATGGACCGTTCAGATGAAATTGCAAATTCTACTAGCCCCACAAGTTCAAAATTCTTGCAATTGCTAAACTGTATAGACAACTTTTGATCCACATTAACGTACAAGATGAAGAAGCATATGTTTCTGAATTTTTTGAATTTTAAAGTGAACCTTTCCTGCGACTTCATTTTCATTTGTACGATAATACATGTCATCTAGAATTGTGTTGGCATCAATAGTGCCAACTTGAACATTTAACACCGAGCACGGGCAATCAACGGGTTGGCACTCTAAATCATTCTTCCTCTAAACTTGTAGCCCTCCCATGGCCTCATTTTTTTCTTAATGTTATACTTCTTAATGCCCTGATCAAAGTCAATTTGGAACCATTGCTCGCCATATTCTTCCTAATGGCAAATAAACTCCCTTACAAAGTGTTGCAGTGTGTCTCATTGATTTTTGTTATAGCCTAATATATTAAGGAGGACGTATAGACTACAAAGAGTCTAGAATTGCTTCATCCATGTGAAAATTTCTTGCAATTTTCATAGGTGCCCAAGCAATCTCTACATGCTCACTCAATTTGTATAGCAAACTTTTATCATGTATAACACGCCTATTTAACTATGATGTGAGTATATAGTCTTTCTTTTATTCAAAAGTGTCAACATCCCCACATGGCCACATCCACTACTTGCACAAGCCCCGCATCTAACTCCCAAAGATGCTTGCAAAGCAACAAAGAATTATGTCGTAAAGGCAAAACTATCAACTTTTTCCAAATTGATAGTGTTCTTTAGCTTGTTCAACTCATTGAGTCTTTTTATGATGAAACTAGATTTTGTTAAGTGGATCTATCTCTTACATCAAGTGACGCAACCACACTTAGATATTTTATTATGCAAGTTGGTTGTGTCAAGCTCTTATTAGAATTGCATTGGTAGGTGTTGTCATTAAAAACACCACAAAACCTTGACATTATTTTTGAACTACAATTTTTAGTACTACCTTCAAATGAGTCAATCTTTGTCAAAGAAAAAGATTTCTATAGACATTATTTTCAAGCTAGCAACTCAAAATAGTGTAGCACTATTGTGTAATTCAAACTCTTTGTCGTTTGTACATATTTTGTTAGCTATGAATTCTAACACTATACAAGAAAATGCATGCATTTATACGATTCAGAAGTTGGTTCCATTGAATAAGCATTGTAACTGCCAAAAGACTAAAAAGATATACTTTTGAAAATTTAGGTCAATTGTGCATGTTTGATAAATATAACCTTGCAAAATGAGCATTAACTTAGAAAAAACAAACTAATAATGCATAGTCACTATTAGAAAATGATGTTAAATTTTTTTTTTAAATCAATTTTTTTATTGAAGTGGGTACTATATCAATTGTTTTTACAGTTTTTAGTTGATTTGGTACAAAATAACAAAATGATTATAGAATCTTTGTTGATTCAAACAGTAAAACATTCAAGTCAACAAAAAATTAACAAATCAAAAATCTTTGTTGATTCAAACAATACAACATCCAAGTCAACAAAAAAGTCAACAAATCAATAATCTTTATTGATTCAAACAATACAACGTTCAAGTCAACAAAAAACCAACAAATCAATGATCTTTGTTAATTTAAATAGTTAATTTTTTTTCATTTATTTTGAATTACAAGGTTTTCAAATAAGTTTTTGTCATTCGGGCAATGTTTAAATCACCATGGTTAGAATTCTATATACAATGGAATCTTTTAACTTGATCATTCACAATTTGGTGTTTTTTTAAATCAACAAATTTTGGTGGCCATTTTGGCATAGTAGAATATTTTTTTCAAAAACTTTGAACTATAAAAAAAACTAAAAAATCAAACTAACTTTCATCTTCAAAAATTTGTTTGAGATTTTGAGCCTCCAATAAAAATTATGGATAAAGTTCAAAGAGGGTTTGGAATGAACATTTTCTTTGATATTTTTAAACATCCTCTTTGAATTTTGTTCATAACTTTTAATTGGAAACTCAAAATCCCAAATGGATTTTTGGAATGAAATTTAGCTAAAATTTTCAAATTTTCTTAAATCAAAGTTCTTGAAAAAAGTTATTCTATTATGCCTAAATGACTACCTAAGTTTGTTGAATTGAATAAACAGAAAAATTCAAATGCAAAAGTACAAAAAAATCTTTATACTTTACATGCAATTGTATGTTGGTGTGATGGATGAAGCTTCAATCCTTTAACCACGAGGTCCCGGATTCAAACTTGATAGGTGACCATTATGACCTGCCACGTAGTGGGATTGTTACCTCAACTTACTTGTATGGTAAGACTACAATGTGGCCATTTTGTATTGTATGCCCAAGTATAGCATGAGTCAATTTCTGAGTCACCTACGTGGGATATTTTAAATTTTTTCTTTTTTGTTCAAATTGATCAAATCATCAATTAAACCAATAGTTTTCATTTTGGACTATCTAAGTCAACATGTCCAAATCAACAAACAAAATTAACACTTTTTTGATGAATTTTTGTTGATTTGAATATAGATTTATTAGTAGTAAGTGTAGATGTTGATGTTAAAATTAAACCAAATTGTTTTGAACTTGAACATCTCACTATGGAAAACAAATTGCATCCTACAAAACAAATCACGACACATCTACAAGTCAAAGAGATATGGTGAGTGCTAAAATGTTGGTACTCATGGAAGATACACTCAATATAAAAACATGCACATCAATAGCTTCATTAAACTTTGTTTTAATTAATCATTGAATAAAATTCACCTCATTAGTCAAACCTCTCTTATTCTTGCTTGTAGCGCTTTTAGAAATGAATTGCATCACATATCCAATTCAATGCATCGAAAACTTAATTAGCATTTGAAATCTTTACCAAAAAATACAAGTATACAACTAGTGAGCTGTTGAAGATTCTACAAATAAACTAAGAAATTCAAGATTCTTCTTGTGATTTACATTTCTATCCTATCCCCATTAACACAATTGGATTCAGACAACATATATTGAGATTTCATGTTGTTAAACATAGTTGATAATTATTCCAAAAAAGAAAAATCATTAAAAACTTTCTACTAAGGTCTCAAATGCAATTCTTGAATATTCTTTACAATACTATATTTTATAGTTTTCAACAAGGTTCTAGTTGTAGTTCTTCATTACACCTTACAAAATTTATAAATCAAAATTATTCTTATTTTTGTTTTTGTTTTAAATTTGCTACTATTCTATCTTGCATATAGTTGAATAATACTTTTTAGACATTGTAGTAGCCAATATTCAAAATTTAACCAATCTACAACTAACACAATTACCACAAACTCATACTTGACAATAAGGCAGAATTGCCTAATACTGCCATCCACCCAATTTTGCCACTTATAAGACCTTTCTATTTGCATTAGTGGCCTACCAATTACCACAATCTTTACAACCCTTTATCATGATGGCAATGCACTTGGAGAGTGAACAAGTTAGCCTACACTTAACAAACATCTACCCATGCTTCAACAAGGATCTATTCACATATTCTACACTCGAGTCAGATTCATTAAAAATAAATCAAAATATAAATAAATAGGGCATGAAATGAAATTTTCAAAAATTATAACATGGTGTATATGAACATTGTAGAAAATATTAATGAAAATAATATGAAATCTAAATTTTTTTAATTAAAAATACTACAATTAAAGCTGAATAAAGCCACCTCAAAGTGTGGAAGCCCCACTTGTGGTCCCACAAAATTTAGGAAAAGTTGAACTAGTGGCAATGTAGTGTAGTTAAGCTATAATGCCTTGTACTACAGTCTACAAATAATTCAAAATAAAGTCAAAGAAAAATTTATAAATTTTAAAGTGGATAAAAAAAGTGGATATTTAGTCAAAAAGAAAATATTTCATATGGGATCTTATGAACTTGACCCCAACATATGATATCAACATTTTAGCTTTGGAAAAGTACAAAAAATTCACTTTTTGTCAGACTATTTTCATTCTTTTTGCAATTGATTTCTCTCAAATTGTTCAATCTTTAAAAAATTTGTAAGCAAACAAATAGCTTCTCCAAAATATCTAGATAGCAAATTTACGTGGTAATGGGCTAATGTACAATTGAAACTAGATAGAGCTCCATTTGAACTTTATAGCAATCTATATTGAAATCATTAAAGACCTAAGTACAAGTCAATGTAAGGTTGAACATTAAAATCTAAGAGTAAAACGACCTATGACCACCTAAATTTGCAATCTAAATATCTTTTGCACTGTATTGATTATTTTCTGTATTTTTTAGAGAAAGAATTAGTTAAATTGAATTAATTACAAGTGAAATCATATTTAATTTGATAAAAATTTAAATTAATATGAATTTTCAAAATATAAAATATAAAATTGTTAATAGATGGTTGTCATGATCATCTTTAAAAGGTTCAAAATCATTGACCCAACACCCTAATCTTGTTTGATGAATGTTATAAAAGCACAAGTTCTATATTTTAAAAGCACTTCTTTTATTGGTTGAAGCTATAATTTATTGTAGCAAGTATTAATTTATTCATAATTTATTTATCTAAATCAACATTTATTGAACCACATCTTTATCAAATTTAAACCATCTATATGTAGATGTGAATTTGTTGTCATTCTCTAACAATAGCACTCAATGGCAAACCCAAAGTGCATGACTTATACACTTTGCGGAAATGGATGGAAAATTAGTGGAAATAGGAGGGATTATATAGATGGCAAAATTGGGTGACTGATGGCAATGGATTGATTGACTCTATAAGGTAAACCAGTCCATGACATGCCAACTACTTAATGCAATCACCTAGAAACCCTTCCCATGAGAGTCTTGCATCAATCCATGGAAGATTTTTTTTAACAAATGGGATTTAAATTGCATTAGGGTGATTTGTTGCCATATCAATGCTTTGGGAGATGGTCATGAAGTTATTAGTGACTGTCATAGGATACTTACACCTTTCTAGTGTAAACATGTTATAATAGTTATTTTTTTATTCCTTCTCTTGTAAGTTTAGATTGAGTCCATTATGGACTGTATTAGGCATGTTCATGTTGATTATGGGCACATGGATGCCCTGAATTAATATTATTTATGATGGTTATCACCTAGTCTATGGGTTGTTATGGAACTTTGCTTTATTAAATGAAATGAAATTGATGCAGTCATCAAAATAATTTGAGACCACCTTTGGTGTTTCTTAAGTCTTCTACAATAATGAAAATTAACCCCTTTGTCACTAACTTCTAGTTTCATACCACATCAAGCAAAACATGAACCCTAGAAAGAGTTGTCAGTTCCCAAACATCAAGGAGGAAAAAAAATTCAAGAAAAAAATCAGCAAACTAAAAGGCCTGAATTGTATAGCACAATGTAATGAATTGATAAAAAAACTTGAAAAATGGAAAAAAAATAATATTGAAATGATTGGGAACTTTGCCACTTCAGCAATTTGACATGGCACTACTATTGCCACATCAGATAATATTTTTTAATATCATATTATTATTATTTTTAATATTATATTATTATTTATTATGAATTTTATAATTTTTAATGAAAATTTTAATATTTAAAATTAGACTACCTATCTCACAGCCTTCTTGAAGGCTCAAATTTTTTTATAATGGATAATGTTCTTACTTCCCAGTTGAGCTTCAATTGGATCATTCCTCCAACATTTGTCAATTATGTACAACACTTTCTACCTCAAAAATAAAAGATATTGGTAAAAAATACAAAACTATATAACAAATTCTAATTTTTCACTACAAGGCTCTGAGATTGTTTTATAGTGCAAGCATTTTATGAGTCTATAGTTAAAAAGAATGCCAATAATGATAACATTCTTGCTTCCTAGTTGAGCTTCAATTTGACAATTCTTCTAGCTTTTATCAATTACGTACGACACATTCTAGTTCAAGAACAAAGGATATTAACAAAAATAGAAAAAACCTCATACAACTAAAGGTAAAACTAAAATTATAGTCCAAAAAACTCAAAATAGATGGTTTCTATCATTCTTTGAATATGTGAATTGAAGTTGTGAATAGGATTCAAGAAAAAAAATAGGCGTCTCTATTTTTTGTAGCACAAAGATCCCTAAGTAGTTGAGGTGGTTGTCAAGATTCAAGAATATTTAGGATATCAATCCCTCGTGACAACAACATTGATTTTGGAAAAATATTCTTTACAAAAAGGCTTAATGAATTTTAATAAATATGGCAAGAAAATACTTGTCAAGTCTTCATTATTTTCTATTTATTATTAATTTATACCTCATTGTTTGTGGTAATTCATTTTTTTTTCCTATAGTACTATTTCAATACTCACAAGTAGTTCATAGTACTTGCAATAGTACTTTTAGCCATCAATTTTTCCAATCATTAGCTGAGATTGTTCTGCTATTTAGTATGTAGAGGTTGAAATGCAAATTTTGCCAAAGTGCTACAGAAAATGAGGGATGTAAGAGGTAGACGTCTCTATGTTCTAGTTACAACACACAAATTTGAACCTTGCAACACCTTTGTTGTTGCCAAATTCACCCCATCCGATGAATTACATTCTAACTTTGCAACATAGATATTACACTCACCAAATCGTCTTATTATTTATAGAAATCGGGGATATCATCACTCATCACTACTAAACTTTATGAATATTGCGAGAGTTGAACAAGTTGTTTTCCCGAGTTTGGTTTAGGGTTTGTGGCTCTCTTGGATTGTTAGATGCTTAGTAGAGCTAAAGAGAAAGAGTGAGTTTAGAATCAAATTCTTAAGATTTTCATAGGATTGGATGAAATATTTCATATTTTAGGATTAGATTATTTCAATATTTAATTCATGTTCTTAGGACATAGGATTCAAAAGTTACAGCTGAAAAGAAAAATATCTCCAATTGTGACGAAGAATAGGATTGCAATGATTCCATCCAAAAAAACTAGTGTTCTCTAATAAACTGCTTTCTATAAAAATTGGATGTCTATGCTTATTGCCCCCTACCACTACGGGTGATTGCAAGAAACACTTGTACTATTTGTTGCGTTTTTCATAGTACTCATGAAATCTTTAGGAGTACTTTAAAATTAGAAAGCTAATTTTTAAAAAATCTTAAAAATACGATTTATGTATATACCTCTAAAATGAAGGTTTTCACCAAAGGAAATTTGTAGGAAAATTCTCTAAGTAGGAGAACTTGAAAAGTGCCAAATCTCAAGAAAATAGGACCTTTGATTCAAAATTTAGTTAAAAATAGTAAAAATAAGTAAATACAAAAATAAAAAGTTTCCATTTTTAAGAACTTTATGGAGATGGTTATTCACCAAAAAACTTACAAAAATAATATTTGATATGTTTCAAAATGCAAGCAGAAGGAAGCTCTCTTCATAGACTTCCACACCACACAAAATTAATTATTTTTAAAAACCCTTCAGTGAAAAGTTGTATTTTTATGTAAGGAAGAACTCCATATAATTTTCTTGATGTAGGGTATATGAAAAAGGTACTCAAAAGTACTAAAACCCTCCAAATTGGCAAGTGTGACATTTATTTTGGGCCTATTTTTGGATAGTAAATTATTTTTGAAAATTATCAAAAAATCAAGGAAGTTGTAGGATAGTCATGAGTACCTTCCTTGTAAATCTTAAGTCATTTGAAGTTAAAAGACAAAAGTTATGGCCAAAAAACAACTTAGCCCGCAACGTGTGACAGAAAATAGTACAACTGTTTCTTGCAATCACCCCTACACCCTTCGCATCCCCTTCCATCCCTCTCCTCTGTCCACATCCATTTCTAGGGATTGTAGGGTGGTGAATCCCTATCAATATAACTAGGTGCAATGATGGTTGTGTCCTATTTCTTACAAGGCACCTCAACTTCAAAAAGGACTTGGAATGTTCTTCCTCATGTATGCAAACTACATCCCTCTTCACACCAAGCAATGATTTGTCTAGGCTTAGGATATTTCCCCCCCTCCTTTTGTCCCTTCCAACAATAAGGCTTGTAAGAGCCACATCAGGTCAATACTCAATGTGCAAAAAAATATTCACCATATCTAGGATTCTAGTTGGATGTCCTTCAGGTAGACATTCAACAATCCCCAACAAACTTGTCACTTGTTTTTTGAACTAGTACTACCAAGAATTGGGTCCCGAATTCTACAACCAAAATGCTTCTCTAATGGCAGAATCAAAGACAAGAGAAAATTTCTCACCAAAATAATTTTTCACTCTCTCTACTTATTCTAACATCACATTCCAATGATCGATGACCCATTACTCAGGAGTGCTTTGCATTTGTAGGAACTTTGAGGAACTAGCGTATTCCAATTGAGTGGACGTCACCATGATTTCCAAGTCTCCTAGGATCTGTGCACAAAAGTCCAAGCAATTGGATTTCTCCTTAAACCTAAAATCCTAAAAACTCTAATACAGGAATGTGTTTACCACTCTGAGCTATAAAAATTTTCTTTGCTCTCAACTCCTTACAACCCCACTTGTCACTTGCAATTCCCAATGCAACAACAATATACTTGTTGCCCCTACTAGACTCTATGCACATAACATTGTCTAATCATGTTTCTCCACTAAACTCAAAAAAGTTGTACATAATATCTTATCCTTTCCATTGCATCATGTTCTATGCACACATCCTCTAGAGTAACAAACTCCTTTGCGAAATGAGAAAGACCTTGCTATAAACCTATGCTCAGTGATCTCCTACCATGGACAAATACACTCAAGCAAAGCTTATAGTGGGTATTGATCAATTGTAGCCCAATAGAAGTATGTGATATCGCTTGCTATCCAATTGAGTATGTTGGCTGCAACCAATTGAGGCTTGCCAATTATTTGTACAATGTCCAGCTTCCTTATCATCAATGCAATTGCATATAAGACTTAAATGCCAAAATAATTGTAGCTTATAGCAAGATCAAAAAATTGGATATGATGCTCCAAATTAGACTTTGAAATTATGTGAGGATATTTTTGGTCTTCTTAGGCACTTAGGGATAACAAACAAAATATCCTACAAAAAAATTAAAAAAAACACTTGCCATACATGGAATTAGAATTGACCTGCCCTCAAATGAAAAAAATTGTTTCTATACAAGTATCACCTTCTAATTATACAAAAAAATTAAAGAAATATACATATGCTCCAACACCTTCTTTATGCATTTATATTAGAGATTTTTAACTTATATTGAATTGATAAGACAATTGGGATCCTAAAAAAGAAAATGATATGAATACGGAGTAGTTGGGAGTTGGGACCCCTAAAAGGAAAGTAATGTGATAGTTAAGGATGTGACAATAGAAAAAGAAGCAAAGTGATGATTATGACAATTAGTACATCTCCATGACATTGAAAGGATGCACTACTAGAAAATTTAGTTTTTTTTTGTTGATTTAGGTAGTAATCTATTGATTTGGACAAAAAAATTTAAAAAGTGAACCAAACCAACCAAATCAATAGAAAAACTAAATTTTCTAATAGTGATGGAACATTGACTATTTTGGATTTGTATGTAGAATATGTCAAGTTGTAAGCTACCGCATTTAGTAAAGGAGGTCAATATAGAACTACCAATTTTCTTTGTTGAGTCTAAAGAAATAGTTGGTCAAAAATTAGATTCAAGCAATGTCTTGGGAGAATACTTTTAAAAAGATTACCAAATCGTTGGTGGATAATATTTTTTTCTTAAAACTATAATTTAAAGTAGGGGAGGCAAGTTTTCGACTTGAAAAAAATAAAATTTAACATTGGACTTGACTTTCAGGTTGCTTTCAATTTGAAAACCAACCAAAAGCTACTCCTAGAATGTAATTTCTTCCTATAGTAGTCACATAGATCGTGAAGCCATCATAAAACTTAGTAGAGGCAATTCCAACTTTGGAATACTTAGGAAATTCCAATATAGCATAGAAGTTTGTTCTTAATCCTAAAATCATCTTAATAAGTATTTGAGCATAGTTCTTATTTTTGAGTTGTCTAAGTGACTAAGTCTTTGTTGGATAATGTTTGAAAACAAAAGGTCTTTGTTGCACACATTTATTGGAATCTACATGAATGGACTATGAGATGGACTATGAATATTTAAATTTCTATAAATATGTGTTCCCAAAATCAACTCTACAGTCTTACAAATAGAACATATAGATTTAAGACAATAATTTGTAAAGGACAATTTTTAAAATGGTTTTCACCAAACTATTTTATTGTCACATATAACATGACGAACTTGTGATCCGCTATAACTTTTGAAGCATGAATCCAATGAACTTGAATTTTCATTAGAGATAGATGTTTATATTATTATCATGAGTTTTTTTAGTTTTAAGAAATAATTTTATATTTAAATATCTATTTTACTAATTTGTCACACTTTCAAGTTTAGGGATTTTGAGTACTAAGGAGTACCCAAAATTAATGATTTAGATCTAAAATTTTTGTGGTCTATTCTCACAATAGGCAAGCATATTCCTACCAAAAGGCATCCAAAAATAGATTATTTTATGCCCTCCACATTTATGCAAATAGGATTCCTTGGTATGCGTACTTTTGAACATCAAAACATGGTTTCCAATCCATTCTTTTGGTGAAACCTCATCACCATCAAATCTTTAGAAATGTCCAATTTTTATGGGTGTTTTCTTCATCAATTTTTATCTATTATTAATTTATACCTTGATGTATCTAGTTTTGTAAAGAATTATATTTTTTTTCACATGATATTGTTTGAGCACCCACAACTTACAAAAATACTTCTAGCCATAGATTTGTCCTCTCAAAGGCTAAGATTGTTTTACTAAAAAGTACTCATAGTACTTGCCATTAAAATCCTTGTCTTTACTAAAATATTAAAAAATAGCTTATCTTTCTTGCAATTGCACAAAAAAATGTATTCAATGATTCTTTAGCTTCAAAAAAAATATCAAAGAAGAAAATCCAATGTAAGTAAAAATGAAATTTGAAAAAATTATCATCATTAGAATTCCACATTTTGACCTCTAAAGTCCCAAGGATTTTTTCTTCATAAAAAATTAATATTTTCTTAATATCTAACAATAGGATCCTACACTAGACTAGTATAAGAATGTGTGGAGGAGATTTCAAAAACTTTGACCTTATAGATTGCAAGACATTTGTGTTTAATTGAAGGAAACATGATTTTTTTGCACCTATGGCGATTTGAACTTGAAGTACATTGTATTTTGGTAACTATGATTTGTATGCACTTCTATAATTTTTGCCTTTTAGCTAGCTTTTGAAGCAATTTATTTTCATTGTCGAATGTCTAAATTTAAATTTTCTAGTTCAAAATATTGACATTTTGGGATATAGAAAACTTCATGACCTTGTTTCTTCATATAGTGTCTATTTCCAATAAATTTTTTTGAAGAAAGTTGCGCATACTAGTTTAGTTTGTGTGTTTAAAATTTCATATCAATCCAAGAAGTTATGAGTGACATATGCATTTTAGTAGAAGGAGGTTTAGCCCTATGTCTTTTACAACTTTTCTTCCTATTTTTTGGACATTTGAAAGCCATATTGTAAACACAATGAGTCAATTCAATGATATTATCTTTCACCAATGTGTTTGTATGCTAGTTTTGAATCACTATATAGTTTAAATTTTTTTCATTTGAGTATGTTTAGGAATCAAATTTCAGCTCCAAATGTGTTGCTAGGAAAATTTCAGCATCTCTTTTCAACACTAAGACATTATAATCTTGTAATTTATGTGGCCAAATGACTCCAAATTTAATTCATGTCATCTACAATACATACACTAGAAGATTGTACAATTAGATACCATAAACTTACGAATTTTTTGCATGGCAATTGCGACCATGTTGTAGACAATCTATCTTTTGACGACCCTTGCCTGCGCTAGGCGACAAATCTAATCGTTAAAATTTGTGGAGGTGTCCCTCCTCTTGTCCTAAGCATTTTTTATTAATAAGTTTAAACTATCATCCCCGCAATTAGTACTTTGGTGGCCAAATGTAAAGATTGCCCCCATCAATTTCCTTATGCATTGTGCCAGCTAACCTGGAGATGGCCAAATTTTGCTTCCACTTGCTCCTCCCTCAAGTGCCTATACATGTCGATTTCTTAATTCCAACATTTTCATGATCACCTTCTCCCTTGATAACGTCGCGCCTTCTTCTTCCACACCACGGCATGTTCTTCCTTTTTCGATTCGATTGGGGGGAGCTTATACTTTGCCGAACAGAGGTCAATCCGAGTAGGAGTGCCAATCCTTATGGGTTCATGTCTCTTCTCATCTCGTCTATGCTTACAAAGCTGCTGCGACTGCATTTCTACGACTGCGATTGCGTTTTTGGGTGTTGTCTATTAGATTGCGCCTTATATGGGTTGATTTTCAAGTACATTTTGCATGTAAGTTCCTCATGACTTTAAACACTCCTTCTCTAGTTGCTTGATGTTTCACTAAATTAGCATTTCAATCCATATAATTTGCTTCTAATCTAATTGCAATATTTGTTCATTTGAAATTTTTTTAAAACTCAACAATGCAGACACAAACTTTAAGCAATGAAGAAAGAAGTCTCATAGTATACATGCACCAAAATGGATTCAAATGTAAAAACATAGCTGAAATTTTGCAAATGCCTCGATCCACCATTTCCATTGTTCTCACAAAATGGAAAAAATTTAAATGTTTAGAAACTAAAAAATCAAGTGGTTGACCTCTAAAGTTGTTTGTGCGTTCACAACGAGATCTAAGTCGCCTAGTCAATCAAAACCGGAAACAAACTCTTGTTCGCCTTACTGAGAGCTTTCAACTTCATTGTAATACTATTCAAAAATATGTTTGTAGCATGGACTTCAGAAATAGAATTGCACGTAAAAAAACATATTTGAATATTGAACAGTGAGCCAAGAGATTTGCATTTGCTAAGAAGTATAAAAGATGGACGGAATCAGATTGGAAAAATGTAATTTGGACTGCTGATCGTCATTTGAATTTGGGAAAACCTCTCACCAAATTCGAGTTTGGCGGAAGCCTCATGGAGCATATGCTTCTCATTGCCTTGCATCGACTTTTAAGTCCGATAGATCATCCATCATGGTTTCGGGGGCCTTTATTGGTTATGACAAGAGTCCTATAGTGATAATACCAGAAGGGGAGAGAACAACAACAAATTTTGTTCGCATTGTTTATGAAGGTACTTTAAGTGGTTTTTATTTCATACATGAGAATCTACAACAGCTCATACTTATGGAAGATAGTGCTCCAATGCATCGTAGCAACTTCCCAAAGCAATGAAGGGAAGCTTATGGTATACCAAAATTGAATTGGCCCACAAATTCACTAGATCTAAATCCCATCAAGAACCTATGGAAGACACTGAAAGATTTGTTGCGCCACCATGACCAGCCAAAGAACAAAGAAGAGACAATACATACAATTCAAATGGTTTGGGATGAGGTATCCATGAATTGATTACAAGACCTCATTGCTAGTATGCCCAAGCAAATACAGACGATCATTTCAACTAAAGGAGGAAGTACGAGATGGTAGTTTGTAGAGAGCATCTACACTTTTTTATCACTTGTAAATTCACTTATAGATTTATGTATAATCATGTAGTACTCTTTTGTATGATTTCAATGCAATTTGCGGTTTTGAAATGAAACTAGTTTTGAGGAAGCTACACCTTCCTGAAGTTGGTGCACTGTCTGCTGAAGTCTTATTGCAAAATTTGTTCGTAAGTTTATGGTACCCGACTGTACAATATAATTGAGATCTTTGTAACTTAGTGACATTTAGATCTATAACACTCCAAAAGCAATGATGTTTTTGAACTCATGATGGGCTGATGAGGCAATGAGGGGTTAAATCAACTCTTCTTTTCAAATCAGAACCTCCACATTAGCAAAAGAAAATAAGTTTTCCCCCATGAACCAAGGTACTGATGCCCTAAATATCAAATCCAATTGCACATGGAGCAGTAAGCAGACAAATAATTTAATTCAAATTCAATCTCCAGATCAATTAAAACATAGAACTCCATTATTCACCTTCTTTGAAGCAACCTCTCTTATAGTGACACTTATTGCCAATTTCATTAAATTGGCACGACTCCAGTGCCAAAAATTGTGATACATATGTGCACAAAGGTCTGAAATCTAAAACATGTTTGAATTTTTGTTGCAGGAAAAATGCCAAAACTATTGGAATACCCCTAATTTAACGAAATTGAACGTAATATTGTCCAGCAAACACATTCTGTGAAGACAATAGAAATGACCCACAAAAGTCTTTTCGATCTCGTCCATGTAAGAGCGTCTTTCCACTAGTGTTATGAAGCTGCTCTTGCTAACGACCAACTTAAATGAATGACAGCCATGTGACTTCCAACAATTGCTCAATTCTCTTAATTACTGATTTGCAGGCTCAGGCTACCAATTGCCTGAGAAGCTTATTTTGCAACACCGTCAGCAATTGTAAAGAAACCAACCCATGACACTGCAGTAACACTTGTCGATTGAAAGAGGATTTTAGATTATCTTAGTACACCCTAATGAATCAATTATGAATCTTCAAAGTGCTAATATTAGGAGTACTCAAAACAAATTCTAGGTTTTCATGCTCAATAGGTGTACAATTCAGGTTAGAACTTGTAGGGGTCTATTTGGCAACATGGTCAGTGTTGCACCAAGTTATTTAATTTCAATTTTGCTAAATTGGTGATATTCCACAACTTTGGCACTTTCTAGGCACGTAACTTGAACCTGAATCTATACGAGTTACGAGTACTAGCTTTGTGCAGTACAGCTTTGTGTAGATTGTTTCACAGCTTCTGGAAGTGGAATCATGCCAATTTAAGGAAACTGACAACTCTCAAGTCTCATGGACGCGATCTTGACAGAAAGTGCAACTCCTTTTTGTGTTTTGTTTCAGTTTGTTTTTGTTTTTTGTTTCAGTTTGTTTTTGTTTTTTGTTTCAATTTGTTTTTGTTTTTGTCCTTTGAAACAAAGGTCATTTCACTACTACAGAAAGCAGTGATTGTAACACCGTTGCAACACATTAGCAATGCTTCTGCACTGGATTGATGTGTAACAGAACTGAGTTTGGATCTTAGAAAAGAAATAATGCATTGCAAAAGCATTGCAAACTTGTAATCAATGAATACTTAAAGTCTTGGACAAAGAATCCATGCTATTGTATTCCAAAACTGTTACAAGTCCATGAAATTTGCAAAAGCATTGCAAATACTGTGAATTACTCTAATAAAAAACGTTGCAAACTTATTCAAACCAAAATTGTGGGCATTGCAAAACCATTGCACAAACTGTTGCAAATTGTACATTCTACAGTAGTGTTTATTCCTATGCAGGAAACAAACACTAGGTGAACCAATTGGAAAACCGCCAGAAATGAACGGTTTGGGGGGATTTTTTCAAGAAAAACTTATTGGTTGCAACCTGTTGGTCTCTAGCTAGTAGTAACCCAAGTCACTGCGAGCACATTTGTCTTTGCGGAAGAATTCGTGGCACGTCCACATCTTATCCAAGCAGGTTCCTCATTCAAGCCCATGCCACTCGCCCATGCTCTTGATGTCTTCTTTTGAAGGCAGACATGGACGAGTGACTAATAAAGTTTTTTTATACAAGATAACTTCAGTTTTGTTATATTCCATGACTTCGACACTTTCACTCTTGCAGGATGAAACATAAATGTGTATATGCCCTGAACATTGCGCACAGTTTTTGGCACAGAATCGCGCTAATTTAACAAAATTGACTATACTAGAAAAAAGTTGGACACCATTGGTCACTATAATCAGAGTTTCGGGAAAACATGAAAGCGATTAATGAGCTGAAAATTAATTGGCAAAGGGCTCAGACGAGAAATCCAAAGTAGGAGATCCCTGTAGAGACGAACTAAACCACACACAATCTAAAGCACCCTTCTTGAGGAGGACTTGAATCTCCTTGCAAGGTTGACAGTTATATTTGTTAGTAAACAGACCTTTAAAAAATTGGGACAGAGGCTGCGACTTCGCTAGATGTGCCAGAAAATCAAAGAGTTTAAAAGCAGAGACGAAGGTAACATCCAATAAGAGCGAACTTCCATACTGTGTTGGAATTGTGTTGGAATGTGAAAATTGTTTCAGAGCTTTAATTTCAAAGTCAGAATTGCCTTTGTGGAGTTTCGTAATGCTTTCACTTTTATGTGAGTAGACAGAAATTACATTTTAAGAGTAGTTTTTCCAAGTTGCCAAATTAAAAGCAACCATAAAATTTCAAGTCCACTGCTTAAAATAGTTTTAAGGAAGTCGGAAACTGACCTCCCTGTTTTTTCAGGAGGCTCCCACTAAAAAGCTTACCGGACGTTAAGCACTAGGTGGAGTTTTCAGTTCCAATATTGTGCCGTGTGAGACCACTTTGGATGTGCGGATTGGACCGGTGAAAAGCCACAAGCCTTGTGAAGAATTGTCACAAGTTTCGAACCTGTGACAACTCGTTGGTGGAAAGAAATTAATTCCAGTTTGCGCTTAACACAATGCATGGAAAGCATCGTCCTCCAGGCGCATTGCAGTGACCAACTCTAGGTGTCACGCTCTGCCCTCCGCCCTCATGCCATCATCCACAATTCGCCCTGAAGGCGGTGCTTCCCACTAAGAGCATTCCCACCGGGCGTGCAGAATGGATGACCTTGTGTGAGCCGACTTGAAAAACTGCCCCACCGGACCCCAAAAGTGGATGACTTGTCTTATCTCGTGACGGCCTGAAAATGGGAGCCGGCTTGAAAACTATGGTGTGTTTTCAGGCTGCCAAACGGCTTGCAAAATTACAAAACAGCGTGACACAAAATGAAAATCACTTTCCGAAACTTCGGGGAGTTGTTGACTTCAAATGTTTTCACCTCCTGCGGTGTATTTCATCTGTTGCATTGTTGCTCAACAGGCATTGGAGTGCATCGACATGGCAGTCACTACTGCGAACCCTGTCGTTTTTCATTGCGGAGATCCAAACCTCTGTCACCTCTCTCTCACTTACTCATCGGAGGCTGGAAGTGATCTAATGTTAGTAGCCAAATCAACTGCACGTCTTGTCATTTATGACTTTTATTTCACTCACCCCAAATTTTGTTGCTATTTCAGGAATGAAAAGCGACGGGGTTTGCAGTAGTGTGGCCCCTCCACTCTCCGGATGCTGGATTTCCTTGGTGTAGATCAAGTGGCATGGGATTCTCAGGATGATATGAAATAAACTCCCCACTAGCACCAACTACTGTATATATAGTCGAGTTCATTGGCCGGTACCCACGAAATAGTGCATTAATTTCACATAGATGAACCACATTAATTAGTAGAGTAGCAACAGACTGGTGTTGCAAAGCGTAACATTTGGCTCCCAGATGGAGTCCTCTCTTTTCGATCACAGCTTCTGCCATCAGTTCGTCTGTGGTCCTAGGCTAGGTCTCTCATTTGTGTGTGCAGGTTCTGAGGCCTTACACGTACTGAATCTCGTCCTAAATTGTACTCACTGCGAACATCTGATGGAAATCTATTCGTCGACTGTAAGTGAAAACCTGAAGTACCTTCAATTCTCACAATGGTGCAATTGAGTACGTGATTGCATGCAAACTGGTACTATTGGCTATTATGATACCGAAGTACCGAACTGGTTGAAGCACTTCGATTCATTTCTTCTCGAAACGAAAGACTAACTTACATAAGTGATCGAGACATTACTCAGTCTTAGTTAGGTTGATACATTTCATCCTAATGTAGTTGGAGTAATGTGAATTCTCAATGGCGTACCCAAGATATTAATGGCATCATGGTAGAACTCTGGCTCAAGTTCGAAAGTATTCAATCGCAACACAGTCTTATGTTGCTGTACACGATCTTAGTTTTTAACCTCCAATCTTTTCACCTCCTTCATAGCAATTTTTCCTCGCCCCAGCAATCCAAATCTAGCCTCTGCAATTAGAAAAACGTTTGTGTTTGACTATTACAATCTTTTGAATGGTACAATTAAAGAACATGTCTTTTTTCCCACACTTCCAGGTTTTTCTTGACTACCAATCGGTATGATTGAATTATGGGTATTTCTTACTAGGAGAAAGTTTCAATGGAATGAATTTGCAAAGGTTTGGATTTCACTGAATTTGCTCTGGGTGCTTAGGGATTCACCTCTAAAGATATTGGACTATGCTTTCAACAAAAACGCTCCAAAAAACTACCATTTCTAGTACAAGTACCAAGTTTTTTTCAAAATCATTTTTGGACACATGTAATCATAGGGTCTTGCAGTACTTTGATTTGAGAATATGTGGAAAAAATTTCAGAAATTTTCACTATGTAGATTGTTGTAATGTTTGAAGCAACAAAAATCCTTTCTTTGCCCCTGCGAAAAAAGGGCAGCTCCACTTCACCGAGCACTTCACAAGGTCACATTTGTATGAAAAAATGCCCCAAATCGGGTGGATCTTCTTTGGAATCATTCTTCAAGTCAAGTTGGCTATATGCTTGAAAAAATTCAAATCGTTTGGAATTATACAACATATAGGAGGAAAATAGTAAGTAGAAAGAAGTAGAGAATGGTTCAAAATACTAAATTGATAAGAATCAGTTAGTTATGGACTTGAAAAATGCCAATCCCAATGGTTGCACTCTTATAATAAACAATCTACATCCTATGATTTTATTTTTTTCAAAAAAATTGAAAATTGAGTTAAATAAAGGACTTTAAAGTTATGGGGAATTTCATTAAAATGGCAAATATTATGTGACTTTGACATCCCACAGTTTAGACCGAGCAGTCTGAAATCTAGTACACTAATAGATTTCAGACCACCCGGTTTGAACTATGGGAATGGCACACTGTGAAAATGGCACATGGAATATTGCCATTTTAATGAAATTCCCCATAGTTTTATTTTAGAGTAGAAAGTCCATAACTGCTTGCAAACTAAAACTCCTCATAACTTTTGACTCATTGACCACAATGAAATAATTCAAAGTTTTTCACATATATAGAAATCTAAAAACCAATTTCAAATTTTTATTTCTTAGTAAAGTGATTTTTTAAGAATTTTTTCTAGTTGCTTAGGCAACCTACAATTCAAAGAAAATTATATATCATGCAATAATTTTTTAACCATGTAGTCAAAAGTTATGAAAATTTTGGGCCTTAAAGCTACTCCTTTGACACATGTTGTGTGAAAATTTCAAAAATAAAAAATAAAAATCACCATGTTGCCAAAAAGCATAGTTTGATTCTGTAGAAATTAAGAGATCATGATTAGGACTGTCTACTCTCCCACAACCTAGAAAGTGGATACTTCACCCATTTTCAAACCAGAAACTAGCTTTAATCCCTAAGTGCTCAAGTGACCATTTTCAGTCACTAATTGACCTTGGGTTATATTTTCAAGCAAAAAATAATAATAAATTCAAAATTTATTTTTTTAAAGATTGAATTCTCTTTCAATATTTATATTCAAAACTAAGATTGTTATAGTCAAAGAAAAATTATAAGAAAAATAGCACAAAATGTTTAATGAAAATTTTCATTAAAATGGTAGTATTGTGGGTGCCATTTTCAGACCATCCAATCTAAACTCTAAAAGTGCCATCTAGGACAAGTAAAAATACCATCTAGATACGCATTTCAAACTACCTAGTCTAAATTATAAAAGTGCCATTCATGAAATGTGTAGAATTTAAACATCTAGGAATTATATAGATTTTAGACATCTAAGACCATTGTACATTTCAAACTGACCAATTTAAACCATAAAAAATGCCAAAATTGTAGAATGGCACCATTTTAATGAAATTTCCCATTTTAAAATTGTCTTAGTGGTGAAAAATTTACTATTTGGGGAAAATATTTGTATTTTCATTACAACTATATACATTTTTTTCACAAATCAATAGAAACCACAATTTTGACCAATCAAAAAATTCAAATGCTAAAGATAGAAATAATAATTATATTTTTGGTGAATTTTTGAAGTTATATCTTCAAATATTATTTGAAGAGAATCTAAAAATAATTTTATAATTTTGACCGTACAAATACTTTCTACTTTTCATGCTTCACATTACCTTCTCTAAAGCAAAATTCAAAAAATTTATAAAATTTATATTATATAACACATTTATGTTTTGTCCGAACCTCATGGATTTTTAGGGGTTGAAATTCAAGCCATGTGGTGATGCCCTTAGGTAGGTGGGCACCCCCAAACTACCACTTTTTGCTACTATGCTTGGTTATTGTTTTTAAATTGGTCAAATTTTTCAATGATTTTCTTGTCAACAACTGAAAGGAGGTTTCAACGCACTAAAGAACACAACATTTGAATAATGAATGCAAAAGTTATGATGTGTCAAAAAAAGGTAAATTTTGAGTAGATGTTTTAAAATTGTTTCTTCCACACTTCTATGTAAAATTCCGATTATTTCCTTATTTCGTGCAAGGTATGGCCAAAATAAACAATGATATTATTATGCCGATTCTGCTGACCTTCATTGGGGGTAATCATCCGAGAGAAGATTGCCTTCAAAATTATTTTTTTAAAAGGTCCCTAGTTATGGCCATGAGATGAAAAAGGGTTTTTTCTTTTAAACTTTTTCTTGTCTTTTAAACTATTCTTCCATTTTTGACACGATTGGAGAAGTCTCTTAATGGGCCATTGATATTGTCTACGGTAGGTGGCTCTTAAACCAACCTGGTTCTAAAACCGATCTGGTACATTTTACTTCTGAAATGTACTAACTGCGTACATTTCAGAAGGGGGGCGGTTTTAGAAACCACTGCATTTCAACTTCAAAAATTTGTAACTAATTCCACAAAGGTCCAAAAAATATGAAACGACTTGGATTAGATGCCTAATCTTTTTTTCTTCCTATCGAAATTCACTGAAAATTGTTTTGAGATGTTTAGCTGTCCCCAAAATGCAATCAGCTCTTAAAGGGTCGGTTTAAGAGCCACCTACTTTATTGCTATCAGTAGAATTCCAGACTGGAAGCAAAGGGAAGAATAAATCTACAAAAGAGAACACCACAATACCTTTTTTTAATTTTTAATTTTTTTTGTTTAATTTTTAATTTTTTGGGAACAAATGGAGAGAACCATTGCATTAAAGTGTACATATCCTTTTAAAGCCCCCTTGCCATTGGATCAAAATGCATCACAAGCAATAAACTTCATAACATTATTAACCCAAATGGATTCATTCTAGAAAGCATCCTTTTGGGTACCATGTGAATCATTTACTTGACCCCCCAAAGTCCCAAGGTCATTTTTCTATCAAAAAACACTCAAAACTACCGTTTTTATTACATTCACCTATAAAATAAAAATAAGATAAAATTTTAGAATCTAACCGTAGGATCTTGTTCTACACTTGTCTTAAATCATGTGGTATTTCTTTTGTAATTTTTGACGGTGTAGATTGAAAGTCAATCAAAGTGAAAGAAAAAGTTTCTTTCAAGAAGTTGCTCTCATTGCATGCAAAACAAGAAGCTTCATAACTTTCACATCACTAATCCAAATGGAATGAATCAAAGTTTTCCATTTAAACAAAAATAAATTCTACAAGGGAAAAAAATTCAAATTTTTGTGAATATTTTTGTTGCCCGGTCTTCCCCCATTTTGAGGTTATTGTAGCATAACTTCTACTTCTAGGCACCAATTGAAATAAAAAATTATATTCCCAAAAAGCCAATAAATTTTATTTTATTTTATGAGAAAGTTTCAAAAAGTTTCAGTAAAAATTAAGATCATAGGAATTGGCCCGAAATCCATTTTGTCCCTTGTAGGGACAATGGAACTTTAAGGGTTAAAAAATGCATAGGCACTAATTGGAGGTCAAACTACTATGCAAGACCTTTCCTTTTCATACAAAATTTCAAGGATGAACATTGCACTTTTATCCTATATAGAAGGATTCTATCCCATCCATTGGACACTTAGAGTTTGCAACACCTTTTTAGGATTAACCAATGCTATGGAGTCCCTTATACACCTTGAGGAAGCAAAAATCCCAACATTGAAACTTTCTAGTCAATCAATGAAACTAATGTTGCACTTCCAAGCCAACCAATGACTATTTGCAACTTCCTATTCAACCAATGCCATTAGTGTTGCAACTTCCTAGCCAACCACTTGATTCTTTGCAAATTAAACAAAACTCACTTTTAGGGATTTAGGGAGGGATAATGCCAATCTTTAACCCCTGAGCGCCCAGCACGAATTCCAAAAGCAAGCTACAAATTGCCACTCAAGTAGATCCCACCGATTAAAAAATAAGATCCAAGAGACATGACTGTTTAGATTGCAAGAGAGGTAGGGAGGGCATCTTTGGAGAAATTTGTGGAAGTTTTCACCATACAACCTAGGACATTATAATGGTCAAATGTCTCATAGTAGGAGGCCACATTTGGGTCGTTGGGGCGCTCAGGGGTTAAGGAAGAATGGTTTAAGTTTGTTAATAGTGTTATGTAACTCAACTTAAATGCACAGCTTTGTCGTAATTAGAATTGGATTAAAGAAAATGATTGAAGTATAAAACTCCAAAGAAATAGACTATCAAATTTTATTTATTATTACAATTGTAGTATAAATAGAAGTATTTTACAAGATTAGGTACTTGAGAACCTAGTTGAATATAGGGAATGCATAATAATTATTGGTAAAATTCAAAAAAGTCCTCAAATATTGGAATAGGATAAACCTTTAGAATAAGTCACTTCATGAAAATAAACATTTTGTAATAGGGAAAAAATTTGTTTACAAACAATAAAAGTAAATAAAATGAAGATATTTAGGGATTACATTATAAAACACTTGTTGATTTTGTTGCATTTGAATCATTTGGAGATTTAACATTGGAAGTCCATGAACTTTCAGACAAATTTTCTAAAAATAAAATATTTTATATTAAAAATATATTATGAATATTCTATTTTCAAATTCAAAACAAAAAGAATTTTCCAAAAGTTTGCACAAAAGAAGTTAATGGAATATTTCAAGAAAAAGGTGCCTTGATGTTTCAATTATTAATAAATAGTGAAAATATTATACTAAATAAACAAAAATAATATAAATTTAAAATACTTTATGGATATGAAAATTTCACCACCAATCGGAAGTGATGGAAGAATGTTTATGAATGTTTAGAAATGCATGCTATAGGAAGATTTTTTTGTACTTATGTGGAAGTCAAGGAATTTGTTTTTTCCAATAGCCCCTTGATATGTGGATGGAATCCTAGTTAAGGAACTTGATTTCCAAATTTTCAAATAAGATTCAACATTTTGAATACTCAAATATCAAAATATCAAATTTTTGCAAAATAAAAAAATAGTATATATAGTTTTTTTTAAATTGAAAAAATATAGACTATAGTTGATACTATAGAGTATATTTTTAACATTAATTTCAAATACATTAACTCCATACTCCAAAATTATTCTTGCATTTGAATTGGACACTCAACAAGAGTTTTATATTTTTCCTCTAGTACTAGATTTTTCTTTCTTTCTTATTTGCTAAATTAATACCTTTGATCAAGTTTTTTGACATAAATAATTGCTAAATTGTATTCTTTGAATCAAAACTTCCAACAGTAAACTTTTGGGTTCATCAAATAATTCACATTGAACATAAAATTATCAATTATTAATTCTCTCCTTCTCAACTAAAGAAAATTTGACAAATCTATGATTATTTGTCACGTTAGTTAGTATTAAGATAGTAGTAGTACAAATTGTGGTTGTTTACTCGAATAATATGTCATACACTAGTTGTTGATTATGTGTAAAAACTATAAGAAAATTATAGAAAAAAATATAGTATGAGGTTCAATCCACTTTATTTATACAAGTTTATTCAAAGAGACGGAATCCATTCAAGCGAACCCCATTATTAATACCAAAAAAGTATGTAGAATTCTTTTTAGAAATAATAGATGCCCTAAGGCCTTCTTTATATGCAAGTCAAAAACAATTGATAAAAAAATTTAGCTTTGAAAAAC
The DNA here is from genome assembly GCA_950106755.1 of Climacium dendroides. Classification (NCBI taxonomy): domain Eukaryota; kingdom Viridiplantae; phylum Streptophyta; class Bryopsida; order Hypnales; family Climaciaceae; genus Climacium; species Climacium dendroides. The sequence continues at coordinate 21,711,420 of OX467083.1, forward strand.
TAGAAGACCAAAGAAGTTTTCTTTAAACATTTAGAGTTGAGTCTAAAGGCCTACAAAGAGATAAATGATGTGGACAACAAAATTTGTCTTATGTAGTAACAAAATTATATTAGTAATAAATCCCCAAAAATTTGCATCAAGCCTATAAAAAAAGGATGGACTTAATGCAAATTTGGGGAATCTTTGCATCAAAAGCCTCAAGGCCAATCATTATGTATTTTTAGAAAGTCTTCTACTTCATGTCATGACCCTCACTACAAGATGTGTCCATGATACCTTGGTGAGCAAGGAGAGCCTTGAGAAGACTTCTCAAGCCTTGCAAGAAACCAAGTGAGTAGAAATGAAGAGTCATGAGCAGACATGGTTGGAAATTTTGTGAGAGCATGCATTAGTGCTCCAAAAAATACAATGATTTGATTTGTAAGTCAAAAGACATAGCTCCTCAAAGTTGGTACCAAGGTGTTGTATATGGGAGTGGGGCTCCGAAAGGAATCTCATGTCAAAATAGGGCATACCACATATCATTGGAAGCTAAGGAGACAAGGTTTCTAGAATACTAAGGCTCACAAGAGATTAACTATGAGCTAGAAGTTACAAGCAAACAAAAGACAATAGAGTTCTAGAGATACACCTCCATAGAGACTTAGACCTTTGGAGGGCTATAACTTGATCAATACTTGTTGCATTTGAGAAAGTGAGTAGTTCAAAATGATCTGCAAAAAGAGTATATCACAAAAATAAACTTGCATTCTAAATTTGAATTCTAGAGCTCAAAGTTATCCCAATGGAAAATTGGAAGTTCATTAGAGCTTGGTATTGAGGCTAAGGTATGGAATTGGAGACATTTTGAAAGGAAAAGTGTGTCTTGTATATCTCAATGCCCCATAGGACCAAATGGTCTACCAAATCTCACAAAGACTATAAAGAAGGATTTCCCTCCTCACTTCCAAATGGTATCATAGTGATTCAAAGTAGCTAGTGATGGTGAGGTTGGTGGTGGAGCCTTGCCGCCACTTTTATGACACCATAGAATGCTCTTAGGCACTTTTTAATATTGGTTGAATGGTATCATGATCCATGCTAGGTTGTGACGTTGAATCTTGAAGTGAGTTTAGAAATAGGGTTGCTTGAGCCTAGAGGGGAGTTGAATATTGTTCAATGGCATTTAGCGCTAGTAGTAACTAGTATTGAAATCTAATGTTGCTTGACGTGTGGCATGTGTAGTGTGAGGAATGCGTAACTAATGATGAAACCTAATATTACTTGATGCATGACATGTGTAATGTTAGGAGATTGTGACTCTTGGTATTATTAGAAGTGAAGTGCCACAAGGTACATTGGAGAATTTGGAAAATTAAGCGTCACTGAGGGACATGACCCCCTTCACCTTCCACTACTTCTACAACTCTTCTTTAAGAAAAATGATAAACTTTGGGAGATTTTCTCCCCAACTTTTGAGATCTTAGTATAAAAGAAGACCTATGACCGTAAGTATCAAGGGATGTATTTTTCTACAAGCAACCTTCTTATTCAAAACACATAACATATAGCCAAATTTACAATTTTAGGTGACCAAATTGTCAAATAAAGCCAATTTGAGGAGCTTGATGATTCTGTTATTTTAGACCTAAGATGAAAGCAAAAACCATTGAGATTCCTAAAGCTATCCATGATTGACTTTAAAAAATGAACATTTCACTATTTAAGCCCTAAAATCAAAGTTAGATCCTTTCAAATTTTTAATCCTAAAACAATGCAAAGGACAAAAAGTGTCTAGATGATAAATGCTTACTTTCTCAAAAACTATAGAAATAAAGAACATGTTTGTGATTGGTGCAAGGTGATGTGGACCTTCCAAAATTTAACATGGAAATTCCATTTCAATACCTCTTTGCCAAATTTGACCCTTACATATGGTTAAGTAAGTTTGAATTTTTTATATACACCAGTATACTATAACTTTGTAACACCATAGTTACAAGGCTACGGTAATCCAAAAATGTTGCCTTTGGATGATTTTGTACTTTAAAAATACACATTTGTCCAAATTTCAAGTGCATAGTTCATTACATCAAGCATAGTGGTATGTTATGTGCACTAGGAATGATCCATTCATATTGTACAATTTTTTTTAGATAATGGCCTTGACCCGCTTCTAAAAATGGTATACCACATTTATAAAAATGGAAAAAATGCATCTTTTGTAGTATACAATTATTGCACTTGGCCAAGTGCAAAAATTACGAATTATGTGTCTATATCTAAAATATTGATGAATGACTTTCAAGATATCATAGAGATGAAGAATACAATTATAATTCATTCATAAATTAGATCATTTTTTGCAAAGTACTTTGGTCATAGGTCTCATTCTTTTAAGTTTAAAATAAAGACACCTAATTACCAACTCACACCTAATTGCCCCATTATATACACTTCCTCTTTATTTCAAAACCTAAATCTAGGATAGCAATTCTTGTCATACAAGAAGAATGACAATTCTAAATTTAGGTTCTAAAATGAAAATGGGGTATGCAATGCGATGTAATAAAATAAGGTTGCAATTTGTTATACTTACCTTAATTTACCTTAGTACATACTGTAGTTTCTAAATTTTTGTTACTCTATCAGAGTATCTTTAGTCCTAGCCTAGTGTAGGAATACTATAACAATGCATCTAATTCATGTTTATGTAGAAGTTTTTTTAACAAGGCATTCTTCAACTACGATGTCTTAACATTTTTACGTTACACTCAACCCTAAAGCACTTGACGTTCTACCTATAGACACTATTCAAGTTGTTAGTGTTAGAGATAGAAATGGATGATTGGCTTAAGGAGTTTCACATTTGGTGGTTGTTGCTATGATTACTTGTGATCAAAGTTACTTGCCTGCTTGTTGCACTTCACATAAAAGCAAAAAGTACCATAGCGAGAGCCCAAAAATCTAAAGTACCCTTGAAAGTGATGACCTCATAGAAGCCACATTGGAGCATTTTTTTTTGAGGGGGCCCAATTCTCCTTACCATTATTGCTTCAATACATTGGTTTTTTGCATTGAGGACGCTCTTAAAATTAGTTTCTTAAAATCTGAGAGCCTTGAGTGGGACCAACAATCCCTAAATGGACTAAAATTAGTTAAGTTTCTACCCCAAAAATCCCTTGCGCTACTTAGACATTGTAAAAAAGGGCCTTTAATGGATACATTTTAGCCAAAACTACAACAAACAATAGAATTTGATAGCCAATTTGCAACTCCCTCCACATTGCAATTAGCATCTATTTTTTCCATTTTTGTGTTATAGAACTCCCAATAATCCTTCTCAGAACTCTTCTCAGCTTGCAAAATTCTTTCTATTCTATTTTTTTTTTTTTGCGATACTTCTCACTCTCAAGGTAGCTGAATTTGATGCTTGTTTGTCTTGAAGGTAGCAAATTGTACTCAATTCCATAAACTAAGTTAGTTCTGGGATCACTGGAGCGGGACCCCATTCCAGTCTCTCACTCTCTCTCTCTCTTTCCACACAAGACATCCAATCTCTTGCGGATTGTGTGTGTCAGTGCTGAGGGAGACCGACATGAGGGAGACCGACCGCCAGTGTTGTGTTGCACTCCATGTTGTGGGCGCTCAACTAAGTTAAGTTAATCAGTTAGGCTACGGCCGGACGGAGAGGAGGAGCTCCATGACAGAAATTGAAAACAGGACGTGTCAGTGCAACTCTGAGCAAGGGAGCAGTGAGGAGGTGCAGACCGAAAGCTGCAAAAAATGGTGGGAATCCTGCCATGTCTGTCCTCGCAGACATTACACCTCCACGGAAAGCTGGTGTTCAATTACATTAGAAAAAACAACCGAATCAGTAGCTTATGGAAACTGCATCAATATGGTGTTGGATTTAGAGCCAGGGCAGGCCAGTCGTGCAAGGCACAAAAACTTACAGTTATTTTCAGTAAATTATGTAGCTAGGATAAGAAGATATCTAATATTGTAACTAGAAATTTTTTTGGCTGCCAGTGTTGTCAAAAAGTGTTTACTATTATTATGAGGTTTTAATTGCACACTTCTAATCCAAAATGTGGAATGTCAAGTTCTTTCATGCACTAGGAATAATGACACACTTTGCTGTTATGTGTAGAAATCAGATTGGACCACTTGCAGATGTTGAGTTGAGAGAGGGCATTGCAAGGGCCCATTTATCACTTGAAGGCAGAGTCATTATTACAGAGTCATTACAGTCATTATTGAGGGTAAATTGGTTTTGCCTTTAGTGCAAGTGCTCTTCTGATGAAAGGTTGTGGTCTTGTGGCAATGTGCGGAGTTACAATCTGTGAAAGTTGCAAGCGTTCAGGAACTTACGAGAGAACTTCGGGAGAGCTTTAGAATCAAAACAGGCTGTGCATTTACTGTAGCTGTTTCCAATGTAAGAAAACTACATTTAATGCTACGGTGTTTCGACTTGAGTTTTTGCGTTTCAAAAGAGAGCAGTCATGCTTCTCATGTTGCCTGTCCACAGTCAAAAATTCAAATTTCATGTATTAAAGAGATAAGGTCAGAACTTCCCATTGAGCCAATGATGTAACAAATTCAGATCATGTGGGCATTACAATTAGGATTTAAGCTTTTCAGTCTTTTGCAATAAACTGCCTGCAGACGTTAAATGTTTACCCTGAAGTGCAACGGAAAAGTCCCAGAGAGTAATCCTAAGTTAATTTGTTCAAACAGGCCACATTCTGTTAACCAGTAAGCTTAGTATCGACAGTTAAATAGGAAAAAGTACACAATAGAAGAATATCGGGAAGCAGGGAAACCTTTCAGTTGATCTGAGCATGGAGTCACACGACACATTCTAAAATCCTCTAATACATTCAAATTAAACACGGACTCACTGAAGGTGTCTCGGTTCACAATTTCAGCTTTCAGTTGATCTGAGCATGGAGTCACACGACACATTCTAAAATCCTCTAATACATTCAAATTAAACACGGACTCACTGAAGGTGTCTCGGTTCACAATTTCAGCCTTGTCTCGTATATTACAAAACAGTTGAAAAACTTTCAAATGATATTGCCCAACCCCTAATAGGAACTTCACCTGCAAATTTAGTATCTTACAAACAGACATGCAATCATACAGTGCAATGAACAGCAAAGGAGTCCCCCATTGGAATGAGAGAGGCAGCGATTTGTAACGCCGGCAAAGCCCGGCACACTTAGTGGTCTTTACTTTACAGATGGATTGTTTAAAGTACACAGGGTCTCCTCGCATCCCCTGAAAAGATAGCTGACTGAATACATCTCGGCATACTCTGCAAGTCGAAGAGCCTTGGAGCACAGAACAACAAACATACGTGGTCTCTATGCTTGCTCTGGCTGCTGAATGACTTCCAAAGAAGACAAGGCTTCCATCAGGATTCATTACGGGTGCTTGACTGCAGCAGCCTGCACATTTTTCCCGATAAGGAGTAGTAGTTCTCCTAACATAAGCAAAAAAAAGGTAGATATCCTAGGCCCACAAGCGAAGACCATGTACAACCTAACACCTTACTCTCCCCGGGGCAGGTATATCTTCCAGTACTATTCACAGCAAGATTAGTAGTAGGCATCAACAGAGTAGGCAGACTAACTGATTAGTCCCCCCTCCACGATGCAGCAGTAGATGCATTCGGTCATCCATGCTTCTGTGTCATGTTCGTCATTCGAAGCTCACAGTTGGCCGATTCTTCTTTGGAGAGTCCACAGGTGCGTGAGTTTGGTGGAGCATGGACCACATCACGTGCACGTCTTCATAGCCACAGGAGACTACGTCGTTGTACAGCTTCCCCATGCCACTTCCTACACGAGTGCAAAACAAACGGAACATCAGAAATTGCTCATGCAGACAATTCTCTCCCTAGGTTTGCATGTGCATCCCTACAAATCCCGAGCTCCAAGAGCCTCAACATACCAAATTGCAGTTGAATTCCAATTGCAATCCAGACCTTAAATTAAAAGACTCATTTGAATTTGGGCTACATCAGAAGTCTCGTTCCATGTCAGTCATGATACACCAAAGCGAGGACACCCGTATACCCTCATCTCTTTGTTCCATCAAGATCAAGAACAAGCATATCATGTACGTGAGTTCCCCCTAACCATCTACACCTCCAGTAAAAGTGGAACACATAGGCAACTATTATCTTTCACATGCCAACTAAAACTATCAGCATGTTCCCCATTCCGTGAAACTCGCATGATTGATCTTATGAAGAATATCTTTAAAAAATACATCTTACACAATTCGAAACACTCTCAACACCAAAAGCCTCTATCTGGTTTCTTCTACTGTAAGATGAAACCAGAAAGCACACTAACTTCTTCACTAGCAATAAAAACGAATATGAAATCTCTATCTTCATTTCAGGTTAGTAGATCTGGTGAAGTTTAGGAGCTAAATCTCAGAATCCGAATCTCAAGCCCTTCAGAACCAGTATGTTCACTACCCCAGATTGAATACGATCTGCATGCCGTTCTCCGAATTCAACACTCCCCGAATCTAAGTGAAACCCCATACCAGATGATATTAATGAATTGCAACATGGAGTCTACCAAAAAGCAAGAAGAGACCAAGTCCGACAGGGAGGATAAGGTTATTGGTAAGTTAGATAGATTGCTGGCTATGAATTGCAACATGGAGTCTAACAAAAAGCAAGAAGAGACCAAGTCTGGCAACAGGAAAGATAAGATTATTGGTACAGGTTTGATAGATTGCTGGCTTTTCTATACTGTAGTGTTCCACTCCATCAACAGATTGATCCAATGACTTACCACGCTTGTGCTTGCGTGGACGCAGCTTCGCGAATATTGCTTTCCACACCCTCCGAAAAGGAGTGGACACCTTCCGTAGCCACCTCATCTTCAGTCTCTCTATTGATGAATGAAAGACTCACCACGCCCCTGTGCTGCTCTCCCCACGAATCTCGACTGTGAGTAGTCCAAAGACTACATGAGTGGGGTCGGTTGGAGGGGTAACATGGGGACCAATCCTCACCTTCTGCACGCAATTCACAAAACACTGTCAGACTAAATCCTCATAGATATTTACTCGTCAGACTAAATCCTCACATACGATTCACCACCACCACCACCACTCCTTCTCCTTCTCCGTCTCCCTCTCCACCATAGCCGCCAACACACACACACACATCCAATCTCTCACACATGATCTATCTCAACAACAGAAAGCCCCCTTGAAATCACGCACCAATCTTAAAACACAGCACCACGGATCTACTCTCCTGCCCTCGTCCCACTCCAAATCCACATGCACCCCCACCCCCACCCACGAAACCGCCGACCCTAGAAAAAAACCGATCTCCTCCTCCACCGACTCCAATTCCAGCGAATCGGTAAAACCCACCACCAGCTTACCTCCAAAGACAGCCCTCAAACGCCCACAAGAACCCCACGAGTCCAGAACCTCCTCCCAAACTATGTACACGAAGCTCCCTCCCTCGGATCCCCTCGTGCACCACTACTCCCACCTTCTAATCTAAGTGTCAGAACCCAACTGAAATGAAAGAAGAAGGCGAGCCCGGCTCGCAGTGTAGGCAAAGGGAGGGCCCATTCCGTGCCACGACGAACCTGGTGCTGTTGCATAATACAAGCGAGAAACCGACGAAGCTAGTGAGGTGGTGGTGACGGACCAACGGCCCCCCACGAAAGAAAGGAAAGAAAAAAGCCAAAAAAAAAAGAAAGGAGGAAGAAAGGAAGAAGGGGAACCCACCCAAGGACCCCGGCTCCGTCCAATTGCAAAGCAAGAGGCTCCAATTGCGAGAAGCCAAGGGCGTTCTTCCTTATGGGAGAGGCTGGCCTGGCCTGGCCTGAGTCTTGTGGCGACGGTCGTTCAGTTGTCGAGGTGCAGCAACGGGAACAGCAACAGCACGACGAGCGGGGGACCCGCCATAGCCACAAAGGGGGGACATGTGTCCTGCTCCTGCGCCTCCTGCGTTTTCTTTCCTTGCAGCTTCTTACTTTCTTTCTCGGGGCCTGTGGCCTATCTTTGGGGACCTAGCGTTCTTTGCCTTTCTTTTTAGGGCTCTTTCTTTTTTCAGCCTTTTTCTTTTAGGGCCTCGGTTAATTGACCCCCCTCCGTCATTGCCCCAACGGTGTACCCTTGAGAGGTGAAAACACTGAAAATCTGTTTATTTGCTACACATGATAAAATTTGCAAATTTGAAATTCATATTTGCAATCAAAGGCCCCTCTAAATTACAATGGAGAGATGAAGATATTAAAAAATATGGAGCAAATAATACGGGGAAAGTTTTTACATTTACCCTTGGTTTAGGCAATCAAGGGATCAATCTGATAGGGTCCTCACTCATCCCACCCAAGTCATTCCAAGGGTGCATGTAAAAAAAAAGACTTTCCCTATTTTGTGCTCTATTTATTTATCTTCTACACCTCTTGTCGCTAATTTGGGTCCCGTGATTGCAAATATGAATTCAACATTTGCAAATTTTTATCATGAGTGACAAGTAACAAAATTCAAAGTTTTCCCTTGGAGATGAACGAACAAGGCGGTCAGTTCACCCCCAGCCGGTCAATCCTCCCCGGCCTGGCCATCTTTTAGGACCCTTTCTTTCTTTCTTTCTTTCTTTTCTTTCTGGGGTTTCCTTTCCTTTCCATTTATGCCGGCTCTTCCTTTCATTCAGTTGCTCTTCTGTTGAGCTCTTCTTTCGGGGCTCCCCCTTTTCGTTGCTGATGAGGCTGTTTGGAAGGGGACGTGTGTAATTACTGTGGAGTTCCAATTATTCTGGGTTTAATTCGGTGGTACTATTATTTGGGGGATTGTTTTTTTCACCACTTGGCTGTGCAATTATTCGTAGGCTGGCACTCATTGGGTGTGTTGGTCGTGGTGGTCGTGTCTCCCCCACCCCCGAAAAGGAAAGGGAAAGGGAAAGGGAGGGGGGCTGACTTCAGATTGGAGGGGGCGTTTGCAGTTGGGGGGACCTTTCGAAAGGTTCATTGAGACATTTGGGAAATAGGGAAAAATGAATGGGGATTGTTAACCCATAAACGTCGAGGCGGACGTTTTGCGTCTGACGGATGACAAAGGATCTCTCTACGTAGGATAGAAGTGCAACTATTCATCCTCAGAATTTTGCAAGAAAAGGGGAGGTTTTCTTGCAACAGTTTGTCTTGCAATGAGCACTTCTACAATTTCTTTTAAGCCAATGCTTCACATGGTCATAATAAAGATGATGATTTCCAAAGTCAAACCGTTGTCCTTTAAGGATTAATTAACCTTAACTATTGCTTAAGACTTTTTTCAAAATTTGGAGTATTGGGGCTTATATCTTTGCATTCAAATATTGTATTGAACTCGATTTGGTCATTGAAGAGGGTTCGTTTGCAAAGATTCAAGCATTATTTGGGATGAATCTGAAGTAATTTGGACAAAACACTTTGATCATCACTCTAAAATGACGACTTGGTTGGAACTTAGGAGGGGTAAAGACTCAAGATTTGGCTCTTGTCACATGTTGCCCCCTAAAACACAAGCAAGGCAAAAAAATAATCTAGAATGATGTGATTTGAATATCCAAAATTTTGTATGTATGTAAGAGTTTTAATTAGAGAAACATTAGTCCTTAGAACATTATTGAAGCACACAAAAATATAGGCAAAAAGAAAGAATTATCATTACTATGAGTTTGGAGAGATCTTAATTATTGAAGCCTTTTATAATCTATTAAGGCCACACCTTTAAATCTCATAGGATTATAGTTATTAAAAACGTTTCATATCTCATACGAGATTTCATAATTAGATGTGAAGAAGCTTGGATCTATAGGATAAAAATGGATACATTAAATTTAGACAATAAATTTGTTCACATCTAATTAGGATGTTCTAAAAAGTATTTTCTATTTAACAAAATGATGCATTAAGATTTAGTTAGGATATTATTGTAAATATTGCATGTTAGACAACATAATGCATTAAATATTTTGATAAAATATTACTAAAAATGTTTTACATTTGACAACATGATGTGTTAATTCTTAAATATAAAATCATTGAAAATGTTCGATATTTGGCAATAGGAAATCTTATGATTTGAATACCAACTACTAAAGCTTCGTAAAATAATTTGGGCAACTTTCTCCCTAATAATTAACAAAATTGCAAAAGATAGTTAAGCAATAAAAAATATATATTAAATTATAATTAAAATAAACTAGAACTTCATCCAAGTTGTTCTTACAAATTTTAAATGTTTGTTGCTACATTCATCTAAATTGTTTGCATTTATCTGAATCCTTGTTTTAACTTCCAAACCCTAAACTTTATACTTTGTATGTCAAGGTTTGTTGTACATGAGAGAAATTGTTCTTTAAAACAATCAAAATGGTAATGCAAAAAATTTGCAATGTATGTTTTACAAATATTGACAAAAAAAAAATGCAAGATTGTTTAAAACAAGTTGAATTTCTACAAATTTTGAAATTTTATAATATTTGGAGGGGGGACAAACTAGGTTAGTGATTTCTCAAAAATTTAGGCATCTTTTTAATTATTTATTTTTTGACCAAGCTACTAAGAAGCTATGGCATTAGAAATATTTGATATTTAACATTAAAATGTGACACAGGAAGAAATCTTGATTATGGTGGCCACTTGAACTATGACCAATTATCTTAAATGACTAATATATGACTTGAAGAATAATTTTGTAGAAATATAGTCACTTAAGCACATTCATAGATCATTCTTTGAAATTTCAAAAAGAATTATCATTCCTCGTATTTAAAGAATCTTCAGGATTTTGTACTTGTATTGAGAGATTATTTTCACCAATAAATTTGAGTTAAATTTTAAAACTCATAATGGGTTCTTTTCACTAAATTATAAATTTAATGCTATATTTTGTACAATCTTCTTCATTTGATTACAAATTAGATTTTGAATCATGCTCCCAATGTGTAAATGAAGAGAGATTTGAAAGTGAATGTTCGTTTGAATTTGCATGGTTGCAACTAATCTAATGGGGTGAATATCGCCTTTTTTTCATGTGCTTTGAAAGTTGGATGAGTTCATGATCAACTTTATTCCTAAAAGATCAAGCTTATGATTTACCAAAAAAACACTTCAAAACTATCATTTCTAGTACAACAAGCAAAGTATTCAAACATTTGTATTTTTTGCATGTTCAACTATAGGATCTTGGATTAAACAAACACAAAAATGTGTTGAAGAAATTTAAGAAATTTTAACTATGTAGATTGCAAGATATTAGTGTTTACAATGAACAAATAAATTTATTTTTGTTTGTTTTCATACCAAAGTGTAAGACTTTGAATCTCTTTAATTTAAAATTTTGCACTTTAAAGTTTGAGGTAACAAATCTCTATGGTGCACAATTGAGTCAAAATCTAGTAGAAGAAAAAAAAATCATTTTCATTCTTTAAAAAAATGTTAGGCACAAAAGTAGGTATAAGACCAAAAAAATCTAAATGATTTATAACTTGAATATGGGATTAGAACACATCAATCCCAATGGTAAAATTGATCTAGCAAACAATTTGAATTATGCGGAAACTTTTTGGAGAAACTTTTGAAATTTGAGTTTTAAAACAAATTCTACAAGTCATTTCTTAAAAAAATGATATGATTGCTGTCAAAATAAGATCCTTCATAACTTTCACATTAATAGTCTAAATGGAATGATTCAAAACTATAACCTTTGAGAAGTATATTTTTAATTACTATTTTTTTTTATCAAATTTGGTTGATGCTTGGCTTCAACTATTTTTGTTTTGGATGGCATGGCTTTCTCTCCCATGCATCAATTAAAAAACACACTATATTTCTATACCTTCAATGTTTGAATTTATTTATTTTAAATAAATCTTGAGGGATGTAATTAGTCTAGAGTGGTAGAATGTAGTGCATTGCTGATTAAACATACTTACTTATTAATTAGAGGTCAAAAGAAAAACACAACATGAATCCTTGAATTGCAATTAAAACAATATTGTTTAACAATGTAGTCAATTCACTTTTGTTGAAGATAACTAAAATACAATGCAATTATTTTAACACTCACTTTACAAAAAAAAAAAATTGATTAATTCATAATGTACCTAACTCAATTTTAATGTTAGTTAGTTTTACTTATAGTTGAATTGACTTTAGTATAATTGGAGCTTAGAATTCCTAGCCTTTTAGAATCATATCATTGCCGTATTGAAATTGAATAGGGACTTTGAAAGTAAAAATGAGACTTGGAATAGATATAAAGACTGGTGTGGGCTCATGTCAATTTCGAAGGCCTTTGGAAAAAAATTCCAATTTATACACTAAGTGCTTGCTAGGCACTCACTTTCATAAACAAATAGATTTTTGTTGGGAAAACTTTATTAATCAGTCTCATTCTATCCCTCCTAGCCATTTTTTTTGAACCAATGTAATTATCTTTAAACATTTATTCAAATGGATGAGATTGAATATAGAAAAATCTGAAAAGACATGTTGGAATATGAAAGGGTGAAAATGACCCATTCGGATCAATTTAGCAACGCAAGACAAAGACAAAAATCTTCCTTTATTGCCTCAACTACCTACGGATAAACATAATAAAATGCCCTACATTTTAAAGTTGGTCAATTTTGTATTTATCGACTTCACCCTCTCTTGTCCACAATCTTTGATTCCAGATTTGCAATCAAATTCTCAAAAACATAATCCTCTATGTTAATTTTAAAAAACTCTTGGATTTTCTCCAAGGGTGAAAAAAGGAGCAATGAGAGGGGATAGTTTGCATACCCAAGGATGGAAGATTAACCCTTCAACAACCAAGGATTCAAGTTTTTTAATATTTTAAATAACCATTTCTTCCAAATTTGGAAGAATTTTACCAATGGGGATAAACCATTTTTATTGAATTTGGAAGCATTGTCCCCGTAAAAGAAATGAAAAGATAAAGAAGAAACTGCTTACAAAACCCATGACCTTCCAGAGTCCAACTTGGTACCGTATCCACCGACTGCACAGATGAGTTCTGGATGAGTTCTGTCCAACAACTGGATGGAACATCCAAGTTGTCCGTCCGTCCACGAACTGGACGAAAACCCTGCGCCTTCCTCTTCTTCTTCGTTCCGCTTCCGCCATATTAATAATGCACCTCCCTTCCTTTTGACACGGTCCTCCAAAGCCTCCGTCCACACCAATCTTGCCACGGGACCATTCCAAGGCAGGATACGCTAACTGAAACCCGTCCTTGGAAGTGGGCCCTGGGAGGTAAATTTATTCCTAGGGAAAAATACATGGATTTTTTAAATTTATTTGACATGCATGATAAAAATTTGGGAAATTTGGGATGCACGTTTCCAATAAGGGGCCCCAAATTAGGACGAGAGTGAATCGACCCCCTTGCTCGTCCTCAACGGGAAAATGCTGAAATTTTTTTATTTGCCACATATGATAAAATTTGCAAATTTTGAATTCATGCTTGCAATTAGAGGCCCCAAATTAGCTTAGAGATGTGTTGTAGACAAATTAACCAAGCACAAAATAGGGGGTCTTTTTTCTTTGGAATGACTTTGGGGAGACAAGCGAAGGGATCAATTCAAGCACCTTGACAGAACTAAGCTTAACTTAATCCTTAAATGACCCCAAGGATGATTTTTAGCTAATGAATGACAAAGAATCTCTCTATATAAGACAGAAGTGTAACTTTTCATCCTCTAAATTTTGTGGAGAAAGGGAACGTCTTCTACAATAGCTTGTCTCCCAATGAGTGTTTTTTCATTTTCTTAAGCCAACAATTCACACAGTACCCAAACAGATGATTTCTACGATAATTGGTTCGTTGTTTAAGGGTTAAAGTAGTATGCTCTAAAAGCGAACGGCCTCTTCAAATCGCCCCTATAGTTAGGTCTAGAATGGATAGTAGGTGGTCCTTAAATGAACCTCTCAAGCCATTGAGAGAATTGAGAGAAAACCATTATTTATTGCAAGAGCCAATTGCTGACCTTCATTTATTCAAATCACTTTAGAAGTTGCAAGTGGTCAGATTTTGGAGGACCTAGGGTCACAAATAGGTGCCTACAAATAGTTTTTTTTAAAATTCATAAGTAATTCAAAAATTATTAAAAAAAATATGAAATCACTTGTGTGACATTTTGCATCCATTTTTCTTTCTCTGAAAAATGATCCAAAAATACTTCTATTTATAGAAACCTTTGAAAAAGGGGGACCACCCTTAACCCCTAAGTGCCCCAGAGGCTAAAATCTGGCCTCTCCATTTTGAAAAACATTCTTGTTTTACTACTATAATCTTTTGAGAAGTACGGTCAAAAGACGAGTCCTTTTCTCCACATCTCAGGGTCTCTCTTGACTACCAATTGGTACAGTTGAATTACATGGATCTCTTCTCAAGAAAAAGCTTGAGCGGATTGAAGTCGAAAAGGTCTAGATTTCACTGAATTTGCTTGGGATCCTCAGGGGTTAAATGGTCGCTTTTAGAGCGTATTACCTTAACATGGCTCAAAACTAGTAGTTTTTTTATTTTTATTTTACAATTACCCTGCAAAACACAAAATCCACCCTCCTCACTTGGCACATTTTGGATGACGCGTTTGGCGTCCTGCCATTTGCAAAGGGACGCCCCTGCCACTGAAAGGACCGACCGACCGACGCCTCCAGCCCCAGGCCAGGCCTACCATGGGGAAACTGCCAATGGATATTTCTAGACTAACCGTCTGGTCGAAACCCAAGACCGGCATTGGGGGGAAGGAAGGAAAGGACGCTTTTTCAGATTAGTGTGGGTAATAATAGTGTGGTCTGGCTTTCCTATTTTCTCCTTTTTTTTCAATTCAACCAAAACCGGCGGGTGGAGGCCGCAAACCTCCATTGCAAGTGGGTGTATTAAAATACCACCAAATTCCACTTCACAGACGGAGGTGAGGTGCTGCAGTGGCCTTTTGCAGAAAGAGGGGGTTTCTCTATTGCTTTTGGAATTGGCTAGTCCATAAACGGGGGTTTACTTTTCAACACTAACGTGCGAGCGTCCCATTGGCAACCCGTCACCATTGCCACACAAGTTGCAATTCATAACCTTCTTTGCTTCCTACATCTTTGGATCATGAAGATGAAAGGTTGTGATTGAAAAATGTACAATCGATTGTGTATGATAACCTATTTTCTGCTAGTGTGACTCATTGGTTATCTAGTACATAGACGATTGTCTATTTTTAGATGGGATTCAAAGTCAAAGAATCATTCCACATTGGTGGGAGGACTCGGGTAGTCGGGTTGGCTTACTCTAACCCTAAGTTAGAGCATCTCTACTTGTCTGCAGAGGTTTATGCGTGCTCAATCTGAATTTTGGGGAGGTGAAGCTTCTTGAAATATTTTTTTAGTAAAATTTTCTTGAAAGACAAGTGGAATTGGCATCTAATGCAAGTCGTTTCATATTCCTTGGAGCTTTTGTGATGAAATTTTGAAGTTGAAATGGTATAGGGCTCTAAATTTGCCTACCTCCTCAAATGTGCATGGTTTATATATTGTTGAAGGCTACAAAAAGCCAACATGTATAAGTAGTGTATATTTAAAAGAGGTGGATGGTTTTAGAGCTTCTGTGTTTTTAGAACCTTGTACTTCAAGGGTTGGACCACATCTAGTCTTTGTGGAATTTTCTACCTAGGAAAAAATGTAAGAAATTTGAACTTTAGTATGGATGATAAATGATAAAATTTGGAAATTTAGAAATATGCCACATTCAACAACTTCTAGAATTTTGAAAGTTCAGATTTAATAAATAAATAAAATGGTTACCCATAGACTATACAAAACATCAAAAGATCTATGCAAAACATCTTGTAGATCTCTTAGATATTTTGTTTAGAATTCATATTTGGAATCAAGGACTTATAATTATATTGGCACTGTAAATTAAAAAATGATCGCTCTCCTACAAAAACTAATTTTTTACATTTGTTTTTCAGGTTAAAAATTTAGAGTGTTTGAACCTTGGATAATACAAGACCAAATGTGGTTTAGCCCTAGCCCTAGCCCTTGTTTGGCCCCCACACAATTGCAATTGACTATTTTGCCTTCCAACCAAGCACAAATTAATACCTAGTGTCCATCATTACTAATCCTATGAATTGTTTGTAGAAAAAAGTAGTTGTGCCATAATTGCCTCCACCCCCCAAATGCAATTTTTACTAAGTTTAGAAAATATTTAAGTAGGATCAAGCATTAGTTACTGAATGAGCTATATGAAATAGATGAAATACATTTAAGAAGTATGTAAAAGAATAAATTTGCATATTTTTTAGTGATGCAATAAGTTTGGTCATTACATTTTTGTGCAAGGTTATAAATCAATTTAAGTAAAAGTAGAAAGGAAAAAAATTACAAAATTGAAATTCTTGTATTTAAATTTTTCTTTAGATAACCCTGATTAATAGTTACACAATTATCAAAAAGAATATTTTATATTTTTTTATATTTTGAGGACAAAATACTATACAAAAAGTTGCATATGGTGTTTGACCAAACATAACTTACTACCACTTTTAGAACATAGTTTGGAGATGTTGTTTTCTAAAGTCTATGAATTGTCAATTTGAAGCAGAGTGAAATTTTTTTAAATATACATTCTTAAACAACACAAGCAAAAGTCAATACTCTATATACACAATGTCATTGTAGTGTGACCATCAAATATAATGATGGATTTAAGTACAATTTGTTTATTTCATTTGGATTTTGCAAAAATTATTTTTTTGTGTAGTGATGAAATAGTCTATATACATCTATGAAAATAGATAAAGATGAAAATTTTATATATATATATATGTGAAAGATGTGCATCACATCTGAATTCTTCAATTAGCAAATCAATTATTTCATCTAGTAGAAAAATAATTTATCACCCAATTATTATCTCTTCTTAAATTTTGATTCTACAATAAACTTCATTAGGAAAAATTTCAAGCCTCAAAGAGTCTGCAAGTTTTTAGTTTTTGGCCCCCCGTAGTGTAAATATAGAAAAAAAATTTAATAAATATAAATAGTCAATTTGAGGTGGCATTGATGTGGCACCAAATGTTTATCGATACCATATTCAAAAGTTCCAACATGGACTAAGGTAGGAGGTCCTTAAATTGACCAAGTTCCAAATGCATCTTCTATCTAGGAGTCAATGACACGCTCCTTGAAATATCTATTACTTCATTGACGAAATAGGTAGCTTGAATGGGTGATTTATGGACCTCCTACCTTAGACTATGTATAGTGAACTTGTAGTAGTAACTTAAGCAGATATTTCTCAAATGGGAAAAAATTGGAATACTTGAATGTTTCATTTCTGAAGCTACTTTCTATGATTGTTGCGGTATTTTTTTGACCAGAATGAAGGTGGGCTTTCTGGATGTTGCTGAGGACGTATGTTTGAGGAGTCTCTCATCGAAAATGAAGCTTAAGTTGGGACTGCAAGGATTGATTTTGTTTTGAGTCTTTTGACTCCACCTTTCCACACATTGGAATAACAACCAGACAATTTTGAACATACTTTACACGTACCTTCCTCAGTGAAATCAGTGCGGACCAAACCCCTTTTTTTTAACTTTTTGAGAAACTGTCAAAATGGCAATCACTTGAATTTGGTGAAGCATTGTATTTCTACATTCATCCATATTTTGGAAAAAAACAAACTGATTAATCATATTCATGCACTCTTTCACTCAAATTTGGCAACTTCATCCACATTTTGAATAGAAATGGGAAATTTTGAGCAAAAAAAATATACTTCTTTCTGGCGAAAAGTAGAAATTTATTTTGAATTAGTGCAATTTGGATTAACCCTTAAAAGCCCAAGGGATTCAGACAAAACACAAATGCGTTATAAAATACAAGTTCTATAGCTTTTTTGAAGTTTGCATTAAAGAAGATAATGTATAGTATGAAAATTTGAAAGTATTCATATAGACAAAATTATAAAACTAATTTTGGATTCTCTTCAAAAATTCACCAAAAATACAATTACTATTTTTAGCATTTGAATTTTTTTGGATTGGCCAATATTGTGGTTTCTAAAGATTTGTGAAAAAATGCATAAGCTCTAATAATGAGAACACCAACACTTTCCCCAAGTAGTAAGTTTTTCAACACTAGGTCAATTCTAAATACTTTGAGCTATTTATCTTATAATTTTTATTTAACTATAGCAATCTTAGTCTTGAATATAAATATTGAAAGACAATCCAATGTTTAAAAGAATTTGAAAAAAAAAATGAAAAACAGTTTTTTTTTCAAAGAATATTGCTCAAAGTTGGACAATGATTAAAAAATGGTTGCGTGAGTGCTTAAGGTTAAGGTACGAACCAACACTTTTTGCTACTTTGCCCAATTACTATCATTAGATTGGTCAAATTTTCATTGATTTTTTTGTTGGTTAGAGAAAGGAGGTTGTAACACACCAAAGAATTTTAGATTTGGATATTGTATGCAAAAGTTATAAAGGGTCAAAGTTTTTTTTGGTAGATAATTAAAAATTGTTTCTTTCACATTCTTAGGTTCACATTGATTTCGGAGATGTACATAGAGTAATGATGGCATTTTTAGACATGGTGCAATTTTAGGTGTACCCACCTAAAATTGTCCACTTTGGTTGTTGAAGGTTTCTCACTATTGTAGAGTAAAAACATTGCTAGTATTTTCTAGTATGAGTGGCTAGTTTGGGCTTGGGCATAGTTGGTCTCCTTTTAATACCCTACCACAGTCACTAGCAAAGTTGAAATTCCATGGGGCTAACAAAACATGGCCCTTTAAATACTAGTTTGCTACTCTTGCTTGCTTATTGGTTTTTCTCACTTTTATTGGTGCAATCTAAATTTACCTCACAACAGGATGGCAATTTCTGAATTTTAGTGGTGCTCACCAACAATATCCTATTCAAGCCTAGTGGGTCATTGGTTGAGTTGATTTTTTCTACCATGTAGTTTGGGGAGGGATGATTGGGGATGCTATCAACTTGGGCTTGGATGTGATTAGAAGAGCCTACACCAACTCATTTAGTGAGCCCTATTTAGCAAGAATGGCTAGAGATGCTCTAAGAGCATCATCAATGGAAAGCATTATCTAAAGCAATTAATGCAACAAATCTAGAGAGTGAGGTCAACATTTCAAGCTCAAAGCAAGCATGGTGCCTAGAATTCCAATGCAAAAAGCTCATCTACACAACAGTTTTTGGAAATTTGGTGTGGGAGCTAATCCACACAACAAAGCTTGCTATTTGGCCTACTTATAGCAGGTTAACCCTTAAAGGACCAAGACCTTTTTATTCAAAAAAAACATGTAGAACTACCATTTCTATAGCAACAAGTTAAAAAAATTGAAAATTGTTTTTGCACATCTAACCATATGGTCTTACACTTGATTAGTATGAGAATGTGTGGAAAAAATGTCAAATTTTTTTACCGTACAGATTGTAAGGTATCTAAGTTTAAAATGAAAAAAAAGAAAACAAGTTTTTCAATACATTGTGTGACTAGATTTTTTGACTTTGAACCTTCTTAACTTCAATTTTTTGCACTACAAAGTTTTGAGGTTTAAATGTTTATAGTGGGGAATTGAGTTGAGGATCTAGGAAAAAGAAAAAATTTAAATTCATTCTTAAAAAATTTGATAAATAGAAGTAGGTATGAAATAGAAGGAAAATTGTAATTATTAATATCTCTAAAATGGAATTAAAATGTACTAATCCGAATGGTGAGATTGTCCTAGGAAGAAAACTAAACCATGTGGAACATTTTTTTTAATTGTAAAAATTGCATTCAAAGATGAATCCTAAAAGTTATTTTTTCAAGAAGATGTTGTAATTGCCCGAAAAATAAGATTGTCTATAACTTTCTCATAACAAATCCAAATGGAATGAATCAAAGCTTTCTATGTAGACAAAAATATAGTCTATAAGAAGAAGAAAAAACTAAATTCAACTTTTGAATTTTTTTTGCTGCCCCCTCTCCCCTATTTTGAGCTTATTTGGACATAACGTTTGCTCCCAAGCACCAACTGGAAAAGAAAATTATGTACCTATGAAGACAACCAGTTTTTCTATCTTCAAAAAAAGTTTCAAAAGATCATGACAATAATTTAGTTCATAGATACCTCCCTGAAATCCCATTGTCCCCAAAGTGACAATGGTCCTTTAGAGGTTTAGCATGTATCCACTTAAGGTAAGTGAACCTATTGCATACCAAATGGGAGTAAGCCCATTGTATGCAAATTATATTGGTGTACATCAAGTTACCACTAATATAATTTTGTTTGCAATGGACTTACTCTCATTTGACTTCTAATGGGCTCACTTACGTTAGGTTCAATTCTTGCTATATGATGCACTTACATTCATAACACTAGTAGTTCCAATATCAAAAGTTGTCAACAATCTTTGCATTGAATATTCACTTTGGTACTTGAGAATTTTTTTAAGATTTCAAGAAGAAAAAATAAATATAAAAAATTTCCTCTTTTTCTTACCAACTTGGATCAAGATTTCATTTTTTTAAAATCGCAAACCAAAGTGTGTAGGACAATGGAAGAAAGTACATGATTATTTAAATGAAAAGAAATTTGATATGAATTTTTTTTTTACTGTGATTACCTTCAAATTCTAGATATCTATCATATTTTCAAGTTAAAAAAATTAAAATCTAATAAAATATCTAATTTTGAAACTATAAATTTTAAAAAATTAATATACTAAAATTATATTAAAAATTCAAATTAAAAAAGTATAATATACTGAAATTAACAGAATGAGTCACCGAAACAACAGAAATTTCTGCGTTTTCTACTAGTGTAAGGACTATTTTGAAAAATTCACAAGAATATTCAAAACTATGAAGACAATAAGGTGTACCTAAATTCATAAAAATTAAAGTACATTTCTTTGGCTTTTAGGGGTTAAACTATCACCTTCATCTCTAAATAATAGAAGAGCCTAAAGTAGTTTTGCAGTCATTATTGACCTCCATTTCAATTGAGTCCCATGTCAACATCTCTTATACCACAACATTATTACCCAGTGTGTGTGGTGTCTCTTTTTCATCCTATTAAATCCAAAGCAGCCTCTGTTAGCAGTAGCCAAAGTTAATGACAACTCATTCTACGCACCAATCAACTTCTCCCATCAAAAAACTGAAGTACATTTCTTTGTCTTTTAGGGGGTAAACTGTCACCTTCATCTCCAAATAATAGAGGAGCCTAAAGTAGGTTTGCAACCATTATTAACCTCCAATTTGATCCAACATCTCTCGTACCACAACATTATTAACCAATGTGTGAGGTGTCTCTTTTTCATCCTGTTAAATCCAAAACAACCTCTATTGGCAATAGCCAAAGTTAATGACAACTCATTCTACGCACCAATCAACTTCTCCCATCAAAAAACTGAAGTACATTTCTTTGTCTTTTAGGGGGTAAACTGTCACCTTCATCTCCAAATAATAGAGGAGCCTAAAGTAGGTTTGCAACCATTATTAACCTCCAATTTGATCCAACATCTCTCGTACCACAACATTATTAACCAATGTGTGGAAGTGTCCCTTTCTCATTCTTTCAAATCCAAAGCAACTGCTGCCAGTATTGACCAAAGTTTACAACAACACATTCTATGCACTAATCAACTTCTAGTATTAAAATCGAAACCTCTCACCAAGTATCTCAAGAAAGGATATACCTTCCCCTCTTTCAAATTACAAAAAAGAATCACTACATATTTGGAATCTTATAACATTTCAACTTATAAATGTTGAACAAATATAGATAGGAGACAAAATTAGGAAGGAATTGACCACATGTATGACTATATGTAACAACAATTACTAGTAGGATGTTAAATTCTTGAGGTACTTGTAATTCTAATATGATTCACATTAATTGAATGAATTTGTATTTTTTATATGAATGTATAAATTATTGTTACAAGTAACATATCATACTAATTAAATGAATTTAAAGCATATAAATTTATTAATTTCAATGATTCCCATTTATTCTTAAATGATGTTGGAGTCTATGTTAATTTACATTATCTCCAATATGTAGCTATTTTAGTGCCCCTTTTAGACCCTCGAAGAGAGAAGTTAGATGTTAAACATTACTAATTCTTTAGAACATCCTTTGTAAATATACCTCATTACGTATTAAAATAACAAAAAAGCTCATAAATTAAAACACACATTATTTATTGTTAGTAGCCCCAAAGTTGATAAATTAAATGTATTATTTGTTGCATGCATTAAAAATCTTCTCTCCCCCTATTTGTAACACATATAAAGTAACACCCCCTATTTGCATTGTGAGACTATTTGTATCACTTTATAGCCATTGCAAAATCAATAATTTACATTCAAATATTATTTAGAATGTATATACCACTAACACAAGTTGATGCAACTACGACAACTTTTGAATTGTGGTGCAACTTTTGAATTGAGTTTAGGGTCTCCTACCTTGCAATAGTGGTCCAAAGTATGTGGACTATCTTTATGTATGTGGCCGTTGGTTCCTCGAAGTAGGGGTCAACGCGCAACTCCAGTGGGCTACCCAGACTACCTACCTCCCCACAGTAATAATACTCGCAGTACTGACGTGGTCTATTACAAACACCCCATTCAGTTTCCAGGAGCTCCATAGTAAGTTAAGGGGCGAGCGGAGATCCCATATCAACGGCTGTGAGAATTTCTCCCCATTTGTGGGGGAAAATAAAAACTTAGAAATATCTACAGTAGTAAAAATATGCTGGGCTTGGGTGTACAGTAGTAAGTGGTAGGTCTATCATACCTCCAAACCTCCACCTACCAGTCACTAGTACAAAGTCTAGCACGTGTTAAATGTGTGCATGTGCATGTGCTGCATTTCCATATCAGTCGGAACCAGCGATTATTGTTCCAGAGTTGGCAGGCACGGCAGAGCTGCAGGGGGGGATGGATGGATGGAGAGACTCTCATCCATGGATCTGGACGGAGATTACTGACGGATGAAATGTGATGTATTCCTTCAAAAGCATGCAGGAAAGTATCCCCCGATTGCAACAGTATTGTTTCAATGCTTGAACAGGAGAGCACTAAAAATATACTGTTGCAATATTGCAATAGTATATTTTAATGGATGGAGTACCCCTCCATTGAAATTGTATTGTTGCAATACTGAAAAACATTATGTTTTTAGTACTCTACTGTTCAAGCATTGAAATAGCATTGCAACAATATTGTTGTAATGGAGAGCTTTTTCCCGATGAGCGAGTGTACATTTCTTTTTAGGATGCTGCATTTTGGAATGGATGAAATAGTTGAAACTAGTGTGCCCTTGCGTTGTTGCCACAAACAAAATGAAAGTAAAAGTAATTTCTTTTAGTTTTTTTAGTTCATAAAAACTTCAAAGTTCAATAATTTTTGTACTGTAGGTCCAAACGTCAAGTAACAAAGCCCATGCACCCCTCCTTGCCAAGGGCTTTTCGATTGTATTGAGAACACGATCAAAGGACGTACAGTCGAGGAGATCTCAATGTAACAAAACAAACAAACAACTTATCTTAATGGATGGATAGTCTACCATTAGTGTTGGTTTCTTTTTTGAGTTTTTACGACTATTTTCCTTTAATTCCTATATTGAATCAAATTTTCTCCTTCCAAGCTTGGGATTTTTTCTATTTTTAAAATTTAAATAGAAATTTTATAGATTTTTCACCTGGGTTTTTTTATGTTTTCAAATTGCAACCAAGTTATTTTCCCAACTTGATTGTCTAACTTTAAACTAGTTGGAATTTTTTCCCAAATATTGAATACCATCTCAAGAGTCAAGAGTAGGGGAGCATTTGATGCTAGTTGTTGAATTATCAATCCAATGGTCCCTGACTTGCCATGTTTGAATACATATTTATATTCTAAAAGTCAACTACAATATTGTGCATACAGTTCCCCGCACACCTTTAACCTCTAAAGGACCAAATTGTATTTTTTAGCAACATAGCAATTTGGGGCAATTCACTACAAATGAAATTTTTTATTTTTTCCTTTGAAATTTTACACATGTGGATGAGGAGTAGCCTTAAAGCCATTGAAGATGTACACAATAAGTTAAAAAACAAAAACAAAAACAAAAACAAAAACCTTTCATTGACTTTGGATCTAAATGTCACTTTGGTAAATATGACTTCAATCCAAGAATGCAAAAAAATTGCAGCTCTCTAATGTAATATTCTCCTCTAGTCCTTGGGTTATTACCTTACAAAAGTTCTACTACATTAGAAACCAAGTTCCATTCCTTATTATTCTGAAGATTTTAAGGTGTAGTTCCTTCAACCCTTAAGTGCTGCAACGTCCATATTTTACATGATGAACAAAGGACTTGCAAACATTGTTTAGTCCGACAAATTCCTCATTCATCCAATATAATGTTTGAATGTTGAAAAGACAACCTTCCATGAACTTGTGGTGAATGATATTTTTGTACAAAGATATAAACAAAAATGTGCCAACATTCGAAAAAAGGATCAAGCCACCTGGAGCGTTAGTGAAAGATTGTGTAAATTTTTGCTGCACGAGTTGTACATTGTGTAATGATCTGGTGAACAGAAGTTTGGCCTCTTGAAAATGCCACATTCTTTCTGGAAAAGTGGAGCAGCATCTCTTCAATAATACTGGCACACATTTAAGCAGCAGCTAAAGTTCAATGTGCCTCCCCGCAAGCGAGGCTTGACAAGGTTTCTGAGCCGCAGAGAAGACCAAGCGAAGACGAACCGTACGTACCAGGGAGGGCAAGAAAGAAGACTGGCCACAGTGTGGTCCAAAGGAAAGGCAGGGCGGGCATCCCTGAGCATATGATTTCACTGCCTTTGGGTGGAAATTATTGGGTTACCGAATCGTCTCTTTAAAAAATAAAAAATAAAGCAATGCATCGCCTTGATTTCAGGAACATTTGTGTACACCCACGCTGTGCCTTTGCCTTTGCTTTGCCTTTGCCTTCCACAGCGCTTGTCAATCATTTCGGGAAGCGTCGCAAGATGGGGGAGCGGGGAGCGAGTGGGAGTGATACTTGGTGGATGGGGTGAGTCCCTTTTTTCAATGATGCCAACGGGACAACAACCTTAGTTGATGCTCCTCAAAAGCTCGCGCTCAAGAATCACCTACCCACCTTCCTTCCCTCCCCATGCAATGGCAACGTCACCCCAAGCTCTCGCGATATGGTGTCGCTTGCTTACTTACTTATGGTGTGCTAAAGCTGATTTGGCTGTGTTTTGATCATGCGTGCGACGCCCCGCTTGCACTTGAAGGTGCACTCCAAG
This sequence comes from Climacium dendroides, assembly GCA_950106755.1. Taxonomy (NCBI): domain Eukaryota; kingdom Viridiplantae; phylum Streptophyta; class Bryopsida; order Hypnales; family Climaciaceae; genus Climacium; species Climacium dendroides. Next base: position 21,736,761 of record OX467083.1, read on the forward strand.
GCGCCTCGCCGGGAGGGTGTGCTAAAACAAAAGAAGAATCAGTGCAGTTCACACTTTTGTGCATTTGAAAGTGGCAGTGTTATGCAACACAAAAGAACACAAAAGATCGACGATCAATGGCACCGATCGAGACTTCAAAACCCAAATGAAGTATGCTCAGTCTTTGTACATCAATGTGTCATAGTTAGGTCAACAAACTTTGACAGAAGTGTTTAATTTGTGTTAAATGTACATGTAGTGGATCTCCTTGGTGAGACTTTCATTTTGGGAAGCAATTAAACATACATTCCTTTCTCGTTAAATTTAATGCTAGTAAGGGGATTCCTTTTTGAATCCCAGCATGTGTTGATGAGAATGGGAGTGTTGCTGTCTTGCTGATGCCATCCATTAACTTGCACAGCTTGTGAAGGATGTGGTACACTTGTGCTCCTAGACTTTGGGTTTCATTATGATGTAGTCTGTTGACATTGCAATGTACTGTATAAAAAAGCATTTTTTAATTTTATTTTATTTACCATGGAATGGCTGAAGCCTGTTGTGCATTATGATGCACAGAACATTGAAACATGCAAAAAGGAACATTGGAAACAGGCAATTATTTGATGCGCTGTGTGACTGTGGCTTTGCTTGTTGCATGGTTGAGCAGGTGGTTGCGCAGAATACCGAATTGTTTACAGTATTTTTGCAAAGCTGAAAGTTTGGAATTCTGAACCATGGTATCAAAGAAGCAGGTGGCCAAACTGCCACTTTTTGCTACTGACCCTAGTTAGTGTTATTATTAGACTGGTCAAATTTTCATTGATTTTTTTGTTGAGAAGGGAAAGGAGGTTCCAACACACCAAAGAACGCGACATTTGGATATAGTATGCAAAAGATAGGAAGGATCAAAGTTTGGTTCTAAAACAAAAGTTTGGTTTCTGCCACATTGAGGTAAATAATTGGTTTGAACCGAGATATACACGTAGTAAAGATGGCGGTTTAGGGGTAGTGGTGTATTTGTGGGGCTCATCTTGAATCATAGTATCAAATAATTCCCATGCAACCAATAACTTTCTTACATTTCTAACCTCCTCCCAATTTATTGTGAGGTTGTAGACCCCTCGAAAGCAAATTTTGGTATCCTTAAAAACTTATTGGTTGAATTTTTAGTCATTTATATATGAAGAATATTCTATTTTAAAAATATATATATATTTATTGGAAATAATCAACCTTAGCTATTGAATTCCATGTTTTGGTAGATATACCTAATTGAAACTCTATTGCTAAAACTTTGGCCTTCAGACTCTTGACTAAAATTTACACCTCTCAACATGCAAGTTTGGGGGCAATTTTGAGAACACCTACAATCAATAATTCAAATTGTAATATTGTAATATTGGAATAACTAAATAAGCAAATATCAAGTTCATTATCTTTCCAAAAATACAAAACCCAAATTTTTTTTCTCACATAAGCAATAAATACACCATTCTATTGATTGTCAAACAAGGTAGGTAGGAGGTTCTAAAAGCGCATTATAGGCTCTAAAATTGCCCACCTCCTCAAATGCACACCATTGATACATGTTGCTCTTTCATAGCCTTCAGCAACGTACAAAAGATCTACATTTCAGGAGGTGGGCAATTTCAGAGCCCTTTACCATTTCAACTTCAAATTTCCATAACTAACTCCCCAAAGCTCCAAAAATTATGAAACGACTTGGGTTAGATGCGAATTCCGCTTGTCTTCCAAGGAAAATTCACTGAAAAATATTTCAAGAAGCTTCCCCTCCCCCAAAATTCCGTTTCACCTCTTAAGTGGGCGATTCATGGACCTCCTGCCTACAGTTGCTGTCCCTTTTGATGCCACGATTTAAATATCTGTTCTATCTGTTCTACAGACATCAGGAGAGGCCGGAATTAATGCTCTGCATTATGCAGAGCATCAAAAACTGGCAGAAAGAAACTGACCCAGCAGGCACCAAACCAATTCAAAGTTCAAACATGGTGGAGGACTCTTGTCCTGCAGGCAGGCAGGCCGGCCGGCCCACTTTTGGCCAACCATATCTACCATTCCAAAGGAACCGGATGCTCGCTCGTACCTTGAGTTAAGTTGCGCCCATTTTCTTTCCGTCCCACGATTCAGTTTTGGGTACCTTTGCAACATCAAAGTGTGGAATGCAAAGGACGGTAGTGAAGGACACAAGAATGTGTAGAGGGTGGTTATGGCCTTGGATTCTTCCATGGTTGCATGTTGGGGATTCAAGGAAGGTGTGGGTACCCCACTCCCAAACACTGCCTTTTGACTCCGTGCCTGCTGTGACTAATATTACACTGGTCAAATTTTCATTGATTTTCTTGTTGGCGCTTGAAAGGAGGTTCCAATGCACCAAAGAATGTGGCATTTGGATACCGTATGCAAAAGTTATGAAGGAACGAAGTTTGGTTCTAAAACAAACAGGTTTTAGCTCTTGCATACTGGTACATAATGGATTTGGGAGATGTATGTAGAGTGACAATGGTGGTTTAGGGTGAGTGGTGCATTTGGGGATGGGGGCCACTTTATTAGGTGTTCTTTCTTTGGCAATTATTTTGTATGTGAGGAGTGAAAAGTTGGTGTTTGCAATGTGTGAAGTTCTATATGATATACGAAAGAAAGGTATTGATAATTTCTTCATAGTTATCTAGAATTCTCAATACACATGAAGATTTTTTTTTAAATGTATGATCTATCTTGCGATTGTAGTCAATATCCCATCCGAAACTATGAAAAAGCATGATGGTGCCAAATAGAAAGTAGAAACAAAAATCTTGTGCGTAATCTTTGCGATGATTAGATGGGTGAAAAAACAAAAACTACATATTGACTTTCTTTTGGATATTGTAAATACCTATCTACCAAATATTTATCATTTTCCAGAATTTTAAGTTAGATAGATGTTAAAAATAGTTTGTTTTTTAAATCCTTTTTTTTCACCATACAAAAATTTGTTTAAAAAAATCTCTGATATTTTGGAGTTAATTAATACAATTATTTTCTGCCAAATCTGTCCTATACATGTGGTTCTCTAAATATGAAACATTGTACAAAGCATGTCATGGATGTTAACCCCTAAATGACACAGGGTGCAAAAAAACAGTGTTGTAGAAGCCAAATAGTTGCCTTATGGTCCTTTAGGGATTAAGTGTCAACGAAAGTTAGTTTCCTTTTGTGATTTTGGCCTTTAGTATATAAATATCAACAACTTATTATAAACTTTATTTGTTTGGAAGAAAATTGTTTATCACTATTAATGTTTTGAAATTCTTTTGCATTTCAAGCCCCACAAATGTAGAAATTTATCACTTTTATGTAAAGATTTTTCAACAAAAAAATGTAAACAATGACAATTGTAATGATAAGGACTTGATTACACCTTCATGCAAAATACATACATAAAGTTTCAAACTCAAATTCTTCACCATTTGTGACATTTACAAAATCAATGTAGAAAGTATTTCATTTTTAATTGCTTATCTGTGGTTTATCTCAACTTCAAAATTTAATCAGAATTAGAAGATTCTAAATCTAGTTTGCATCTTTTAGTATGGGTATAAATACTAGGGTTGAAAACTAGTTCACCCCAATTTAGAACTTGAATCCACTTTATGTAAAACTTATGCACCTATCATTACTATAATCCATCCCATTGAAAGGAATAAAACATCCCAAAACATCAATAGATTCATCTAAATTTTAAAAATGCATTTTTAAACAATTCAAATGGTGCATTGTTATATTGTAACAACAAAGAGTGAGGGAAAAAAAATTGACTTTTTTTTTAAACACAATCTTTTGGGCCTAAAGATTATTATGCCATTGAACTCAAGGAAGAATGTCCTTAAGTGTTGAAAAAACTGCCAAGTGAAGATTTCTCACAAATCCAAAAATTACAGGAATTCAATTTTTTAAGGCCAGAACACTTGAAAATTCATATAAAATACATCCCAACTTGTTACTGCATGAAAATTATATTACCAGTGTTATATTATAAATGCACATCCAAATATATAAATTCCACATACAAACAACTTAAAAACTAATCCACAATAATTGACCAAAACTTTGAAAACCACAACTATATTATTTGGTTTCAAGGAGTATTAGGGGTTAATAAAAGTATATTAAATAACAATTCAAAAGTGTTGAAACTTACATGCATCCAATTATTTTGTTTTCATCTTACATCTATCTTTGTTAAAAGTCTAAGTCCCCAAATTCTTATAAGGTAGCAACATTTTAATCCTAGAGCCCTAAACCATGTTTTTTGGCAACATAGCAATTTGGGGCAACTCATTACAAATGGAGTTTTTATTTGAAATTTTCACACAATATGTGTCCAAGGAGTATCTTTAAGGCCCAACAATTTTCATAACTTTTGACTACATGGTGAAAAAGTTATTGTATGATATGTAGTTTTTAGTGATTGGCATGTAGCCTGGGCAGCAAAAGAAACTTCTTCAAAAATCACTTTTTAAAAAAATAAAACATTGAAATTGATTTTTATCGATTTATATATGCGTGGAAAGATTTTAACCACTCCATTTTGGTTAATTAGATGAAAGTCATGAGGAGTCTTAGTTTGTGGGTATTTTGCATGTAGTTATGGAGTCTCTATTCTAAAATAAACTTTGAAGTCCTTTTCTTTAACTCAATTTTCAATATTTTTGGAAAAAAATAAAAACATTAGGTGTGGATTGTTTAATAAATAATTAAAACCTTTGGGATTGGCATTTTTCAAATCCATAAATAAATTGTTATCAATGTAGTATTTTGAATCATTCTCTACTTCTTTCTATTTACTATTTTTTCCTATGTGTTGTACAATTCCAAAGGATCTGGAAATTTTTAAGCATGTAACCAATTTGCTTTTAAGGATGAATCCAAAGAAGTCCCAACAACATGGACATTTTTTCATACAAATGTGACCTTGTGAAGTGCAATTGCCCTTTTTTTCAAAAGGCTCCCAAAAAGAGTTTTGTCACTTCAAATGCTAATATCTTGCAATCTACTTAGTGGAAATTTCTGAAATTTTTCCACATCTTTTCAAACTAGTGTAATACAAGATCCAATGGTTATCTGTATCTAAATTTATTTATTTATTCTAAAATTTGATACTTGTATTAGGAATGGCAATTTTGGAGCATTTTTGGTGAAAATATAGTCAAAAACTTTTAGGGGTTAAAGCAATATATACCTAAAATAAACTCCTATTTTTTGCTTCATACCATAGCAAAATTGCAAGCAAAATCACCCAAAGTTTTCTACTTAGAACCTTGAATAAATTTGCAAAGTGGCTATTTACAAGTGCCTCTATTCGTGCACTACCCTCTATTGTTGCAAGGTTTCAAATATGTTGGTTCTTACTGAGTCTATAACCTATTGTAGGAACCTACATATATAGTGTCTTGTTGTTGAAATTTTATAAACTATTCTCCATGTATCAAAACATTTAGATTCTACTTGCAACATCTTTCACTAAATTTTATGAATTTGATTGAACAAAAATTCACTAAAAAATGAACGAGTAAATAGTAGGTTATGTCACTAGTATGATGTTCCAATTTGAGAAAAATATCCCATTCCAAAATTCCTTCTACCAAATTTTCAATTCTATTACCATCTGCCAAGTTGCATTTGTTGGAAACCAATGTACCTCCATCCATACTTTAAGTTAGTTTGTTTTTTTAATGTTTTTGTTTTTGTTACATTGATATCTTCAGAACCATGCATTTCTTGGTCGTGTTTTTGATACCTATGGTGTGAAAATGATTGAGTTTCAAAGTTTTTATGAATTAGAAAATTAGAAAATTATTTTTATTTTTATTTTGACTATGGCAACAACACAAGGCACACTAGTCCATACTTTAATTGAGGTTGTTTGTTATGTTTTGTTTGTTACAGTGAGATGTCTGGAATCGTGCATCCCCCCACGTTCTTGGTACTGTTGGAAAGCTCTCTGCGAGGATGGGGAGCGCAAGCTTTGCTTCATGGCATTTGGACCTACTGTATAAAAATCATTGAACTTCAAAGATTTTATGAAATGAAATATTAAAAAATTATTTTTTTATTTTTATTTTTATTTTGGTTGTGGCAACGGCTCACGAGTAGCATTGATAAAATACTAGAATTCATGAGAATTTATGTTTGGGGAGTTCCTATGATTGCTTGAAGTAACACTTCCAAAGAATGCAAAAGGATAAAAACAAAAAAATGCTCATGAGTATCATGAGGAGACCAGGCACTTGCAATTAAGGAGCAGGCTGTCTTACAGCCATATGCCAACACAGTATTGGCACCACCTTTGATAGGAAAGGAAGCTTCCAGAAAGGAAATTTTTTAAGTACAGAATTAACTTAAGGTAAGGTAACAGGTTCAGAAATTGCCCACCTAAGAGCTGAAACTGAATTTTGGGGAGGGAAGCTACTTGAAATAATTTTCAGTAAGTTTTTCTTGAAAGACAAGTGAAGTTGGCATCTAACCCAAGTTGTTTCATACTTTTTGGAGCTTTGTCAAATTAGTTATAAAATTTTGAATTTGAAATGGCTTAGGGCTCTGAAATCGCCCACCTCCTAAAATGTAGACTACTTGTACATTGCTGAAGGCTATGAAAAAATAACATGTACAAAAAGTGTACATTTTTGAGGATGTGGGCGGTTTTAGAGCTTGTTACCTTAGAACCACCCATTACCAATCAGAGCCCCATCAACAATCAACAGGGGGGCTAAAATTCAAGAGAGGTTGGACTAATTTCCAAACATGAGTTCTTGATTTCCTACCATCAATTCCTCCATTCTCTTCATGATACATTTGCTTGGTTTGGAGTGCCAAAGTGAACAAGAAGTAGTCTCTTAAAGGAGCGATTCTAGAATAGTCTACACATTGGACATGGGTTTAGATGAACTTTTGCCTTTCGTAATTTCAGTTCAAGTGATAAAATTATCAAATTTTGACAATCCCCCTCATTTCTATCTCTGCACCTGTGAAAATATTTCCTTCATTAGTGTATTCCACATCATGTCCACAATTGCTTATTCGATCAGTTATGGGTGGTTCTACCATTAATGCACAAGTTTAGCAAGCCAGATGCCAGAGTGGTTTTAGCCATTTTAAGCACATTCAATTGCAACGCTACCATAGTAAAGGTAAGTTTATATCAAACTCTTAATAAAACTCTGGTTTTGTTGTTGTGACTCACTGGAAATTTTATAAGTTAATTTATACTGCATGTTTGCTTTCAATCTGGGTTAGAGGTGCACAAGATGGTTGCATTTATTATTGCTGTTTCTTGTAATGGACCATCCTGTTTGTAGAATCCAAAACAAAACAATTAAATACTCATACAAGCATCATGTCCACTTTTTTCATAAGTTGTGGCCAATGTAGAGGTGGGCATGTGGCAAACAACTTGGAAACACATGGAAAATAAAAAATCTACAATTGATAGCCAATGATAAAGAGTTCTCATGGAGCTCGCTCTCTTAACTCTGAAGTGCTCTGACGCCATATTCTGGGGATGAATGGCCACTGTTTAGAGTTCAATGAACTTCTCATTCATCCATTGTAATAGTTACTTGACTGTTGAAAAGATAACCTTCCTTCATGACTAGTATCATGAAATTGCGGAACCTCATATTTTTGTACAAAAGATATTAAGCAAGATGCGCAGAAATTCAAAAAAAGATTGAGGCATTTAACCCCTAGAGCTTTGCTGCGGACAAAAATTACTTGGCGCTGCAAGGTGGACAAAAGATGTTTTTTCATCCAATTTATTTATTTTGAGGGTAATTGAGTACATCTTCAGTGAATAGTATTGCAAAGTCCCTCATTATGGCCTCATTGACATTTTCTAAAGAAGAAGGTGCTTAATTCATAGATAGTGTATTTTGGCCATTTATTGTTATGTATTCTTGATGTGAATTTAAGTCATAAAAAGAGTTTTTTTGAATTTGAGTCCAACCAACAAAATGAAGCTTATCATGTGTAGTTTCTACTCCAATTGGAAATTTTGAAAAATTCATAAATTTCAATACTTTATAGCAATATGAATTTTGGGCCAATAACTCATGGGTTTTTTATTTCTAATTTTAGAGTGACATGGTAAATTTTGTTTAAACCATGATATAATACATCTATGTTAAATTTTTCATATTTTTTGAGAATATTTTATATTTGATATGAATTTTTTTTCATTTTTTTCTTAAAAATCCATAGTAATATCAAATTTTTCCCAAATAAATTTGAAAATCTTATAACTTGTAGTAGGTAGAATGATGACAATTGAAGCCTAAAATCAATGGTTATAAACTTGTTCTTATGGGGTTAAGCCTTAACCCTAGAAGGATGTGGCCCCCATGACCAATGTAGTCACCTCTCTAGTTATTGAACCAATAGGTCCATTCACTTTTGCTATAGTCAACAATAAAGTCATCCATCGGACCATTGTGGTTTGCAACATCCTTATTGGGTTAAGCTTCTAAATTGAAATCCATACTTTAACTCTCCCTATGTGCAAGCTTCTCTATTTGCTTCCACCTTAAAACTAGAGTTCAGCATTCTCTTTGTACCAGTGTACATTGGTCTATCTCCCTTGAACCATAAATTAGAGGTATGACTTCAATCCATGAACCATATCTCCCTTGAACTAGAAATTATTAGAAATTAGAGGTACGACTTCAATCCATGAATCCAATGTGACTTCAACCTAGACAATGTGCACGGCGAGTGAGCACAAATGTGTTGACGATGAAATTACTAAGGAGTCTAGATCTCAATCACCAAATTTTACATTGGATGTTTGCAAAGACGGGTGGGGAGCTCCACAATAACAACAATGACCATTACATCGAAATTACTAGAAACTAGAGGTACAACTTCAATCCATGAACCCAATGTGACTTCAACCTAAACAATGTGCATGGCGAGCGAGCACAAATGTGTGGACGATGAAATTACTAAGGAGCGTAGATCCCAATCACCAAATTTTACATTGGATGTTTGCAAAGCCGGGTGGGGAGCTCTACAATAACAACAATGATCATTACATCGTCACTCACTCATCCCTACCTACATCAACACATCCTCTTTTTGGGACCGTTCGGGCCATTGGATTCATGAGTAAAAACATGGTCAACGAAGATAAGGACCCCCGCAACCCCAACTTGTAAGCTTTCTCCCATTGACCACATGGGCCTTTCCCTTCTCCTGCTCGCAATGATGAACCCTTTTTACTCCCCACCCAACATTCCCAATGAAAGAATGTGGCGTTCTTTTCCTCTCCTTCGGTCGGTCCCTCCGTCAGTCCATCCGTCAGTCCATCCGTCAGTCCGTTGGTCCGTCTGTCGGTGACCACCATGACTGGAAAAACAGAACAGAACAATAATACATCTGCATTGCATTTGTGATAATAATAATAATAAATATATATATATATATATATGTATATATGGTAGCCAACCCATTTCCAACCACCACCCCATTTCCACAGTATAGACTGTTGTATTTCCAAGCATACTGGGCATGTGTAACTGCACGGTATGGGCTGGACAAGGAAAGCAAAACACAGATGGGTGCCACTCTTCATCCTTGTCAAGAATTCTATACGGGTTTATTTATTCGACCACGCTACGGTTGGAAATGCAATACCCTGTGTGAGAAGAATAAGGTAGTATGGCCTTAAAGTGACCATTTACCAGCTGGGCCCCCCTTTTTTTTGAAGGTTTTCATGAATAGAAATATTTTTGGATCATTTTTCAGAGAAAGAAAAATGGATGCGGAACGTCACACAAGTGGTTTCATATTTTTTGAATCATTTTTGAATTACTTATGAATTTTCCAAAAAAAACTGTTGTAGGTACCTATTTGTGACCCTAGGTCTTTCAAAATCCGACCACTTGCAACTCCTAAAGTGATTTCAGTAAATGAAGGTCAACAATTGGCCCTTGCAATAAATAATGCTTTCCTCTTGATTCTCTCAATGGCTTGAGAGGTTCATTTAAGGACCACCTACTATCCATTTCAACCCTAAATATAGGGGCAATTTGAAGAGGCCGCTTGCTTTTAGAGTAAACTACTTTAGGTTTCACATAATCTTTCTGAAAGAAAAAAATTCAAGGTGATTCCATTTCTGACAGAAAAAAGGTAGAAAAATTTCAAGTCCTCTTGGATTCAATTTCACTATATGGGGAAGGATATTTCGCTCAGCACACCCTAGCGGCAGATAGGCTTAATTCCTTGACCCTAGAAGGGCCTGAATTCAAGGTCCCTTCCAGTTGTATAGTATATTTTGAATCTGGTGGTATTTGAACAAAAAAACATTGACAAAATATTGCTCAGTACATAGTAAATTCATGATCACGATAGTGTGTAAATAATAATGTATCACAATTCATATAGTAAACCAAGATCGAAGAGTTATAAGGTTAAATACAGGTTGTATAGAGGGACCCCAATGACCTTTCAAGGGTTAACTAGTTGGAAATGGGTCGCCATCTCATATACCTAAGGAGTTCCACGGTAGTAAGTTAGCTTAGAGTAGCCGACCCATTTCCACCTACCCCACCCCCTATTTCCAACTTATAGACTGTCTTGTTTTTGTGAGTTTTTGTGAGTTGTGGCATAGTTCGAAGAGTAGTTGGGTGCATTATGATTGGCTCCAAGGTTATCAATATTGCAACCAGTCCTAAGTCGATTTTGCAATTAGCCTATGGATAGAAATAGAAAGGTCTATATAATCATTATAGGTTTTAGAGAATCTTCTATTAAAAAATTCATAGTAAATACATTTTGTGAAATAAAATTCCTGAAAAATATGCAATCCTTCCCAACTCTATTTCTGTACATGGGGAAAATTTCCGCACACAAAAAATGTGCGCTACAAATATGCATAATTGCTCAAGTGGTTGGAAATGGGTCGCCGTCCCATATTTGGAGAAAAGACCGGTTGGCGCTGGTGCATTGATGCGGAGCCATTGATCCATGGTGGTTGCAACAGGCATTGAATAGATTAAACCTGCAACGGATGATGCTTCACCTGCAATAATGGAAATGGAGGCATTGATTGGGGCTCGGATGTGGGGGATTGCAGTGGGTGTTTTTTTTCTGGCCATTTCGTGCAAAATTGCACCAAATCTTTTGGCCTGGCACCATGCCTATAGAAAAAATAAAATAAAATTTTAAAATATGAAAAAAAAAACCCACTGCAAATCACTGGAAAACTTCAAATTTAAAAAAATCTTGGGATGAAATCGTCAAATTGTGGATGAAAATAGAATGATGGATATGTGATATGTGCTATTGTGATGTTTTCTATTCATTATGTGGATGAATGTTGAAATTTGGAGCACCACTATTACATTTAATATTGCCACTATGACACTTTGTAGAAAATGAAAAACAAAAAAAACTGCCACAGAATAGGTTGAAATGCACTCCATTGCTAACTACTTGAAAATTTTCAGTAGCTAAATGTTATTGCATTGGAGAAAATACTTGGAAAAAAAATTAGATTTTAGTAGCTAAGGTTGCAACAAACATTAAGGTAGGTAGGAGGTCCATAAATGAACCATGTAAGGGTTGGAACTGAATTTTGGGGAGGTGAAACGTCTTGAAATTGTTTTCTAGTAAATTTTCCTTGAAAGGCAAGTGGAATTGACATCTAACCCAAGTTGTTTCATAATTTTTGGAGCTTTGTGGAATTAGTTACAATTTTTTGAAGTTGAAAAAAAGTGGTCAATAGTGGTCATCAAAAGCAACCACCTCTTGAAATGTGTAGAGTTGGTACGTAACATTGAAGAAAGCAAAATGAACCTCTTAGTTATGTTCGCTTTTTAATGTCTGGCTAGAGTTTGAGCCTCCTACCTTAGCCAATTTGATAGCCAAGTTGCAACTTCCTCCACATTGGAATTAGCGTCTATTTAGTCAATTTTGTGTTATAGTACTCTCAATAATTATTTACAAATTGCATATTAATAATAATAATAATATAACTCACTCTTAAGGTAGCCAAAACTAATGCTCGTTTGTCTTGAAGGCAACATATTGCACTAAATTCCATAAATTAGATTTGAGATCACTAGTGGGGGCTAATTATTCTATCACAAATTATGAGTTTTTAACTTAAAAAAAAGTATCACATTGCAAACAAATGCGGGTGCATGTATATTATGCAACACAAAATGGGGAAAACTAAATAACAATGTCAATGGTGTATTTTTGAGATTTTGTGGGATGCCAAATGTTGGAATAGAAGGAACCAATAGGAAGAGAAAGAAAAGTTAGCTATCTATTTGGGTTAATTGTAAAGTGTGTGCAATGAGGGACCAAAAGCTAGAGTTTGACAAAAATATAGAACAAAACTCCTCGAAGCACCCAAACTTGGTTTGATGGAGTTTGGTGTTGTATTTTTTGTATAGTACTAGCAGTTGGCGCTTGCTATGCTATGCATTCACCATTAGAATTTCATTAGAATTTTTATGTATTAGATAGAATGTAGAGCAAGAATTTCAATAAATCTTCAAATAAAAATGACTAAAATCTTTGTATAATTTTTTTTATAAGTAAGCATATATTGATTTAAACAATAGAAATTTAATGAATGATTAATGAAATACATGCAATGATGAATACGGTAAAAGATACACATACATTAGAATGCATTAGAAATTTGACTCAAGTGTTACAAACAACGGCAACCCAAATAGAAGAATTTAAAAGAAAAACTTGTAAATCTCAAAAGCTTTGTGAACAATTTAATTGTTGTGAAATCCAAAATCAGTTCAATCTAATAAATTTCTCAAATCATTTGGTAGTAACAATAGAAAATTGAAATCAGAAGCTCAAAGCTCACAAAAGCACAAAATTATAGAAATGCAAAAGAAGTATAAAACCAAGAAAAAACAATGGAATTGCTACCTTTATAATACCACCATATTGATCCTCTTTAATATCACCTCAATTGCAACAACTATATTATTTCTATAATATCATCCTTTGTAAAAAGTGATATTATAAAGGTGATTGTGAACTACTCTATTTCAGTAATATCACATTCTGTGAAAATATGATTTCTATGCATGCATGATTGAGAATATCTTTATAAAATAATTAAAATAATTATTTTAAAGACTTATCGAAATCATTATCATGCATTCTGTTCAAATATATCAATTTTTTTATTAATATGTGATACAATGAATGTGTAACATAGCAAGCACAAGCCCCTAGTATTAATGATGGCATTTGTGATATTACAGAGGGACTTATGATTTTAGTAGTATGATTGTTCTTAATTAAACCTTCCTTTAAACAACCCTTTTACAAATTAGGGGTTACTTTACGATTAATTCTATTAGAGGTAGGTGCACTCATAATGGAGACTAATAATCGTATTTGAACATACATGTTTCAAAACATTGTTTATGAGTGGACCAAAAAATTGACACTAGATTCTCTTGGGTTCTCATTGTCTAATTGTGTTTATCTTTTATCATCAATATTTGCGTTCAAATGTAGGTGTTACATTTTAGATTGTGATGATTAGACATGTATATATATTAAAGAATAATATTTTGTCCTTTCATTTGAAAAGGACCAAATAATCCCATTGGGATTAAAGGGTCAAAATAACTCCATTACACTCCTCTCCAATTTAAATCATGAACCATCAATGTAATGGTCATTCTATCATTCTTTAGGTTAAGTTTTGCCCTCTTAGCTCTTAGTGAGAATTGAATATATCCCTAGAGGCAAATGACTTTTATGTTGGTTGTAAGTTATGAACTCAAGATGGATCCACTACAAGAGAAAGGATGGCATTAATTGCAATATTTAGTTAGAAATTGCATAATGGAAGGTTGGGTATTTAAATGAAAAATTATTGAAAAAACATGTGTCTAGGACTTACTTTAAAGTAACTTTATTGAATCCTTACATCATGTCAATTCAATCAAATTTTGCATGTCTTTTTAGCATTCTTAGAAGACAACATTAACTACAAAAAAATCTCATGTCATCGGGTTTGAACATGTTGGTGAGAAACCTTAGTATCTTGCTACATCTCCCTTCATACATGAAATCAAAGTTCTTTTAGAAATTTATATGACATAAGGTGTCCATTTAGTAACTAGTGACCAAAAAGGACAATTTTTTAGATATGTTAATGACCAATTAGCATTGTGAACTTGACAAATATTTATTATATACAACAAAATTGACCTTTTAGTAACTAGTGTCCAAAGAAGATAATTTTTAATAATGCATATGATCTATTAGTATTGAGGATTTACAACATATTTATTATATGCAATCAACTCGACCATTTAGCATTAGAAAAATAACATTTCAATATTTTTTAACTAGCTGGTCGTACTTAATAGTGTTTGGCCCCTCAACACCCTTTATCTTGTAGTATTTGGTCCCTAAATTGCTTAGAAAAAACATCCAAATCCGTTCAAGATTCTCACAAAATTAGGGCATTAACCCTTAAAAGTTTTTTGACTACGTTTTCACCAAAAACACTCTAAAACTGCCATTTCTAGTACAAGTACCAAATTTTAGAAAAAAATTATTTTTGGACACATGTAACCATAGGATCTTGTAGTACAGTGGTTTGTGAAGAATTGGTAAAAATTTCAGAAATTTCCACCATGTAGATCGCAAGATATTAGCATTTGAAGTGACAAAAAACTTTCTTTTGTCCATGCAAAAAAACGGGCAGCTTCACTTCACAAGGTCACATTTTTATGAAAAAATGTCCAAAATGGTGGTTACTCTTTAAATTCATTCTTCAAGGCAAGTTGGCTACATGCTTGAAAAATTTCAGATTATTTGGAGTTGTACAACATATAGGAAAAAAATCATAAGTAGAAAGAAGTAGAGAATGATTCAAAACACTAAATTGATGACAATTAATTTATGGAATTGAAAAACGCCAATCCCAATGGTTGTAATGTTGTAATAAACAATCTACACCTAATGTTTTGTTTTTGTTTTTGTTTCAAAAGTATTTAAAATTGAGTAAGATAAAGGACTTCAAGGTTTATTTGAGAGTAGAAAATCTATACCTGCTTGCAAACTACCCCAAACTAAAATTCCTCATAACTTTCATCTCATTAATTGTAATGGAATGATTTAAAGCTTTCCAAGTATGTATAAATCTAGAGAACCAATTTCAAATTTTTTTCCTTAAAAAATTGGTTTTTAAAGAAGTTTTTTTTGTTGCCCGGGCTTCCCACCAAACGCAAAAAATGACATATCATACAATAACTTTTAGACCATGTAATCAAAAGTTATGAAAATTGTTGGGCCTTAAAGCTACTCCTTGGACACATTTTGTGTGAAAATTTGAAAGAAAAATAAAATAAAAACTCCATTTGTAGTGAGTTGCCCAAAATCGCTATGTTGCCAAAAAACATCGTTTGGTCCTTTAGGGGTTAATGTCAACGAGGATAGCATGTCAATTGTTTATTGGTGGATACTTAAGTGCTAATACATACATAAAAAAATAGTTATGGGTCGTTGATAGGACATTTACAACTCCACTCTATGGACGGTGTTGTAATTTTAGGGCAATCTACTTCCAAAATTCACAAAAATTACAATTTTAATCAAAAAATTATAATTCAACTTGGGTTTGATCTATGAAACAAGTGCACCCTTATGGAAAATATGTACCCCTCTTAGAATTGGCCCCAAGATATTCAAATTCCAAATCAAGGTGGTAATAGGCTTGTCTACCTTAGTCACAAAGAAGGCTTGGGTGGTTATGCTCCAAACCTAAAACGTGGAGGAGCAAAACTTGGGTGAGGAACATGGACACACGGACATCAGGGTGTTTTTTTAGCTCTTTTTCATAGAAAATCAATGATTTTTTTTGAGCACGGACTATTTGGCAAAATATTCTTGCATTTCAATGGATGATATCACTAATGAAATCTATATAATACTTACATTTTGAACTTTTGAAATTTAGAAAAAGGTCTAGGTCAAAAATTCTGAAATATGCTACCAAATGTTGAGACAATATTGCTCTATTTTGGAGGAATGTACATTGTTATAGACGCATAAATGAAATTTTATCCATACATTGAAAGTTTGATCCATGGATTGAAGATGTAAATAGCTTCATCTTTCTAATGATTATCGCTTTCCGCGCTACCTAAAATAAATGGAAAAAAAACACTTGATGGACATGTCCCGGAGACCATGTCTTTAGGAGCATGCTCATGAAATGATCTTGAAAACAAAAAACTAGGTTTCACACGTAGTTGACCATGTTGAAATTAATAATTGCTTATCATCTGGTCTTATGTAACTAAAGGTCTGTTCTCATTTAGTATTAAAGAGTGTTGTTCCCAACGGTCTTAGTAATGAATTTAGACCTACTTTTCGACTGGATTCACATTGCAAACATAATCTCTAACATCAAGTGTGAACATATCCTAAAGTATACAACCTATTTTTGACTAGGGCCTCATTTGCTCAAGATAAGGTGACCTATTTTCATGAATGAGGGAAATATGTTGTCAACCGGGGCTTTCATTATTCTGTGACAAATAACATGTTGACATCTAATTAATAAAATTGCCAAGGCCAATGTTTATTTTTTCACTTTTTAGAAATAGGTTTGCCTAAACATCAAGAATAAGTTAGACTATACTTCTTTAGTTTCTACTAATTCCAAACTTGATAAAAAAAAATAGCAAAAAAATAGCATAATCTTCATTATATCTATTTACTAACTAGAGAAAATTATCCCATCACCACCATCGCTCAATTGGACGTATGCTAAAACGCTTGACATTGTCGGAAATAGGTTGTATACCATATATCTACTTTTGGTTCAGTTGCAACACCGAGGACCTCTTACCCATATGAGCCCGATGGGTAGAAAAAGTATTAAAAGACAAAAAAGTTCTATTGGTCATTATTGGGTGTGGAAGTAGGAGAATGAGTTCCATATATATCAATGCATTCTACTATAAGAAGGAACATAATAGTACTTTATGTATTTTGGTATTAATGAATGTACCCACCCATTGATATATGATAGAAGGCTCTAATAAGGTTAGGGTTGAATGCCTTCATTGCCTCAATTAGGATAGATGGGAGATGGATGGGGCCATCTTCTTGTCCTTTCAGCTTCATTTGTGAGCACAACACTTCTGGAAGCCATTTGCAATCGTCTCTTCTTTCCACTATTTTAGCCTTTTTATTGTCAAAAAAGGAAAAGATGAGGTGATTTTTTTTGGATGTATGTATATTCTCTACAATAAATGTAAAGTGTGGACTTTTGCCACATGATATTCTATATTGTTGTACCATTTTCAATATTAGGTGAAATATAGCAATTCTACCCCCTAAAGGACCAAACTCTATTTTTTGGAAACATAGAGATTTGGGGCAACTCACTACAAATGGAATTTTTATTTTTTTCTTTGAAATTTTCATGCAACATGTGAACAAGGAGTAGCTTTAAGGTCCAACAATTTCCATAACTTTTGACAACATGGTTAAAAAATTATTTTATAATATATATTTTTTATTGCTCAATAAGCACCTCAAAAAATTCTTACAATATCTTTTTCTTAAGAAACATAAACTTGAATTTGGTTCTCTAAATTTATATACACGTCTACAGCTCTTAATCATTCCATTTTGATTAATGAGATGAAAGTTACAAAGAATTTCAATAGTATATGGGCAATTATGGATTCTCTTCTCTAAAATAAATTTTGATAGAAGTCTTTTATAGTTCATATTATTCAATTTTAAAAAACAAAACAAAATTAGAGGATGTAGATTGTTTACTAAAACATACAACCATTGGGATTGGCATTTTTCAATTCTATAACTAAATTCTTAATAATTTAGTATTTTGAATCATTCTCTACTTTTTTCTATTTACTATTTTTTTCTTATATGTTGTACAATTCCAAATGATCTGAAATTTTTCAAGTGTGTAGCCAAGTTGCCTTGAAGAATGAATCCAAAGAAGTACCAACAACATGAATATTTTTTCATACAAATGTGACCTTGTATAGTTGCTAGTTTTTTCACTGGGCCCAAAAAAAGATTTATGTCAATTAATTACTAATATCTTGCAATCTACAAATGACGCTATGACCCTTCCTTGGTCAATGAATGATAGAGAATACTTTGGTGTAGGATAGAAATGATATTCATCCTCAAAAATTTGCATCAAAAGAAGAGGTCTTGTATAATAGTTTGACTTCCAATGAGTGCTTTAGAATTTTTTTAAACCAACTATTCACACAATGCCAAATGAGATTATTTCCATGGTCACTAGTCCATACTTTAAGGGTTAACAATGTTATGTAATTTAACTTAAATCCACAACATGTTTGTGGTTAGAATTGGATTAAAGAAAAATGATTGCAATAAAAAACTCTAAAGAAAATAAACAATCAAAATTTATTTATTATTATAACTATAACATAAATAGAGGTATTTTATAAGAATAGGTACCTAAAAACCTAGTTGAATTTAGGAAATGTATAATAGTTATTGGTGAAGTTCTAAAAGTCCTTAAATATTGAAACAGGATAAACCTCTAGAATAAGTCTCTTCATAGAAATAAACATTTGCTAGTAGGGTTTTTCTTTGAGAAATAATTTCTTTATATGCAATAAAAATAAATAAATTAAAAGAATATTTAGGAGATTAAAGCATGAAATACTTGCTCATTTTGTTGCATTTGAACCACTTGGGGATTAGTATTGGGAGTCTTTGAGCTTTTGAACAAAAATTCTGAAAATAAAATATTAGAAATTAGAAAAACATTATGAATCAAATTTTAAACAAAAAAATTTCTCCAAAAGTTTGCACAAAAGAAGTGAATGGAATATTTCATTTCTCATTCAAATAGTGAAACGCTCGTTTGTAATCCTACAGTTTGAACATACATCCTACTGTACGCCATCTTGGACACAGATTTTGGGCCCGTTGCAGAGGCCGAAACCCTCGCTTACGTAATCAAAGAACCTCCAGTTGGGTGCTTGTTAGAAGCTGCCAGCCATAAAATATTTGGAAGCAAAACTGCCACAAAATATGAAGAAACATTCTATCACCTCACTTATCATCCTCTTCTTCCTCGTCAGATTCTTGGAAGATGGCTTGGGGTTGAGTTTCAGCATATGCCGGTGCAATGTAGAAGGGATCCTTGACAGCCGCGTCCGCATGCTTCAAGATTGCTTCCCGTGGATCCTCGTCCATCCACGTCTCTTTGATCATTCCTCCTTCCTGCGTAATCATCATGTGGTTGATGCATCAGCCCGTTGCTCAACATTTTCAAAAGAAAAGAAAGGAACCGATGGACGCTTCTTAAAGTATACAACTATGAATCTTCCTATATCACCAATACGTATAAAAAGAAACTAGGGGAGTGTATAGTGTCCACTGACCCGCATGAGATACTGTGTAAGTAAGCTCCCCTTAGTTGTCCCAACACGACCACCAAATCCAGGTCCACTCATAGGTAAGTCTGGTCTCTTCGATTTGACTGGATCACTACGGGCTTTCTCCCGTGCTCGCTTTCTGCTGGGTGCGTCTCTGAAGAGAGGCAACGCATGAGGGTTATGCACCACAGGCTTTGCCTCCAAGTCTTCAACGGATTTCTTGCGCGGAGCACGTGCAACACAAACTAGTGCCCCCTTCTCACTAATGGCTGGATCATACAACACATGAGTTCCCCCTTCTTTTTTGTCTCCTGTCGTTGCAAAAATCTGCGTATAGAAATACCGACAGATCAGTTTCAACAATTCGAGAACTTCACACTAGAATTATAGTGTCATGATGTGAAGAGAAGATACGAGTTGAAAATGGACATGATTAAACGATTCTGGCAGCAAACGGGAAATGGCGAAATGATTTCAATAAAATAATCCATGCCGTGCAGAACTATAATGAAATGACAGACGCGAAACACTCATTGCAACCACTACACTAAAATTGGTAAATAGTGTTGGCTACACTAATTGTCAACAATAACACTAATTGTGATTTGCAAGGTTAGTGTTAGAACATTGTTTACCCATTGTAACACTATTTTAGCTCTATAGTAAAATTTGGTCATTTCAACATTTCTACGAGAGTGCGTTTAGTGTTAGATGGGAACAAAATATAGAAGTTGGAATGGCGGAGAAAATAGTGTTGGGGGTAAAAAACAGGGAACAAGACTAATTATCACCCAACACTATTTACCAATTTTAGTGTAGCAAGGAGACTACCTGGTTGAGTTTGGGGTGCCAAAGAGAATAAACTACGCTCTGATTGGCAGAAACACCAACTCTCCTCACAAACTCCAATCGTTGCCTGTCGAAGAAGACCAGCAAGCCTCCTTTATTCCCTTCCTTTTCAATTGACGTCCCAGTCATGATCAGACGCTCATCAGGGCTGAAGGAGACGGTAGTTTGAGCATAAGAATTCGGTAGATTGTCGAAAGTCTTCAATGGTGCTTTAGATTTTCGCACGTCCCACACCTGCAGAAAAGGAATTGTTTCAACCCTAAAATTTGGTACAGATCCACTTTTTTGGTTCCTGTTTGCTTGAATCAAGGATTTGAATTTGATGAATCATATTTAGTCTAGTCTTTTATTTTGAAACATATTTTGACAACCAAGTGTCCCGGTACCTAGATAAACGAGTAACAAGTATGTCCCGGCGTCACCAGCCAGATATACATAGGAAGGTACCTTGACAGTAGAATCTGTGCTCCGAGATAGAAGGGTGTTACCATCGCCGGAGAAACAGAGGCTTGTAACATCATCGCCAGATTCATGGGCCTTTGGAATGTAGATGTCAGGGCGACTTCCCCAACCAGGTTTCACGTTCCAAATCTAAAAAGACAATAAAGGTGACGGATTAGAGCAGATCGTGAAATTGCTAAGATTGAATGTTTCCGAGGGTGATAAGATTCATGCTGCGGATAATTTTATGCATCTTAGAATAAATATATGTTCTTCATTTCTCTCAAGACTTTGTCTTGAAAACCATCAAGCAACAAGTTCACATTGAACTGACCTGAATGGAACCATCAGCAAGACCACCCGCCACACAATTGCCATTTAGGCCCCAAGCGCACGCTGTGACTGCAACGCGCCCTGGTCTGGCAAGCTTCGGCTTTATGACCTATACAAGCAGCTGTTGTTCAGCAGAAAGCGTAGGAACAGTAAATTGTAAAATAGAACCCTCAATTACCAGGAACTTGATACATAAGAAAGAAGATTACCGCACTCATAGTTACGTCTTGTGTTTTCTAATCCCTAAAGCAAATATAGGTAAGGGAATGCCACATATCCATAGCTGAGTGGTATCTAGAAAACACGAAGGAGATGAGCACTCTACCTGTTTCTGTGTTTTGAAGTTAGTCACGTCCCAGATTCTCAGAGACCCATCCTCAGAGGAAGTGAGAGCAGTCTGACGCTCTTTAGGATGCCAATGTCCACCAGTCAGGCCAGAAATATGACCTTTGGTATTCTTCAGATCGCGTATATACATGTCACCCTTCACAAACTCCCCTAATGTGAATCCATCTCTGTCGTATATTTTTGCCGTTGCGGAACCAGTGACAGCAATAAACTGGTCTGCTGTAGGAGACCAGCTGAGAGCACGAAGCTGATGGCCCTCGCTGGGTTCAATCTGACGGAACGAACGAAGCTGGGCATTCATCCCCTGGAAATCATACATACGCACAGTATAATCGTAGCCTCCCGTCAGAACCCTGGACCCTGTTGGATCCACTGCAACAGCTGTCACCACCTGTTGATAGAATGCCAATACGAGTCAGGTACAACAGGCAAGAATCAAGAGCACATGGACAGACCTAATCCCCACGAAAGGTTCCTAATTATCAGGTAGTATATTGTGTAAATCATCATCTCAAACAGAATAACTGGTTAAACCAATAAACAGAAGCAAACTCTATTATATGCAACCAGCATATAGTGAAAGCGAAGTTACTCTTTCATGCATCTCATTTGTAGACCAATCCCTAAACTCCAGCAAGCAAGGATAACATGCCTTAGTGTGGCCTTTGAGTAAGATCTCATTGCTAAGAGGAACGCGAAACTCATCCTCGTCCTCATCGTCCTCGTCCCCATCGTCGTCATCATCCTCAGTACTGCTTTCGCCAGGCCTTCTCGGTCCAACCATGTCTTCGTCGTCAACCGTAATTGGAGGTCGAGGAGGTCCAAATGTATCTTCATCTTCCCCAACTGCTTGCGGTCGAGGAGGCCCAAATGTGACTTCATCATCCAACCCTGTCTGAGGTCGAGGTGGTCCCACAATGTCTTCATCGTCCTTAGTTGCCTGAGGTCGCGGAGGTCCATACACTTCTGTTTCTGCACGTACAAACTGCACGGGGCCAGAACTTCGTGAAGGTACACTTTTTGATTTGTTCGAAGGTTTCTGTTCATACAAAGGAAGTGTTAGAAGAGTTGGTGAGCATCATTGTGTCTTCGACAAGCAGGAACAAGGATGGTTTTCCATAATTGTAACGAAAATTTGAGAGATCGATGTTAAACACCTCGTCTAATTTGACAATCTAGTAAGCTGCATCAGAGCTCAAGCAATTCAAAGCATGTCAGTTACATAAGAAGTAAGTGGATGAGGCACCCGAGCTTCTGGTAAGAACTTTAGAAGCATAAATTACAACAATGTACGCTGTCAC
This sequence comes from Climacium dendroides, assembly GCA_950106755.1. Classification (NCBI taxonomy): domain Eukaryota; kingdom Viridiplantae; phylum Streptophyta; class Bryopsida; order Hypnales; family Climaciaceae; genus Climacium; species Climacium dendroides. The sequence goes on from OX467083.1 coordinate 21,759,469, forward strand.
TCACCAGAGATGAATCAGCAACAAGCTGTCCGCGCTTAGTCTTGGAATGAATGGACTCGAGTGTTACGGATTTTGCCTCTTGCTTGCCAAAAGAAAGAGGAAAGTGCGTGCGTAGACCCTCATGCACATCTGCCTCATCGCCTAGCAACTCATCAGCCGCTCCTTCTGCGCCCTGATTGACATCGGATCTGTGCCACAATTTAGAAAACCATCTGAAAATCTTTTCTGAGTGACTTCGAAAAACATTGAGTAACCGGCCTACGTAGCCACCGTCATCAACGTCGTCTTCGAAGCTAGCAATGCAAAGTCCATACTCTATAGATATAAATGCGTAAAAATTCGTAACGATTTACAAAGAAGTCGGATCAAACTAACATCGTCGTCGTCGTCGTCATCCTCATCATCGTCCTCTCGAGGATTTTCTTTGATCTTTTGCATGTTCGGTCCTAAAGGACCACTTGGTTGCTGTTCCTCCTGAGAAAACAATAAAATTCTTAACGTTGATAGAAAAATGACTCAACCTAACCTAGATAAGACCCCCAATAGTATACCAATTTAGGAGACTCTTGAAGGTGGAAAAACACATAGGCCAAGTAGAGTTCCTATCTCAAACATATCCACCCCACCCATCCACCCCCAATCCCAGAAAACCTAGACGCGTAAAACCCTGCGAATTGTGACACCATTTTAAGGCAGTTTCTAACGTAAAACGTTACCAATTGTATTGCATCTAGATTATTTAGACAAATATGCGGGTGGATTTTCTACTAGTGCATACACGAAATCAAATTGTGGGAACTTTGGTGGACAAGAGACCAAGAAAAAACAGCACTCTGATCCACAAGTTCGATCTTGCAATATCGTTACACAAACAGTGATCCAAAGGAAAAAATCTTGCAACTATAAAAATTCAATAAAATTCAACACAAACGAGAGCAAAACCCTAAAGTACCTCACGCCTCTGGTTTCGGTAGATCTTCCCGTCTGACTCCGGGGGATGCAAGTGCTTGTCCTTCCGCGGCCCAATCTCATCGTCGGCCATGCCGACGTGAGCAAGAGCCTTCGGCTCAGAGAGCTACACCTGCGCCTACACCTGTCACCACAATTACCTGCATGAAATACCGCAGACGTTCAGCAGCACGTCGATCATGAAAAATTCTAGGTCAGAATCTCGCAACATCAAAGTCCCCCGACTCCAAAACATTTAACCAAATTCGTGGACAAAAGGCCTGAAACGAAATTCTGCACTTACATTTATCCCGAACACCTATTCCACCTCACGCGATGCCCGTCAATATAATTTTGCAAGCATTCGTAACATGCAAGTGAAATACACAAACAATCAGATTCCTGGCTAAAAGTGAATACGCAATGTATGAACTCCTTTCTGCCGAATGCATTTCACAGGAATTCCTTCCTGCCACCCGAAAGTAAAAACCTCTAAAACCGCGTTCCTGGACCACAAATCCGCCAATGATATGGACACCACATCACTTAACCTAATTCCTGCACCAAAAAAATTGCGAAGAAATTTCTGTACTTGTTTATTTTATTGCGAACACCTATTCCACCTCAGAATGACGCCCTTAAAAAAATTGAATTAACATTCGCAATATGCAAGTGAACTATCAGATGCTCGGCAACAGAGACACAGAGCGAATGCGTATACTAAGAGCTCCGTCGTTTCCAGTCGAATGAATTTCAGCCGAACTCCTTTCGGCCAATGCAAAATCAAACCCTCTGCAACCACGTAGCTGACTGTATGCGCAACAATCCTTAAACCCTGAACCGAGCCATGAGGAAGAAGAAGTGACTTACCTAAAAAAATTTCCGTAAGATTTGTGCAAGTTCCGGCAGCAGCAGCAGCAGCAACGAGGATGCGAGCTTCGATCGAGAAACGGGAAGCAAATGGAAATTGCTTGTAGTCCAACTGTTGGCGAGGCGCAGAGGCGCAGTAAGAAAATGCGCGGTCTTTGGAGAAGCTGACTCCAACACCGTGGAAGTCTACCCCTTTACCGTTCATATGTCCCCTGAACCCACTAATTTTCTTTTTAAGATTTTAGAATATTATTAGAATTATAAAATATAAATGATTTTTATTGGATCATGTTGGGAAATGAATAAAGATTTCAACAAACTTTGGTATACATAATTTGGATACTCTATAAATAGGTTACAAAATTTTAAAGTATTCATTATATTTTAGGTGTACAAAAATTCAACATTAGGTTCTCTTAGAATTTCATGTCCTAATTACATTCATCTTGTATGATCAATATTTAGGTTTCAATTTTGCTTTTGGGTCCAAATGTAGGTGTCATATTTGGATTGTGATGATTATAGTTGTACATATATGATAACGCATTTCATTCACTGAGCAAAAATCCTTTAGTAGATAATGACTCGAATATGATCAGTGTACAATATTGAAATGAAATATATGTAGTACATGATACTAAAATGAATAATGTTTGGTCATTCACATCTTTCCTATAACTACAATGGTTACAATTAAAGATATTTTTTTGGGTGAAATTAGATGAAAGGAGATTGAGTGGATGAGTGAACACTCACAAGTGAAGAATGGGCAAGTAGACAAAAAAATTGGAAATAAGAGGACATGATTTTTTTTTCTGAATTTATTATTTCAAAAGATAGATTTTTCCATCTTGAAATATTAGACCACCTAAAAAAAGGCTAAGTTCTAAAATAACCATAAGGAGATCATGATCATGATAATGGTCCAAAGACCATCATGAATGAAGAGTTTATTGGAGATGGTTCAACTAGTTATTTTTTGAGGACTAATCAAGGAATATGAAATTAACCACTACAAAATAGAAGGCAAATTTTTACATTTATTTAATGTGGTGAAAAATTTGGAATCAAGTTTGTCTAAACAATAAATTTTGCTATAGTGCAAGTTAAAGCTTTTATCTTCATTAGACAACCATGATATTAACCTTGAGGGCTTTATTATTATTTATACTATTAAAGACAAAAGATTATCAATTTCTTTATGCATGGAGAAAACAAGAATTAACTAAAAATAAATTTGAAAAAAAGTCAAACTATCCATGCCATATTTGAAAAAGAAATGTAACACATTTTTAACTTCTAAAGTCCCATTATCTCCTCGGGGTACAAAATGGGCTTTGGTCAAGCTCCTATGGTCTCAATATTTGTCAATGATTTTTTTAATCTCTTAGTGAAGATAGAAAAACACATTAGCTTTCCAAAAATATAATTCTTATTTCAATTGAAGACTAGGAGCAAAAGTTATGGAACAAAAAGCTCTTTTATTGTATGGCAGGCAAAAATAAACCTTCAAAATATTGAATTTTTTGTGTATAGATTATATTTTTATGTACATATCAAGCTTTGATTCATTCCATTTGGATTTGTTATGAGAAAGTTATGGACAATCTTGTTTTTTAGGCAATTAAAACATCTTCTTGAAAAAATAACTTGTAGAAAACATTTTTTACCTCAATTTCAATTTTTCAAAAAAATTCACAAGGTTAAGATCTCTTGCTAGAACAATCTCATTGTTGAGATTAGTATATTTCAATTCCACCTTAGGGCTATTAACAATTTAACTTTTCCTTTGTTCTTGAACCTACTTCTACTTAATAAATTTTTAATGAATAAAAATTAAGTTTTTTTTTTAGTTTTTTTTAATTTTCTAAAATCTCAACTCAGTTCTTTATCATATAAAATTATAAATTCAAAATCAGTATATGAAATAATATAAGTTAAAAAGGTTTAAAGCCAAATAATGTAAATGAACAAGGGAGAAAAAAATTTATTTCTTTCACTTTAAACACAAATATCTTGCAATCTACGTGGTCAAAATTTGTGAAATTTATCCCATACATTCTTATACTAGTCTAGTATGTAGAACCAACAAAACACCCATTATTCCCCTCATTGTTGGATCAATATTTGACTACAACACTCTACTATGCAACCACAATTAGTAGCACACATCATACTATCATACTACTAAAATCACAAGGTCTTCCGTAATATCACATTTTTACACTGTGTGATATTACAGAAGTCAAATCCCTCTGTAATATCACATTTTTACACAATGTGATATTATAGAGTTTCAATGGTCATTTCACCTCTGTAATATCACATAGTGTAAAAATGTGATATTATGAAGTTTTGATATTTCTTGGCTTCACACTTCATTTTACTTCCACAATTCTATGATTTGAATGTTGAAGTTTTGAATGTTCTCAATTCTAATGTTCTTTTTTTACTACCAAATGATTTGAAGCTTTGTTAGACTAAAGCAATTTTGGATTTTACAACAAAGTATTTACAAAGTCTTTGCAATTTGACAAATTTGCATTTCAATTCTTCAATTTTCATCATCATTGTTTCTTCAATTTATCAAGTGGTGGTGTATTTTCTTTATATTCGTTTTGAGTAAACTTGAATTTATGTATCGAATGATAATTTGAACATTGAGTTTCATTTGAACAATTTGAGTATAATTTGAGCTTCAATTTAATCTAATTTCAAGAGATTGATGTATTAGAGTCAAATTAGAGCCAAATTGATGAAAGTAATATAGTTAATGCGTAGCAAAGCAAGCACCAACCGCTAGTTTACTAATAAAATTAGAAAGAAAAATGAAGAGGAAGAAATGATTCACTTCCAAATAGATGAACACAAATACAATGTAAATGTATACATGATTGTATGAATACCAATATAGATATGAGTGTAAATCTCTATTCTCATATCATTTATTGAAATGAGGATTTTACTATATGATATATTGAAATGAAACAAATTTTAATATGACCAATTTTGAAGAATTTTCATTTGAATTTTTGGAATTTGAATTTTCTAAAAAATTAACTACCAAACAAAATTTAATACGTGTCTTTCTTTTTGATATATTTTGAAAATCAACTTTGGGTGGTGTTTGAGATGGTATATTGAGAAAATGAGTGGTTATGTGCTCAAATACACCATTCTATTTTGAGTTTTGTGTAACGATAGGTTTGTATATAAAGAAAATTGATTATGTAATGAAACTAACAATCCAACTTGCAATAAGCAACAAACTTCTGAAGTAAAACTATAAAATAAATAACCAATTGAAATTAGTCATTATAAAGTGCAAAACAAGCCTATATACAATACAATTCATAATCATGACAAAAAATGAAGCTATATTAAGTTTGAAAAAACTACATGCCTATTGAGGTTCTAGAATAAAAAACTTAGGGAACAATGTAACCCGAATAAAAGCCAAATCATTCATAATTTGGCATCCCTTAGAAATTAATAAGTAGTGTGGTAACAAAATATGATTTCTACTCAAGAATTAGACCTCTTTTTACCTTGGTGATGATTCATATTGCCATTGGACTATTGTCAATGTTGAAATTGAAAGGTGGGTGATTGCAAGAATCAAACACCTCTTGATTTTGTTGTGTTTTTGTAATACTTGGGCTTAGTTTTATGGAGTTCTTTAAAATTAGAAAAAAAAATTAGTATTAAAAAAAACATAGACAATGTATACACTTTTAGAAAGATTATACCCTAAGAAGATAAAGTATAAAATAATTCTTTAAGTAGAAAAACTGAAAAAGTGTTAAATCTTATGAAAATAGATATTTTGATGTTTTAATTTGTAAAAAATTAAAAATATAATGACCATTTGTAACAACTCTAAGAATATGGCCATTCACCAAAAAAAATGCTTTATATGTTTCTAAATGCAAGCAAAAAATACTATGAACTATACAACATAAAATTAAATATTTTTAAGACTCCTTTGAACAATAATTGTAAGTCTACTAGAAGAACATCCTTTCCAAATTTCAGCTCGAAATTTGTCTTTTCAAATTCAAAATACTAAAAAAACAAATTGATAAGTGTGACAAAACTTGGGGCTATTTTTGGATGGTAAAACATTTTTGAAAGAAGCAAAAAAAAATTTATAAAAGGTGTACCTTACCTATGAATCTTGAATCATTTGGAGCTAGAATATAAAAGTTATAGCCAAAAAAACAAATCAATACATAAGGTATGACAAAAAATAGTACATGTGTTTTTTGCAATCACCTAAATGCAGGATAATTTGTTTTAGCAATTCATCTATATGTAGGATATATAAATGTAAAAATATGAATGCAAAAAGTAAACTAGTTTGATACATAATTTATATTCTTTACTAGTCAAAAATATCAAAAATTTATGTGTATATGCCTATATAAGTATGCTTTACAAATCTTAACAATTTGAATAAGATATAGTAGTATATTTGATAGATAAGGTTGAAATAAACAAAAAGCATTAAATAGAATCCAATAGAAATATAATGTAGATGATTTTTACAATTTAAAACAATATTCACATTTATTCAAAGGCCATATTTGTTATATTGAGATTTTTTGCAGTCTCATTTTTATCTTTGAGTCAAAGATAAACCACTTTATCTCTTTATTAGTATTTTAAAAAAAATAGTTTAAAACCCCAACTTTTAGAATTTCATTTTAGAATCACTATTTGAGAATTATTTATTCTTGATTTCAATTATTATTTTTGTAAATGAATTTATAATATCTACCATTTTGTCTCAAAATCTGTGAAAAGTCTCAATATAATGAATATGATGAATATAATAATAAATTTTTAGATTGCTAGGCTCCATTAATCAATTGTTTTTACATTTTATACTAACCTACACAATTATTCAAATTATAGTAAGATACTTTCAGATTTCTATTCTATACCAATTATCAAAATTTTGAAATTTTACCTTAAAATTTCATCATGAACCTAAATATTGAAAATTCAAGTTTAATTAAAAGCAAAATCCAAAGATTTGAAAAAATTAGTATTATATGAGTCGTAGAATAAGATACCAATGACATTACAAGGATACGTTTCATATTCTTGTAAACTCATATTAAACAATTTTGCTTTTTAGTGTGAAAACAACATGAAAATAGATCATTTCAAAATATACAGATCATTAAAAAAAAATTATTACATTATTGACTACTAAAACTTATAAAATAATTTTATTCAAGATATTGATATTCGTAATCAAATTTTGTACATATGGCATTATTAAAAAAATTGACATGGATCTACTTATTTACCCATGCATTTTTTACAAATTTTATTCAAAATTTTATTTTTGGATATTTTTCATTGTTTTTTGTAGTCATTAAACCAAGAATAGAATGATCTAAGGAATCTTTCTTTACGATCTCGTACCTGAAAGATATATAAGATGCAACATAAAAGTCAAAATGTTTGTATAATAGATTATAACCTTTTAATTGATTACATTGTACATTTAATGAATGAATAATTTGAAATAATAGTTTGTAAAAGATTCCATCAATCAATTAATATGTTAAAGTTGTATTATTTTTATCTTATTTTTATCTTATTTATTAATTTATAGAACTCAATAAATTAAAATGAATAATTTTTTTTTCATTATATAAAATTATATATATATATATAATCCAAAAAACACTTACTTCTTTTGTAAGTCTTTCAATAAGGTCTTTAACCAACTTTACTTCATTAAAAGTTTTATGATAGCTAGATTTAAGAATCTTCAATCTATTTATTATTACACAATTTCCAAATAAGTAATTAATTTTTTTTTTAATTTTGACTTTTATTATATATTAGTGAAAATGCTTTTAAAATTTCCATTTTAATAAGTCTATGAAATTATCTTAGAAATCTATTGAAATATTAAATTATCTATATATATTTTTTTAAATTATAATTTCTATAATAAGAATTTTTATGTTAAAAATATATTGTATATGTATTTTTTATTAAAATATAATACAATACATCTTAAGGATACTTTTGTAAAGTTATCAACCTCTTGTACAAATTAGTTTTGCTATTGTCAATATCCATTTCAAACTCTTTAGTTCCACGTTTTTCATTCAAAATTCTCTATAATTCCAAAAGACAATAATATATGATTCATTAAAAATGAATATATTCTTAATTTTATAAATATGAATATAAATATAAATATAAATAATTAAGATTTTAAATTAAATTATAGTTTTTATGTATATAATTTATTATTATTATTATATTATATTAAATGTGCAATCTAATCAATACTTTGAGCTTTCCATACATACTAAAACTGTCATTGTGTAAAAAACTTAAAACAATGGTTTAGAAAAAAAGAATAGATTACTTTTATAGTTAATATTTCATATCTCATATCGTTACATGTTTCACAGAGGTCCCGTACATATTGTTTTTTTGTTCTATTCAATTTTCAAAATTTGTATTTGTTCAAATAGAATTATTCAAAATTTTATCTATATTATTATTTTTAAATGGATTTTTGGATTGCATAAAATAATCAAAAATACTAATTTAATTATTTTCAATATTTTAATCTTATAATTGTGTGATAATAAATTTTAATATACTTGATTTTTGTAAAAAGCATTTAAAAATTCATAACATAGTTTATCAATCCAATCTATATAACTTGTTTACAAATAGAATATATAAAATGCAAGTACTTTATATGAAATCAACAATATTCATCTTTTGTTGGTTTACTTACTTCAATTCAATCAATTTTACTTTTATCATAGCTTCTTGTTCTTGTCCTTCGGCATTAGTATGTTTATATTCTTTAAAGGCCTATAGTCAAATTATGTATACAAATAAATAAATAATAGAAATTTAATTAAATTTCCAAGAAATTATTGATTTGATCAATGAATCCAATTGTTTTTTAGGTTGGAATCTTCCTATAAAATATTTGATAGGAAACTTACATTTTCACTAGTACTCGTGTATTTAGATCATTTAGAATATATTTAATAAAGTGTACTAAGAATATATTTTGAATTTGCACTTCAATTTTTTTTAAAAGCTATACATCATTTCTAACTATACTTCCAGACTCCCAAACATCTTCTTGTGGATCTTCTTCTTTGTAATCTAACATTGTTACACCACAACGCTTTTCATCTTCATTCCATTTTTGAGGCACTTGTAGTTGATGTGGTCTTGCAAAGGGTGGAGCAATACCCACATGAAAACCCTAATGACATTTATCACAAAAAAATTCTTTGTTGTTGTATATATTAATGTAATATTAAAATTGATTAGATTCAATATTATAACAAGTTTTCTAAATATAATAAATATTTTTTTATTTCAAAATTTTTATACATACAACCAAATAATTTAATGCGTTATAATATATACATTCCACCTCTTTTCAAAAGTTTAATCAACCATCCTATTTTTAAATTCACATTTATGGTTGATTTAGAAAATATTTTTTAATTTATATTAAATAACGCATGCCTATATATATTAAAACAATAAAAAGATTGAACAACATATTATCGGTTGTTTTTTATTTTTATCTACAAACATTGTAGTTATGCAATGCACTGGTAGATCATACACACAAATTTACTAAAAAAAAGATTTCAAAGTATTGGCAAGGCTTTAATTTTAATCCTAAGCCTAAATTATTGTATATGTAATTTTTATTTAATTATTACTTTCATCTTATTATTAAAAAATTTGATAAATTAAAATGATATATATAGTGATTTTTTCCTAAAATTGTCATCATGATATTTTTGAATACTAAAAAATTCATACATTATTCATTATTTTAATACAAAATAAAATATTTAGAATGATTAATTTGTATTTTATCTATGGTTGCATTTTCCTAATTCATCACAACACCAAACATCTTGAATAATTAAAATTTTATATAATATATATTTCAAATTGATTTTTATCATAGTTGAAGCTTACATGAATAGTTAATTCACCAACACCAACATCTTCTGGTGGTGCTTCTAGTGGAGGTGGAAGAATACCATGTTCACGAAGAATTCTCTCATACTGCATATTTCATGTATTAAAGAAAATTGGCACATATAATATTTCTTCTTTTAATAATTAGTATTTTATATTATTTCAAAAGATTTTTTGCATATAATATTTTACTATTAACATTTTAAATGTAGTTTGATAGTTATGTCTTAAATCAAAATTTTAACATGTTTTTTTTGTAAAATTAGATTGTTGAAAGAAATTTAAGCAACAACATTAGAAGACAGTAAGCCTAAATTCTAATCTAGGAGAACCTTTCTAAGTGTCATTAAAAGTCCACTTGTAGAAAGAGGGTTTTGAAACACCAATAGCTTAGATAGAAGGCATTGGCAATTTTTGTAGAATGTTGTTCTACAATAAATTTTGGTATCTATAGTGCAAGTATTTACTTTGGTTTACAACATTCAGTGAAGTGTTGTTGCGTTCCATTTCCTACAATTCATGCCACTTTTAAATGGTTGATAAGACATAGACTTCAGTTTATTGTATTGGGTTTTGGATATTAGATGTTGTTGATAAATTGAAACCAATGCAATGACTAAACAATATATGATGCAATACCAAGTTTATTGTTTGAGATGCAATCACACTTGGTTCATTGTTTAAAATGTATATGCACCATACTTATTGCTTGTGATGTATAGTTGGCATGCTTGGTATACATCATGTTCATCAAAATGTTATTTATTACACACACAAGGTTTATTGTTTGTAATGCATATCAACTTGACATTTGTTGATGCATACTAGGGGTTGTAGTAACTTTGATGCATGATGTAGATCAAGTTTAGAACTCATGTGACCAAAATATACACACCAAGTACATGATGCAAATCAAGTTTACAACTTATGGGACCAAAATATGCACACCAAGTATTTTGTTTGTTAAGATTGTGCATAGACTAATTGATTGGTATCTGGTACCATTCTTATTCATATACGAGGCAACTACTAGATCTAATAATCAAGCTATATGTACAACAGAATAATTCAATTCAATATATGTTGCTAAAAGAGCCTACTTCACCCCTTCTATTGGCACTAATATTGGCATGCTATTGTTGAGCATCAACATTGTACAAAAAGCAAAAGAAGAGTTGGATAGAAAACATTTATAGAATTGTAAGATTCCCTATTTATGTATTTAACAATCCTTGGATTGTCTATCATCAAAGCATGTAAGTTAGTATGTTCTAAAAGTGACCATTTCAAGGTTGGTCCACCTCTTTCTTAGGTTTAAGTAGATAAAATAATTTTAGATCATTTTTCAAAAAAAAAGAAGATGTAGAACTTAACACAAGTGGTTCTATATTTTTAATCATTATTGAATTACTTATAAATTTTCAAAGATTTGGGGCATAGGCTATAGGTCTTCCAAAATCCGTCCATTTGCAACTTGTAAAGAGATGTGAAGAAATCAAAGACAATGATTGGTTCTTACAAAAAAAAAAAAAAATTTCCTTGATTCATTCAATGGTTACAATGGTCCATATAAGGATCACCTCATCTCTATTCTCCACGTACTAATATAGGCGATCTGAAGGAAGAGGGGTGCTTTTAGAGCATATTATCTTATTGCATAACAAGGGGATCAAGCATAGTGAGCCCATTTTAAATATAATACAATGGTGTCTATTTGGGCTTCCTAAACCATGCAGTAGAGAGCTTGGTATGTATGTACCCTTCAAACTCTATTGTGCCTTCAAACTAAGGCTCTAGCTAGTGTTGGAAATCCTTCTTTCAATTAGTGGATGTTCCTTTTTTTAATTATCTATACCTACTTGAAAGGTGTTTGTGTTATGAAGTGGATGGAAATTTCTCTTTATAATTGAAATACTTAATTGCTAGCTTCCCATTTTAGAAAAAATTACACAACATCTAAGAGCAATAATTTTCAAGATGTCAAATACTTACTTCTTCTCTCAAAGGAGCTTGAGCTTCTTTAAAAAGACAAAATATTTCTTTCACCTACTATGGAAAATCAAAATTGAGACAATATTGTCCAATAAGTTGAATGGTAATGATTTTTTTGAATTGTTTATAAAAATAAAAATAAAAATGTTTAATATCTAAATTATTATAAACAATATTATTTTATATTTAGAGTTATTCAAAGAATGAATTTTCATGTATAATAAAATAATAATATTTTTTAAATAATTTATAATTACACTTAAATTTATAAAATTGGAAAACTAACATATTTAAGTACCTGTTTTTCATTGTCAATGGGAATTCTTTCTAGACTTTCATCATTTTGTAAAAAAATTTCAATGTTTTTTCTCAATTTATTTTTTGCCTCTTCTCTAAACATGAAATTGAGCATCAAAGGCAAATATGATGTAATCTTGTAATTGTAGTGCAAATGGCTAACAACAATATAATTTATTCAACGAGATTATATTAATGCATTTATTTTCTACAATAAATCATGTAATATATTATCTTTTAATAAAAAATAGTTGAAATAAATACACTTGTATGCAAATGAAATTGATAAAAATGAATTAAATTTTTACATGAATAGATTTTATAGCTTGTATGTATCCAATTTTGATGATTGCAATACTATTTGTTTTTGGTGTTAATCAATTTGATTAATCAAACTTACTTTTTTGTTTTAGAAATTAGATGATACCATTACCTCATGATTTTATTGTACCATATTTAAAATCGAAAACCTCAAAAATACCTAATTGGATATTGAAAAGATTATGTTGTTATATACTTTTTCTACATTGTTTTTACAAATCGTTATAATAAATCTTCAAGTTTATCAATCATTTCACTACATAGTAAATCACTAATAACATGATATTAGTGTCTAAACTATTCTACTAATTTTATAAATTCATGAGGGGCTCTAACATGGAAGTTCATAGTATTTTAAATAAAATCCGTATAATTTAGTTAACACTATTTTAGTACTAATTAAATTCAAATAGCATGGACCCAAATTTTAATTAATTTCTCTGACCATAGTCCAATTTTAAATAGTAAAAAAATAATATTTCATTCAATTGTAATGTAAATTTCATTCAAGTGAATTTACTCATAATAATACCACATTCATCCAGATATCATTGAATTATAGTGTAAGCAAGACTTGCTTTATTTAAGACTCTCACACTCGTTGAATTAATTAAAAATGCTATAACTCTAACATAGTACATTATGTTATTGACAAAATTCTTTGAGCAAACTTTGTGAAGAGATTGAAAATAAAATATCACTATTGTCTTGATGTCATTGTTGAAATTTTTCAATTTTTTCCAACAAAATCTGAATCCATAATGTTCATCTTACTACCCATTGTAGTCACAATATTTTCTAACATAGAAGGTCTAAAAAGCCAATTCTTACAATGAATTTTACACTGAAAAGTTGGAAGTTCCTAATGAGGCCACTATTCACTCCATTACTGTCATGCAAGACATTGATTGTGGCCTTGACCTCACATACTAAAACCCCCCACAATGGGGTCATTTCCTAGGTGATCACTATAGGTCATTTGACTGCAATGGGCTGTTTTACCTTATATTAGACATGCTTGTAAAATATCCTTAACTATTCTTGATATATTCTAAGAATCAACCTATTAGACAAACAAGGAAGTCTACTAGATGTCCTAGACATCACGTTAGGCATTGTGTTGCATTGTTCTATAGGACAATCCAAGTAGATATTGACTTAACCCTTAAAAAACGAGGGGGTGACTTTGGAAATCATCAGTTTTCATTACCATGTGAATCATTGGCTTAAAAAATTGAAAAAACACTTATTGAAAGTCAAAGTATTGTAAAAGATCTCCCCTTTCCAAACAAAATTATGAGGATGAATAGTTACACTTCTGTCCTGTGTAGAGAGATTCTTTGTCATCCATTGGACGCCAAACGTTTGCCTTAACGTTTAAGGGTTAAATTGCATCTACATTTATTTCTCTTTGGCAAGAACTTCCATGAAGTGGTTATGCATGGTGAAGAGTTTGTGATGTGAAGGTGAGAATATACAAGGTCTTTACGTTAAGTCGTCCATTGAAATGCCAGGCCGGCCATGCAACGCATCTTTAAGAGCAACTTCTTGTTGTAAATTTGCAATCTCTAATAGGTGTCGTCTGTAGTTAAAAAAACACACAGTGTTTCAGTGAAAGAGAGAAAGAAATACAAGAATTGCACTAACAATGCTCTGTTTTTTAAGTTTGTTAACGTAGGACATCCATAAATCGCCCACCTGAGAACTGAAACTGAATTTTGGGGAGGTGAAGCTTCTTGAAATATTTTTTAGTAAATTTTCCTTGAAAGACAAATGGAATCGGCATCTAACCCAAGTCGTTTCATATTTTTGGGAACTTTGTGGAACGAGTTATTAAAATTTGAAGTTGAAATGGTATAGGGCTCTCAAATTGCTTCCCTCCTAAAATGTACACTATTTGTATATTGCTAAAGGCTACAAAAAGCAACATGTACAAATAGTGTACATTTGAGAAGGCGGGTGATTTTGGAGCTTGTGCTCTTTCAAAACCTCCTACCTCAAGATGGTATGTTTAAGAATGACCCAAATTGCAACATTCAAGTGTCTTGAGTTCCAAAAACAAGGACTTTCAAGTGCCCAAAACTCTATACACTAGGATAGGGTGGAATTTCAAATTTCAGTTAGGCCGAACTAAACACTAGTAGAAACATGGGCTGCATTGACTAGGGAAATGATCCACAAGAAGACCCATATAACAAGTTAGATTAGTTATGGTTCATTCTTTTCATGATCATTCTTCTGTAATCTATGCCACCCATGTTTCAACAAGTACAATTTCACTGCAACCACACAAATTTCACTAAAATTTGCCGTTTCAACAAATTTGAAGGTGTTGTAAGTCAAATGATTGTAGCAACGCTAATTAGGCCCATGGTGGGCATAATCACAACGGTGGTGTACATTTCAAAACTTATCCGAGAAAGGACACAACCCTTGAATGACCAAAGGTGTCACCAAAATTGCTTCGATTTTTTAGACCAAACCAGTAAGTGCATTCTTTGTTTCTACAGTGAACAATAAAGTCAAATATCCATCAACCAGATTTCAACCTTAGCATCCTTCAAAGGTTAGTATACACACCATTCCAATTTTGCTCACAATTGCCTCCCATAAGGGGTCCACAATGGAGTGTCCACAAATAATGGACCTTTTTTTTTTAATCTTATTTAGGTCGAGTTTTTGAATAAACTTGTAATATCAATCATGGCATGGTTGCACGTGCCTAACCTTGTATTAGCAGTAGCACAATCCAGCTTTTTGTTGTGGAAAGGGAATGTCTTCAAGTACCTCACTCGTTGGGCAAACCGCAACGAGTTTGTCTGAAAAAGAAAAAATGATTCAAAACATACAAGTGTCGATAGCATGCCTAATGCGAAGGGTAGTGAAAATCAATTCATAAACAAGGATGGATACAAAGGAGGGCTTGAACTATATAATTTGATATTTCAATCCACGTCATCCAACCACATTGGGTGGTAATTAAGTTACAAATTGGAAATAAAAAGAGCTTTGTAATGAAAAAAGAGCATCTATGTACCTTGGAGAAGCTATTTGTCAACTCACTCATGCATTTGGGGAGAGATTGAAAAGTTTGAAAGAAGCTATGAATCATGAAATGAATTTTATCTGAATTTTCAAAGTTTGTGGAGATTAAATGGATGTAGCGTGGATAGACCCACACTTGAGTGTGTCCCCTCCCCAAATGCATTGTCGTGATGCTAAGAAAGGGTTGCTAAGATTGTGGGTATTGAGTGGATGACTGATGCAAATAAGAGGGTCTACTAAATGTTAGAATTGGTTGATTGACAGCATCGAGTTGATCTAATTCATACTTGGATTATTTTTTCATGGAAGGTGTATATATATATAGTAGCCAACTCATTTCCAACCACCGCCCCATTTCTAATCTATAGGTTGCTTTCTTTCAGTGAAATTGTGGCATAGTTTGAGGAACACTTGTAGCACGTTATGATTGGCTACAAGGTTGTTAATAATGCAGCCAACCCTTGATTGATTTTACTATCGGCCTATGGTCTGAAATAGAAAGGTCTATATCACCATTATAGGCCAAAGAGAATCTTCCACTAAAAAATTCCATAGTAATTACATTTTGTGTAATAAAATTACAGATAAACACACAACCCTTCTAAACTCTATTTTTGTACATGGGAAAAATTTTGCACTCAAAAAACCTACATTCCAAAGATGTATAATTATTCTAAGTGGTTGGAAATGGGTGATCTACCTTAGGTATTGTTAGTACTGTACCGTCTCATCCAAAAAACACTCTTCCGGCCACACACAAATGATCACCACCGTCTTGCAATTTCCACCAAGAGATTCTTTGAGGAGTATCGAGGCTTTCCCTTGTCGGAATGGGATAAAGCCTTGCCCTGAGCGGAGAGCACACACTGCCTGCACAGCCAGATGCACCGCTAAAACAGAATGGAAAGGCAACCCAAATGAAACTGCTAAAATTTCACAAAAGAAGTACATGTAACCATGAAATTATACGGAAAAAAAAATATATATATATATTTACAAGAAACTGTTTGATTTCGAAAATATCGAATAAATTTGATTGATTAAAAACATCGTTATCCCAAAACGAGATTATAACTTTGTGAATTTTTTTTAGATTGTAACTTGCAAACTCTTTCTTCAACTAGAACAAATTTCACAAACATCTTAATGTTACATTTGAAACCAATCTCTATATTTCAAAAACGCTAGAATAGTATGATGTTTTAACCCTAGAAGAGCCTGAAAGCCCTTTGCAGCCATATAGTATATTATGAATACGGTGTGGTATTTCACCAGAATAACATTTGAACAAATATTATTCAGTACAAAGTAGATTATTGATCATGGTAGTGTGTAAAGAACAATGTATCACAATTCATATAGTAAACCACAATTGAAGAATTATGAGGTTAAATACAGGTCGTATAAAAGGACCTCGAGGGTTTTTAAAGGTTAAGTGTTATGGACATTTACCGTCTCAAGAAAAGAGAGGGACTTGTTGATGGTACACGCTTCCCTTCTCATGAGACCTCCGGTGTCTGTATTGGTCTTCTTCAAGCGCTCAACTCCGGCCAAGTCCACAAGATTTAGCTTTGCAACGGTGACGTCAAGTTCAGTCGGGAACCTTCCCACCTTTCTCTCCATGTACAGAGTGAAGATGGTATGAGACCGACTCGATTGCTGCCAAAATTTGCCATCAAATTTTAGGGTTGGTAGTCTAAAGGGACAGTGAAGAGAAGAAAGAAGAAGACAAGGAACCCTGCTTCGCACAATGTGTGTGATTGAAGAGTCTGTTGGGGATAGTTCTACGATCTAAGCCATTAGGCTTAGGTAGCAGGTGCTATATCATGAGTAAAAAAGCATGTTGTTAATTATTGTCCTAGATGACTAGAAATTGTCCACAATGACTGTAACTTAAATGAGTCATGAAGAACACTTATCAATCATTGTGAACAATTTTCAGCCATTGTGGACAATTTTCAATCACTGTAGATAGTCATTTAGGTCATGTTTTCTACTAGAGCAATGACATTGAAATAAAAAAACAGTAACATTAATAGCAACATTAACAAACTACAGAGCATTTTACTCCCTCCATCCCAAAGTGATCTTCCGGTTGCTCAAAAAATGATCATTTTTGTTCTCGAAGATTCAGCAAATGGAGAACAACTTCCTTGAAATACTTAAAAACAGGTTGAAATAATATTTTTTCCAGCCTTCATCTCAAACATTTCATCCAACCAGAAGGTTCATTTTACAGTACAGGAGTACCAATTTTGCAGTTCCACCATGAAGTATGCCTAGAGTATTGATCAATTTTTTTCTCCGAAATGCATAGAATTGTGAGGCACCTGATTTAACGCGTGATTTCCGTACGTCCTTGCTTTCTCCCCTTCAAGGAACCATTTCATTGCCTGTGCTTCTGTTTCAACGTGGGGTCTTGCAAGACCTCGAATGTCTACAAGTCCATTCTCCTCAATGATCATCAAGTCATTGCTTCTTTGGTTCAGAAGGTCATACATCGTCTGGTGTTTTTCATTTCCACTCCCACAAATGATCACAAACAAATTAAGGGTAAGTTCGCACTTGGTGTTAGGGTGCGATGTTTGCAATGTGAATCTTGTTCAAAAGTAGGTCTAAATTTGTTCCTAAAATCCTCAATAACAACATTCTTTAACATCAAGTGAAAACATAACTTAAGTCTCTACAATTTGGCAAGCCTAGCTACAACTTTTAGTTAGTTGAAATCACATAATTATAGATTTACCTTACCTACTATTAATATTGCAATATGTCCAAATATGTACTTATTTTTTGTATATTATCACAAGTAGTCACACCTTCTTTACCAAGCAAATTTTTTTGAAGAAAGAGAGACAAGTTGGTGAGAGAAACATGAGCTAATGGGGAACAATTCTTGGTGAAGAAGGTGTGACCCTCCTTTTGCGGCGTGTGGAGGATAAGAACAAAGTATGGAAACATAGCAACAATAGAATGGTTCAACTTACGAGTGTATGAGAATATACTTCTATGAAGAACTCTTCTTCATGATGAAGATTCACCTCTGAAAGAAAATAATGGATGTAGAGAAGATTTAATAGAAGAAGAATGCTTTGCCATAGAGAGAGAGCCAATGAGAAGTTGCCACGTCCCCATTCTTTAAAGAATGGACATGCAGTGAAGAAAGTGTGACTACCCCAAATTATATCTTTTTGCAACATGCGAGATTGTACTAGATGTATATATGTACCTCCTGGTATATTTCCATGTAAGACATGTACAGAACAATCCCAGCCTCGAGATGTGCCTTTTTTTCCTCAAAGACCCGAGCAATTGTTCGTTGGAGAATCCCTCGATGAACATGAACCTTCACCCAAAACAAACCTGCCATGATCATTGAACAAACTACCGGTGGTAGTGCAGCCAATCAAACAATTCTATCACTATAAGAAACCGGTGTTTTACATGATAGTTTTAGGTGACGTTTATTGTGACAACCTATATTTTTATGTTAACTTTAATGTCCAACAAAACATCATGATCAACATCTTCATGTTTTGTTGAACATTAAAGTTGACATAAAAATATAGGTTGTCACAATAAACATTACCTAAAACTATCATGTAAAACACCGGTTTCTTATAGTGTATGGTCCACATTTCATAAGAAACGTTCAAATGTCATTTTTGTTAATTTGACATAAATCCTTGCTGGTGAAAACATGGAAGTAAGTACATGAAAGTGAAGATCTGATTTGGCATACATTATATCATTTTTGTTTAAACTTTTAAAAGTGCCACATGTCATCTTGTAGATGGTGTGATGTGACATGGATCCCTATGAATCTGACATGGAAATTCAATTTCAGCACCAGAATGCTAAATCAAACCTTCACACACAAGAAAGAGATCAAGAGTATGACCCACATACTATGCACTACTTGTGGGTCTTCTCATGGTCAATTCACTTCCCAGGTTTTCACTAGTGTTGCAACCAATTGGTACTTTTGAAGGCATACGCCCTGAAAAATAAATTGTACCTTCAATGTATGGCACCAACCCTAATTTCACACAATTTTCACTTGACACTTTGAATATGTTTTGATCATTTTGAAACACTTTCTAATTTCCATATGAGCTTTCTCTGTTATTTATGAAATTAAAGTTGTTTCCAAGCATGGTTGTTTGCTTGCACTTTTGAAAGCCACTGAACTCAACAATTGAAAGAAAAAATTGGGTGCCCTGAAGCATTTCAGTTTTCAATTAGCATGAAGGTGTTTCTGTTCCCCATCAGGTACCTTACCTTGGTGTCCCCAGTCATTGTGAAAGTCTTGCCCGATCCAATTTGACCGTACGCCAAGATTGTGGCGTTGTAGCCATTCAAAAACTCCTCCACCATCGCCTTGGCACATCGCTCGTAGACTCTCTGTTGATTTGTTGTCTAAAAAAATCCCAAACCACCGGTGAGAATTTCATTTCTGATTTTTCGCATAGGGTAATGACCGAGTGGGAAGGTTTTGTGTAAACAAGGGACTCATCGAGGTTGGCAAGCCGAGAGTGGGCCTATCATTTGCACAAGGCCTTCCCACGAGGTCGTTGCTTGACATAAAGATGCAACAACAACTATTTCTTTGATACGCCACTCAAGTTGTTTGTCCAATGTGAAATTTTTTTTAAAAGAATTTTTTTTGAGTGTAAGACATCATTCGTTCATTGTGAAGCGGTCTAGCATGTCACGTAAGGCGCCATCATGCTCCTTCAGTTAAGTAGTTGCCAAATGTTTACGTGAACATTGGACAAACATCGTTAAATTGGAACCAAAAATTCTACATGCCAAGAATCATGACCAATGTCTACATAATGCTCCCCCCACCCACAGAAAAAAAGTTGGATTGGAATAGATTTACATTTTAGGTTTCTGGCCTTAACCTAGATCTAGATATCGGTTTTCAATTTCAAACCTCCACACAAATGAATGTCACAATTTTGGGTGTTCAAAATGGCACTAAGATTCTATGACATTGACGATATTATATCCATGTGATCATTTTAGGGTTATATGCTTAAATCCTTTGATAACTTATGCATAGAATATGCAAGCAACACATACTTTAATGCATTGAAATCCCCTTTCAATTGCAAAGCAACCCAAGAAGATTTTTCTTCTTTTTTAATAAAAAATCGATAGCTAGATAATTGGGACGACTAACCTCCATGATGCTGTCCAAAGCGTAAGGCACTTGCTCCACCACCGTCTGAGGAGGGCCTCCACCGCTCTTCTTCTCCACGTCCACGAGCACAGTGTCCGTCTCATAATCAATATGGATCATGGGGGATGGCTTGGCCGAGGGTCGCATCCGTAGGTACACCACGATTTGGCTCAAGGGCTCCTCGTTCACAAGAGCAACATACGGCCCCATCTTCTCAAACTTCCTCCTCAAAAATTTGGTTTATTTTTAGTAAAGTCTCCACCCTCGAATGGGGTTCACCCTCCTCAAAAATATTTCACAAATGCAACCCAAGCAAGCTTTCTTGAAATAAAATGAATGGAACGACCTTCAAACATCATTGCATGATTAACCCTTGAAGGTCAATGTGGATGCTGAGAATCTTTCTATATAGGACAAACATGTAGATGTTCAATCTTGGAATTTTGTGTGGAAAACGAAGGTCTTGCATAATAGTTTGCTACCTCCAATGACTACTCTTGGATTTTTTTTATAAGCAAACAATTCACACATTCCACAGCAATCAACCCATCCTTCTGGGATTGATTCAAAGTTGGTGCATGCATGACCATGTCATGTATTCCTTGTAGAATGCATGAGCATTTTATAGTCAACCAAAAATGATCAAATTCTTTGGATGAATGTTTTTATAGGTGTATTGTTTGTTTATCTACAAAAACTAATCCTAAATATTATTCATTAGTCACTTCTTGGTCCTTCGCAATGCTGGAGGTTAAAATAGTATGGTCAACAATCCAAAAAAGAAGGGGAATGAATGGTTTATTAGGTAGATGGGAAGGGGATGGAGGTGGAAATCCTAAGTTAGCAATGTACAATGTTGTAGATGACATACAATTTGCATATTTATATGTAAAATGAATAATGCCACATTTAATGAATGTAAATGTCAAAATGGCATGTGGCATACTACCATTTAAATTGGATTGATGTTTAATGTTGGAGTTCAAACAATAGACCTTATTCATGTGCATACCAACATTAAATACATTGATAGTGGTAGAAAACTATAACAATAAACTTAAAGTTTTGTTGTTTTTTGTATTAGTATTTTGAAATCTCAAGGCAATTGAATGGCTCCCACTTTTTTACATTGAGGTTAGGTGGTATAATGGAAAAGCAAGCTGAATCACAAAATACAACTATATATACAGATCTAAGTCAATATCTACGAAATTGTTGACACAATTCAATTGATCTTTACATGTGGTTATTCTTCAAAATTAAAATTGCTTAGCCATTTACTAATTCGTTATTTTGGAAAAATTGTGTGTGCCTAAATGTGATCTTCAATTGTTAATGTTTTGAATGGAATGTATCAACTTTTGCAATAGATAGATTTTAACTTATTGAGCCTCAACAACCAACCCCAATATTCACAACATCGTACTTTGATAAGGCAATTAGGGCATTTCTATAGTAAGGAGCACTAGTATTTATGTTGCAATGCACTACTTTTCATGGTATTTTTAATATTTTCAAATTTTCAAACCATCAGCTATTCAATTGTGGCCTACTATTTTTTGGAAATATCCAAGCATTTGATAATGGAGTTAAAGAATAGATCAAAATGAAATATATTTTCAGCTCCCCATGAATGCTGAGATTAGAAAGATATTTTAACTTGTGATTCTACAATTCTTTTTGTCAAATGAGCACAAATTGGTGCACTAAAATGCTACTAACACAAAATTCATTCTCCTAATAATAATTTTGAAAAGAAAAGGTTGATCAATATGTACCCAAACTAAAGCCCAAACTATTAATCAATATAATGTTAATATTATAATTTTGTTGAGAAAAATCATTTTGTGACCTTTTCATTTTTTCTTTATTTTTAGACATGGACAAATTCAATTGATAAGGGAAACAACATAGTGAACCAGAAGGAATAGCCCTCAACTATTTCTTTCTCTTTTCAACACTTTTTCTAGATTGTTTCACTCTATTATTTAAAAAAAATCAATGTGATTCTTTTTTTTAAAAACACAAACACAATTTCCATTGATAGGGAAAGAATACAGTGAATAAGAAACCGTAGCCCTTAGCAATTTCTTTTTCTTTTTTAACAAAATTTTCTAGATTTTTCACTTTACATTTTTCTTTAAGAAGATGGAGAATAAACAACAAGCAAACATAAGAGCTACAAAACATTCACTGTGTGGTTTTATAGAAGGAAAAAATACAAGTAAACAAATGAGCACAAAAAGTAAATAACAACATAATGGACAAGGAGGAGCAACGGAAATTCAAGAGAGGTAAAAAATACGAGAACATGTTGGATTTCCTTTTATCAATCTTTTGTACTGAAAGCTTTTTAATCATCTAGAAACACAAAATGAAAAATGTCATAACTTACACTCACAACTTTAGTACAATGTTATCAAGTTTAGCTTACACTTCCATTATAAAAGAATTGAAAATTTTATATAGTCAATGAAATATCATAATTATGAGCTTGAATCTTTGTCAAATCCAAATCACTAAATGTAATGGGATTTTGCTTTCAAAGTTTTCATCCAAGAAATATCTTAAAACTCAATTTTTTTTCCCATCTTAACCTCTCCATTGGTATATAGTTTAGACTATTCTAATACATATCTTTAGTTGACATGATTTTCTTTACACACACTAGAAGAAAAACGTGTCCGTTGCAACCCACTCAGATGCGACTATGTGTCCTATACAACTGAAATGCGACTGTAGTCCTCTGTATTTGCACCAAATTTCATGTGTATGTAGTTGTAGTCGCAAAGTAGTCGGAAAATGAAGAATAGGGTTACGATACTGTAACAGAAGAACTGACATGAGGTGTTATACATCCAGTATTCATTGCAGTTGTCCATGTGGACAGCTATCCGCGAAGTAGAGTCCACCGTGGAAAAATGCAATCGCTCTGATTACAGGCTGCAATTAAAAACTAGAAGATTGCAACTTAGAAATGACTCAAATGCAACTAGGAATCAACTATAATGCAACTAGAGCCCGACTACAGTGCAACTAAAAAACGATTCAAATGCAACTAGAGAACAAGTGCAATGCAGCTAGAACATGACTGAAAATCGATTCAATTGTCCCATATCGATTGTCAAGAATACCATCAGCTTGAACAGATAAGAATGGTAAGTTACAACATTCTTGTGTAATGAATTTTGATAGTGAAATTCTAATATTTATATATTTTGTAGATTTTTACACTTTGTAGATTTCTATAATCTACAAGTCTATAAATTATAACCAAGTCGCAAACTAGTTGCAAACCAGTTGTATGTCAATCGCAAACCAGTTGCACACTAATCGCAAACGAGTTGCACATCAATCGCAAACTAGTTGCACTCTAGTCGCAAACGAGTTGCACATCAATCGCAAACTAGTCGCACACCAGTTGCAAACCAGTTGTATGTCAATCGTAAACCAAATGCACTCTAGTCGCAAACCAGTTGCACATCAATCGCAAACTAGTTGCACATTAGTCGCAAACCAGTTGCACACAAATAAGTGAAATAACTTCCACGTAAGCAACCACGTCACAGCAGTTCATCGACGAAGTTCTCCATTGCCTATCGAATGACAAACAACCTCGCGACTACAGTGCAACTCATGCGACTTGTCCACTGCGACTGTGGACTCCAGAATATCACCAAGTCGCAAACGTCCCATACGACTACAAACCAGACGCAAACCGCAGTCGCAAAACCCTGCTTTTTCTTCTAGTGACAATAGAGACATTCTTGAATTCAAAGTCTAGTTTTTCATGTTCGGTTGTCCTTTGACCTCCCTAGATGTTGTGACATTTAATGATTTGTCTATCAAATGGATCTTCATCATAGACTTGTGAAGTAGTTCATCTAAACAACCGTGTTTTTGACTTTGTTTTCTTCAAGAGCAACATCAAGTTTTTGTTGATACATGGCACAAAATTCTTCAAAACCAAAAATCTTTGGCAAGGAGTGTTGTTCGTCTATCAAAGCTTGTTGCACATCAAGAGCTCCTTCTTTAGCCACCTTGGCTTTGGCTACAAGGTCTTGAAAGGCCGGTACAATTGATTTTAAATGCTTTCCCTTCACAACTATGGATTTACCATAATAATTTGATGTTGGAGATGATTTTGTAATACCAACGAAGTTGGATTTGGAAGTCTTGACCTTCCTCACCATGTATGTTTTCTTGAATCCACCCGCGGCCTTTTTTGCATTCATGTTAATCCCCATTGTTGTTGATTCTATTGTTAGTGCAAACTTAGTTAGTGTATTGAGAGAACTTGTGATAATCCAAGACTTATTTCAATGATTGAAAATGGCACAATACTTAAAAAAATGTATTAGTACTAGTAGAAAGCGATAAGAACATTGATTTTGCTTGGAATCATTTAAAATGGTTTTCACTTGAAAGGGATATTTAAAATGCACAAGTTGTTGAAGCACACAAAGAAGAAGATAGAAGAATGATGGTAAGCCTTCCAAATGAATTTGTGAAAGAAACTAGTTGTATGTTGCTTGTTTATGTAGTGTTTTTGATATTCTACTTTTACATTAATCGCAAGGGAAAAGTAAAAGCCATGTATCTTTATGAATGGATGAAAATATAAAAGAAGGATTCATCTTCATTGTGATGGAATTATTCCTTTGGGGGGAAATGAATGCGGTATATACATTTTAGAAATTAGCACACACAGGGCTTCGTTGGTGCTGCAAGTTCTTGCACTGCAGCTGGACGGTAGTGTTTATAGGAGATGGCTGGAAGGCCTATATGCACACACACACACACCCGAAAAAAAAATCATTAAAGATGTGACTTTGTTGGGAAGGGCTAAAACTCGCTTACAAATTCTACATTATGATAAGTTAACCCTTAACTCCTAAAGTCCTAAGGTCTTTTTTGCATCAAGATTTAATCAAAACTGTCATTCCTATTGAAAAGAGAAAAAAACTTTAATTTTAAATTTTTTTTTTTTTTTGCATACCTAACTGTAGGAATTTGTATTACACTAGTAGAAAAATGCGTGGAAAAAATTTCAGAAACTTTGACTACGTAGATTGCAAGATATTTGCATTTGAAGTAAAGAAGACAAATTAATTTAATACCTTGATTGGCTAGATTTTTTGACTTTGAATCTTCTTAACTTAAAATCTTTGCACTATTTATTTTGATTTATAATTTTTTATGTTGAAAAATTGAGTTGAGAATCTAAGGGAAGAAAAAATTAAACAAAAAAACACTTAATTTTCACTCATTAAAAAATTGTTAAGTAGAAGTAGGTTCAAGAATGAAGGGATAACTAAACGGTTAATACCTCTAAGATGGAATTGAAACACAATAATCCCAATAATGAGATTGTTCTAGCAAGCAAATTGAACCCTTCCTAAATTATTTTTGGAATAATTGTAAAAATTGCATTAAAAAGTGAATTGTATAAGTTATTTTTTCAACAAGATGCTTAGATTGCCCAAAAAATAAGATTGTCCATAACTTTTTCATCACTAGTCCAAATGGAATGAATCAAAGCTTCAAATGTAAACAAAAATATAATCTTTGAGAAAAAAATAAAAAATTAAGAAAATTTGACTTTTTGTGATTTTTTTGGGCTGCCTCTTGAAGTTGCTTTTTGGACTCATGGTGGCATAACTTTTGTTTCCGAGCACTAATTAAAATAAAAATTATATTACCGGAAAGCTAATGTAATTTCCTATCTTCAAAAAATTATATCAAAAATTGTGATCATACAAGCCTACTTGAAATCCTAAGAGTCCCTAATAGGGACTTTGGGACTTTAGGGGGTTAAAAAACAATTAGTCACAATGGAAATCATTTGGATAGCCTATGAATTGTTGACTTAGAAAATGCAAAAGCACTCATTGGAAGACAAACTATTGTAGAAGACATTTTCCTTTCATAGTTAATATGAAGGATGAATAGTTGCACTTATATCCTATATGGAGAGATTCTTTGTCATTCATTAGCCAAAGAATGTCCTCCACGTCGTTTATGGGTTCACAACATTTGAAGTCAACTAGCATCTAACCATGGTTCCCATGATTAAAATATCAATCAAAGGTCTTGATGCTTACATTTGATTAGAAGTCAATAGGAAATTTTGGATTCTCTTACCATGCAATTTATGGACAAGGTATGAATAAATAAGTAATTTTTTGGGAGTTGACAATTGGTGTATTGAAAATAGATCCGGAAATACTTCAAGGATTGTTTTATACCTTTTGTTATTAATATCCAAAAGATGTTTGCATCTTTTGGGTGCATTGTCTCTTTTGAGCTCATTGTCATTGTGTCAAATTGCACAATGAACTCAAAGGTGAGACGATTAATAAATTAATAGTGTTTCCCATTAGTTCAATTTTTTTAAATCATTTATTTTTGTACCTGTTAATTTAACACCTCCTTCGCCGCCCCTCATATATTTTTAGGATGGAATAGGGTTTGCATTCCATATAGAATATATGACTATGAGGATGCAATATATATTTTGTATCTATATTTTGTATATGAATTCATACATATTATATATATTTCTATACGGTTTATGTATATTTCTATATATATATTGTATTCATATACATATTAAGATCAATGAATCTCGGTTCAACATTTTTTTTCATTTTTAAATATAATCAAAGGTGCTTTGGGGGGCCAAATTTTTTGTTCATGTTAATCAATTGTCCCTATTTTTTGGCACTTGGGGGTGGCACTACGTGGGGCATGCTGCCTCTTTTGGATACATTGCATTGTGAGAGATTGTGATTTGAAAGTGTGATTAGTTATAGTCTAAAAATACCCCCCTACACATTGCCTTTGTTTAACTCCTAAAGGATTATTGTCCCTTAGGGGGACAAATGGGATTTTGGCAGGTACCTATGGGTTGAATTTTTTTCATGATTTAAAAAAAAATTGAAGACTGAAAAAATGATTACCTTCATGGGAATATAACCTTTTTTCAATTGGTGCCTAGGAACAAAAATTATATCCATATAAGCTCAAAACAAGAGAGAGAGGGCAACAAAAAAAATTAATTCAAAATAATAAATAATAAATTTGAATTATTTTTCTCATAGATTATATTTTGTTTACACGTAAAGCATTGGTTCATTTCATTTGGATTTGTTATGAAAAGGTTATGGACATTCTTCTATTTCGGGCAATTACAGCATTTCTTTTAAAAAACTAACTTGAAGGATTCATTTATGAATGCAATTTTTAAATTTTTTTGAAAAAAGTAGTTCTACATGGTTTAGTTTGCTTTTCAGAACAATTTCACCATTGAAATTGGTGCATTTTGATTCCATTTTAGAGGTATTAATAATTTAGATTTTCCTTCTATCTCATACCTCCTAAAGGACTGCTAAGATTGTCTCTCACAACAACAATCAACAATGATTATTTACTTTTTGAATTGGAAATCAACGACATTGGAGAGGGAGGGGGAATTTTTTATAACAAAGACCAATGTCTCAGATTTTTTTAAAACAATATGTGGGTCATTTATTGCAAAACCAAATGTGATTGCATGTTTTCCTTACGTAGATATGTTACATAGTTACATAGTAGAACCAAAAATAGGTGCCCGCATGATTAGCAATTGTATAATTTCATTACATAGTTTCATAATAGACCTAAAAAAAGGTGCTCGCATGATTAGCAGTTGTATAGTTTTGTTATATAGTTTCATACTAGACCCCAAAATAGGTGCTCTCATGATTAGCAATTGTACAATTTACACTAAAATATATGTAAACAAAAGTTTATATTTATTCATTGGTTGACATAAGGAAAACAACCATTTGAGGAAAGGGTCACAATTAACTTGGGGATGGGCATTTTTACCTTCCTTTGCAAAGTGGACCCTAAGTTTTTCACACAGGTGAGGATAAAAGTAAAAGATTGTCTCTACGTGGTGGCATTGACTCCAATGTTAAATGGTCTCTCTTCAAGAAACTAAGAAATCTTCGGATTCAAATATGAATTTCCAAATCATAGTTCAGGAAACTTTTTGAGTTCTACTAGTTAATTTCCTTCAATTCTCATATTGAACCGGTTATTGAAGAACTGAGTCCAGTTATTTCCTCTATTTTTTATTCAAAATAGAGATTTTATAGATTTTTGTACCAGTTTTTTGCCGATGATTTCAAAATTGCAACCGGGTTATTTCCCAATTCCTCCGGTTAACTTTGAACTAGCCGCCGGGTTTTTCCGAACATTGTTCCAAATACCTTCGAAACCTCCAAATTGGGTCCCTTGGAAGGTGCTGAAAAATGGATATGTTCCTAACAAGAAGATTTCCGAGGGGCAGTCGAAAAATTGATTCACAGTACTGGCTCATGAGAAGAAATTTTAGCAGAGCCTGAGAAATCGTTGAAACAATTTCTGGCAAATATGTCAAATCTGCCAAATATGTACAGGTAGAAGAGCTCATGGTGGTCAAAACTGGAAGTTTAGCCTCATGCCATTCATAAAAAATTCCAATTTAATTTTCGCCCACATGAAGAGAAGTGTGAGAAATTATATATTGTTTTCACAAAGTATGAATTTACAATAAATCTTTGAAGTGTTGAGTGCATCATAGTCCAAAAGAGTGTGCAGACTACCCTAGAACCAAAAAAAAATTTGAATCCATGATGCTCATCTTATTCACCTAAAGTAGTCATAATATTTTCCAACATAGAAGGCCTAAAAAGTCGATTCTTACAATGACTTCACACTAAAAAATTGGAAGTTCCTAATGAGGACACCAATGTACGGGGAGTACAGGCATTTAATTATAAGCTAGCTGATATCTTACATATTCTGGCCCAAATCTCACATACTAAATGAACCCATAATGGGGTCATTCCATAGGTAGACATGTACTGTGGCCCAAATCTCACATACCAAATGAATCCATAATGGGTTCATTCCCTAGGTGTCCACCACAGGGTCATGTGACCCCAATGGCTGTTTTACCTTACAACTTGAGTGTGTCCCCATACAAATCATTGACACAACTCAATTGATCCTTATATATAGTATTCTTCAAAACTAAAATTGCTTAGCCATTTAGTAATTCGATATTTTGACAAATTTGGATATGCCTAAATGTGATCTTTGATTCACTAGAAGAAAAAGCAGGGTTTTGCGACTGCGGTTTGCGACTGGTTTGTAGTCGTATCGGACGTTTGCGACTTGGTGATATTCTGGAGTCCGCAGTCGTAGTGGACAAGTCGCATGAGTTGCACTGCAGTCGCGAGGTTGTTTGTCATTCAATAGGCAATGGAGAACTTCGTCGATGAACTGCTGTGACGTGGTTGCTGATGTGGAAGTTATTTCACTTATTTGTGTGCAACTGGTTGGCGACTAATGTGCAACTGGTTTGCGATTGACATACAACTGGTGTGCAACTAGTTTGCGATTGATGTGCAATTCGTTTGCGACTAGAGTACAACTGGTTTGCAATTGACATACAACTGGTTTGCAATTGGTGTGCAACTAGTTTGCGATTGATGTGCAACTCGTTTGCGACTAGTGTGCAACTAGTTTGCGATTGACATACAACTGGTTTGCAACTAGTTTGCGATTGATGTGCAACTCGTTTGCGATTAGTGTGCAACTGGTTTGCGATTGACATACAACTGGTTTGCAACTAGTTTGCGACTTGGTTATAATTTATAGAGTTGTAAATTATAGAAATCTACAAATTGTAAAAATCTACAAAATATATAAATACTAGAATTTCACTATCAAAATTCATTACACAAGAATGTTGTAACTTACCATTTTTATCTGTTCAGGCTGATGGTATTCTTGACAATCGATATGGGACAATTGAATCGATTTTCAGTCATGTTCTAGTTGCATTGCACTTGTTCTCTAGTTGCATTTGAATCGTTTTTTAGTTGCACTGTAGTCGGGCTCTAGTTGCATTATAGTTGATTCCTAGTTGCATTATAGTTGATTCCTAGTTGCATTTGAGTCATTTCTAAGTTGCAATCTTCTAGTTTTTAGTAACAGCCTGTAATCAGAGCGATTGCATTTTTCCACGGTGGATTCTACTTCGCGGATAGCTCTCCACATGGACAACTGCGATGAATGCTGAATGTAGAATACCTCATGTCAGTTCTTCTGTTACAATATCGTAACCCTATTCTTCATTTTCCGACTACTTTGCGACTACAACTACATACACGTCAAATTTGGTGCAAATACAAAGGGCTACAGTCGCATCTCAGTTGTATAGGACACATAGTCGCATCTGAGTGGGTTGCAACGGACACGTTTTTCTTCTAGTGATTGTCATTGTTTTGAATGGAATGTATTAATTTTTGCAATAGATAGATTTTAACTTATTGAGCCTCAACAACCAACCCAAATATTCACAACATATAGTACTTTGATAAGGCAATTAGGGCATTTCTATAGTATAAAGTACTAGCTTTTATGTTGCAATGTACTACTTTTCATCGTATTTTTTATATTTTCAAAATTTCAAATCATCACCTATTAAATTGTGGCCTACTATTTTTTATAAATATTTGAGCATTTGATAATGGATTTAAAGAATAGATCAAAATGAAATATATTTTTAGCTCCCTATGATGAGATTAGAAAGATATTTTAACTCGTGATTCTACAATTCCTTTTGTCAAATGGGCACAAATTGGTGCACTAAAATGCTAGATACACAAGATACATTCTCCTAATAATAATTTTGAAAAGATAAAGTTGATCAATATGGACCCAAACTAAAGCCCCAACTATTAATCAATATATTGTTAATATTATAATTTTGTTGAGAAAAATCACTCTATGACTTTTAAAATTTTTTCTTTAGTTTTAAACATGCACAAATTCAATTTATAAGGGAAACAACATAGTGAACCACAAGGAACAGCCCTCGGCTAAGGTAGAGCCATCCATTCCCGATCAGGGTTCAATAACCAACCTATAGAGTGCTTATTTCCAACTATAGCTAAAATGCTTTTTTTCTCCTTTTCAAAATTGGGACCAATAAATTATTGACACATGTTCAAAATTAGTGAAAGAGATAGTAGAAAACTTTGAGTTTGAAGGTAGTTTTTGAGTGATCGGAATTGGAAGAGTCTATAGATTGGTAATGGGTCTGGAGCACTTTTTCCCTTTCAAAATTCATAGTAATTTAAATTCAAGTGATAAAATTATCAAAAAATTTGCAATCTTCCTCATTTCTATCCCTAAACCTCTGAAAATATTCGCTTTGCCTTGCACTATCCTAGTTCATGTCTCCAATTGCTTATTTGGTCGACTATGGGGGGTTCTACCTTATTTCTTTCTCATTTCAACAACTTTTTTATAGATTTTTTCACTCTACTATTTAAAAAAAATTAGTGAGATTCTTTTTTTTTTAAACACGAACACAATTTCCATTCATAGGGAAAGAATATAGTGAATCAGAAGCCACAACTCTTGCCAATTTCATTTCCTTTTCCAACAAAATTTTCTAGATTTCTTCACTTTACAATTTTTTTTAGGAAGATGAAGATTAAACAACAAGCAAACATAATAGCCACAAAAACATTCATTGTGAGATTTTAGAGAAGAAAAAAATACAAGTAAACAAAGAACACAAAAAGTAAAAAACAACAAAATGGACAAGGACGAGCAACGGAAAATCAAGAGAGGTAAAAAAATACGAGAACATGTTGGATTTCGCTTTATCAATCTTTTATACTGAAAGCTTTTTAATCATCTGTAAACACAAAATGAAAAAATGTCATAACTTACACTCACAACTTCAGTACAATGTTATCAAGTATAGCTTACACTTCAATTATAAAAAAATTGAAAAATGTATATAGTCAATGAAATATCATAATTATATCCTTGAATGTGTGTCAAATCCAAATCACTAAATGTAGTGGGATTTTGCTTTCAAAGTTTTCATCCGAGAAATATCTTAAAATTCAATTTTCTTTTCCATCTTAACTTCTCCTTTGGTATATAATTTAGACTATTCTAATACATATCTTTAGTTGTCATGATTTTCTTTACATAATAGAGACATTCTTGAATTCAAAGTCTAGTTTTTCATGTTTCGGTTGTCCTTTGACCTCCCTAGATGTTGTGACATTTAATGATTTGTCTATCAAATGGATCTTCATCATAGACTTGTGAAGTAGTTCATCTAAACAACCGTGTTTTTGACTTTGTTTTCTTCAAGAGCAACATCAAGTTTTTGTTGATACATGGCACAAAATTCTTCAAAACCAAAAATCTTTGGCAAGGAGTGTTGTTCGTCTATCAAAGCTTGTTGCACATCAAGAGCTCCTTCTTTAGCCACCTTGGCTTTGGCTACAAGGTCTTGAAAGGCCGGTACAATTGATTTTAAATGCTTTCCCTTCACAACTATGGATTTACCATAATAATTTGATGTTGGAGATGATTTTGTAATACCAACGAAGTTGGATTTGGAAGTCTTGACCTTCCTCACCATGTATGTTTTCTTGAATCCACCCGCGGCCTTTTTTGCATTCATGTTAATCCCCATTGTTGTTGATTCTATTGTTAGTGCAAACTTAGTTAGTGTATTGAGAGAACTTGTGATAATCCAAGACTTATTTCAATGATTGGAAATGGCACAATACTTAAAAAAAATGTATTAGTACTAGTAGAAAGCGATAAGAACATTGATTTTGCTTGGAATCATTTAAAATGGTTTTCACTTGAAAGGGATACTTAAAATGCACAAGTTGTTGAAGCACACAAAGAAGAAGATAGAAGAATGATGTTAAGCCTTCCAAATGAATTTGTGAAAGAAACTAGTTGTATGTTGCTTGTTTATGTAGTGTTTTTGATATTCTACTTTTACATTAATCACAAGGGAAAAGTAAAAGCCATGTATCTTTATGAATGGATGAAAATGTAAAAGAAGGATTCATCTTCATTTTGATGGAATTGTTCCTTTGGGAGGGGGATGATTGCCGTATATACATTTTAGAAATTAGCATAGGCAGGGCTTCTCTACCTTGGAAGGTGCTGGAAGCTTCTTGGACTGCAATAGGTAGACCGTAGTGTTTATAGGAGGTGGCAGGAAGGCCTGGGGAACTAAATATGCCCCCCAACAAAAAAAATCATTAAAGATGTGGCTTTGTTGGGAAGGGCTAAAACTGGTTTACAGATTTTGCGTTATGGTAAGTTAACCCTTAACTCCTAAAGTTACAAGGGCTTCATTTCATCTAAACTTACTCAAAAAAGCCATTTCTAATGCATAGAGAAGAGAACTTTTTTTTTTTGCGCATACCTAACTATAGGATTTTGTATTACTCTAGTAGAAAAATACGTGGAAAAAATTTCAAAAAATTTGACTACGTAGATTGCAAGATATTTGCATGTGAAGTGAAGAAAACAAGTTAATTTAATACCTTGATTGGCTAGATTTTATGACTTTGAATCTTCTTAACTTAAAATCTTTACACTATTGATTTTGATTTTATATTTTTTTATGTTGAAAAAATGAGTTGAGAATCTAGGGGAGAAAATTCAACAAAAAAATATTTCGTTTTCAGTCACTAAAAAATTGTTAAATAGAAGTAGGTTCAGGATTGAAGGAATAACTAAACCATTAATACCTCTAAAATGGAATTGAAACACAATAATCCCAACAATGAGATTGTTCTAGCAAGCAAATTGAGCCCGAACTAACAATTTTTCTTGAAAATTTGTAAAAATTGCATTCAAAAATGGATTGTATAAGTTATTTTTTTCAAGAAGATGCTTAGATTGCCCCAAAATTAGGATTGTCCATAACTTTTTCATTGCTAGCCTAAATGGAATGAATCAAAGCTTCAAATGTAGACAAAAATATATTCTTCAAGAAAAAAAATTAATTTTAAAAAAAATTCAAATTTTTTGTGATTTTTTGGGGCTGCCCCTCGTGTTGCTTTTTGGATTCATGGTGGCATAACTTTTATTTCCGAGCATTGATTGAAATATATAAAAATTATATTCCCAGAAAGCTAATCTGATTTTCTATCTTCAAAAAATTCTTCAAAAAATTATATCAAAAATTGTGATCACACGAGCCTACCTGAAATCCTAAGAGTCCCTAATAGGGACTTTGGGACTTTAGGGATTAAACAACAACTAGTCACAGTGGAAATCATTTGGGGAGCCTACAAAGTGTTGACTTAAAAAATGCAAAAGTAGTCATTGGAAGACAAACTATTGTAGAAGACATTTTCCTTTCATAGTTGATATGAAGGATGAATAGTTGCATTTATATCCTACATGGAGAGATTCTTTGTCATTCATTAGCCAAAGAATGTCCTCCATGTCGTTTATGGACTCACAACATCTAAAATTAACTAGCATCTAACCATGATTAAAATATCAATCAGAGCTCTTAACCTTGGTTCTCGTAATAAAAATATTAATCAAAGCTCTTGATGTTGACATCTGATTAGAAGTCAATAGGAAACTTTGGATTCTTACCCTGCAAATTATAGGCAAGGTTTGAATAAATAAGTAATTTTTAGGAGTTGACAATTGGTGTATTGAAAATAGATCCGGAAATACTTCAAGGAATGTTTTATACCTTTTGTTATTAGTACCCAGAAGATGCAAATATCTTTTGGGTGCAATGTCTCTTTTGAGCTCATTGTCATTGTGTCAAATTGCACAATGAGCTCAAAGGTTAGTTAATCAATGAATTAATTGTGTGTCCCATTAGTTCAATTTTTTAAAATCAATTATTTTTGTGCATGTTAATTTAGCACCTCCTTCGCCACCCCTCATATATTTTTAGGATGCAGTAGGGTTTGCATTCCATATGGAATATATGACTATGAGGATGCAATATATATTTTGTATTTGTATTTTGTATATGAATTCATATATATTACATATACTTCTATATTCTTGTATATATTCTTGTATGTATTCTTTTATGTATCTTGTATTTATATACATATACTTATTAAGATTAATGAATCTCAATCCACTGCATCAACGATCCAACATTTTTTCACTTTTAAATATAATCAACGGTACTTGGGGGAGCCAAAATTTTTGTTCATGTTAATCAATGGTCCCTATATTTTGGCCTCCTGAGGTGCCACTAGGAACAGGCTACTTCTTTTGGGTACATTGCATTATGAGAGATTGTGATTTGAAAGTGTGACTAGTTATAGTCTAAAAATATCCCCCTACACGTTGGCTTGGTTCAACCCCTAAAGGACCAAAGTCCCTTGGGGGACAAATGGGATTTTGGCAAGTACCTATGGGTTGAATTTTTCTCATGATTTTAAAAATACTTGAAGAGAGAAATAATGATTAGCTTCATGGGAATATAACCTTTTTTCAATTGGTGCCTAGGAACAAAAATTATACCCAAATAAGCTCAAAACAAGTGAGAGAAGGCAACAAAAGAAAAATTCAAAATTCAAATTTTTTTTTTGAATTATTTTTCTCATAGATGATACTTTTTCTATACATAAAGCTCTTGTTAATTTCATCTGGATTTTTTATGAGAAGGTCATAGATAATCTTCTTTTGCGGGCAATTAGAACATTTTTTTTAAAACTAACTTGTAGGATTCATTTATGAATGCAATTTTTATAATTTTTCAATAATTGAAGTTCTACATGGTTTCGTTTTCTTTTTAGACAAATCTCACCATTGAAATTAGTGCATTTTGATTCCATTTTAGAGGTATTAATAATTTGAATTTTCCTTCTATCTCAAACCTACTTCTACTTAACAATCTTCTTAAGAATAAAAATTAAGTTTTTTTGAAATTTTGTTTTTTCCTAAACCCTCAACTCAATTCTCCACCATACAGATTTAAAGCTCAAAACCCTATAGTGCAATAATATTAAGTTAAGAAGGTTCAAAGTCAAAAAATCTAGACTTGCAATGTCCAAAAAACCCTATGTTCTTCACTTTAAATGCAGATTTCTTACAATTTGAGTGGTCAAATTTTTTGAAATTTCTTCCATACATTTTCATACTAGGTAGGTATAAGATCTTATAGTTAGATGTGCAAAAAAAACAATTTAAATTTTTTTTTACTCTTTGCTATAGAAATGGTAGTTTTGAGTGTTTTTTGGTAGAAAAAAAGCCTTGGTCCTTTAGGGGTTAATTACCCCCATACAGTGGATTGGTTTAATTAACCACCATACATGTATTTTCCAAGAACAATTTTACTTGCAATTGATATGGAATATATGTGATTTATGTATGTATTCCGTATGAATTTTTTGTATCTATTTTGTATGTACTTTGTATGTACTTTGTATGTCTTTATCCGTATTTCATATATATATTTGTAATTTGTATTTGTGTTTTGTATCTGTAATCCATATGTGTATTATGTATTCTATATCCTCATCTATATCCATATCCTTAAAGGACTACCAAAATTGCCTCTCACAATGGCAATCAACAATGATTATTTACTTTTTAAATTGGAAATCAACGGCATTGGAGAGGTGGGGGGTTCAAACAAAGATCAATGGCTCTAGATTTTATCAAAACAATATGTGGGTCATTTATTGTAAAACCAAATGTGATTGCATCTTTTCCTTACATAGATATGTTACATAGTTGCATAGTAGAACCAAAAATAGGTGCCCGCATGATTAGCAGTTGTATAGTTTCGTTACATAGTTTCATAATAGACCCCAAAATAAGTGCTCTTGTGATTAGCAGTTGTACAATTTATACTCAAATATATGTAAACAAAAGTGTATATTTATTCATTGGTTGACACAAGGAAAACAACCATTTGAAGAAAGGGTCACAATTAGGTTGGGGATGGGCATTGTAACCTTCCTTTGCAAAGTGGACCCCAAGTTTTTCACGTATTTCACGTAGGTGAGGATACAAGTAAAAGATTGTCTCTACCTGGTGGCACTGACTCCAGGTTGATAAGGGTTGGTTGTCTCTCTTCACCCGAATGAGGAATCTTCAACTTCGAATATGAATTTCCAAAAAACTTTGAAACCTCCAACTTGGGTACATAGTTCAGGAAACTTTTTGAGTTTTAGCAGTTAATTTCCTTCAATTCTCATATTGAACCAGTTTTTGAAGAATTGAGTCCGGTTGTTTTCTCTATTTTTACTCAAAGTAAAAAATTTATAGATTTTTCACTGGTGTTTCTGCCGATGTTTTCAAATTACAACCAGGTTTTTTTCGAACACTGATTGGGTCTCTTGGCAGGTGCCTAAAAATGGATATATTCGTGACAAGAAGATTTACAAGGGGCAGTTGAAAAACTGATTTGGAGTACTAGCTCATCAGAAGAAATTTTAGCACAACCTGAGAAATTTTTGAAACAATTCCTGGCAAATATGTCAAATCTGCCAAATATGTACAATACAGGTAGAAGAAGAGCCCATGGTGGTCAAAAATGGGAGTTTGGCCTCATGCCATTCATAAAAAAATTTCAATTGTTCGCCCACATGAAGAGAAGTGTGAGAAATCATATATTGTTTTCACAAAGCATGAATTTACAATAAATCTTTGAAGTGTTGAGTGCATCATACTCCAAAAGAGTGTGTGGACTACCCAAAACCAAAAAACATTTGAATCCATGATGTAGTCCTACTTTATTCACCTAAAGTAGTCATAATATTTTCTGACATAGAAGGCCTAAAAAGTCGATTCTTACAATGAATTCACACTAAAAAATTGGAAGTTCCTAATGAGGTTACCAGTCACTCCATTACTACTATGGAAGACATGCACTATGGCCCAAACCTCCCATACTAAATGAACCCATAATGGGGTCATTCCCTAGATGTCCTCCACGGGGTCATGTGACCGCAATGGCTGTTTTACTTT
Organism: Climacium dendroides; assembly: GCA_950106755.1. Lineage (NCBI taxonomy): Eukaryota > Viridiplantae > Streptophyta > Bryopsida > Hypnales > Climaciaceae > Climacium > Climacium dendroides. The sequence goes on from OX467083.1 coordinate 21,797,975, forward strand.
ACAACTTGAGTGTGCCCCCTTACAAATCATTGACACAATACAATTGATCTTTATATGTAGTATTCTTCAAAAACTAAAATTGCTTAGCCATTTACTAATTTGTTGTTTTAGCAAATTTGTGTATGCCTAAATGTGATCTTTGATTGTTAATGTTTTGAATGGTATATATCAATTTTTGCAATAGATAGATTTTAACTTATTGAGCCTCAGCAACCAACCGAAGTACTCACAACATATAGTACTTTGATAAGGCAAGCAGGGCATTTCTATAGTAAGGAGCACTAGCTTTTATGTTGCAATGCACTACTTTTCATGGTAATTTTAATATTTTCAAATTTTAAAACCATCACCTATTAAATTATGGCCTACTATTTTTTTTTAATATTTGAGCATTTGATAATGGATTTAAAGAATAGATCAAAATGAAATATATTTTTAGCTCCCTATGATGAGATTAGAAAGATATTTTAACTCATGATTCTACAGTTGCTTTTGTCAAATGGGCACAAATTGGTGCACTAAAATGCTAGATACACAAAACACATTCACCTAATAATAATTTTGAAAAGAAAAAGTTGATCAATATGTACCCAAACTAAAGCCCCAACTATTAATCAATATATTTTTAATATAATTGATAAGGAAAACAACCTAGTGAACCAAGAAGGAACAACCCTCGGCTATTTCTTTCTCTTTTCCACAATACAATATTATTTTCAAAAAAATCAGTGTTATTCTTTTTTTTTTAAACACAAACACAATTTCCATTCATAGGAAAACAGTACAGTGAAGCAAAAGCTGTAGCCCTTGCCAGTTTCGTTTTCTTTTTGAACAACTTTTTCTAGATTTTTTCATTTTACATTTTTTTAAGGAGATCAAGATCACATAGCAAGCAAACATAATAGTCACAAATACATTCATTGTGTTATTTTATAGGAGGAATAAAATACAAGGAAACAAAAGAACACAAAAAGTAAAAAACAACAAAATGGATGAGGAGGAGCAACGGAAAATCAAGAGAGGTAAAAAATTCGAGAACATGTTGGATTTCGCTTTATCAATCTTTTATACTGAAAGCTTTTTAATCATCTGTAAACACAAAATGAAAAAATGTCATAACTTACACTCACAACTTCAGTACAATGTTATCAAGTATAGCTTACACTTCAATTATAAAAAAATTGAAAAATTTACATAGTGAATGAAACATCATAATTATGAGCTTGAATGTTTGTCAAATCCAAATCACTAAATGTAGTGGGATTTTGCTTTCAATGTTTTCATCCAAGAAATATTTTAAAATTCAATTTCTTTCCATCTTAACTTCTCCTTTGGTATATAATTTAGACTATTCTAATACATATCTTTAGTTGACATGATTTTCTTTACATAATAGAGACATTCTTGAATTCAAAGTCTAGTTTTTCATGTTCGGTTGTCCTTTGACCTCCCTAGATGTTGTGACATTTAATGATTTGTCTATCAAATGGATCTTCATCATAGACTTATGAAGTAGTTCATCTAAACAACCGTGTTTTTGACTTTGTTTTCTTCAAGAGCAACATCAAGTTTTTGTTGATACATGGCACAAAATTCTTCAAAACCAAAAATCTTTGGCAAGGAGTGTTGTTCGTCTATCAAAGTTCGTTGCACATCAAGAGCTCCTTCTTTAGCCACCTTGGCTTTGGCTACAAGGTCTTGAAAGGCCGGTACAATTGATTTTAAATGCTTTCCCTTCACAACTATGGGTTTACCATAATAATTTGATGTTGGAGATGATTTTGTAATACCAACGAAGTTGGATTTGGAAGTCTTGACCTTCCTCACCATGTATGTTTTCTTGAATCCACCCGCGGCCTTTTTTGCATTCATGTTAATCCCCATTGTTGTTGATTCTATTGTTAGTGCAAACTTAGTTAGTGAATTGTGACACTTTGTGATATCCAAGACTTGTTTCAATGATTGGAAATGGCACAATACTTAAAAAAATGTATTTGTACTAGTAGAAAGAGAGAAAAACATTTGCTTTGCTTGGAACCATTTAAAATGGTTTTCACTTGAAAGGGTTACTTAAAATGCACAAGTTGTTAAAGCACACAAAGAAGAAAATAGAAGAATGATGGTAAGCCTTCCAAATGAATTTGTGAAAGAAAACTAGTTGTATGTTTCTTGTTTATGTAGTGTTTTTGATATTCTACTTTTACATTAATCACAAGGGAAAAGTAAAAGCCATGTATCTTTATGAATTGATGAAAATGTAAAAGAAGAATTCATCTTCATTTTGATGGAATTGTTCCTTTGGGAGAGGGATGATTGACGTATATACATTTTAGAAATTAGCATAGGTGCCTCTGAAGGTGCTGGATGGTTCCTGGATTGTAAGCCTCCTGGATTGCAGCTAGACCGTAGTGTTTACAGGAGGTGGCTGGTAGGCCCAGGGGAACTGAATTTCACCCCCCCCCCAAAAAAAAGATGTGGCTTTGTTGGGAAGGGCTAAAACTCCCTTACAAATTGTGCGTTATGGTTAGTTAACCTTTAACTCCTAAAGTTACAAGGGCTTTTTCTTCATCAAAACTTACTCAAAACTGCCATTTCTATAGCAAAGAGAAAGAAATTTAATTAGTTGATTAATGTTTTTCATACATATCCGTAGGATTTTGTACTACACTAGTAGAAAAATGCATGGAAAAAATTTCAGAAACTTTGACTACGTAGATTGCAAGATATTTGCATTTGAAGTGAAGAAAACAAGTTAATTTAATACCTTGATTGGCTAGATTTTTTGACTTTGAATCTTCTTAACTTAAAATCTTTACACTATTGATTTTTATTTTATAAATTTTTATGTTGAAAAAATGAGTTGAGAATCTAGGGAAAAAATTTCAACAAAAAAACATTTCATTTTTAGTCACTAAAAAATTGTTAAATAGAAGTAGGTTCAGGATTGAAGGAATAACTAAACCATTAATAACTCTAAGATGGAATTGAAACACAATAATTTCAACAATGAGATTGCTCTAACAAGTAAATTTAACCGTACCTAATGTTTTTTTTAATTTGTAAAAATTGTATTAAAAAATGGATTGTATAAGTTATTTTTTTCAAGGAGATGCTTAGATTGCCCCAAAATTAAGATTGTCCATAACTTTTTCATTGCTAGCCTAAATGGAATGAATCAAAGCTTCAAATGTAGACAAAAATATAATCTTCAAGAAAAAAAAATTAATTTAAAAAAATTCAAATTTTTTGTGATTTTTTGGGGCTGCCCCTCGTGTTGCTTTTTGGATTCATGGTGGCATAACTTTTATTTCCGAGCATTGATTGAAATACATAAAAATTATATTCCCAGAAAGCTAATCTGATTTTCTATCTTCAAAAAATTCTTCAAAAAATTATATCAAAAATTGTGATCACACGAGTCTACCTGAAATCCTAAGAGTCCCTAATAGGGACTTTGGGACTTTAGGGATTAAACAACAACTAGTCACAGTGGAAATCATTTGGGGAGTCTACAAAGTGTTGACTTAAAAAATGCAAAAGCAGTCATTGGAAGACAAACTATTGTAGAAGACATTTTCCTTTCATAGTTGATATGAAGGATGAATAGTTGCATTTATATCTTACATGGAGAGATTCTTTGTCATTCATTAGCCAAAGAATGTCCTCCACGTCGTTTATGGGTTGAAATCAACCAACAATTAACTATAGTTCTTGTAATTAATATATCAATCAAAGCTGTTGATGTTGACATCTAATTAGAAGTCAATAGGAAATTTTAGATTCTTACCATGCAATTTATAGGCAAGGTATCAAAAAAAGTAATTTTTTAGGAGTTGACAATTGGTGTATTGAAAATAGATCCAGAAATACTTCCAGGAATGTTTATACCTTTTATTATTAATATCCAAAAGATGCAAACATCTTTTGGGTGCACTATCTCTTTTGAGCTCATTGTCATTGTGTCAAATTGCACAATGAGCTCAAAGGCTAGCTAATTAATGAATTGATTGTGTTTTCCATTAGTTCAATTTTTTTAAATCATTTATTTTTGGGCCTATTAATTTAACACTTCCTTTGTCACCCTTCATATATTTTTCGGATGCACTAGGGTTTGCATTCCATATGGAATATTTGACTATGAGGATGCAATATATATTTTGTATATGTATTTTATATATAAATTCATATATATTACATATATTTCTATCTGGTTTATGTATATTCTTGTATATATCTTGTATTCATATACATATACATATCAAGATCAATGAATCTCAATCCATTGCATCAACGGCCCAACATTTTTTCAATTTTAAATATAATCAACGGTACTTGGGGGAGCCAAATTTTTTGTTTATGTTAATCAATGGTCCCTATATTTTGGCACCCTGAGGTGGCGCCTCTTTTGGGTACATTGCATTGTGAGAGATTGTGATTTGAAAGTGTGATTAGTTATAGTCTAAAAATACCCCCCTACACATTGGCTTGGTTCAACCCCTGAAGGACCAATGTCCCTTGGGGGGACAAATGGGATTTTGGCAAGTACCTCTGGGTTGAATTTTTCTCATGATATAAAAAAAAATTAAAGAGAGAAAAAATGATTAGCTTCGTGGGAATATAACCTTTTTCAATTGGTACCTAGGAACAAAAATTATGCCCAAATAAGCTTAAAACAAGTGAGAGAAGGCAACAAAAGAAAAATTCAAAATTCAAATTTTTTTTTTGAATTATTTTTCTCATAGATTACATTTTGTCTACATGTAAAGCTTTGCTTCATTTTGTTTGGATTTGTGATGAGAAGGTTATGGACAATCTTCTTTTGGGGGCAATTAGAGCATTTTTTTGAAAAACTAACTTGTAGGATTCATTTAGGAATGCAATTTTTATAATTTTTTGAAAATTGAAGTTCTACATGGTTTAGTTTGTTCTTTAGAACAATCTCACCATTGAAATTAGTGCATTTTGATTCCATTTTAGAGGTATTAATAATTTGAATTTTCCTTCTATCTCAAACCTACTTCTACTTAACAATCTTCTTAAGAATAAAAATTAAGTTTTTTTGAAATTTTGTTTTTTCCTAAACCCTCGACTCAATTCTCCACCATACAGATTTAAAGCTCAAAACCCTATAGTGCAATAATATTAAGTTAAGAAGGTTCAAAGTCAAAAAATCTAGACTTGCAATGTCAAAAAACCCCTATATTATTCACTTTAAATGCAAATTTCTTACAATTTGAGTGGTCACTTTTTTTGAAATTTCTACCATACATTTTCATACTAAATAGGTATAAGATCTTACAGTTAGATGTGCAAAAAAAACAATTAAAATTTTTTTTTACTCTTTGCTATAGAAATGGTAGTTTTGAGTGTTTTTTGGTAGAAAAAAAACCTTGGTCCTTTAGGGGTTAATTACCCCCATACAGTGGATTGGTTTAATTAACCACCATACATGTATTTTCCAAGAACAATTTTACTTGCAATTGATATGGAATATATGTGATTTATGTATGTATTTTGTATGTCTTTATCCGTATTTCATATATATATTTGTAATTTGTCTTTGTGTTTTGTATCCGTAATCCGTAATCTGTATATGTATTATGTATTCTATATCCTCATCTATATCCATATCCCTAAAGGACTACCAAAATTGCCTCTCACGATGGCAATCAATAATGATTATTTACTTTTTAAATTGGAAATCAACGACATTGGAGAGGCGGGGGATTTTTTTATAACAAAGATCAATGGCTCTAGATTTTTTCAAAACGATATGTGGGTCATTTAATGCAAAACCAAATGTGATTGCATCTATTCCTTACATAGATATGTTACATAGTTACATAGTAGACTCCAAAATAGGTGCCCGCATGATTAGTAGTTGTATAATTTCATTACATAGTTTCATAGTAGAACGAAAAACAGGAGCTCTCATGATTAGCAGTTGTACAATTTACACTAAAATATATGTAAACAACAGTGTATATTTATTCATTGGTTGACATAAGGAAAACAACCATTTGAGGAAAGGGTCACAATTAACTTGGGGATGGGCATTTTTACCTTCCTTTGCAAAGTGGACCCTAAGTTTTTCACATAGGTGAGGATAAAAGTAAAAGATTGTCTCTACGTGGTGGCATTGACTCCAGGTTGATGAGTCTTGGTTGTCTCTCTTCACCCGACTGAGGAATCTTCGACTTCAAATATGAGTTTCCAAAAAACTTTGAAACCTCCAAATTGGGTCCATAGTCCGGGAAACTTTTTGAGTTTTACCATCATATTGAACCAGTTTTTTAAAGAATTGAGTCCGGTTATTTTCTCTATTTTTAACTATAAATAGAATTTTTATAGATTTTTGCGCTGGATTTTTTGGCGATGTTTTCAAATCGCAACCAGGTTTTTTCGAACACTGATTGGGTCTCTTGGCAGGTGCTGAAAAATGGATATGTTCCTGACAAGAAGATTTCCGAGGGGCAGTCGAAAAACTGATTCGAAGTACTGGCTCATCAGAAGAAATTTTAGCACAGCTTGAGAAATCGTTGAAACAATTCCTAGCAAATAATTATGTCAAATCTGCCAAATATGTACAGGTAGAAGAGCCCATTGGGGTCAAAACTGGGAGTTTGGCCTCATGCCATTCATTCATAAAAAAATTTCAATTTGATTTTCTCCCACATGAAGAGAAGTGTGAGAAATCATATATTCTTTTCACAAAGTATGAATTTACAATAAATCTTTGAAGTGTTGAGTGCATCATAGCCCAAAAGAATATGTGGATTACCCAGAACCAAAAAAATCTGAGCCCATGATGTTCATCTTCTTCACCTAAAGTAGTCATAATATTTTCTATCATGAAAGGCGTAAAAAGTCGGTTTTTACGATGAATTCACAATAAAAAATTGGAAGTTCCTAATGAGGTTACCAATCACTGTATTACTACTATGGAAGAGGGGCACTGTGGCCCAAATCTCACATACCAAATGAATCTGTAATGGGGTCATTCCCTAGGTGTCCACCACAGGGTCATGTTACCCCAATGGCTGTTTTACCTTACAACTTGAGTGTGTTCCCCTACAAATCATTGACACAACTCAATTGATCCTTATATGTAGTATTCTTCAAAACTAAAATTGCTTAGCCATTTAGTAATTCGATATTTTGGCAAATTTGGGTATGCCTAAATGTGATCTTTGATTGTCATTGTTTTGAATGGAATGTATTAATTTTTGCAATAGGTAGATTTTAACTTATTGAGCCTCAACAACCAACCCAAATATTCACAACATATAGTACTTTGATAAGGTAACTAGGGCATTTCTATAGTATAGAGTACTAGCTTTTATGTTGCAATGTACTACTTTTCATGGTATTTTTAGTATTTTCAAATTTTCAAACCATCAACTATTAAATTGTGGCCTACTATTTTTTTTTCAATATCCGAGCATTTGATAATAGGTTTAAAGAATAGATCAAAATGAAATATATTTTTAGCTCCCCATGATGAGATTAGAAAGATCTTTTAACTTGTGAATATGCAATTCCTTTTGTCAAATGAGCACAAATTGGTGCACTAAAATGCTAGATACACAAAACAGATTCTCCTAATAATAATTTTGAAAAGATAAAGTTGATCAATATGGACCCAAACTAAAGCCCCAACTATTAATCAATATATTGTTAATATTATAATTTTCCTGAGAAAAATCACTCTTTGACTTTTTTATTTTTTGTTTAGTTTTAAACATGCACAAATTCAATTCATAAGAGAAATAACATAGTGAACCACAAGGAATAGCCCTCGGCTAAGGTAGAGCCATCCATTCCCGATCAGAATTCAATAACCAACCTATAGAGTGCTTATTTCCAACTATAGCTAGAATGTGTTTTTTTCTCCTTTTCAAAATTGGGACCAATAAGTTAGTGACACATGTTCAAAATTAGTGAAAGATATAGTAGAAAACTTTGAGTTTGAAGGTACTTTTTGAGTGATTGGAATTGGAAGAGTCTATAGATTGGTAATGGGTTTGGAGCACTTTTTCCCTTTCAAAATTCATAGTAATTTAAATTCAAGTAATAAAATTATCAAAAATTTAGCAATCTTCCTCATTTCTATCCCTAAACCTCTGAAAATACTTGCTTTGCCTTGCACTATCCTAGATCATGTCTCCAATTGCTTATTTGGTCGACTATGGGGGGTTCTACCTTATTTCTTTCTCATTTCAACAACTTTTTTATAGATTTTTTCACTCTACTATTTCTAAAAAATCAGTGTGATTCTTTTTTTTTTAAAACACAAACACAATTTCCATTGATAGGGAAACAATACAGTGAATTAGATGCCACAACCCTTGCCAATTTCATTTGCTTTTCCAACAAAATTTTCTAGATTTCTTCACTTTACAATTGTTTTAGGAAGATGAAGATAAAACAACAAGCAAACATAACAACCACAAAAACATTCATTGTGAGATTTTAGAGAAGAAAAAAATACAAGTAAACAAAGAACACAAAAAGTAAAAAACAACAAAATGGACAAGGACGAGCAACGGAAAATCAAGAGAGGTAGAAAAGTACGAGAACATGTTGGATTTTGCTTTATCAATCTTTTATACTGAAAGCTTTTTAATCATCTGTAAACACAAAATGAAAAAATGTCATAACTTACACTCACAACTTCAGTACAATGTTATCAAGTATAGCTTACACTTCAATTATAAAAAAAATTGAAAAATGTATATAGTCAATGAAATATCATAATTATATCCTTGAATGTGTGTCAAATCCAAATCACTAAATGTAGTGGGATTTTGCTTTCAAAGTTTTCATCCAAGAAATATCTTAAAATTCAATTTTCTTTTGCATCTTAACTTCTCCTTTGGTATATAATTTAGACTATTCTAATACATATCTTTAGTTGACATGATTTTCTTTATACGATAAGAGACATTCTTGAATTCAAACTCTAGTTTTTCATGTTGCGGTTGTCCTTTGACCTCCCTAGATGTTGTGACATTTAATGATTTGTCTATCAAATGGATCTTCATCATAGACTTGTGAAGTAGTTCATCTAAACAACCGTGTTTTTGACTTTGTTTTCTTCAAGAGCAACATCAAGTTCTTGTTGATACATGGCACAAAATTCTTCAAAACCAAAAATCTTTGGCAAGGAGTGTTGTTCATCTATCAAAGCTTGTTGCACATCAAGAGCTCCTTCTTTAGCCACCTTGGCTTTGGCTACAAGGTCTTGAAAGGCCGGTACAATTGATTTTAAATGCTTTCCCTTCACAACTATGGGTTTACCATAATAATTTGATGTTGGAGATGATTTTGTAATACCAACGAAGTTGGATTTGGAAGTCTTGACCTTCCTCACCATGTATGTTTTCTTGAATCCACCCGCGGCCTTTTTTGCATTCATGTTAATCCCCATTGTTGTTGATTCTATTGTTAGTGCAAACTTAGTTAGTGTATTGAGAGAACTTGTGATAATCCAAGACTTATTTCAATGATTGAAAATGGCACAATACTTAGAAAATTGTATTTGTACTAGTAGAAAGAGATTAGATCATTGATTTTGCTTGGAACCATTTAAAATGGTTTTCACTTGAAAGGGTTACTTAAAATGCACAAGTTGTTGAAGCACACAAAGAAGAAGATAGAAGAATGATGGTAAGCCTTCCAAATGAATTTGTGAAAGAAACTAGTTGTATGTTTCTTGTTTATGTATTGTTTTTGATATTCTACTTTTACATTAATCACAAGGGAAAAGTAAAAGCCATGTATCTTTATGAATGGATGAAAATGTAAAAGAAGGATTTATCTTCATTGTGATGGAATTGTTCTTTTGGGCGGAAATGAATGCGGTATATACATTTTAGAATTTAGCACAGGTAGGGCTTCTCCGCCTATGAAGGTGATGGAAGCTTCCTGGACTGCAGCTGGACCGTAGTATTTACAGTAGGTGGCTGGAAGGCCTAGGGGAACTAAATATGACCCCCCCAAATGAAAGATGTGACTTTGTTGGGAAGGGCTAAAACTCTCTTACAATCTCTCTGTTTTGGTAAGTTAATCTTTAACTCGTAAAGTCTTAAGGTCTTTTATTTCATTGAGACTTATTCAAAACTACCATTTCCATTGCAAAGAGAATTTTTTTTAATTAATTAATAAATTTTTTGCATACCTAATCGTAGGATTTTCTATTCCACTAGTAGAAAAATGCGTGAAAAAAATTTCAGAAACTTTGACTACGTAGATTGCAAGATATTTGCATTTGAAGTGAAGAAAACAAGTTAATTTAATACCTTGATTGGCTACACTTATTGACGCTGAATCTTCTTAACTTAAAATCTTTGCACTATTGATTTTGATTTTATAATTTTTTATGTTGAGAAATGGAGTTGAGAATCTAAGGGAAAAAATTCAACAAAAAAACACTTCATTTTCACTCACTAAAAAATTGTTAAACAGAAGTAGGTTCAAGATTGAAGGAATAACTAAACCATTAATAGCTTTTAGATGGAATTGAAACACAATAACCCCAACAATGAGATTGTTCTAGCAAGCAGATTTAACCCTACCTAAAAATTCTTCTTGAAAATTTGTAAAAATTGCTTTAGAAAATGGATTGTATAAGTTATTTTTTCCAAGAAGATTCCTAGATTGCCCAAAAAACATGATTGTCCATAACTTTTTTGTCGCTAGTCCAAATCGAATGAATCAAAGCTTCAAATGTAGACAAAAATATAATCTTTGAGAAAAAAATTAAAAATTAAGAAAATCCATTGATTTTTTGGGGTTGCCCCTCAAAGTTGCTTTTTGGACTCATGGTGGCATAACTTTTGTTTTCGAGCACTAATTGAAATGAAAATTATATTACTGGAAAGCTAATCTAATTTCATAGCTTCAAGAAATTCTTTAAGAAAGTATATAAAAAATTATGATCACATGAGCTTACCCAAAATCCTAAAAGTCCCTGGTAGCGACTTTGGAACTTTAGGGGTTAAACAACAACTAGTCACAGTGGAAACCATTTGGATAGCCTATGAATTGTCGACTTAGAAAATGCAAAAGCACTCATTGGAAGACAAACTATTGTAGAAGACATTTTCCTTTCGCAGTTAATTTGGAGGATGAATAGTTGCACTTATATCCTACATGGAGAGATTTTTTGTCATTCATTAGCCAAAGAATGTCCTCGATGTCATTTATGGGTTCACAACATTTGAAATCAACCAACATCTAACCATGGTTCAAATGATTAAGATATCAAAGCTCTTGATGATGACATCTGATTAGAACCTACTGTTATTAATACCAAAAGATGTTTGCATGTTTTGGATGGACTGTCTCTTTTGAGCTCATTGTCCTTGTGTCGAATTGCACAATGAGCTCAAAGGCTAGTTAATTAATGAATTAATTGTGTTTTTGATTAGTTTAATTTATTTTAAGCCATTTATTTTGTACCTGTTAATTGAACACCTCCTTCTTTTCCACCCGTCATATATTTTTTAGGATGCAATAAGGTCTACATTTCATATGGAATATATGACTATGAGGATGCAATATATATTTTGTATTTGTATTTTGTATATGAATTCGTACATATTACATATATATTTCTAAACGGTTTATATAAATTTCTGTATATATCTTATATTCATATACATATTAAGATCAATGAATCTGAATCCACTTCATCAATGGTCCAATATTTTTTCACTTCTAAATATAATCAACGGTGCTTCGGGGTGGGGGCAAAATTTTTGTTCATGTTAATCAATGGTCTCTATTTTTTGGCACCCAGGGGTGGCACTAGGTGGGGTAGGCTACCTCTTTTGGATACATTGTGAGAGATTGTGATTTGATAGTGTGATTAGTTATAGTCTAAATATACCCCCCTACACATTGGCTTTGTTTAACCCCTAAAGGACCAATGTCCCTTGGGGGGACAAATGGGATACCTATGGGTTGAATGTTTCTCATGATTTAAAAAAACATTTAAAGAGAGAAAAAATCATTACCTTCATGGGAATATAACCTTTTTTCAATCAATGCCTAGGAACAAATATCATACCCAAATAAGCTCAAAACAAGAAAGAGAGGGCAACAAAAAAATAAATTCAAAATTCAAAAAAATAAATTTGAATTATTTTTCTCATAGATTATAATTTTTTACACGTAAAGCATTGGTTCATTTCATTTGGATTTGTTATGAGAAGGATATGGACATTCTTCTATTTCGGTCAATTACAACATTTCTTTTAAAAAACTAACTTATAGGATTCATTTATGAATACAATTTTTACAATTTTTCAAAAAAAAGTAGTTGTACATGGTTTAGTTTGTTTTTTAAAACAATCTCACCATTGAAATTAGTGCATTTTGATTCCATTTTGAAGGTATTAATAATTTAGATTTTCCTTCTATCTCATATCTCCTAAAGGACCACCAAGATTGTCTCTCACAATGGCAATCAACAATGATTATTTACTTTTTAAATTGGAAATCAATGGCATTGGAAAGGGGGGGGGACTTTTTTAAACAATGATCAATGGCTCTAGATTTTTTTTAAATAGTATGTGGATCATTTATTGCAAAACTAGATGTGATTGCATCTTTCTCTTACATAGATATGGTACATAGTTCCATAATAGAACCAAAAATAGGTGCCCACATGATTAGCAATTGTATAATTTCATTACATAGTTACATAATAGAACCAGAAATAGGTGCCCACATGATTAGTAGTTGTATAATTTCATTACATAGTTTCATACTAGACCCCAAAATATATGCTCGCATGATTAGCAGTTGTACAATTTACACTAAAATATATGTAAACAAAAGTGTATATTTATTCATTGGTTGACATAAGGAAAACAACCATTTGAGGAAAGGGTCACAATTAACTTGGGGATGGGCATTTTTACCTTCCTTTGCAAAGTGGGCCCTAAGTTTTCCACGTAGGTGAGGATAAAAGTAAAAGATTGTCTCTACGTGGTGGCACTGACTCCAGTGTTGATGGTCTCTCTTCAAGAAACTAAGGAATCTTCGGATTCAAATATGAATTTCCAAATCATAGTTTAGGAAACTTTTTGAGTTCTACTAGTTAATTTCCTTCAATTCTCATATTCAACTGGTTTTATAAGAACTGAGCCAAGTTATTTCCTCTAATTTTTACTCAAAATAGAAATTTTATAAATTTTTGTATCGGTTTTTTGCCAATGTTTTCAAATTGCAACCAGTTTGTTTCCCAATTTCCCCAGCTAACTTCGAACTAGCCGCTGGTTTTTTCCGAACATTGTTCTAAATACCTTCGAAACCTCCAAATTGGGTCCCTTGGCAGGTGCTGAAAAATGGATATGTTCCTGACAAGAAGATTTCTGAGGGGCTGTCAAAAAACTAATTTGGAGTACTAGCTCATCAGAAGAAATTTTAGCACAACTTGAGAAATTTTTGAAACAATTTCTGGCAAGTATGTCAAATCTGCCAAATTTGTCTAAGAGCCCATGGTGGTCAAAACTGGGAGTCTGGCCTCATGCCATTCATAAAAAATTTCAATTGTTCGCCCGCATGAAGAGAAGTGTGAGAAATTATATATTGTTTTCACAAAGTATGAATTTACAATAAATCTTTGAAGTGTAGAATGCATCATAGCCCAAAAGAGTGTGCGGACTACCCTAGAACCAAAAAAATTTGAAACCTGATGCTCATCTTATTGTAAGATCTTATACCTACTTAGTATGAAAATGTATGGAATAAATTTCAAGAATTTTGACCACTCAAATTGCAAGATATTTGCGTTTAAAGTGAAGAATATAGTTTTTTTTGTACATTGCGGGACTAGATTTTTTGACTTTGAACCTTCTTAGTTTAATATTATTGCACTATAGGGTTTTGTGCATTAAATCTGTATGGTGGAGAATTGAGTCAATGAATTTAGGAAAAAACAAAATTTCAAAAAAACTTAATTTTTATTTTAAAAAAAATTGTTAAGTAGAAGTGGGTATGAGATAGAAGGAAAATCTAAATTATTAATACCTCTAAAATGGAATCAAAATGCACTAATTTCAATGGTGAGATTGTTCTAAAAAACAAACTAAACCATGTAGAACTTCAATTTTCAAAAAATTATAAAAATTACATTCATAAATGAATCCTACTAGTTAATTATTCAAAAAAATGTTCTAATTGCCCCCAAAAGAAGATTGTCCATAACCTTCTCATAACAAATCCAAATGAAATTAACTAGAGCTTTATATGTAGAAAAAATATAATCTATGAGGAAAATAATTCAAAAAAAAATTTGAATTAAATTTATTTTTGTCCTCTATCTCTTGTTTTGAGCTTATTTAAGCATACTTTTTGTTCCTAGGCACCAATTGAAAAAGGTTATATTCCCATGAAGCTAATCATTTTTTCTGTCTTCAAAATTTTATTTTTTTTAAATCATGAGAAAAATTCAAACCATAGATACCTATCAAAATCCCATTTGTCCCTCTAAGGGACAATGGTCCTTTAGGAGTTAAACAAAGCCAATGTGTAGGGGATATTTTTAGACTATAACTAATCACACTTTCAAATTACAATCTTTCACAATGCAATGTATCCAGAAGAAGCAAACTAGGCCAAAATATAGGGACCATTGATTAACATGAACAAAAAATTTAGCACTGTTGATTATATTTAAAAGTGAAAAAATGTTGAACCATTGATGCTCAAAAGAGATAGTGCACCCAAAAGATGCAAAGATCTTTTAAATATTAATAACAAAAGGTATAAAACATTCCTTGAAGCATTTTCAAATCTATTTTCAATACACCAATTGTCAGCTCCAAAAAATTACTTATCTATTTATACCTTGCCCATAAATTGCATGGTAAGAGAATCCAAAATTTCCTATTGACTTCATGTCAACATCAAGAGCTTTGATTGATATTTTAATTACGGGAATCATTGTTAGATGCTGGTTGATTTCAAATGTTGTGAACCCATAAACGACATGGAAGATATTCTTTGGCTAATGAATGATAAAGAATCTCTCTATGTATGATATAAATGCAACTATTCATCCTCCAGATTACCTGTGACAGGAAAATTTCTTCAACAATAGTTTGTCTTCCAATGAGTGCTTTTGCATATTCTAAGTCAACAATTCATAGGCTATCCAAATGATTTCCACTGTGACTAGTTGTTGTTTAATCCCTAAAGTCCTAAAGTCCCTACCGGGGACTCTTACGATTTTCGGTAGGCTCATGTAATCACAATTTTTGATATAATTTTGGAAGAATTTCTTGAAGATAGGAAATTGTTGTTTAATCCCTAAAGTCCTAAAGTCCCTACCGGGGACTCTTACGATTTTCGGTAGGCTCATGTAATCACTATTTTTGATATAATTTTTGAAGAATTTCTTGAAGATAGTAAATTAGAATAGCTTTTGGGGAATAAATTTTTTATTTCAAGTAGTGCTTGGAAACAAAAATTATGCCACCATAAGTCCAAAATGCAACTCGAGGGGCAGCACCCAAAAAATCTCAAAAAGTTGAATATTTTAAAATTATAAATTTTATCCTCGAAGATTATATTTTTGTCTACATTTGAAGCTTTGATTCATTCCATTTGGACTAGTGATGAAAAAGTTATGGACAATCTTATTTTTCAAGCAATCTAAGCATCATCTTGAAAAAATAACTTATACAATCCATTTTTGAATGCAATTTTTACAAATTTCCAAGAAATATTGTTAGTTAGGGTTCGATTTGCTTGTTAGAACAATCTCACTATTGGGATTATGGTGTTTCAATTCCATCTTAAAGCTATTAGCGGTTTAGTTATCCATTCAATCTTAAACCTACTTCTACTTAACAATTTTTTAATGAGTGAAAATTAGGTGTTTTTCTGTTGAATTTTTTTTTCCTTGATTCTCAACTCATTTTTTCAACATAAAAAATTATAAAATCAAAATCAATAGTGCAATGATTTTAAGTTAAGAAGATTCAAAGTCAAAAAATGTAGCCAATCAAGGTATTAAATTAACTTGTTTTCTTCACTTCAAATGCAAATATCTTGCAATCTACGTAGTCAAAGTTTCTGAAATTATTTCCACGCATTTTTCTACTAGTATAATACAAAATCCTATGGTTAGGTATGCACAAAAAGAAGAAAAAGAAAAATTCCCTTTGCAATATAAATGGCAGTTTTGAGTAAGTTTTGATGAGAAAAAGACCTTAGGACTTTTGAATTTAAGGGTTAATTTACCATAACACAAAATTTGTAAGCCAGTTTTAGCCCTTCCCAACAAAGCCACAACTTTAATGGGTTTTTTTTGTCGGGGGGACATATTTAGTTCCACGGGCCATCCAACCACCTCCTATAAACACTACGTTCTAGCTATTGCAGTCCAGGAAGCTTCCAGCACCTTCGGAGGCATGAAACCCTGCCTATGCTAATTTCTAAAATGTATATACCCCCCTCCCAAAGGAACAATTCCATCACAACGAAGATGAATTCTTCTTTTACATTTTCATTCATTAATAAAGATACATGGCTTTTACTTTTCCCTTGTGATTAATGTGAAAGTAGAATATCAAAAACACTACATAAACAAACAACATACAACTAGTTTTCTTTCACAAATTCATTTGGAAGGCTTACCATCATTCTTCTATTTTCTTCTTTGTGTGCTTTAACAACTTGTGCATTTTAAGTAACCCTTTCAAGTGAAAACCATTTTAAATGATTCCAAGCAAAATCAATGTTCTTATCGCTTTCTACTAGTACAAATACATTTTTTTAAGTATTGTGCCATTTCCAATCATTGAAACAAGTCTTGGATATCACAAAGTGTCACAATTCACTAACTAAGTTTGCACTAACAATAGAATCAACAACAATGGGGATTAACATGAATGCAAAAAAGGCCGCGGGTGGATTCAAGAAAACATACATGGTGAGGAAGGTCAAGACTTCCAAATCCAACTTCGTTGGTATTACAAAATCATCTCCAACATCAAATTATTATGGTAAACCCATAGTTGTGAAGGGAAAGCATTTAAAATCAATTGTACCGGCCTTTCAAGACCTTGTAGCCAAAGCCAAGGTGGCTAAAGAAGGAGCTCTTGATGTGCAACAAACTTTGATAGACGAACAATACTCCTTGCCAAGGATTGTTGGTTTTGAAGAATTTTGTGCCATGTATCAACAAGAACTTGATGTTGCTCTTGAAGAAAACAAAGTCAAAAACACGGTTGTTTAGATGAACTACTTCACAAGTCTATGATGAAGATCCATTTGATAGACAAATCATTAAATGTCACAACACCTCGGGAGGTCAAAGGACAACCGCAACATGAAAAACTAGAGTTTGAATTCAAGAATGTCTCTATTGTGTAAAGAAAATCATGTCAACTAAAGATATGTATTAGAATAGTCTAAATTATATACCAAAAGAGAAGTTAAGATGGAAAAGAAAATTGAATTTTAAAATATTTCTTGGATGAAAACTTTGAAAGCAAAATCCCATTACATTTAGTGATTTGGATTTGACAAACATTCAAGCTTATAATTATGATATTTCATTGACTATGTAAATTTGTCAATTTTCTATAATTGAAGTGTAAGCTATACTTGATAACATTGTACTGAAGTTGTGAGTGTAAGTTATGACATTTTTTCATTTTGTGTTTAGAGGTGACTAAAAAGCTTTTAGTACAAAAGATTGATAAAAGGAAATCCAACATGTTTTCGTATTTTTTACCGCTCTTGATTTTCCGTTGCTCGTCCTCGTCCATTTTGTTGTTATTTACTTGTTGTGTTCTTTGTTTACTTGTATTTTTTCCTTCTATAAAATCACACAATGAATGTTTTGTGGATGTTATGTTTTCGTGTTGTTTAATCTGCATCTTCCTAAAAAAAGTGTACAGTGAAAGAATCTAGAAAATTTTGTTGGAAAAGGAAATGAAATTGGCAAGGGGTGTGGCTTCTGATTCACTGTATTGTTTCCCTATCAATGGAAATTGTGTTCATGTTTTAAAAAAAAAGAATCACAGTGATTTTTTTAAAATAGTAGAGTGAATTTTTTTTTAAAAGTTGTTGAAAAGAGAAAGAAATAAGGTAGAACCCCCATATTTGATCAAATAAGCAATTGGAGACATGATCTAGGATAGTGCAAGGCAAAGTAAATATTTTCAGAGGTGTAGGGATAGAAATGAGGAAGATTGCAGAATTTTTGATAATTTTATCACTTGAATTTAAATTACTATGAATTTTGAAAGGGAAAAAGTGCTCCAAACCCATTACCAATCTATAGACTCTTCCAATTCCAATCACTCAAAAAGTACCTTCAAACTCAAAGTTTTTTACTTTCTCTTTTATTAATTTTGAAGATCTGTCAATAACTTATTGGTCCCAATTTTGAAAAGGAGAAAAAGAAACATTTTTACTATTGTTGGAAATAAGTCACTTTATAGGTTGGCTATTGAATCCTAACCGGGAATGGATGGCTCTACCTTAGCCAAGGGCTGTTCCTTGTGGTTCACTATGTTGTTTCCCTCATCAATTGAATTTGTGCATGTTTAAAACTAAACAAAAAATAAAAAAGTCATAGAGTGATTTTTCTCAACAAAATTATAATATTAACAATATATTGATTAATAGTTGGGGCTTTAGTTTGGGTCCATATTGATCAACTTTATCTTTTCAAAATTATTATTAGGAGAATGTATCTTGTGTATCTAGCATTTTAGTGCACCAATTTGTGCCCATTTGACAAAAGGAATTGTAGAATCACGAGTTAAAATATCTTTCTAATCTCATCATAGGGAGCTAAAAATATATTTCATTTTGATCTATTCTTTAAATCCATTATCAAATGCTCAAATAATGTTTTTAAATAGTAGGCCACAATTTAATAGGTGATGATTTGAAAATTTGAAAATATTAAAAATACCATGAAAAGTAGTGCATTGCAACATAAAAGCTGGTGCTCTTTACTATAGAAATGCCCTAATTGCCTTATCAAAGTACTATGTTGTGAATATTTGGGTTGGTTGTTGAGGCTCAATAAGTTAAAATCTATCTATTGCAAAAATTAATACATTCCATTCAAAACATTAATAATGAAAGATCACATTTAGGCATACACAAATTTTCCAAAATGACGAATTAGTAAATGGCTAAGCAATTTTCGTTTTGATGAATACCACATATAAGGATCAATTGAGTTGTGTCAATGATTTGTAAAGGACACACTCAAGTTGTAAGGTAAAGTAGCCCATTGTGGTTACATGACCCGTGGTGGACATCTAGGGAATGTCCCCATTATGGGTTCATTTAGTATGTGAGATTTGGGCCACAGTGCATGTCTTCCATAGTAGTAATGGAGTGACTGATAACCTCATTAGGAACTTCCAATTTTTTAGTGTGAATTCATTGTAATAATCGACTTTTTAGGCCTTCTATGTTGGAAAATATTATGACTACTTTAGGTGAATAAAATGAGCATCATGGATTGAAATTTTTTTGGTTCTAGGGTAGTCCACACACTCTTTTGGACTATGATGCATTCAACACTTCAAAGATTTATTGTAAATTTATGCTTTGTGAAAACAATATATAATTTCTCACACTTCTCTTCATGTAAGAGAAAAATGGAAATTTTTTAATGAACTAGCGGTTGGCCCTTGCTATGCTACGCATTCACCATTAGAATTTCATTAGAATTTTTATGTATTAGATAGAATGCAAAGCAAGAATTTCAATAAACCTTCACAAGAAAATTACTAAAATCTTCATATAATTTTTTCAATAAATAAGCATATATTGAAATAAACAATAGAAATTTAATGAGTGATGAATGATATATGGTAAAAGATACACATATATTAGAATGCATTAGAAATTTGACTCAATTTTACAAACAATGGCAACCCAATAAGAAAAATTTAAAGGAAAAACTTGTAAATCTCAAAAGCTTTTAAAGCAATTTAATTGTTGTGAAATCTAATAAATTTCTCAAATCAATCGGTAGGAACAATAGAAAATTGAAATCAGAAGCTCAAAGCTCACAAAAGTATAAAATTATAGAAATGCAAAAGAAGTATAAAGTCAAGAAAAGCAATGGAATTGCTACCTTTATAATATCACCATATTGATCCTCTTTAATATCACCTCAATTGCAACGACTATATTATTTCTATAATATCACCCTTTGCAAAAAGTGATATTATAGAGGTGATTGTGAACTGCTACTCTATTTCAGTAATATAACATTGTGTGAAAATATGATTTCTATGTGTGCATGATTGGAAATCTTTTTATAGAATAATTATAATAATTATTTTAAAGACTTCTCAAAATCATTATCATGCATTCTATTTAAATATATCAAATTTTTACTAACATGTGACACAATGAATGTGTAGCATAGCAAGCACGAGCCCCTAGTATTAATGGTAGCATCTGTGATATTACAAAGGAACATGTGATTTTAGTAGTATAGCGGTTGGCGCTTGCTATGCTATACATTCATCATTAGAATTTTATAAGGATTTTTATATATTAGATAGAATGCAGACCAAAAATTTCAATAAATCTTCACATAAAAATGACTAAAATCTTTGTATAATTTTTTTATAAGTAAGCATATATTGAAATGTACAATAGAAATTTATTGAATGATGAATGAAACATATGCAACGGTAAATACTATAAAAGATACACATACATTAGAGTCATTAGAAATTTGACTCCATTGTTACAAAAAATGGCAATCCAAAATGAAGAATTGAAAAGAAAAACTTATAAATCTTAAAAACTTTGTGAACAATTTAATTGTTGTGAAATCCAAAATTGCTTCAATTGAATAAATTTCTCAAAATCATTTGGTAGTAGCAATAGAAAATTGAAATCATGAAAGCTCAAAGCTCACAAAAGTATAAAATCATAGAAGTGCAAAGAAGTGTAAAGCCAAGAGAAGCAATGGATTTGCTACCTCTATAATATCATCCTATGGATCCTCTTTAATATCACCTCAATTGCAACGACTATATTATTTCTATAATATCACCCTTTATAAAAAGTGATATTGCAGAAGTGATTGCAAACTGCTACTCTATTTCTATAATATCACATTGTGTGAAAATACAATTTCTATGTATGCATGATTAGAAATATTTTTACAAAATATTTTAAAAATTATTTTAAAGACTTATTGAAATCATAATCATGCACTATATTCAAATATATCAAAATTTTACTAATATGTGATACAATGAATGTGTAGCATAGCAAGCACGAGCCCCTAGTATTAATGGTAGCATTTGTGATATTACAGAGGGACTTATGATTTTAGTAGTATGATGGCATAAGGCCAAACTCCCAGTTTTGACCACCATGGGCTCTTCTACCTGTACATATTTGGCAGATTTGACATATTTGCCAGGAATTGTTTCAAAAATTTCTCAGGCTGTGCTAAAATTTCTGATGAGCGAGTACTCTAAATCAGTTTTTTGACTGCCCCTCGGAAATCTTCTTGTCAGGAACATATCCATTTTTCAGCACCTGCCAAGAGATCCAATTTGGAGGTTTCGAAGGTATTTAGAACAATGTTTGGTAAAAATTGGCGGCTAGTTCAAAGTTAGCTGGAGGAATTGGGAAAAAAACTGGTTTCAATTTGAAAACATCAGCAAAAAACCGATACAAAAATCTATAAAATTTCTATTTTGAATAAAAAATAAAGGAAATAACTAGACTCAGTTCTTACAAAACCGGTCGAATATGAGAATTGAAGGAAATTAACCTGTAGAACTCAAAAAGTTTTCTGAACTATGATTTGAAAAATCATATTTGAGTCCAAAGATTTCTCAGTCACTTGAAGAGAGACCATCAATACTTGAGTCAGTGCCACCACGTAGAGACAATCTTTTACTTTTATCCTCATCTACGTGAAAAACTTAGGGTCCACTTTGCAAAGGAAGGTAAAAATGCCCATCCCCAAGTTAATTGTGACCCTTTCCTCAAATGGTCGTTTTCCTTATGTCAACCAATGAATAAATATAAACTTTTGCTTACATATATTTTAGTGTAAATTGTACAACTGCTAATCATGAGAGCACCTATTTTCAAATCTATTATGAAACTATGTAATGAAATTATACAACTGCTAATCATGCAAGCACCTATTTTTCGTTCTACTATGTAACTATGTAACATATCTATGTAAAGAAAAGATGCAATCACATCTAGTTTTGCAATAAATGACCCATATACCATTTTGAAAAAATCTAGAGTTGTTGATCATTGTTTAAAAAAAAATCCCCCCCCCCCCCCCTCTCCAATGCCGTTGATTTCCAATTTAAAAAGTAAATAATCATTGTTGATTGTCATTGTGAGAGACAATCTTAGTAGTCCTTTAGGAGGTATGAGATAGAAGGAAAATCTAAATTATTAATACCTTCAAAATGGAATCAAAATGCACTAATTTCAATGGTGACATTGTTCTAAAAAAACAAACTAAACCATGTAGAACTTCCTTTTCATTGAAAAATTGTAAAAATTGCATTCATAAATGAATCCTACAAGTTAGTTTTTTTAAAAGAAATGCTCTAATTGCCCAAAATAGAAGAATGTCCATAACCTTTTCATAACAAATCCAAATGAAATGAACCAAAGCTTTACGTGTAAACAAAATATAATCTATGAGAAAAATAATTCAAATTTATTTTTTTGAATTTTGAATTTTATTTTTTTGTTGTCCTCTCTTTTGTTTTGAGCTTATTTGGGTATATTTTTTTGTTCCTAGGCACTCATTGAAAAAAACAGGTGTGTTTGTGATTCCATTTGATTGAAAAAAGGCTGTATTCCCATGAAGGTAATCATGTTTTCTTTCTTCAAATTTTTTTTTAAATCATGAGAAAAATTCAACCCATAGGTACCTGCCAAAATCCCATTTGTCCCCCCAAGGGACATTGGTCCTTTAGGGGTTAAACAAAGCCAATGTGTAGGGGGTATTTTTAGACTATAACTAATCACACTTTCAAATCACAATCTCTCACAATGTACCTAACAGAGGCAGCCTGCCTTGCCTAGTGCCACCTCCGAGTGCCAAAAAATAGAGACCATTGATTAACATGAACAAAAATTTTGGCCCCCCCAAGCACTTTTGATTATATTTAAAAGTAAAAAAATGTTGGACCATTGATGAAATGGATTGAGATTTATTGATCTTGATATGTATATGAATATAAGATACATACAAAAATATACATAAATCGTATAGAAATATACGTAATATGTATGAATTCATATACAAAATACAGATACGAAATATATATTACATCTTCATAGTCATATATTCCATATGGAATATAAACCCTATTGCATCCTAAAAAATATATGAGGGGTGAAAAAGAAGGAAGTGTTAAATTAACAGGCACAAAATAAATGACTTAAAAAAATTGAACTAATCGAAAACACAATTTATTCATTAATTAACTAGCCTTTGAGCTCATTCTGCAATTTGACACAATGACAATGAACTCAAAAGAGACAATGCACCCAAAAGATGCAAACATCTTTTGGGTATTAGTAACAAATGGTATAAAACATTCCTTGAAGCATTTTCAGATGTATTTTCAATACACCAATTGTCAACTCCTAAAAATTACTTATTTATTCATACCTTGCCCATAAATTGCATGGTAAAAGAATCCCAAGTTCCTATTGACTTCTAATCAGATGTTAGCATCAAGAGCTTTGATTGATATTTTAATTAACCATGGTTAGATGCTAGTTGATTTCAAATGTTGTGAACCCATAAACGACGTGGAGGACATTCTTTGGCTAATGAATGGCAAAGAATCTCTCCATGTAGGATATAAGTGCAACTATTCATCCTTCATATTAACTATGAAAGGAAAATGTCTTCTACAATAGTTTGTCTTCCAATGAGTGCTTTTGCATTTTCTAAGTCAACAATTTATAGGCTATCCAAATGATTTCCACTGTGACTAGTCGTTGTTTAACCCCTAAAGTCCCAAAGTCCCTACTAGGGACTCTTAGGATTTTGGGTAGGCTCGTGTGATCACAATTTTTGATATAATTTTTTGAAGAATTTCTTGAAGATAGGAAATTAGATTAGCTTTCCGGTAATATAATTTTTATTTCAATTAGTGCTTGGAAACCAAAGTTATGCCTCCATGAGTCCAAAAAGCAACTTCGAGGGGCGGCCCAAAAAAATCACAAAAAGTTGGATTTTCTTAATTAAATTTTTTTTTTTCTCAAAGATTATATTTTTGTCTACATCTGAAGCTTTGATTCATTCCATTTGGACTAGTGATGAAAAAGTTATGGACAATCTTGTTTTTTGGGCAATCCAGGCATCTTCTTGAAAAAAATAACTTATACAATTCATTTTTTGATGCAATTTTTACAAACTTTCAAAAAGAATTTTTAGGTAGGGTTTAATTTTCTTGCTAGAACAATCTCACTATTGGAATTATTGTGTTTCAATTCCATCTTAGAGCTATTAGCAATTTAGTTATCCCTTCAATCTTGAACCTATTTCTACTTAACAATTTTTTAATGAGTGAAAATTAAGTGTTTTTTTATTGAATGCTTTTTCCTAGATTCTCAACTCAATTTTTCATCATAAAAAATTATAAAGTCAAAATCAATAGTACAATGATTTTAAGTTAAGAAGATTCAAAATCCAAAAATCTATCCAATCAAGGTATTAAAGGTATTAAGTTAACTTGTTTTCTTGACTTCAAATGCAAATATCTTGCAATCTATATACTTAAAGTTTTTGAAATTATTTCCACGCATTTTTCTAATAGTGTAGTATAAAATCCTATGGTTAGGTATGCACAAAAAGAAGAAAAAGAAAAATTCCCTTTGCAATATAAATGGCAGTTTTGAGTAGGTTTTGATGAAAAAATGACCTTGGAATTGTAGGAGCTAAGGGTTAACTTACCATAACGTAGGATTTGTAAGCAAGTTTTAGCCCTTCCCAACAAAGCCACATCTTGAAAGATCTTTTTATTCAGAGGGGAGTCATATTCAGTTCCCTTGAGCCTTCTAGCCACCATACGTAAACACTATGGCCAAACTGCAGTCCATGAAGCTTCCAGCACCTTCGAAGGTGGAGAAGCCCTACTTGTGCTAATTTCTAAATTGTATATACCCCCCTCCCAAAGGAACAATTCCATCACAACGAAGATGAATTCTTCTTTTACATTTTCATTCATTAATAAAGATACATGGCTTTTACTTTTCCCTTGTGATTAATGTGAAAGTAGAATATCAAAAACACTACATAAACAAGCAACATACAACTAGTTTTCTTTCACAAATTCATTTGGAAGGCTTACCATCATTCTTCTATTTTCTTCTTTGTGTGCTTTAACAACTTGTGCATTTTAAGTATCCCTTTCAAGTGAAAACCATTTTAAATGATTCCAAGCAAAATCAATGTTCTTATCGCTTTCTACTAGTACAAATACATTTTTTTAAGTATTGTGCCATTTCCAATCATTGAAACAAGTCTTGGATATCACAAAGTGTCACAATTCACTAACTAAGTTTGCACTAACAATAGAATCAACAACAATGGGGATTAACATGAATGCAAAAAAGGCCGCGGGTGGATTCAAGAAAACATACATGGTGAGGAAGGTCAAGACTTCCAAATCCAACTTCGTTGGTATTACAAAATCATCTCCAACATCAAATTATTATGGTAAACCCATAGTTGTGAAGGGAAAGCATTTAAAATCAATTGTACCGGCCTTTCAAGACCTTGTAGCCAAAGCCAAGGTGGCTAAAGAAGGAGCTCTTGATGTGCAACAAACTTTGATAGACGAACAACACTCCTTGCCAAAGATTTTTGGTTTTGAAGAATTTTGTGCCATGTATCAACAAGAACTTGATGTTGCTCTTGAAGAAAACAAAGTTGAAAACACAATTGTTTAGATGAACTACTTCACAAGTCTATGATGAAGATCCATTTGATAGACAAATCATTAAATGTCACAACACCTCGGGAGGTCAAAGGACAACCGCAACATGAAAAACTAGAGTTTGAATTCAAGAATGTCTCTATTGTGTAAAGAAAATCATGTCAACTAAAGATATGTATTAGAATAGTCTAAATTATATACCAAAAGAGAAGTTAAGATGGAAAAGAAAATTGAATTTTAAAATATTTCTTGGATGAAAACTTTGAAAGCAAAATCCCATTACATTTAGTGATTTGGATTTGACAAACATTCAAGCTCATAATTATGATATTTCATTGACTATGTAAATTTGTCAATTTTTTATAATTGAAGTGTAAGCTATACTTGATAACATTGTACTGAAGTTGTGAGTGTAAGTTATGATATTTTTCATTTTGTGTTTCTAGATGGTTAAAAAACTTTTAGTACAAAAGATTGATAAAAGGAAATCCAACATGTTCTCGTATTTTTTACCTCTCTTGATTTTCCGTTGCTCGTCCTCGTCCATTTTGTTCTTACTTACTTGTTGTGTTCATTTGTGTACTTGTATTTTTTCCTTCTATAAAACCACACAATGAATGTTTTTGTGGCTATTATGTTTGCTTGCTGTTTAATCTCCATCTTCTTAAAAGAAATGTAAAGTGAAAAAATCTAGATTTGGTAAAAAAGAAAAAGAAATTGGCAAGGGTTGTGGCTTCTGGTTCACCGTATTGTCTCCCAGTCAATGGAAATTGTGTTCGTGTTTAAAAAAAAAGTATCAAATTGATCTTTTTTAAATAGTAGAGTGAAAAAATCTAGAAAAAAGTTGTTGAAATGAGGAAGAAATAGTTGAGGGCTATTCCTTTTGGTTCACTATGTTGTTTTCATTATCAATTGAATTTGTCCATGTTTAAAACTAAAGAAAAAAAAAAGTCACAGAGTGATTTTTCTCAACAAAATTATAATATTAACAATATATTTTTAATAGTTGGGGCTTTAGTTTGGGTCCATATTGATCAACTTTTTCTTTTCAAAATTATTATTAGGAGAATGAATTTTGTGTTAGTAGCATTTTAGTGCACCAATTTGTGCTCATTTGACAAAAGCAATTGTAGAATCATGAGTTAAAATATCTTTCTAATCTCATCATTCATAGAGAGCTAAAAGTATATTTTATTTTGACTTGTTCTTTAAATCCATTATCAAATGCTCGGATATTTAAAAAAAAATAGTAGGCTACAATTTAATACGTGATGGTTTGAAAATTTGAAAATACTAAAAATACCATGAAAAGTAGTGCATTGCAACATAAAAGCTAGTGTTCCTTACTAAAGAAATGGTCTAATTGCCTTGTCAAGTATTATGTTGTGAATATTTGGGTTGGTTGTTGAGGCTCAATAAGTTAAAATCTATCCATTGCAAATATTGATACATTCCATTCAAAACATTAACAATTGAAGATCACATTTAGGCACACACAAATTTTCCAAAATAACAAATTAGTAAATGGCTAAGCAATTTTAGTTTTGAAGAATACCACATGTAAGGATCGATTGAGTTGTGTCAATGATTTAGTAGATATTGACTTACATCTATATATATAGTTGTATTTCATGATCTAGCTTGCTTTTTTGTTATACCACCTAACTTCAATGTAAAAAAGTAAAAGCCATTCAATTGCCTTGAGAGAGCCTGCTCAAGTTATACCACAATATCAACACAAAAAACAACAAAATTTTAAGCTTATTGTTACAGTTTTCTACCACTATCAACATATTTAATGTTGCTATGTATATAGATAAGGTCCATTGTTTGAACTCCAACATTAAACATCAATTCAATTTAATTGGTGGTATGCCACATGCCATTTTGACATTTACATTCATTGAATGTGGCATTATTCATTTTACATATAAATATGGAAATTGCATGTCATCTACAACATTGTGCATTGCTAACTTAGGATTTCCACCTCCATCCCCTTCCCATCTACCTAATAAACCATTCATTTCCCTCCTTTCTGGATTGTTCACCATACTATTTTAACCTTGAACATTGCGAAGGACCGAAAATGACCAATGAATAATTTTCAAGGTTAGTTTTTGTAGATACACAAACAATACACCAATAAAAACATTTATCCAAGAATTTGATCATTTTTAGTTGACTATGACATGCTCCCGGGGTTAATGAAATTGCACCAATTGAACAAAATGATCAACTTGAACTTGAACTCTTTTAACCAATGAAAACCAACTGTAGCAACAAAACTTGCTTGCATTGAAATTATGCATTGTACAAGGAATACATGATATGGTCACGTATGCACCAACTTTGAATCAATCCTAGAAGGACAAATTGATTGCCATGGAAATCAATCTTTTGGGTATTGCGTGAATCATTTGCTTACCAAAAGAATTCCAAGAGTAGTCGTTGGAGGTAGTCAAACTACTTCGTAAGACCTTTATTTTTTACACAAAATTCCAAGGTTGAACATCTACACTTTTCTCCTACATAGAAGGATTCTCAGCAT
Source organism: Climacium dendroides (assembly GCA_950106755.1). Taxonomy (NCBI): domain Eukaryota; kingdom Viridiplantae; phylum Streptophyta; class Bryopsida; order Hypnales; family Climaciaceae; genus Climacium; species Climacium dendroides. The sequence continues at coordinate 21,826,481 of OX467083.1, forward strand.
CCACATCGACCTTCTAGGGTTAATCATGCAATGATGTTTGAAGGTCGTTCCATTCATTTTATTTCAAGAAAGCTTGCTTGGATTGCATTTGTGAAATATTTTTGAGGAGGGTGAACCCCGCTCAAGGGTGGAGTCTTTACTAAAAATAAAGCAAATTTTTGGAGGAGGAAGTTCAAGAGGATGGGGCCATTTGTTGCTCTCTTGAACGAGGAGCCCTTGAGCGGAATCATGGTGCACCTCCGGATGCAACCCTCGGCCAAGCCATCCCCATGATCCATATTGATTACGAGATGGACACTGTGTTGGTGGACGTGGAGAAGAAGAGCGGCGGAGGCCCTCCTCGGACAGTGGTGGAGCAAGTGCCTTATGCCTTGGACATCATCATGGAGGTTAGTCAACCCAACATATTTAGCTATTAATTTTTTTATTTTTAAAAAGAGTTTCTTCTTGGGTTGCTTTGCAATTGAAAGGGGATTTTGATGCACTAAAGTATGTGTTGCTTGGATATTGTATGCAAAAGTTATTGGAGGATTCAAGCATATAACCCTAAAATGATCACATGGATATCATATTGTCAATGTCATAGAATCTTAGTGCCATTCTCAACACCCAAAATTGTGACATTCATTTGTGTGGAGGTTTGAAAACAAAGACCGATATCTGGACCTAGGTCAAAGCCGGAACCTAAACCGTAAATCTAATTCAAATCCTACTTTTGGGGGGGATGGGGGAGCATTGCCATGATTCTTGGCACATAGAATTTTTGGTTCCAATTTGACGATGTTTGCCCAATGTTCACGTAAAGACTCGGCAACAACTTTAGTGAAGGAGTAGATGGCGCCTTACGTGACATGCCAGACCGCTTCACAATGAGCGGATGGCTCCTTACACTCAAAAAAAATTCTTTTCTTTTTCTTTTCATTTCTTTTTATTGTTCACATGATCTCTTAACGCATTGAGTGACGTATCAAAGAAATAGTGGTTGTTGCATCTTTATATCAGGCAACGACCTCGTGGGAAGGCCTTATGCAAATGATAGGCCCACCCTCGACTTGCCAACCTCGACGAGTCCCTCGTTTGCACAAGACCTTCCCACTCGGTCATTGCCCTATATATGCAAAAGAAATCAGAAATGAAATTCTCACCGGTGGTTTGGGATTTTTTTCAGACAACAAATCAACAGAGAGTCTACGAGCGATGTGCCAAGGCAATGGTGGAGGAGTTTTTGAATGGCTACAACGCCACAATCTTGGCGTACGGTCAAATTAGATCAAGCAAGACTTTCACAATGATTGGGGACACCAAGGTAAGGTACTTGATGGGGAATAGGAACACCTTAACCCCAGAGTGACCCTGGGGACAGAATGTGTCCTCAAACAATATATTTAGCTTAATTACAGAAAATCTACAACAAATTAGGGAATTTATTAAACTACATAATTGGGGGGGAGAAAATTCTAAAGATAACTCATATTGACAATTGCCCAGCTGACGAGTTGTTCATTTGCTAAGGCCACATCATCGACGCAGGGTTCCATTTTGAGACTCCAAAGGACAGTGTCAGGCTACCAGCTAGGATTGTTAGCCCGAGTCACTACTGTTGCCACCTGGAGAAAGTCAGTTACAAGACATCATTCCGTCCTTTGGGACACAATCATTCCCGCCACCAAAAACTTGTTCACACCAGCCAGTACACTCGTCTTGCTCACACAAAGACAGGGATTTAGAAACAATTTCCCTCTACTCAAATGAGGACTAGAATTAGGGTTTTGAGCGCTAGATTGTGAGTGGACACTATGAGGGGGCTTTGGATCCTTGCAAGGACTATCTTGGCCAAGAGTGGAATTTTGGTGGGAATGACTTCTATGTCCTGGTGATGGCGACAATGATAAGGAATTGGCGGCAACAGTGGAGAGGTCAAGATCCGCCACCAATTCCTGATTGCTTTCATGAAATATGTTTGCGGAATGGGGTGAGCGACAGCTTCTTTTTGGTATTTTTCTTTCTCCTACTACCTGCCATCCTTGCAATTGCGCAGTCGTTGCGGTAGACTGCAATGTGAAAGGGAGATGGCAAATTTATGGCCTGGCCGGGGTTGCCAATTCCTACAATCTCGAGTGCAGCAAGCCCGTGTCATTGACGCATGGCTTATAGAAATTCAGGCAGATGACAATCAGTAGAGACAAGTGCTCAGTTGCTTGGATGAAGGTCACTTGCTAAGCCTCCCTCGATGCACGTCAATACTTCAACTACCGGAGGTTTTGAAGCCAACGCATTGGAGAATTCTTTTCTATAGTAATGTTGCCCACATTTTAGGGTAGAAGAAAAGGCGCGATTTCCCTGACTTCTTTTTCTACGTGGTGAGGAGCATCTGGCCAAACAAGAATGAACAATATGGCTACTTGGGTGAAAGAGGCTGCCCATGTCGCGGCACAAGAGCGGTTGCTGTTGCAAAGCCCAACATGCAAACAGTGCATCAAGCGGCGAGAGAGGGAGCGCTTGAAGACGGAGAAGACAATCAAGCAAGGCGAGCACAATTTGGGATCCCTATCACAACGAGAGATTCAACACTCAACTTGGAGAACGCTTTATCACCGGTGGTTTGTCCACCCACAAATTGCAGGAGGTTGCAATTGTTCCCGATTGGAGTGCTGGCAAGCTTGCAGGAGGTTCCAACAACTCCCCTTCTACCAACAATTGCCAATCCACTGGGCGCTTTGGGCAACGACATCGTGAGATGAGGAAGAAGGAATTCTGTCAAAAACAAACTGAAGAATGCATGTTTATTGACAGGGAAGGGAGAGTCACAAGCAAAGGATGCATCAAGAGGAGTACACAAGGAAGAAGTATAAGGTAAGGAGGAAAGAGACATGCCTCCCCCACCCTATAGAGGCATTTAAGATGGTAATTGGAAAGGTCGGCAAAGAAGGGGAAGGGGCAACGTTGTGGAGGTTGAGAGGAGGGGGAGTGCAATTTTGGTCAAGGGTGCTCGTCGACAAGGGAAGAGGCGTAGGATGAAGAAGGGAAACAAAGACAATAATGAAGAATTAGAGGCAAGTTTGATTCGTAACATGGGAACACCGTCAGCTTGGGTGCAGCCGGCAATTCAACCTCAAAGGCAACCATGAAGCAATATATGCATGAATCTGTTGTTTTGTATGCAAGATTCAAGATACGCATTAGAGCAATTGGTTGCGGGCGGGCCGAGTGAAGTTGGAGATCATCACACGATTGGGGTACATGTTGGAGAAGGCATGAAGGATGATAATTCACCAGTTTGTAAGGAGATCCCTAGATTCGGCTGTGAGAGCGCAGAGTGCCTCAGGCTCATCCGAGAAGGCAAGCAAGCTGTATGTGAGGGGGAAGAATTCCAACATGACTAGCAGACTAAAGATAGCCTCCAGTGGTATAGTTCCTGCAGTGATGGGAGAAGGTACGTGCCTTCAATGGCAATGACGAGTCCTGGGCAACGAGAACTTTGGCTCATGGCTCTGGGATTGTCACTCACGTTCAAGTGCCTCGTCCAGTATTGGGACTTAGCCCACATGTTGGCGAAACTAACCTATTATTGGGTGAGGTAATGTGAGAATTTGAACAACTCATAACGGGAGCTACAATGTACAAGGTCCAGTTCAGTGGGGTACTTGGAACATGGGCAGTTGAGAAGGACAAATGTTACCCTGTACGCAAGGGGGATGGGATTGTAGCACCAGTAGCACTAGAAGGTGGCCGCAACCAAGATCTACTACTCAGTCAGGAGTCGACATTCATAGTGGACCTTCCTAGCTATCTTGAAGATGGAGGAGATGAGAGTGATGAAGCAGTAGCTGATCCGGATTGGGAGGCCAATTTCAGCGATTGGCAAGGGAACTCCGATTCAGGTAATTCTAACTAGGTCCTCTTAAATGACAAGTCTGATCCAGAAATCGTTGAGGACAATATGACTGATGTTCCTGATTTGGAGTTTGATTCGTTTAGCTTTGAGCATCGTTATGCCGCAAAGCATTGGGAGGATCTCAATACAACTCTTCTATCCAATTGCTTTCTTATCACAGGCCCCACTCCTGGGCTTGTGAAGCGTGTAGGTTGGCGTCCAACCCCTTTGCATGACTTCTTTGCACCCTATTGGCTAGACCGCACCTCAAATTGATTTGTGAGCACATAAATCAATATGCCAAGCAACCACAATATAATAACCATAGCAAATTGAATAGTGGTTCCAATTGGGAGGATGTGACACCACGAGAGATTCATTCGTGGCTCGGGATTTGCATCTACATGGGCTTGAAGAAGCTCCCCAACAATCGCTTGTATTGAGACAAAAGGAAGATGTTTGGCTGCCCCATCGTAAAAGCAACCATGCGTAGGCGCAGGTTTGAACAGATTTGTCGGAATATCCACTTGGTGGATTATATGCAGTTAGTTGTAGACAAAGCAAATACTAACTATGATAAACTTGGTAAGGTACATTGGCTACTAGAATCTTTCATATAAACTTGCAAGGAGCTTTACAAATGTGAGCGTCATACTTGTATAGATGAAATCATGATTTCGTATACAGGTAGAAGATGCGCCATAAAACAATACATTCCAGCAAAGCCTGTGAAATACGGAATCAAAGTTTGGATTTATGTGAATATTAAGTCTGGGTACATTTACGACTTAGAAGTGTACATAGGGCGAAAGGGTGATCGTGCAAAAAAGGATTTTGGATTATAGGTCGTCAAGGTTTTGGTATCCGATCTCAAAGGTTTCAATCACGTGGTTGCGACAGATTGATTTTTTACTTCCCCCCAACTGTTTGACGACTTGTTCAAGCAAGGGTTTCTTGCCACCGGGACAGTAAAACCCAACTGACTTGGTATGCCTCCCACTTTAGCTCCTTACTCGCATGTAGCTGGGGAACGTGGTGGGGTCATGGTGAAGATGCACCGTTCTCGGCGCATGTGCGCCATTGTTTGGTTCGATCGGATTCTAGTATTTCTCTTGAGCACTTTAATAGATCCATTAGCAGCGGGCACATTATGCTTCAGATGGAAGGAAGGCATTCCATACGTCTCCCATTTTGCTCGAGTATCAAGAAATGATGCGAGGGGTCGACTTAGTGGACCAATGTCGAATGGAATATACAGCTCAACAGAGGTCCCACAAGTAGTGGCACTGCTTGTTGCTATTTGTCCTCGATACCAACCTCCAAAATGCGTATGTTTTGTATAGGAGTCATGCCCTTGGTTCAGGGCAGAAGCGATTGTTATCTTGAGTAGAATTCCATTATGCGCTTGCCAATTGGTTATGTGACATTGAAGTGCGACCTGGCCGCACAGGCGCTTCTTTCAATCGCAGCGATCGGGGATTGCACTACTCAGCAAGTCACGTAAAGTTGAGGGCAAAGTGCGTCATCTGCGGGAGAAAGCAAATATGATATTGCCCAGGTTGCGAGGGGGCTTATATGTGAGAAAGTGCCTGCTACCTCAAAGTACATAGCATCCCAAAGTATGCCACCAAAGTTTTGAAGTGAGGACGTTTTGGAGGTTGGTTCAACAAAAAAAATTCTATTGTTTGTATTGTTGTCTCTACTATACCCACCATTTGGATCATTAGGTTTCACTGCTCATTTTTTGCAGTGAATATTGGATTCCCATAGCACGTTTGTGCCTCTTCGAACACCTTGAACTTTGGGAGCACGGGGACAAAGCTACCTTGTCATACTTGCAATAGTTTTGGGGGCCCATGTGTTGTGCACGTCGTCACCTATCTAACATAGAAAACAATATCTCAATCTACCCCTTTCCCATCATGCAGCTAAACCTACTCTATAAAATGCAAATTTGGTACGATCTGTACAATTTCAAATGTGTGAATCTTGTGCAATTTGGGTTGCAATTCGGGGTTGAAAAAATTGACACGATCCTCGTCATGTACTAATGCAATCTGTACGGTTACATTTCCTCTCCGAGGACTTCCCTAATTTGCAAATTTCATCTTCTGTTTGCATCTCTCACACGGCTTCACTACAAGAAAATATGTCCGAAATGACAGAAATTGGTCCTAAATGACAGAAATCAGCCCCTCCTAATTGACTGAAAATTGACAATTTTTTGTCAATTTGGACAATTTTCTGTCAATTTGGACAGTTTTTTGTCCTAATTGACATAAACTTGTCAAATTTCTGTCATTTAGGAGGGGCTGATTTTTGTCATTTAGGACACGTTTCTCTTGTACTGCTTGCACTGTCATGAAATCGGCGGGTTGTTATGGGGTTAATGCTAACTGAAAACTTAAATGCATCAGGGCACCCAATTTTTTCTTTCAATTGTTGAGTTCAGTGCTGTTCAGTGGCTTTCAAAAGTACAAGCAAACAACCATGCTTGGAAACAACTTTAATTTCATAAATAACAGAGAAAGCTCATATGAAAATTAGAAAGTGTTTCAAAATGTTCAAAACATATTCAAAATGTCAAGTAAAAATTGTGTGAAAATTAGGGCTGGTGCCGTACATTGAAGGTACAATTTATTTTTTAGGACATCTGCCTTCAAAAGTACCAATTGGTTGTGACACTAGTGAAAACTTGGCATGGGTAGGGAAGTGAATTGACCATGAGAAGATCCACAAGTAGTGCATAGTATGTGGGTCATACTCTTGATTTTTTGTGTGTAAAGGTTCGATTTAGCATTCTGGTGCTAAAATTGAATTTCCACATTAGATTCATAGGGGTCCATATCACATCACACCATGTACAAGATGATATGTGGTACTTTAAAAAATTTATAACAAGGATGACATGATGTATGCCAAATCAAACCTTCACTTAGGGTACTTACTTCCATGTTTCTACCAGTGTGAATTTATGTCAAATTAACAAAAATGACATTTGAATGTTTCTTATGAATTGTGGACCATAATATTGTCTGATTGTTTGTACTACCTAATGGTAGTCTGTTCCATGATTGTTTTGGATGAAGGTTTTTGTAGGGGGTATTTTTAGACTATAACTAATCACACTTTCAAATTACAATCTCTCACAATGCAATGTTAGTACCCAAAAGAGTCAGCTTGCCCCGCCTAGTGCCACCCCAAGGTGCCAAAAAATAGGGACCATTGATTAACATGAGCAAAAAAATTGGCCCCCCAAAGCACCGTTGATTGTATTTAAAAGTGAAAAAAATGTTGAACCATTGATGCTCAAAAGAGACAATGCACCCCAAAGATGCATTCATCTTTTCGGTATTAATAACAAAAGGCATAAAACATTCCTTGAAGCATTTCAGATGTATTTTCAATACACCAATTGTCAACTCCTAAAAATTACATATTTATTCATACCTTGCCCATAAATTGCATGGTAAAAGAATCCCAAGTTCCTATTGACTTCTAATCAGATGTTAGCATCAAGAGCTTTGATTGATATTTTAATTACAGGAACCATGGTTAGATGCTGGTTGATTTCAAATGTTGTGAACCCATAAACGACATGGAGGACATTCTTTGGCTAATGAATGACAAAGAATCTCTCCATGTAGGATATAAGTGCAACTATTCATCCTACAAATTAATTGTGAAAAAAAAATGTCTTCTACAATAGTTTGTCTTCCCATGAGTGCTTTTGTATTTTCTAAGTCAACAATTCATAGGCTATCCAAATGATTTCCACTGTGACTAGTCGTTGTTTAACCCCTAAAGTCCCAAAGTAACTACTAGGGACTCTTAGGATTTCGGGTAGGCTCATGTGATCACAATTTTTGATATAATTTTTGAAGGATTTCTTGAAGATAGGAAATTAGAATAGCTTTCTGGGAATATAAATTTTATTTCAAGTAGTGCTTGGAAACAAAAGTTAAGCCACCATAAGTCCAAAATGCAACTCGAGGGGTAGCCCCCAAAAAATCTCAAAAAGTTGAATTTTTTAAAATTATAAATATTTTCCTTGAAGATTATATTTTTGTGTACATTTGAAGCTTTGATTCATTCCATTTGGACTAGTGATGAAAAAGTTTTGGACAATCTTATCTTTCAAGCAATCTAAGCATCTTCTTGAAAAAATAACTTATACAATCCATTTTTGAATGCAATTTTTACAAATTTCCAAGAAATATTGTTAATTAGGGTTCAATTTTCTTGTTAGAACAATCTCACTATTGGGATTATGGTGTTCAATTCCATCTTAAAGCTATTAGCGGTTTAATTATTCCTTCAATCTTAAACCTACTTCTACTTAACAACTTTTTAATGAGTGAAAATTAGGTGTTTTTTTTGTTGAATTTTATTGCCTTAGATTCTCAACTCAATTTTTCAACATAAAAAATTATAAAATCAAAATCAATAGTGCAAAGATTTTAAGTTAAGAAGATTCAAAGTCATAAAATCTAGCCAATCAAGGTATTAAATTAACTTGTTTTCTTCACTTCAAATGCAAATATCTTGCAATCTACGTAGTCAAAATTTCTGAAATTATTTCCACGCATTTTTCTACTAGTGGAATACAAAATCCTACGGTTAGGTATGCGCAAAAAAAAAAGTTTTTTTCTCTTTGCAATAGAAATGGCAGTTTTGAGTAAGTATTGATGAAAAAAAGACCTTGGGACTTTAGGACTTAAGGGCTAACTTACCATAACACAAAATTTGTAAGCGAGTTTTAGCCCTTCCCAACAAAGCCACATCTTTAATGATTTTTTAAGTAACGGGTCATATTCAATTCCCCTGGACCTTCCAATAAACACTATGGTCCAGTTGGAGTCCAGGAAGCTTCTAGCACGAATGGAGGCAAAAAAGCCTGCCGGTGCTAATTTCTAAAATGTATGTACCGCATTCATTTTCCCCAAAGGAACAATTCCATCACAATGAAGATGAATCCTTCTTTTACATTTTCATTCATTAATAAAGATACATGGCTTTTACATTTCCCTTGTGATTAATGTAAAAGTAGAATATCAAAAACACTACATAAACAAGCAACATACAACTAATTTTCTTTCACAAATTCATTTGGAAGGCTTACCATCAATCTTCTATCTTCTTTAATTGCTCCAACAACTTGTGCATTTTAAGTAACTCTTTCAAGTGAAAACCGTTTGAAATGGTTCCAAGCAAAATCAATGTTCTAATCTCTTTCTACTAGTACAAATACAATTTTCTAAGTATTGTGCCATTTCCAATCATTGAAATAAGTCTTGGATTATCACAAGTTCTCTCAATACACTAACTAAGTTTGCACTAACAATAGAATCAACAACAATGGGGATTAACATGAATGCAAAAAAGGCCGCGGGTGGATTCAAGAAAACATACATGGTGAGGAAGGTCAAGACTTCCAAATCCAACTTCGTTGGTATTACAAAATCATCTCCAACATCAAATTATTATGGTAAACCCATAGTTGTGAAGGGAAAGCATTTAAAATCAATTGTACCGGCCTTTCAAGACCTTGTAGCCAAAGCCAAGGTGGCTAAAGAAGGAGCTCTTGATATGCAATGAACTTTGATAGACGAACAACACTCCTTGCCAAAGATTTTTGGTTTTGAAGAATTTTGTGCCATGTATCAACAAGAACTTGATGTTGCTCTTGAAGAAAACAAAGTTGACAACACGGATGTTTAGATGAACTACTTCACAAGTCTATGATGAAGATCCATTTGATAGACAAATCATTAAATGTCACAACACCTTGGGAGGTCAAAGGACAACCGCAATATGAAAAACTAGACTTTGAATTCAGGAATGTCTCTATTGTGTAAAGAAAATCATATCATCTAAAAATATGTATTAGAATAGTCTAAAGTATATACCAATGGAGAGGTTAAGATGGAGAAATATTGAATTGTAAGATATTTTTTGGACGAAAACTTTGAAAGCAAAATCCCATTACATTTAGTGATTTGGATTTGACAAACATTCAAGCTTATAATTATGATATTTCATTGACTATGTAAATTTTTCAATTTTCTATATTGAAGTGTAAAGTATACTTGATAACATTGTACTGAAGTTGTGAGTGTAAGTTATGACATTTTTTCATTTTGTGTTTATAGATGACTAAAAATCTTTCAGTATAAAAGATTGATAAAAGGAAATGTAACATGTTCTCGTATTTTTTACCGCTCTTGATTTTCCGTTGCTCTTCCTTGTCCATTTTGTTGTTTTTTACTTTTTGTGTTCTTTGTTTACTTGTGTATTTTCCTTCTATAAAATTACACAATGAATGTTTTTGTGGTTGTTATGTTTGCTTGTTGTTTTATCTTCATCTTCCTAAAACAATTGTAAAGTGAAGAAATCTAGAAAATTTTGTAGGAAAAGGAAATGAAATTGGCAAGGGGTGGGGCTTCTGATTCACTGTATTCTTTCCCTATCAATGGAAATTGTGTTTGTGTTTTAAAAAAAAAAGAATCACACTAATTTTTTTTAAATAGTAGAGTGGAAAAATCTATAAAAAAGTTGTTGAAATGAGAAAGAAATAAGGTAGAACCCCCCATAGTCGACCAAATAAGCAATTGGAGACATGATCTAGGATAGTGCAAGGCAAAGCAAGTATTTTCAGAGGTTTAGGGATAGAAATGAGGAGGATTGCTAAATTTTTGATAATTTTATCACTTGAATTTAAATTACTATGAATTTTGAAAGGGAAAAAGTGCTCCAGACCCATTACCAACCTATAGACTCTTCCAATTCCGATCACTCAAAAACTACCTTCAAATTCCAAGTTTGTTACTTTGTCTTTCACTAATTTTGAAGATGTGTCAATAACTTATTGGTCCCAATTTTGAAAAGGAGAAAAAAACACATTCTACCTATAGTTGGAAATAAGCACTCTATAGGTTGGTTATTGAATCCTCATCCGGAATGGATGGCTCTACCTTAGTTGAGGGCTATTCATTGTGGTTCACTATGTTGTTTCCCTTATCAATTGAATTTGTGCATGTTTAAAACTAAACAAAAAATAAAAAAGTCATAGAGTGATTTTTCTCAACAAAATTATAATATTAACAATATATTGATTAAAAGTTGGGGCTTTAGTTTGGGTCCATATTGATCAACTTTTTCTTTTCAAAATTATTATTAGGAGAATGTGTTTTGTGTATCTAGCATTTTAGTGCACCAATTTGTGCGCATTTGTCAAACGGAATTGTAGAATTACGATGTGTTATTATTCACATGGTTTCTGAACTTCTACATGATTAAGGGTATCCTTTGTGATATTACATTGGAACCCATGTAGTAGCATTTCTAAGAGATGTAAGCATAAATCAAAACAAATCTTTAGACTTCATCTTATTATATGTAAACTCTAACATTCTATTATGATTATCTATAGTATTGTCTAAAAGTTTCTTACTATATGTAGACAATATATCTATAAGTATATAATCATCAAAGGACCCATTGTTATATCCTACTATTAAGACTTTCTTATCACCTACTAAGTTATGTATAGTATCATATATACTAGATGAAGGATCCTCGCGTATTGTAGTCTTACCTACTATACCATTAATATCCCTATCACCACAATGAAACCTATAGGACATTAGGTAAGGTGTAATAACAGATGTTTCTGGTTCTACATAAGTTTCCATGTCATAGAACAAGAAATTAGTATATTCAGAATAGTCTATATACTCATTAGGAAGATTTAAGCTTATCTTATTAATCTCGTCTATAACTCCTTGATATATGTAGTAATGAGAATTATGGAGTACAAGTTCTATTTTAAACCTTGAATCAAAGTCTGAATTATAAGCTTCAAATGGTCTGTTATTAACAATAGAGTCTTTGTACACAATAACCTTTATATTTGTATATCTTTCAAATCTTCTTATTGCTCTTATAGGCACTTCTATCTTATTATTAATCTTCATATGCCTTCTTATCATGTCTATTTTAAATGGCGTATTCATGTTTAATGCATAATGTATACAACTAAAGAAGCAATCAAGCTGTCCATAGTATACAGGAGCATCTATCATCTTAATACAATCTGCATATAATGAAGAATATGCATATCCTCCTCTTTCTTCCTTAGGTTTATCATACACTACTAGAAAATTTTGTATTTCTGTTGTTTTGGTCGCGTTGATCCGGTCAAAATCTAACAAAAATCTGTTGAAACCAACAGATTTCTGTCAGATTTTGACCGGATCAACGCGACCAAAACAACAGAAATACAAAATTTTCTAGTAGTGATAGTAGATCTCAAATATGGCAGTTGAAATATCAAAGTCTTCCACAGCAAATCTGTAAGTTTCTACCCAGTCTTCTTCATTCCAATCGTATTCATCATATACTGCCATGTATCCTCCATGATGTATTTCCCTAATAGCTGCCATGATAGCATCAACTAATGGAAGACCAGTGGCTAAAAGCCTATTTCAAGTCAAGCTTATTCTTCTGAACATACGGTAATCAGCAGTAATCGTTAAGCACAGATTTCTAAATACCTTCTCCTTCTTAGACATTGCATAGGTCAATACATCCTCTATCCCATTCTACTTGTGCGTCATATCTATGTCTAGATATTACATCACATCGGACAATAGAGCTTACAGCTTCAGTACGGATATGATATCCAGAAGATTCTATGGGGTTAGTATTCTCATAGCTTTGCTCTGATGCTATGCCTTCACCCTCAAAACTAATAACAAGTTCCTCATTGAAGACATAGGAATCCATAGTGGATATTATGATAGTAATAGCACAGATGGTTACCGGTATTTTCAAAGTATAAATGTGGACAGATGATGCATGTATTTAGTGTATTGTTGTATCCAGGTAACAAGGACGTGTGGGGATGTCAGTTTTCCCGACATGCACCTCAAACATGTTGGTTGATCATGCCTCTCTTCATGACTGGAGGTACTCACACGAATTAAAATATCTTTCTAATCTCATCATGGGGAGCTAAAAATATATTTCATTTTGATCTATTCTTTAAATCCATTATGAAATGCTCGGATATTTAAAAAAAATAGTAGGCCATAATTTAATAGTTGATGGTTTGAAAATTTGAAAATACTAAAAATACCATGAAAAGTAGTGCATTGCAACATAAAAGCTAGTGCTCTTTACTATAGAAATGCCTTAATTGCCTTATCAAAGTACTATGTTGTGAATATTTGAGTTGGTTGTTGAGGCTCAATAAGTTAAAATCTATCTATTGCAAAAATTGATACATTCCATTCAAAACATTGACAATCAAAGATCACATTTAGGCACACACAAATTTGCCAAAACAACAAATTAGTAAATGGCTACTCAATATTAGTTTTGAAGAATACTACATATAAGGATCAATTGAGTTGTGTCAATGATTTATAGGGTCCACAATGCATGCCTTCCATAGTAGTAATGGAGTGATTTGTGACCTCATTAGGAGCTCCAAATTTTTAGTGTGCATTCATTGTAAGAATCGATTTTTTAGGCCTTCTATGTCAGAAAATATTATGACTACTTAAGGTGAATAAATTTTTTTTGGTTCTAGGGTAGTCCGCACACTCTTTTGGGCTATGATGCACTCCACACTTCAAAGATTTATTGTAAATTCATACTTTGTGAAAACAATATATAATTTCTCACACTTCTCTTCATGTGGGAGAAAAATTGAAATTTTTTTATGAATGGCATGAGGCCAAACTCCCAGTTTTGACCACCATGGGCTCTTCTACCTGTACATATTTGGTAGATTTGACATAATTATTTGCCAGGAATTGTTTCAAAAATTTCTTAGATTGTGCTAAAATTTCTTCTGATGAGCCAGTACTCCAAATCAATTTTTCGAAGGCCCCTCGGAAATCTTCTTGTCAGGAACATATTCATTTTTCAGCACCTGCCAAGAGACCTAATTTGGAGGTTTTGAAGGTATTTGGAACAATGTTCGGAAAAAACTGGCGGCTAGTTCAATGTTAGGCGGAGGAATTGGGAAAAAACCCGGTTGCAATTTGAAAACATCGGCAAAGAACTGGTACAAAAATCTATAAAATTTCTAAAAATAAAGGAAATAACCGGACTCAATTCTTCAATAACTGGTTCAATATGAGAATCAAAGGAAATTAACTGGTAAAACTCAAAAAGTTTCCCAAACTATGGACGCAATTTGGAGGTTTCAAAGTTTTTTGGAAATTCATATGCGAAGTCGAGGATTCCTCAGTCGGATGAAGAGAGACAACCAACACTCATGAAAGTCAGTGCCACCACTTAGAGATAGTCTTTTACTTTTTATCCTCACCTATGAAAAAAACTTAGGGTCCACTTTGCAAAGGAAGGTAAAAATGCCCATCCCCAAGCTAATTGTGACCCTTTCCTCAAATGGTTGTTTTCCTTATGTCAACCAATGAATAAATATTCACTTTTGTTTACATATATTTTAGTGTAAATTGTACAACTGCTAATCACAAGAGCACTTATTTTGGGGTCTAATATGAAACTATGGAATGAAATTTTACAACTGCTAATCCTGTGGACACCTATTTTTCGTTCTACTATGTAACTATGTAATATATCTATGTAAGGAAACGATGCAATCACATTTGATTTTGCAATAAATGACCCACATACCGTTTTGAAAAAATCTAGAGCCATTGATCATTGTTTAAAAAAAATCACCCCCCCCTCTCTAATGTTGTTGATTTCTAATTTAAAAAGTAAATTATCATTATTGATTGCCATGGTGAGAGACAATATTGGTGATCTTTTAAGAGGTATGAGATAGAAGGAGAATCTAAATTATTAATACCTCTAAAATGGAATCAAAATGCACTAATTTATATGGAGAGATTGTTCTAAAAAGCAAACTAAATCATGTAGAACTTCTTTTTTCGAAAAATTATAAAAATTGCATTTATAAGTGAATCATACAAGTTAGTTTTTCAAAAGAATCACAAAAATCACAAAAAGTTGAATTTTCTTAATTTTTAATTTTTTTTCTCGAAGATTATACTTTTGTCTACATTTGAAGCCTTGATTAATTCCATTTGGACTAATGATGAAAAAGTTATGGACAATCTTATTTTTTAGGCAATCTTAGCATTTTCTTAAAAAAATAACTTATATTCCATTTTTTATTGCAATTTTTACAATTTTTTCATCAAAATCATTAGTTAGGGTTAAAATTGCTTCTTAGAACAATCTCACTATTGGGATTATTGTGTTTCAATTCCATCTGAAAGCTATTAGCGGTTTAGTTATCCCTTCAATCTTGAACCTACTTCTACTTAACAATTTTTTAATGAGTGAAAATTAGGTGTTTTTTTTGTTGAATTTTATTGCCCTAGATTCTCAACTGAAATTTTCAACATAAAAAATTATAAAATCAAAATCAATAGTGCAAAGATTTTAAGTTAAGAAGATTCAGCGTCAAAAAATCTAGCCAATCAAGGTATTAAATTAACTTGTTTTATTCACTTCAAATGCAAATATCTTGCAATCTACGTAGTCAAAGTTTCTGAAATTATTTCCACGCATTTTTCTACTAGTATAATACAAAATCCTATGGTTAGGTATGCACAAAAAAAAAAAAAAAAAAATTCTCTTTGCAATAGAAATGGCAGTTTTGAGTAAGTTTTGATGAGAAAAAGACCTTGGGACTTTAGAACTTAAGGGTTAACTTACCATAACGCAAAATTTGCAAGCGAGTTTTAGCCCTTTCCAACAAAGCCACATCTTTAATGATTTCTTTTTGTTGGGGGCACATATTTAGTTCCCCGGGCCTTCCAACCACCTCCTATAAACACTACATTCTAGCTATTGCAATCCAGGAAGCTTCCAGCACCTTCAGAGGCATGAAGCCCTGCCTATGCTAATTTCTAAAATGTATATACCCCCCTCCCAAAGGAACAATTCCATCACAACAAAGATGAATTCTTCTTTTACATTTTCATCCATTAATAAAGGTACATGGCTTTTACATTTCCCTTGTGATTAATGTGAAAGTAGAATATCAAAAACACTACATAAACAAGCAACATACAACTAGTTTTCTTTCACAAATTCATTTGGAAGGCTTACCATCATTCTTCTATCCTCTTCTTTGTGTGCTTCAACAACTTGTGCATTTTAAGTATCCCTTCAATTGAAAACCATTTTAAATGGTTCCAAGCAAAACAAATGTTTTTGTCTCTTTCTACTAGTACAAACACATTTTTTATGTATTGTGCCATTTTCAATCATCGAAACAACTCTTGGGTTATCACAAGTTCTCTCAATACACTAACTAAGTTTGCACTAACAATAGAATCAACAACAATGGGGATTAACATGAATGCAAAAAAGGCCGTGGGTGGATTCAAGAAAACATTCACGGTGAGGAAAGTCAAGACTCCCAAATCCAACTTTGTTGGTATTACAAAATCATCTCCGACATCAAATTATTATAGTAGACCCATAGTTGTGAAGGGGAAGCATTTGAAACTAATTGCCATGGTTGTACCGGCCTTTCAAGACCTTGTAGCCAAAGCCAAGGTAGCTAAAGAAGGAGCTCTTGATGTGCAACAAGCTTTGATAGACGAACAACACTCCTTGCCAAGGATTGTTGGTTTTGAAGAATTTTGTGCCATGTATCAACAAGAACTTGATGTTGCTCTTGAAGAAAACAAAGTCGAAAACATGGTTGTTTAGATGAACTACTTCACAAGTCTATGATGAAGATCCATTTGATAGACAAATCATTAAATGTCACAACATCTAGGGAGGTCAAAGGACAACCGCAACATGAAAAACTAGACTTTGAATTCAAGAATGCCTCTTATCGTATAAAGAAAATCATGTCAACTAAAGATATGTATTAGAATAGCCTAAATTATATACCAAAGGAGAAGTTAAGATGGAAAACAAAATTGAATTTTAAAATGTTTCTTGGATGAAAACTTTGAAACCAAAATCCCATTACATTTAGTGATTTGGATTTGACAAACATTCAAGCTTATAATTATGATATTTCATTGACTATGTAAATTTTTCAATTTTTTTATAATTGAAGTATAAGCTATACTTGATAACATTGTACTGAAGTTGTGAGTGTATGTTATGACATTTTTTCATTTTGTGTTTAGAGGTGACTAAAGATTGATAAAAGGAAATCCAACATATTCTCGTATTTTTTTACCTCTCTTGATTTTCCGTTGCTCGCCCTCGTCCATTTTGTTGTTTTTTTACTTTTTGTGTTCTTTGTTTACTTGTATTTTTTCCTTCTATAAAATTACACAATGAATGTTTTTGTGGTTGTTATGTTTGCTTGTTGTTTAATCTCCATCTTCCTAAAACAATTGTATAGTGAAAAAATCTAGAAAAAGTTGTTGGAAAAGGAAATGAAATTGGCAAGGGGTGGGGCTTCTGATTCACTGTATTCGTTCCCTATCAATGGAAATTGTGTTCATGTTTTAAAAAAAAGAATCACACTGATTTTGTTAAAATAGTAGAGGGAAAAAATCTATAAAAAAGTTGTTGAAAAGAGAAAGAAGTAAGGTAGAACCCCCATATTCGATCAAAGAAGCAATTGGAGACATGATCTAGGATAGTGCAAGGCAAAGCAAATATCTTCAGAGGTGTAGGGATAGAAATGAGGAAGATTGCTAAATTTTTGATAATTTTATCACTTGAATTTAAATTACTATGAATTTTGAAAGGGAAAAAGTGCTCCAGACCCATTACCAATCTATAGACTCTTCCAATTCTGATCACTCAAAAAGTACCTTCAAACTCAAAGTTTTCTACTTTCTCTTTTACTAATTTTGAAGATCTGTCACTAACTTATTGGTCCCAATTTTGAAAAGGAGAAAAAGAAACATTTTAGCTATTGTTGGAAATTAGTCACTCTATAGGTTGGTTATTGAACCCTAATCGGGAATGGATGGCTCTACCTTAGCCGAGGGCTGTTTTTTGTGGTTCACTATGTTGTTTCCCTTATCAATTGAATTTGTGCATGTATAAAACTAAACAAAAAGTAAAAAAGTCATAGAGTGATTTTTCTCAACAAAATTATAGTATTAACAATATATTGATTAATAGTTGGGCGTGTAGTTGGGGCTTTAGGTTGGGTCCACTTCGTCTTTTCAAAATTATTATTAGGATAATGTTACGAACTAGTTCATAATGATGGTTACGTTGGTTGGAGGTTGGTTACTTTGTCTCCTTCCTTCTTAAACCATGTGAGGAGGTTTGTTCCTCACTTGACATTTTGCTTAATACAATGGAATACTTTCAATGTCACGTTTGCGTTTCTTAGTGTTTGTTTCTATATTAGGTTATGACCTCAAAGTATGAAAGGAATGTCGACTCTTGATTTTGTATCGTAACATAATGTCAAGTCCTTGAGAGTCCACATTTAGATGAGGAGGCAACCAGGTAGAGATGTATTTGGTTCTGACAAATGTGGGATGTTGCCTTTCGGGAAGTTATTGTGAAGTAAATAGGCTCGAGAGCTCTTGCAAATTTTTTATGGTGGTAGGAGTAGCAAACAATTTGTACGGTTTTCTTTTTCCAAAATTTTGCATGTTCTAGTCAACGTTTCAATGCAATTTTGTGTTGTTTGTTAGTTCTATCGAGGAGGTGATTTTAAGGTTCTGATGCAATCACCGCGGTTGATAGATAGGATAACGGCCAATTAATTGGTGGTGGTTAGGGAGGAAAGATAACAATGCTTGTCTACAATGGCAAGATTGTGGTGGGTGAAGAAGGTTGGAGAAGTCATGTTGTGAAGTTAGGTTAAGCTACTATGGATCGTGAGCACGTAGCCAGAGATCCGCGAGGGCTTACAATGCCGGAAGGAGTGGGGTCGGAGTTGGCCTCATTCATTCAACAACAAATTCAAAATGTGTTCCAAGCGGCGATTCTCCACTTGGTGCAAGAACTTTCAGAGCGCGCGACGTTGGGGTCAGGACCGGTAGCGTCATCCACATCTAGGGAGGAAAGGCGAGCACCAAGAAGGATGGAAGAGCCTCGAGGTGATGGATTTCACATCAAGGAATCAAAAGTGGCGGAACCAGACAAGTTTTCCGGAAAGAAGGGTAACGAAGTGTATCGGTGGCTTGCACAATTGCATTTGGTATTCCGAGGTAAGCCACGCACTTATAGTTTTGATGCCGATAAAGTCGCCTATGCTCTTTCATACATGACAGGGACTGCACAAAATTGGGCGATGCCACTTTTGCAAGCCCTTGATGAAGGACGTGAACATGAGCTGTTGACGGACTATGATGCTTTCCGGAAATCCATTATTGGGGTTTACGGTGACTTGGATAGGGAAGGTAATGCAGAAGACCATTTAGGACGGCTTAGGCAAACTCGTTCGGCGGCATCATATATTTCTACGTTTAATGAATATGCCGCTCAAGTCGAATGGAATGAAACTAGCTTGGTGGCTTGGTTTCAAGGAGGGCTCAAAGATGAGATCTTGGATTCCGTAGCCACCACAGAGACCCAACCACAAGGACTTCAGGATTGGATGGCAATGGCGTCACGGATTGACGAGAGGCTATGGGGTCGACGGCAAAATCGGCGGGTACAATCCGATTCCCTAAATGTTAGAATTCCAACCGCTCCTTTCCGGGATCCAAGTGCGAGGTCTCAAGCAAATTTGGGACTGGTGCCTATGGAACTTGGTGCGACTCGAGCCACACAAGCTTTGGCAAAAATGGTAGCAGAACGACTGGAGTATCAACGCCAGGGACGATGTTGGGGTTGCGACAGACTAGGATATATCAGAGCTAAGTGCCCCACAAATCCCTCTAGGCCACTATCAATTTCATCCACCATGGAGACGGAAGAAACGGCCTCGGGAAAAGAGGAAGCCCGGGACTAAGCGAGAGGATTCAGTACCCGGGCATCGTCCAGACGGCAGCGGCTACAATCCTGAAGCAAAGTATGATCACAAAACGAGGGGATGATGGGTTTGATCATGAGCAAGGTTTGCAATGGAAGGAATCTCTAATGATCCACGAAGATCCGGAAAGTGTATCGAGTCAATTGTCTCTACGGGCCACCTTGGACCCGGAGGCCCATATAACGTTGGATGCCACAATCAACTCCATGGCGGTCTCCACCCTAGTGGACTCAGGAGCCACAGGAATCTTCATGCATCCTGGAAAGATACCCATGGAAAGATACCCATGTATTTTGGGCATCCCTTGGTTGATTCGTCACGATCCAACTATTTGTTGGTCACAAAGGAGTGTAATGTTCAACTCAGCTTATTGTCGAGAGAATTGTACAATGCCGGAAATGATGAGCCTCCATTCCAGAATTGGAAATGATGCTTGGCAACGGTCAACGGATGGTGGGATCACTGCGAGTGCCCTAGATTTAGCGAGCGAAGTTCATAAAGAAAAAATGAAAAACAAGATTAGCGAAGGAGGAAATAAAAATAAAAATAAAAATAAAAAACAAGAAAAGGAAACAGGAAAAAGAAACAGGAACAGAAACAAGAAAGGCCCCGTTACAAGGAAGTTAATTGTCCCTACAAACTCATTTGTGTCAGCGGCCGCTTTTCGTCTTTCGGCGAAAGATGCAGAGATTTATGCGCTTGATATTTCTGAGGTGACTCCTTCAAGTACAAAGAACTCTTCAATTCCAGAGGAATTCCGTGACTTGAGAGGAGCTTTTAGTGAGCAGGCATCAAATGAGTTGCCAAATCACGACGTGGCGAACATGAAGATTGAATTCAAGGAAGGCCAGGAGCCACGGAATACTGGTCTCCGACCTATGTCACCGATGGAATTAGAAGAGCTTCGCAAGTATCTAGATGAAAATCTGGGTAAAGGATGGATTTGACGATCCAAATCCCCGGTATCAGCACCAATTATATTTACCAAGAAGAAAAATGGTTCCATCAGAGTTTGCGTGGATTATCGGAATTTGAATAAAGTCACAATCTGAAATCGCTACCCGTTATCCCTTATTCCGGAGCTCACAGACCGGTTGGTGGGGGCAAAGATTTTCACCAAGCTGGATATAAGACAGGCATACCACTGAGTGCGTATGGCATTGGGGCATGAGTTCAAAACGGCATTCAAAACACAGTATGGGTTGTTCGAGTATTTAGTGATGCCTTTTGGAATAACCAATGCGCCTGCCCAATTTCAATCTTACATGCATGAGATCTTTGGAGATCTATTGGACATTTCCGTAGTAATATATTTGGACAACATCCTCATTTTTTCAAAAGATCTGGAAGAACATGTACGAGTGGTGCGGGAAGTTCTTCAACGATTGGAGAAACATGGGCTTTATGCCAAGATGCCATATTTAACTTTTTTTGGACTTTTCAGGGAATTTTGGACTTTGTCCAACGGGAGATCTCCAGTTGTCATAGATATCTAAAATCTAAACTTGTTGTACATTTTTCAAAACACCTAGTCCAAAATCTATATCATATCTAGATTCCTAAAATCTATAGAAATCAACATCTACAACTGTCTTAGATGTCCCTTTACCAATTTTGGACTTTGCAAAGTCCAAAAGTAGTTAAATATGGCATCAAGGAATCAAAGTGTCAGTTTCATTGTCAATCCGTTGAGTTTTTAGGAATGGTGGTGTCTTCTAAAGGGTTGGAAATGTGCTAGGACAAGGTTCAAACCATCAAGGATTGGCCCACACCAAAAACTATGAAGGAAGTGCAAGCATTCCTTGGCTTTTCCAATTTTTATTGGCTTTTTATATGTGACTATTCTAGGATTACAATTCCCCTTACCATGTTGACAAAGAAGGATAAAAAATTTGAATGGCCCATAGAAGCGGACCGGGCTTTTACGGAACTTCGATTAAGATTTCTCCAAGCACCGGTGTCGTGTTGAGAGAGTTTGCTACGAGAAATCGCAAAGATTCTGGCTGCGACTGGGAATAGTTTTGCTATGGGTTTTGTCAAATCTTCTTATCTTGAGTCTTTGGTCTTCAATCTTCAAAACTTGAATCTTCACTTGACTCTTCACTCGAATCTTCACTTGATCTTCCGTTGGCCTATTCTGTAGTGGTTCTATAGGGCCAAGGATAAAGATGTGTAATAAGAAACAAGTCTTCGGACGGGTAAAACAGGACAGCCAAATCACGAGCTGACCGTCCGGAAATTGGCTCCTAAACTTCAAACCTACGGTGACCAGGAAGCGCCTTTCACCAGTAAGAACAACATAGAAGATCGACCATGTGGGTGATCAATCCCACTTCGTCGCCACAAACATAAAATGGGGCTACTACTGTCATAAAAATGACTCCATAGCCCGCAACCAAGTTTACAATGCAAAATTTAAATAACAACTAGCCCCCAAAACAGGTTGGGAAAACAAGAAATTCACAACGAGACTCCAAAACCGGCTAGGAAAAACAAGCCACAAGCCACAACACACGAATCTTCAACCTTCTTCCACTTTGAGTCTCAAATCTTCAATCTTAAGTCTTGAAAACTTTTTCACTCACAAACTTGAAGAAATTCCAACAAAAACTAAGAAAAACTAAGTCCCAAGCAAGCTGCAAACTTTGATCTAGTGTCACAGATGCTCTAGAAACTCAAATGCTAAGTGCTTTAGCAGTTTAGAAAGCTAACAGCACAATCTAATCACTCACAAAATTTGAAACTATTCTAAGATACTGTCCAAAAGTTCCTAAAGGGGAAAGTAGAAGTCTTCTTCTTCCTTACTAACCAAACACTGCCTCTTTAAACTGCAATAACTTTTGATTACAAGATCGAAATACTATGTGTGGGAGCAATTTGAAAAGCTCTTACTACTATCTATACGTTGTGAAAATATCACAATAATCTAAGATACTGTCCAAAAGTTATGAGAGGTAGAGTCTCGGCCTTCTCAAACAAGAAGGTAGAAATCTTCTTAACCTTTGATACTTCATAACTTTTGCATTACAACTCCAATTTGTATAAATAAACACAATTTGAAAAACTAAAATGATAATCTAAAACATATCAAAGTTTCAATTCCATCAAAGAAACTGACCAAAAGTTGTAAGCATTGAAGTTACGGCCTTTTTCCTTCAAGTTCAATCTCCACTCCAGACTTTGTCACCTCATAACTTTTTGATAAACACTCCAAACGACAAATATTATATCTTTTTAGAAAGACATAAACAAGGAAAATACACCACCCAAATATCAAGTCAAATAAGTAAGTACTCCAAAATCTATAGCTTGTTGAAGCCTCTAACCTCTCAATGGAGATCTTCACAATTTCAAACTTTCATAACTTTTGACTCCCAACTCCAAATTCAACTTACAAATACTCTTTGAAAATCTCTAAATACAAGGAATGTTGTGCCAAATTTTCATTACTCAATTGTTTATACTCCATGAGCTACATCCCCTCAAAATTCGGCCAAAAACCTCCCAAAACACATATACACTCTTTACTTACTTTTTTTCCCACCAACTAAGCATCTTTTCCCTCTTTTCCTCCCCATCTAAAGTGAAGGGTGGGGCACATCAGCCCATGCCCCTACCAAGACCTAAGATTCCAAACTAAATCCCCATTCACACTCTCCCTTAACTCCAAATTGCAAGTTAAATACTGTTACTAATTTTTCATTCTACATTAATAATCACACACTGTGATTTCAATAAAATACTCAAAGTAAAAATTAACATCCAATAAATGCTCACTAGAGGTAAAAAACTAGAGTTTCAATCAAAGCTTCATTCCATTTGCAGAAAGTTGAGAATGCGTTTGATGGTGGCAACAACATAATTTGCACGCTCGGCTTTCATCAATGGGTTGACTGGACCTTCCAATCAACGTTGGTGGCCACAACCACCTTCCACCAGCCGAACCATACAATAGTACTAATCGATGTTTTTTCCCTCATAACTCGCCTCAAATGTCACTTCCCGAGTGCCCGGCTCATTCAACACACCCAACTTGGAGCAAGATCACCAAAACACGAGCATCGGAATCAAGATTTTCGTGCCATCGCCGCTCTATGCGAGGTTGCTTCGGCGGTCGAGAAGGCCCAACTTCATCTCGAGGATGCCTAAGTGGCAATGCAAGATCTCGCACCAAAAAGGGTTGCTCCGGTAGTTGTGACAAGGAAAGCTCGAATTCAACCTCCGGTTGAGGCTCTTCATCTTGAGACTCAGAAAAAATCCTCCAGTTTGACATTCTAACTCTAAAGTAGGAAACAAAATCCACTATTGAAAAACAATGAAGCTCTAAGGCAAACCGTCCTCTTATATATATATCGGAACGGCGTCACCTTGAAGCTATCCAATAAAATATAATATAATATGTTTTTATATAATACACCAATCTACAACAGGACACCGGTATTGCTCCACCCCAATTTCGAATGACCCTTCATTGTAGAGGTGGATGCATCCGATGTGGCAACGGGTGCCATTCTTTCGCAGCACGGGGATGATGGGCATCTCCATCCTTGTGCGTTCCGTAGTTCAAAGATATCTCCAGCAAAACAGAACTATGATATCTATAACAAGGAGCTCTTAAGTATAATTTTGGCGTTTCAAGACTGGCGGGTATATTTGGAAGGATCACCGCATCAAACTCAGGTATTCTCGGACCTCAAAAATTTGGAGTATTTTCTTACTATGAAACAGTTAAACCGACGCCAAGCTCGATGGTCTGAATTCCTGTCCGCTTTTAATTTTGAAATTCACCACCAGTCAGGCTCGCTAAATGGAAGGGCAGACACTCTTTCTAGACGAGTGGATGTCACCGAGGGACAAAATAAAGAGAATTGACCCTTACTGCGATTGGCTGCACTTGAGTCTCATGAACTAGTATGGGCAGATGCGCAAATTATAGAACGACTTAAGGCAGCGTTGCAAGAGGATGCCACACTACAACCACTACTGTGATTTTTCAAAGACAACTCCAAGCAATCACCCCGGGATATATGCGGACGACTCCAAGGATACACTTTGGATGATGGAATCCTTCGCATTAAAGATTTGATATACATACCAGATGATGAAGAACTCAAGCGGCAAATTTTGCGATCTCAGCATGATGTACCAGCCGCAAGACACCAAGGGAGAGCTAAAACTTTGGATTTGGTTAGCCGAATTTTTTATTGGCCCACATTACGCCGTTATGTTCACCGGTACGTTGAGGGATGTGACTTGTGTCAACGGTCAAAATCAACTCACCATCCTAGATATGGACTAATGCAACCTATTCCGGCTGGTCATGCACCGTGGAAAAGAATTTCTACTAATTTCATAGTAAAATTTCCAAATAGCAATGGGCACGACTCTATCTTGGTGGTGGTCGATAAAAACACGAAACTAGGCCACTTTATTCCTACAAAGGAAACGGTTACCTCCAACGAGACCGCTTCATTATATCTACATAATATTTGGAAGCATCATGCCACACCAGAGGAGGTAATCTCGAATCGTGGGCCAGTTTTTGTCTCTAAGTTCATGAGAAGACTTTGCGAACTCCTTAGGATTCAGCCATCTCCAACCACAGCTTTTCATCCTCAGGCGGACGGGCAAACCAAGTGCTTGAGCAATTTCTTTGAACTTTCACTACAACTCGACAAGATGATTGGGTCGATCTCCTCCCAATAGCGGAATTTGCGTACAACAACGCAAGTCACTCTGCAACAGGGTTCTCTCCTTTCTACGCCACTTATGGTTATCATCCAGCGTTTTCGATTTCTACACCAACCACATCTACAATGCTCACCACGGAGGACCGAATACAACACTTGAAACAAGTCCACGAAGAACTTAAGGTCATGATAAAAATTGCAGGGGAGGACGCCAAACGCAACTATGACCGAGGGGTACTATTACAACCAACATTTCAAATAGGCAACAAGGTTCTTCTTCGACACAAGAATATAACAACAACGGAGCCGTCTCGAAAACTGGCCCCAAAGTTTTTGGGACCATTTACAGTAATTGCTAAACTCTCCGACGTTGTTTATCGTTTACAATTACCAAAAACATTGCGGATCCATGATGTGTTCCACGTCTCTTTGCTTGAAAGATATCGTCATGACTCCATTCCGGGACGACGCCGGTTACCACCTCCACCGATTACCACTCCTGATGGGGATGTTGAATGGGAAGTCCACGAAGTTCTTAATTCACGGATTTTTGGTTGGGGAAGAAGACTGCAATATTTTGTCTCTTGGGAGGGCTACGGACCGGAAGAGAATTCTTGGGAGCCGGCGGCGAATTTAGAGAACGCACCACTAGCGGTGGCAAAGTTTCATAAGAAACACCCTAAAGCGCCAGCACCGAACCATAAGAGAACTCTACCTAAAAAGGGGGATAATGTTACGAACTAGTTCGTAATGACGGTTACGTTGGTTGGAGGTTGGTTACTCTGTCTCCTTCCTTCTTAAACCATGTGAGGAGGTTTGTTCCCCCTTGACATTTTGCTTAATACAATGGAATATTTTCAATGTCACGTTTGCGTCTCTTAGTGTTTGTTTCTATATTAGGTTATGACCTCAAAGTATGAAAGGAATGTCAACTCTTGATTTTGTATCGTAACAAGAATGTATTTTGTGTATCTAGCATTTTAGTGCACCAATTTGTGCCCAATTGACAAAAGCAATAATTGTAGAATCATGAATTAAAATAAATTCCTATTCTCATCAAGGGGAGCTAAAAATATATTTCATTTTGATCTATTCTTTAAATCCATTATCAAATGCTTGTATAATTTTTTTAAAAGAGTAGGCCACAATTTAATAGGTGACGGTTTGAAAATTTGAAAATATTAAAAATACCATGAAAAGTAGTGCATTGCAAAATAAAAGCTAGTGCTCCTTACTATAGAAATGCCCTAATTGCCTTATCAAAGTACTATGTTGTGAATATTTGGGTTGGTTGCTGAAGCTCAATAAATCAAAATCTATCTATTGCAAAAATTGATACATTCCATACAAAACATTAACAATTGAAGATCACATTTAGGCACACACAAATTTTCCAAAATGATGAATTAGTACATGGCTACGCAATTTTAGTTTTGAAGAATACTACATATAAGGATCAATTCAAATTGTATGGCACACTCAAGTTGTAAAGTAAAACAACCATTGTGGTCATATGACCCCGTGGTGGACACCTAGGGAATGACCCCATTATGGGTTCATTTAGTATGTGAGATTTGCGTCACAGTGCATGTCTTTCATAGTAGTAATGGAGTGATTGGTGACCTCATTAGGAACTTCCAATTTTTTAGTGTGAATTCATTGTAAGAATCGACTTTTTAGGCCTTCTATGTTGGAAAATATTATGACTACTTTAGGTGAATAAGATGAGCATTATGGATTCAAATTTTTTTGATTCTACGGTAGTCTATGATGCATTCAACACTTCAAAGATTTATTGTAAATTCATACTTTGTGAAAACAATATATGATTTCTCACACTTCTCTTCATGTGGGCGAACAATTGAAATTTTTTTATGAATGGCATGAGGCCAAACTCCCATTTTTGACCACCATGGGCTCTTCTTCTACATGTACTGTACATATTTGGCAGATTTGACATATTTGCCAGGAATTGTTTCAAAAATTTCTCAGGCTGTGCTAAAATTTCTTTTGATGAGCCAGTACTCTAAATCAGTTTTTCGACTGCCCCTCGGAAATCTTCTTGTTAGGAACATATCCATTTTTCGGCACTTGCCAAGAGACCCAATTAGTGTTCGAAAAAACCTGGTTGCAATTTGAAAACATTGCCAAAAAAACCAGCGCAAAAATCTATAAAAATTCTATTTTGAGTAAAAAATAGAGAAAATAACCGGACTCAATCCTTCAAAAATTGGTTCAATATGATGGTAAAACTCAAAAAGTTTCCCAAACTATGGACCCAATTTAGAGGTTTCAAAGTTTTTTGGAAATTCATATTTGAAGTCGAAGATTCCTCAGTCGGGTGAAGAGAGACCATCAACACTGAAGTCAGTGCTACCACATAGAGACAATCTTTTACTTTTATCCTCACCTACGTGAAAAACTTAGGGTCCACTTTGCAAAGGAAGGTTAAAATGCCCGTCCTCAAGTTAATTGTGACCCTTTCCTCAAATAGTTGCTTCCCTTATGTCAACCAATGAATAAATATACACTTTTGTTTACATATATTTTAGTGTAAATTGTACAATTGCTAATCATGAGAGCACCTATTTTGGGGTCTAGTATGAAACTATGTAATGAAACTATATAATTGCTAATCATGCAAGCACCTATTTTTGGTTCTACTATGTAACTATATAACATATCTATGTAAGGAATAGATGCAATCACATTTGGTTTTGCATTAAATGACCCACATATCGTTTTGAAAAAATCTAGAGCCATTGATCTTTGTTTTAACCCCCCGCCTCTCCAATGCCGTTGATTTCCAATTTAAAAAGTAAATAATCATTGTTGATTGCCATTGTGAGAGGCAATTTTGGTAGTCCTTTAGGGATATGGATATAGATGAGGATATAGAATACATAATACATATATGGATTACAGATACAAAATACAAATACAAAACACAAATATAAGTTACAAATACATATATGAAATATGGATAAACACATACAAAATACATACATAAATCACATATATTCCATATCAATTGCAAGTAAAATTGTTCTTGGAAAATACATGTATGGAGTTTAATTAAACCAATCCATTGTATGGGGGTAATTACCCCCTAAAGGACCAAGGCTTTTTTTCTACCAAAAAACACTCAAAACTACCATTTCTATAGCAAAGAGTAAAAAAAATTTTAAATTGTTTATTTTGCACATCTAACTATAAGATCTTATACCTACCTAGTATGAAAATGTATGGAAAAAATTTCAAAAAATTTGACCACTCAAATTGTAAGAAATCTGCATTTAAAGTGAATAATATAGGGTTTTTTGGACATTGCAGGTCTAGATTTTTTGACTTTGAACCTTCTTAACTTAATATTATTGCACTATAGGATTTTGAGCTTTAAATCTGTATAGCGGAGAATTGAGTCAAGGGTTTAGGAAAAAACAAAATTTCAAAAAAACTTAAATTTTTATTCTTAAGAAAAATTTTAAGTAGAAGCAAGTATGAGATAGAAGGAAAATCTAAATTATTAATACCTCTAAAATGGAATCAAAATGCACTAATTTCAATGGTGAGATTGTTCTAAAAAACAAACTAAACCATGTAGAACTTCAATTTTCAAAAAATTATAAAAATTGCATTCCTAAATGAATCCTACAAGTTAGTTTTTCAAAAAAATGCTCTAATTGCCCCCAAAAGAAAATTGTCTATGACCATGTCTATGACCTTCTCATAACAAATCCAAATGAAATTAACAAGAGCTTTATGTGTAGAAAAATTATAATCTATGAGAAAAATAATTCAAAAAAAATTTGAATTTTGAATTTTTCTTTTGTTGCCTTCTCTCACTTGTTTTGAGCTTATTTGGGTATAATTTTTGTTCCTAGGCACCAATTGTAAAAAGGTTATATTCCCATGAAGCTAATCATTTTTTCTCTCTTCAAGTATTTTTAAAATCATGAGAAAAATTCAACCCATAGGTACCTGCCAAAATCCCATTTGTCCCCCCAAGGGACTTTGGTCCTTTAGGGGTGAAACCAAGCCAATGTGTAGGGGGGTATTTTTAGACTATAACTAATCACACTTTCAAATCACAATCTCTCACAATGCAATGTACCCAAAAGAAGTAGCCTGTTCCTAGTGGCACCTCAGGGGGCCAAAATATAGGGACCATTGATTAACATGAACAAAATTTTTGGCTCCCCCAAGTACCGTTGATTATATTTAAAAGTAAAAAAAATGTTGGATCGTTGATGCAGTGGATTGAGATTCATTAATCTTAATATGTATATGTATATAAATACAAGATACATACAAGAATATATACAAGAATATAGAAATATATGTAATATATATGAATTCATATACAAAATACAAATACAAAATATATATTGCATCCTCATAGTCATATATTCCATATGGAATGCAAACCCTACTGCATCCTAAAAATATATGAGGGGTGGCGAAGGAGGTGCTAAATTAACAAGCCCAAAAATAAATGATTTTAAAAAATTGAACTAATGGGAAACGCAATTAATTCATTAATTAACTAACCTTTGAGCTCATTGTGCAATTTGACACAATGACAATGAACTCAAAAGAGACATTGCACCCAAAAGATATTTGCATCTTCTGGGTACTAATAACAAAAGGTATAAAACATTCCTTGAAGTATTTCCGGATCTATTTTCAATACACCAATTGTCAACTCCTAAAAATTACTTATTTATTCATACCTTGCCTATAATTTGCAGGATAAGAATCCAAAGTTTCCTATTGACTTCTAATCAGATGTCAACATCAAGAGCTTTGATTAATATTTTTATTACGAGAACCATGGTTAAGAGCTCTGATTGATATTTTAATCATGTAAACCATGGTTAGATGCTAGTTGATTTTAGATGTTGTGAATCCATAAACGACGTGGAGGACATTCTTTGGCTAATGAATGACAAAGAATCTCTCCATTTAGGATATAAGTGCAACTATTCATCCTTCAAATTAACTGAGAAAGGAGAATGTTTTCGACAATAGTTTGTCTTCCAATCACTGCTTTTGCATTTTTTAAGTCAACAATTTATAGGCTACCCAAATTATTTCCACTGTGACAAGTTGTTTAATCCCTAAAGTCCCAAAGTAACTACTAGGGACTCTTAGGATTTCAGGTAGGCTCGTGTGATCACAATTTTTGATATAATTTTTTGAAGAATTTTTTGAAGATAGAAAATCAGATTAGCTTTCTGGGAATATAATTTTTATATATTTCGATCAATGCTCGGAAATAAAAGTTATGCCACCATGAGTTCAAAAAAACACACGAGGGGTAGCCCAAAAAATTCACAAAAAGTTGAATATTTTGAAATTAAATTTTTTTTCTTGAAGATTATATTTTTGTCTACATTTGAAGCTTTGATTCATTCCATTTGGACTAGTGATGAAAAAATTTTAGACAAAATTTTATTTTTCAAGCAATCTAAGCATCTTCTTGAAAAAATAACTTATACAATCCATTTTTTAATGCAATTTTTACAAATTTCCAAGAAATATTGTTAATTAGGGTTCAATTTGCTTGTTAGAACAATCTCACTATTGGAATTATGGTGTTTCAATTCCATCTTGAAGCTATTAGCGGTTTAATTATCCCTTCAATCTTAAACCTACTTCTACTTAACAATTTTTTAATGAGTGAAAATTAGGTGTTTTTTTGTTGAATTTTTTTTCACGCATTTCTCAACTCAATTTTTCAACATAAAAAATTATAAAATCAAAATTAATAGTGCAAAGATTTTAAGTTAAGAAGATTCAAAGTCATAAAATCTAGCCAATCAAGATTAAATTAACTTGTTTTATTCACTTCAAATGCAAATATCTTGCAATCTATGTAGTCAAATTTTCTGAAATTTTTCCCACGGATTTTTCTACTAGTGTAGTTTAAAATCCTACGGTTGGGTATGCACAAAATTTATTAACTAATTAAAGTTCTTTCTCTTTGCAATAGAAGTGGCACTTTTGAGTAAGTTTTGATGAAAAAAAGACCTTGGGACTTTAAGAGTTAAAGGTTAACTTACCATAACACAAAATTTGTAAGCAAGTTTTAGCCCTTCCCAACAAAGCCACATCTTTTATTTTGGGGGGGGTCATATTTAGTTCCCTTAGGCCTTCCAGCCACCTACTGTAAATACTATGGTCCAGCTGCAATCCAGAAAGCTTCCATCACCTTCAGAGGCGGAGAAGCCCTACCTGTGCTAAATTCTAAAATGTATATACCGCATTCATTTCCCCCCAAAGGAACAATTCCATCACAATGAAGATGAATCCTTCTTTTACATTTTCATCCATTCATAGAGATACATGGCTTTTACATTTCCCTTGTGATTAATGTAAAAGTAGAATATCAAAAACACTACATAAACAAGAAACATACAACTAGTTTTCTTTCACAAATTCATTTGGAAGGCTTACCATCATTCCTCTATCTCCTTTAATTGCTCCAACAACTTGTGCATTTTAAGTAACCCTTTCAAGTGAAAACCATTTTAAATGGTTCCAAGCAAAATCAATGTTCTAATCTCTTTCTACTAGTACAAATACAATTTTCTAAGTATTGTGCCATTTCCAATCATTGAAATAAGTCTTGGATTATCACAAGTTCTCTCAATACACTAACTAAGTTTGCACTAACAATAGAATCAACAACAATGGGGATTAACATGAATGCAAAAAAGGCCGCGGGTGGATTCAAGAAAACATACATGGTGAGGAAGGTCAAGACTTCCAAATCCAACTTCGTTGGTATTACAAAATCATCTCCAACATCAAATTATTATGGTAAACCCATAGTTGTGAAGGGAAAGCATTTAAAATCAATTGTACCGGCCTTTCAAGACCTTGTAGCCAAAGCCAAGGTGGCTAAAGAAGGAGCTCTTGATGTGCAACAAACTTTGATAGACGAACAACACTCCTTGCCAAGGATTGTTGGTTTTGAAGAATTTTGTGCCATGTATCAACAAGAACTTGATGTTGCTCTTGAAGAAAACAAAGTCAAAAACACGGATGTTTAGATGAACTACTTCACAAGTCTATGATGAAGATCCACTTCATACACAAATCATTAAATGTCACAACACCTCGGGAGGTCAAAGGACAACCGCAATATGAAAAACTAGACTTTGAATTCAAGAATGTCTCTATTGTGTAAAGAAAATCATGTCATCTAAAGATATGTATTAGAATAGTCTAAAGTATATACCAAAGGAGAAGTTAAGATGGAAAAAAAAATTGAATTTTAAAATATTTCTTGGATGAAAACTTTGAAAGCAAAATCCCACTACATTTAGTGATTTGGATTTGACACACATTCAAGGATATAATTATGATATTTCATTGACTATATACATTTTTCAATTTTTTTTATAATTGAAGTGTAAGCTATACTTGATAACATTGTACTGAAGTTGTGAGTGTAAGTTATGACATTTTTTCATTTTGTGTTTACAGATGATTAAAAAGCTTTCAGTATAAAAGATTGATAAAGCAAAATCCAACATGTTCTCGTATTTTTTTACCTCTCTTGATTTTCCGTTGCTCCTCCTTGTCCATTTTGTTGTTTTTTACTTTTTGTGTTCTTTGTTTACTTGTATTTTTTTCTTCTCTAAAATCTCACAATGAATGTTTTTGTGGCTATTATGTTTGCTTGTTGTTTAATCTTCATCTTCCTAAAACAATTGTAAAGTGAAGAAATCTAGAAAATTTTGTTGGAAAAAGAATTGAAATTGGCAAGGGGTGGGGCTTCTGATTCACTGTATTGTTTCCCTATCAATGGAAATTGTGTTTGTGTTTTAAAAAAAAAGAATCACACTGATTTTTTAGAAATAGTAGAGTGAAAAAATCTATAAAAAAGTTGTTGAAATGAGAAAGAAATAAGGTAGAACCCCCCATAGTCGACCAAATAAGCAATTGGAGACATGAACTAGGATAGTGCAAGGCAAAGCAAGTATTTTTAGAGGTGTAGGGATAGAAATGAGGAAGATTGCAGAATTTTTGATAATTTTATCACTTGAATTTAAATTACTATGAATTTTGAAAGGGAAAAAGTGCTCCAAACCCATTACCAATCTATAGACTCTTCCAATTCCAATCACTCAAAAAGTACCTTCAAACTCAAAGTTTTCTACTATATCTTTCACTAATTTTGAACATGTGTCACTAACTTATTGGTCCCAATTTTGAAAAGGAGAAAAAAACACATTCTAGCTATAGTTGGAAATAAGCACTCTATAGGTTGGTTATTGAATTCTGATCGGGAATGGATGGCTCTACCTTAGCCGAGGGCTATTCCTTGTGGTTCACTATGTTATTTCTCTTACCAATTGAATTTGTGCATGTTTAAAACTAAACAAAAAATAAAAAAGTCAAAGAGTGATTTTTCTCAGGAAAATTATAATATTAACAATATATTGATTAATAGTTGGGGCTTTAGTTTGGGTCCATATTGATCAACTTTATCTTTTCAAAATTATTATTAGGAGAATGTGTTTTGTGTATCTAGCATTTTAGTGCACCAATTTCTGCCAATTTGACAAAAAGAATTGTAGAATCATGAGTTAAAAGATCTTTCTTATCTCATTATAGGGAGCTAAAAATATATTTCATTTTGATCTATTCTTTAAACCTATTATCAAATGCTCCGATATTTAAAAAAAATGGTAGGCCACAAATGAATTGGTGATGGTTTGAAAGTTTAAAAATATTAAAAATACCATGAAAAGTAGTGCATTGCAACATAAAAGCTAGTGCTCCTTACTAAAGAAATGCCCTAATTGCCTTATCAAAGTACTATATGTTATGAATACTTGGGTTGGTTGTTGAGGCTCAATAAGTTAAAATCTATCTATTGCAAAAATTGATACATTCCATTCAAAACATTGACAATCAAAGATCACATTTAGGCATACCCAAATTTGCCAAAATATCGAATTACTAAATGGCTAAGCAATTTTAGTTTTGAAGAATACTGCATATAAGGATCAATTCAGTTGTGTCAATGATTTGTAAAGGGGGCACACTCAAGTTGTAAGGTAAAACAGCCATTGTGGTCATATGACCCCGTAGTGGACACCTAGGGAATGACCCCATTATGGGTTCATTTAGTATGTGAGATTTGGACCACAAAGCATGTCTTCCATAGTAGTAATGGAGTGATTGCTGTCCTCATTAGGAACTTTCCAATTTTTTATTGTAAATTCATTGTAAGAATCGACTTCTTAGGCCTTCTATGTTGGAAAATATTATGACTTCTTTAGGTGAAATTAGATGTACAAAAAAAACAATTTAAAAGTTTTTTTACTCTTTGCAATAGAAATGGCAGTTTTGAGTGTTTTTTTGGTAGAAAAAATGCCTTGATCCTTTAGGGGTTTATTACCCCCATATAGGGGGTTGGTTTAATTAACCCCCATACATGTATTTTCCAAGAATCAATTTTACTTGCAATTGATATAGGATATATGTGATTTCCATATGTATTTCATATGTCCTTATCCATATTTTCCTTATCCATATTTCATATATGTATTTGTAACTTGTATTCATATTTTGTATCCATAACCCATATATGTATTATGTATTCTATATCCTTATCTATATCCGTATCCCTAAAGAACTTCCAAGATTGCCTCTCACAATGGCAATCAACAATGATTATTTACTTTTTAAATTGATGCCATTGGAGGTTTTCTTTTTTTAAAACAAAGATCAATGGCTTTAGATTTTTTCAAAACAATATGTGGGTCATTTATTGCAAAACTAGATGTGATTGCGTCTTTTCCTTACATAGATATGTTACATGGTTACATACTAGAACCCAAAATAGGTGTTTGCATGATTAGTAGTTGTATAATTTCATTACATAGTTTCATAATAGATTTGAAAATAGGTGCTCTCATGATTAGCAATTGTACAATTTACACTAAAATATATGTAAGCAAAAGTTTATATTTATTCATTGGTCGACATAAGGAAAACGACCATTTGAGGAAAGGGTCACAATTAACTTGGGGACGGGCATTTTTACCTTCCTTGCAAAGTGGACCGTAAGTTTTTCACATAGGTGAGAATAAAAGTAAAAGATTGTCTCTACATGGTGGCATTGACTCCAAGTTGATGAATGTTGGTTTCACATAGGTGAGAATAAAAGTAAAAGATTGTCTCTACATGGTGGCATTGACTCCAAGTTGATGAATGTTGGTTGTCGCTCCTCACCCAACTGAGGAATCTTCGAATTTCAATATGAATTTCCAAAAAACTTTGAAACCTCCAAATTGGGTCTCTTGACAAGTGCCTAAAAAGACTACCTTAGAACCAACAAAATTTGAATCCATGATGCTCATCTTATTCACTTAAAGTAGTCATAATATTTTCTAATATGAAAGGCCTAAAAAGCTGATTCTTACAATGAATTCACATTAAAAAATTGGAAGCTCCTAATGAGGTCACCAATCACTCCATTACTACTATGGAAGACATGCACTGTGGCCCAAATCTCACATACTAAATAAACCCATAATGGTCATTCCCTACGTGTCCACCACGGGGTCATGTGCCCACAATGGGCTGTTTTACCTTACAACTTGGACTCACGAAGCCATTTGTTCTGCACGGCAGAGAGGGATACCTACAAATTACATCCATATCGATGAATGTCGATTCATTACTCCAGATATGAAGTCCTCCCGAGCCATTGGTTGGTTGCTCGAAAGTACGTCATGCTCTGGTCCGCAGAACCGTCAGTGTGGACTGGGGAATGTGGACAAACGAGGGCATCAAATGGCAGAAAGTAAGGGCGTGCCACCGGCTCTTGGTCCAAGGCACTGTACCTTCTCATGTCACCCATTGGGTAACCAGTGGCTCGCCCACTTTCCTTACAGTACTTTTCTTACTGGAAACTGTCCTTCACTTTCCGAAAAAAAAATCCCTCACCATGTGAAAAGATACCCCAGACGGAAACTAAAACTCGGTGACTGGCTGCAAAGAGATTTTCTATACAGAGGTTCGTAACTTAAGTTACTCCCAAAGTGACTTGTAATGATCGTTGATGCTGTGCAAGGAATCACAAAGAAAGGCAGGCGGGTCTGGTCGTTTCAAACCGCACGAGTTCGGAACTCACTGCCGAAATCTGGAAAGGGAGACGCCTCGACCGACACAAGGAACAACAAACCCTTCAGCTATTCACAACTAGTGGGAGACTCTCTCACGCTCGCTCCTGCAACAAGCTTGGAGAACCAGCAGTCTTCGAGGAGAATCAACTGCTGTAAAGTACATTGAGAAATGACGGAGCTCTTTCAATTGAAGCAAGGCCATTTATGAAAATACAAAGACGTCTGGTGAGATAGCAACATGGCCACATGGTTGACCGAATGGACCACTATCAACACGCAGAGTCCAAAGTGCGCATAGCTGAAACTCAGTTTCCCTCCTGACACAAATCTCCTCCTTCAATCAGAAGGGTCAAAATTGGACACCGGATCCCTGAAACCAGGTGACCCCCTCGACAGAGAGAGCACGATTTCAATATCAACACCCTGCAGGGAAAAGAAGGCGGGAAAAGAAAAAAGAAAAAAAAGAGACTCGAACAAAGCTCTACGCCACTGGAGGCCTCAGAACGTGATCCTGGGAAGTGTCGACAGCGGCAGGAGGCATCCATTGCCACATCGCCATGCCAGGATAAGCAGCCATTTGGGCGGCCTTCGTATTGGCAGCTTGGGTCTGCGCTGCATAAGCAGCTGCTGCTGCGTGCAGAGCTGCAGGATGAGGCATGTAACCCGCAGAATTGCTCATGGACTTCACCTGCTGCTCCAATCGTTCCTTGTCAGCCTTCAGTCGCGACTTCTCGTCACGCAGCTCATTCTTCTCAGCCTGTTCAAAACCAAGATCACCCAGTGTCAGTGCTGCAACTATGTGTGTCCCAGAAGACCTGAGATTGACCACACAGAAGGAACGGAACAGCAGGAGCAAAGGAAGCAGTAGGCCTCCACCTTCAAATCCTTGATTGCATCGCGCAGCTGGTCATTAGACTCTTGAAGAACTTGGGCCTCAGTCCGAAGCTGGGTCAGGATACGAACGGCGTCGTTCAAAATAGTCGCCTTGTCAGTCTTGGGTGGCCTGCCAGGTTCTAGTGCCGCACTCAATTCCAAGAACCTGAGATAAGCAAGACCACAGTGTAAACAGCCGTGGTCACAGCACAAATACCTCGGTCGACCATAAGAACAGCAAACATGGGACATATCATGCCACAGACCTGTCGTTGAGGCGATCGCGGCGCATCTTCTCCCGGCATGCCTTACTGCCAGAGCCACCACAAGTCTCCTCGCGAGACCTGAAGAGGTCACCAGGTCAGATGCCTTTCCAAGAAGGAACAAGCGAAAAATAAACAGAAATGTCAAGACAGCGAACATTTGGAACCAAATAGCATAAGGAAACCTGCAAGTAATGATTTATCTCTGCTCCATGACATGAGTCATCCAGGGCACATGTTTTGAGTCTCCATTCAATTGAGAGATTCTGCTCATTCCAAACTTGAAAACCAGTAGGGAAGTGTACGCCAATGCACTTAATACATACCGCATGTCAAACCAAAGAACGGAATCAATTTACTATTTACAAAATTCAGAGTACCGCGCACCTCTTCCTGGAAGAGCTTTTCTCAGGCACGTCGGACTCTCCCTTCGAACAATCATTGTCAAGACTGCACAAGGAGGAATACCGGGATTATGAACCGCCGAACATAACTACTGGCGAACAAGCCAGAAATGGCATGAATGTCGCAACCACATATTGGTTTCAAGGAACAAAATACCCCTAACTCATCTCAGCACTCAAACTACCCGCAATCACCACAAGATACCACCTCTCAGACTAATTCTAGAAGGAAATTTTCAAGGGATTTCAGATGAATAGCAAAGATGCCTAGCATCCCTTGAAGACGACACAGGCATCCCAAGCAGAGTAAGATGGGACCAAGGGGACGAGTGCTACTTAATTACACCTCTGGTACATTCACTCCATACACAGAGAGTCTCAGGAGCAGCACTCCACCCCCAAAAGTATGCCACAGAATCACTACAGTCATAACAAATATATAAAGAAACCACAAAGATCATCTACATAACGCCCAACCCAGCGAGAGCAAGATCTACTTCCTCATTCTGAAAAGCTACAAGCGAAATTGTCGAAAGTAAAGGCAAGTAGGACTAGAGCGACTGCAAAGGCAGCTAAAAGCATGTAGAGTGCCTTCGCACTTCAATGCTGCCGAATGCACGCCATAGTTACGCGCGAGTTCCATGAACCGACTCCGTAGGAGCTCATCACTAGGTTTTCTCTATAGTCGATGATCGTTTCGGAAACCCTTCACATTCTTCCTCGATAGAGGCCCGCATTTTTGGCCCAGAAGCAAGAACTCTATATGAAAGGAACCACGAAAGGGAAGAACATAAGAATAATCCTACCTGCAATCGACCTGCTCCATGTGGTCCCCTGCGGGGTGCTGGCTGGGACATGTCGTCCAGAAAAAAGGGTTGGACGGCTGCACCTCTTCCTCCGCGAGCAGCCCCTCCGCCAGATACGACATCCACTTGGTCGTACTCGACGGTGAGGACATCATCCTCCCCACGCCCGTGATCGCCAAACCCTCCTTCAGCACGACAAGCACTGATGAATTGCGAAACCCTCACACAGCCACGACGAACCCACCCTGAAGCTCACGCCCACACCCGCCACACCCACGACGCAAACCCAAACCACTCCTCCCACAAACCATGAAACACTGAGACCCCACAGACGCCACGACGTCCCGAATGCGTCGTCCCGAGAAAAGCTACAATCGCGAAAGCTCCCTCTGCAACCCCCAGAACCCACCAAGAGAAAAGACGAAACGGGGACAGATTCCGGTGGGTTGCGAAATGTGAGGGCAATTTGGTATATTGAATTGGCGAGAGATGGATTGAAGTGGAGAATAGGGAGGATTTGCTTGTTCTTGTTGTGGGTTCGGAATCTCCAAGGGACGCTGTTTGTTGGGTTCCGCCACGCAAGGTCCGTCCGCCGGTGGTTAAAGTCTAGCGCACGAAAGGGCTCCAGGGTTGGATCCAGGGCTGGCTGGCTCGGACCCTGGCCAGGTGGCGGACCAAGTTGCCGAGGCTGAACTGAAGGGAGGGAGGGCTGAAAGCGACCAAGGGGGTACATTTGGCTTTCGTCAGTGTACCAGAGGTGAACATGTGACGGGTCAGAGCTTTATGTGATTCCAACTTCAAAAATGCACAACTAAGTCTGGGCTGACTTCCATACAATATAAACTAATGTATGTATGAAAACCATCGTGAATAAAGAGTCTGTTGGAGATAGTTCAACTTGTCATGTCTCATGGACTGACATGAGTCTACCACTTCCACGTACCACTTCCACGCACCTAGGAGCAGCCAAACTTTGCATAAAAATCAAAACAATTTTGGAATTCAACATGGAAATGTGCAACAATTGCAATAGGGGAATCATGTTTGTTGACTAAGAATCTTTTGGAGGGAGGCTCGTGAAAAAACAAGGGAGGCACTCGTATTGGACTCTTGAAAATCTACTTTCAATGTTGAATTTGAACTTTTGGGTTCCTTCCAACTTGATATCAAGGCAAAGCAACTAGAATGTAGTTTCTCCTTACTTTCATGGAAATGAAAGCACCATGAAACTTTAGTTGGTGAAGAAAATTTGGAATGTAGAGAATTTGAAAATTCATTTTTGATTCGGACACAACATAGAAGTTTGCACTAATTATAGGAAGGTCCAAGAAAATATAAAATGACTTGAGTTGGATGTGAATTCCATTTATCTTAAGGAAAATTTACCTAAAAAGTCAAAATCCCCCCAATTGTGAATCAACAAGTAAATGGTCCCTTTATAAACATCCTATTGGATTGAGGATTTTTTTTATATGTTTAGAACAAATTATATTAGGAATCTCAATATTTTGAAATGAACAAGTGCCTTATGTGGGAGTGCTTGTAGAAAACAAACTTTTACAATTTTCCAGATAGGAAGTACATTCCAATTGGGTTTTTTTTCATCAAGAAGATATTTATCATCATTGAGTTTATTTTTCCTCTTCATTTGCCTATAAGAGTGTTTTGATTCTTTTACCTTTAAAATTTTCTTTCTCATCATTAGACAAGGAATTCAAAATCCTTCACTTTTAATACAATTATGAATGCAATAGTTCAATAACAAAATTTCAATGAGATTTTTTTATCTCATTCAACCCCTAAAGTCCAAAGGCCTCTTTCCCATCTAAAACCACTCAAAATTGCCATTTCTATAGCAATGAGTGAAAACTTTTTTAATAAACTTTTTTTCATATCTAACCATAGGATCTTGTACTAGACTAGTATAAGAATGTATGGCAAAAGTTTGACCATGTAGATTGCAAGATATTTGTGTTTAAAGTGAAGAAAACAAAAATTTTCAGAAGTTGCTCAACTACATTATTTTGGCTTTAATACTTCATAACTTATCACTTTTGCTCTACTGATTTTTAATTTCTAATTGAATATGACAAGAAAATTGAGTTGAGATTCTAGGGAAAAAAATTCAAAAAGAAATACACTTAATTTTCATTCATTGAAAAATTACTAAGTAGAAAAGCTAAATTGTTAATAGCTCTAAGATGGAATTGAAATATACTAATCTCAATAGTGAGATTGTTCTAGCAAGAGGTTTTAATCTTGTGATTTTTTTTTAAATTGTGAAAATTGAGGTCAATAATGAATTCTACAAGTTATTTTTTCAAAAAGATGCTTTAATTGCCCGAAAAACAAGATTGTTTATAACTTTCTCATAACAAATCCAAATGGAATGAATCAAAGATTGCCATGTACATAAAAATATAATCTATAAAGAATAAAATTTTAAAATTTTTACTTTAAGTTTTTTTGAAGGTTTTTTTCTACTTGTTGAACAAAAAAAGGCTTTTTGTTCCATAACTTTTGCTCCATAACTTTTGCTCCTAGGTTCCAATTGAAATAAAAAATTATATTTTTGAAAAACTAATGTGTTTTCCTATCTTCATAGAAAGATTTTAAAATTACAAATAATATTGAGACCATAGGAACTTGCCCAAAATCCATTTTGTCCTCTGAGGGGACATTGGGACTTTAGGGATTAAAATAAAAGAGCGGGACCAATATGGATTGAAGCCTAGTGACCAAATTTGAGCAATGTACTACTTGAATATGTGTAATCAATGTAGATGGGATCATACATTTTTTATTTACAACTAGCGTTTGGCACTTGCTATGCTACGCATTCATTATTAGAACAAAAATTTCAATAAATCATCAACTAAAAGTGATTAAAATCTTTGTATAATTTTTTTTATAAATAAGCATATATTAAAATGTACAATAGAAATTTATTAAATGATGAATGAAACATATGCAATGGTAAATACTATAAAAGATACACATACATTAGAATGCATTAGAAATTTGACTCCATTGTTAC
Organism: Climacium dendroides; assembly: GCA_950106755.1. Taxonomy (NCBI): domain Eukaryota; kingdom Viridiplantae; phylum Streptophyta; class Bryopsida; order Hypnales; family Climaciaceae; genus Climacium; species Climacium dendroides. Next base: position 21,868,506 of record OX467083.1, read on the forward strand.
AAAAAAATGGCAATCCAGATTGAAGAATTGAAAAGAAAAACTTATAAATCTCAAAAACTTTGTGAACAACTTAATTGTTGTGGAATCCAAAATCGCTTCAATTGAATAAATTTCTCAAAATCATTTGGTAGTAGCAATAGAAAATTGAAATCATGAAAGCTCAAAGCTCACAAAAGCACAAAATCATAGAAGTGCAAAGAAGTGTAAAGCCAAGAAAAACAATGGATTTGCTACCTCTATAATATCATCCTATGGATCCTCTTTAATATCACCTCAATTGTAACAACTATAATATTTATTATAATATCACCCTTTGTAAAAAGTGATATTACAGAAGTGATTGCAAACTGCTACTCTATTTTTGTAATATCACATTGTATGAAAATACGATATCTATGTATGCATGATCGAAAATATTTTTATAAAATATTTAAAATAATTATTTTAAAGATTTATTGAAATCATTATCATGCATTCTATTCAAATATATGAAAATTTTACTAATATGTGATACAGTGAATGCGTAGCATAGCAAGTACAAACCCCTAGTATTAATGGTAGCATTTGTGATATTTTAGAGGGAGTTATGATTTTAGTAGTATGATTTGGAGCAATGAGTTATAACAATGCCTCAAATGTTTAAATATATGATGTAATTGCAAATTACATAAATGAGATTCATCCACAACCTATTATATATAAATTTTAACTTAGATGGATGTATACTAAATATTCTCATATATTATTTTTTTGATAAAATCATAATGAAATTTTTTCTTTGAAGACAGTAAAAAACAAATTTTGATCTATTAGTTAAGTGGTCAAAAGTATAATTTGCTTTCATCCAAAACACCTAGATAAATTGAAACTTCAACAGTGGAATTTATTTGACAACATTGAGATCATGAGCTATTCAATATGAAAAATTTAAATTGTTTATAGTAATACTATTTTATCCTAAGAAAGAAGACAAGGTTAAAATTTCATATACATTTTCTAGTCAATTTTTGAGACTACAAATCATTAAAATTGTCAAGGATTGAGGTTAAATGTAATGTCAATAAGTATTATGGCATATGGTTAAAAACAAAGAAAATATATTCACTTCAATAGAATTAATTAGAGATCAAAAGTTGATCCTAATATAGATAACATTATTAGTTTGCCAAAGGTTTTTCCTAAATAAGTACTAATGGTAGGATATTCCATAATTTTTAAATTTATCTAAATTTAAATAGAAAGAAGAATTGAGGGAAATGTATGACACGATGTGACATGAGATCGAAGGATACAACAAGAAATCAATAATTTTAATTGAAATTTTCCTATGTTTGGAAATTGCATAAGTATATATTTTAAGTAATACATGATTGATAGAAGTTGGTTTAACCTAGAAAAGATGGGCCTATGACAATTTTCAAACTTCAAAGTTATTGTATGTTGACATTTTGCAATTCTATATGAATGAATGTTTTATATTTATATTTCATGGATATAATCACATGTCTTTACTAACTCATAAAAAATTCAGAATTTTTAGAGAAAAATTGAAATTACTGAGAATTTTTGAGAGTTTTTAAAAAAAATTAACCACTAAAATACCAAGGCCATTTTCCATCAAAGAACACTCAAAATTGCCATTTTGAATGCAAACAACAAAAAGTTGAAACGTTTATTTCTTTTGAATATTCAATTGCAAAATCTTGCACTGAACTAATATGAGAATGTTTTGAAAGAAATTTTAGAAGCTTTGACCACATCAATTACAACATACAAGCATTTAAAGCAAAGAACAAGAGTTTTTACTCCTAGCATAAGTAGATTCTAATGCTTTGAATTCTCTTCACTTAACCCTTGAAGTTTTTTTACTATGTTTTCACCAAAACTACCATTTCTAGTACAAGTACCATATTCTAGAATAAAGACATTCTGGGCATTTGTAACCATAGGATCTTGTAGCACATTGGTTTGAGAAGATGTGGAAATTTTTTTTTGGAAATTTCCACCATATAGATTGCAAAATGAAAACATTTGAAGTGGCAAAAATCCTTTTTTGGCCCTACAAAAAACCAAGCAGCTACACTTCTCAAAGTCAACTTTCTATGTAAAAATGTCCAAAATCGTGGCAAGTTGACTATATGCTAATTAATCAAAATACTAAATTGTTAACAATTTATTTATAGAATTGAAAAATGCCAATTCCAATGGTTGTAATGTTCTAAACAATCTACACCTAATTTTTTTTTATTTTTCAAAAATATTAAAAATTGAGTTAAATATTAAACTTCAAAGTTTATTTTAGACTAGAATATCCATAACTATCCACAAACTACTCAAACTAAAACTCCTCACAACTTTCATCTCAATAATCCAAATGAATCATTCAAAGCTTTCTATGTACATACAAATTTAGAAAACCAATTTCAAATTTTTATTTTAAAAAAAAATTGAGTTTTACAAGAAGTTTTTTTGTTGCCTAGGTTTGTTGAAAACTACATATCATACAATAACTTTTGAACCATGAAGTCAAAAGTTATGAAAATTTTTGGGCCTAAAAAATACTTCTTGGACACATTTTGTGTGAAAATTTCAAAGAAAAATAATAAAAACTCCATTTGTAATGAGCTACCCAAAATTGTTATGTTGTCAAAAAACACAATTTAGGGCTCCAAGGGTTAAAATTTGTGTGCTACAAATTGTGAATTAAATTTTTTTATGTTGAAGAATTGAGTTGAAAGTCCCCTCCCTTTTGAGTTTATTCTTTAAAAAATTGCTAAGTCAAAGTAGATATGAGATAGAAGGAAAATCTAGTTTGTTAATAGTTCTAAAATGGAATTGAAACGCATTAATGCAAATGGTGAGATTGTTTCAAAAAGAAAATTAAACCATGTGTAACTTTTTTTTTATATTGTTAAAATAGAGTTTAAAAATGCATTTAGTACATTGTTTTCTTAAGAATTTGCTAAGGTTGCCTATAAAACAAGGAGCTTCATAACTTTTACTCACTTATCCAAATGGAATGAAACAAATCTTATCACGTAGATAAAATATAATCTAAAAGAAATAAAAATTTGAAAGAAATATTTTTTGTTGCCTACCATTGCCTTTGGGCTTATAGTGACATAACTTTTGCTCCAAAGCACCAATTGAATAAAAATTATATATCTAAAATGCTATTTAGTTTTACTATCTTGAAAACAAGTTTCAAAAATTCTTGCCAAAAAAATCTTGTTAAAAATTGCTAAATCATCAATACCTACCCGAATCTTCAAAAGTTGAGCAAAAATCCCTTGAGGGGACTCTTGGGACTTTAGAGATTAATATCAAATAGAAAATAAGCTAAAAAAATTGATTGATTTTGCATAGGTGTATATTATAGTATAGAGTATTGTGATAAAGATCAATTTACAATGTCATTCTTACCTCTTTTTAAAAAAAATCAACACTTCATAATTATATGTCAAAGTTCAAATTGCAAGTAAATATTTAATTTTAGAAAATTTTAAAATTTTAAAATTGGAATAAAATTAGACTTGATAATTTTCTTTTCTTAGTTAGCATTATTTAAAAAAAATCATTCTTATGACTAAAAAATCATTTTTATGACTAAAAAATCATTTTCATGACTAGAACAAGAAGTAAAAGTTGCCAAAATACTTTACCTAGTGATCCAAACATTTGCCATTTTTTTATATATGGAATGTCAAAAGTATCACGAGGAATGAAATTTTTTTTTCCATCTTAAAGGTTTCTATGATTGTATGAAATCATCTAAAAGACAATAAAATGTCCTCTAAAACATTCAAAGGTTAAAATGTATTGGAAGAGCTTTTAGTTTCATTTCAAATGTCAATGATCTCTATCTTTTTATTGACAATTTCAATTTTTAAGGCATACCACTTTGGAAATTCATCAAAATTATTAAATTTTTTAATTTATTCCTAGTGAAATTATTGGAAAAATATAATCTCATTAGGAATAGGTATTTCTGAACAACATACATCAATGGATAATAAATGCTGCTTGTAAAATGGTTTCCAAGGTGTTCAAATTACTAATTAACCCTTGAAGGACATTGCAAGTCCGAAAGGCATTTTGAAATTCATATATTGAATTTTCACAAGGTTCTTGATTTTAATGTCTTCAAGCATGATTAAAAATATATAGCCCCAATAATTTATTTTTACTCCATTTGAATTTTTTTTAAATTGTTAAAATTATAATTTTTGTGACACTTTGAAGATAGCATCTTCAAAGCTCAAAATATACCACTTTTGAACTTTTTCTATCAAATTTTCCTTAATGTAAGTTTTAGAAGTACATCAATTCTACCATGATATTTGTTACTATTGTTTTCATTTTTCTTGAAAATTTCATACTATTTTAAATATTTTTGTAATTACTATAATTTTTATATAATTTTTTTTGAAAAATAAAAAAAAATTCAATTTGATATTTTTAATTATGAAAAAATGAGATTACTTTTAGACATATATTACTACATTTGGAAAACATCAAAATTTTGAAATGTGTATTTTAATGTAAAAATCTAATGAAGTTTGACGAAGCTCAAATATGAAATGTTTTTTTTTGAGGATTAAGGCGATACTACATTGATGAATATCATGCACACTATTTTTTACTAAGGCAATCAACTCTCCTTATAAATGGCAAAAGAGGTAGAATAATCAACTTTTGTCAAAAGTTGAATTTGTTTCAACAAAGATATCTAAAGAGAATGATAATAAGGGATCATAAATATGAAACAAATCTCATGCAAGACATATTGACATTAGAAAAAGTAATTTCTTCATGTTAGTGAATATAGTTATACCATTTTTGCAATAGGGGTAGTCACACCTTTTTCAAAAAGAAAATTTCTATGAAGAATGAGAAGTTGAAGAGAGAGAGAAATGACCTAATTAGGAGCAAGAGATCAAAACAAAGGCATGACACTTCTTTTCTATATATTGTCTTGAGATCAAGAGTGGAGAATACACAACAAGATTTACTGCCACAAAGTTAGGAAGCTCTTGATTGCACTAAACTCAAGTTGCCCAAAAAATGAAATGCAAAATACGCCATGAACATATACACCATGTGGCGAATACATAAAAACACACAAGCAATGTAGAACTTAGAATACAATAAAGCAGTGAAAATTCAAGATGAAAGTAAACTCAAAGAAACTCGGAGTGAAAATGTGCATCGTAGCATTGAAAACTTATATGAAGAAATCTTCTTTATGTCAATTCTTCACCTCCAAAGGAAAAAAATGACCATTCTCAAACTTCATAGACTAGGACCTCTACAAGTCATAGAGAACCAGTGGCCCAATGCTACATCTCCATTCTTTGAAGATTGAGAATGGGCTAAGAAAGGTGTGAAACCTTGCAACCTTTGTTGAATAATGTTGTAGGGTCTCTGCACCATTGATCCCAAAACTAGTTTATGGAATTTAGTGCAATATGCTACCTTCAAAACAAAAATGCATCAATTTTGGCTACCTTGAGAGTGAGTAATATTTTTTAAAAATAGAAAAAAAAAGATTTTGCAAGTTGTAAAGGATTATTGGGAGTACTACAACACAAAACTGACTAAATAGATGCTAATTCCAATGTGGAGGGAGTTGCAAATTGGCTATCAAATTCTATTGTTTGTTGCCAGTCTTGGATAAAATCTAATTTTTTCAAGGATTTTCTCCAATGTAGATTTAGCTACTGAAAATTTTAAGTAGCGAAGGAGCGAATTTTACCCAGTTCTGTGAACGCTGCTCTGCACAAACTGACTCACTTCGCTCCACCCCAAAAAAGACCGGAGTTCCTTTCGTGACGCAGGATGTTGATGTTTCCCTGCCCACTTCAAGTTTCCAAAGATTGTTGAATGAAACTGCACGAATGACTCCTATGCACCATAAGTTAAGGAAGATGCAGCGTGCTTCGTGAACGTTGCCCCCAAAGCAACAAGTTGCGGAAATTCTTGGGAACAGTGCAGTGGGAATCCAAGCCGTGGACTGCTTGGATTCCTACACAGAGTTACCTCACTACTCTTGTTGATAAGGGAGAACTTTATGAGCTACACGATCCCAGCAACCCAACCCAATCCCAAGTACTGCCTACATGCCTACCTTTGTGCCAGACTCCATCTCAAAAACCTGCGATGCAGACTTCCAAGATGGGAAGTGAAGTCCAATTCAGAGCACTGGTGGAGAGCGCAACATCAGGATCTGGTTTAATCAAATGAAAAATAGATTAATTGTGATCGAGGTTTTACGTACCAGATTACCAACCTGTCACGAGCTGCGAGGTCCAAAGATCTCCGCCAGATGAAATCAGGTACATCAGATCTTGAAAATCTACACTAAATCAAGACCATCAGACAGTGAAGACTCTGGACCCTCCCTCCCAGCCTTGTTTTCAAACGCAATGTGCCATGTGACAAAGACGCAAAAGCGATGGGCGGTAGCATGTCACCGAGGGTTTGCGATTTCTATCATCCACTTTGGCGATGAAATTTGGTCTTTCCAAAAAGTGACACCCAAACACATAACTTACAGAATAATCGTCAACTCTAGAGCGGGCTCTAGAGACAGCGGTCAGCGTTCGTTTCAGGGAATCTTCGGTGATCTCACCTGAACTCTTAGAACCTTTGAAGCAAGAGATTGTAAACGAGCAACGTCCAATCAGAAGTGGATGGATCGAGTACAAGCGTCTTTGAGCGACCAGAAATAACTTCACATCTACAAATGGTCCCACTTCCATGATTTCCTGGTTGCAGCAAGCAACCACTAGTTCCGCTAACCGCTATCAATGAGTAGAGCACAAAGCGTCCACTTCACTTTCCGTAAGAGGACCCACATTCAGACGCCTGATCGGTGGATGCCAGTAATCTTGCTCAAACCAGATACTACACTACTCTTCTTTATCCGGAATCAGAATCATTCGGTCTCTCAGCAAATTAGCCTTCGAAATGGCATGAAATGATATGAAATGGAATGTCAACGAGTATCTACTTTCTCACAACCACGACCAACAAATCCCAAATCGTACTTGCCCGCACATGCGTAGTTGCCAAGACAAAACGTGGAGATGGAAGAAGTTCGTCTTCTTCCTCTTACGTCAACCCCAATAGCGAGTTTCTGCCGAACTCCAATCACCCCTTGATGCCACACATTGACGACCTTAAGTAGATTAATCACCTGCAAATGCAACCCGCACATGCGTATAGTAAGAGAGAGCTCAAACGCACTACAGGAGAAAATTGCAGTAAGCAGTGCATGCATAAGTAACAGGTCGCGGTCTACTTAAGGTCTCTAATGGAGCGAGGTTGCTCACAAACAAAAGTGCGATCCGTCGTTCTGAGGGAGCCTCATCACCCACAAATAATCCGTCGTTCAATCCCGAAATTAACATGCATCTCAGTACCCCTCATCGGTTGAGGAATGCATTTCCTCGTTTATGCAACGATCGTGACACCTTTCCTTCGGTATACAAGATTGCCCTGGGAAGGGTTTGACGACTTCTTCCACTTGCAAGCGATTTCACAGGCCTAGTTAGTTGGAACGTTGGCCTGTAGCTAGCATCTGCTGAGTGATCAGAAAGGGTTTTGGGGTTTAGGGGTTTAGAGCATCCCCACCAGTCTTCCCTATAAGGTAGAACTACCCATTACCACCATTTACCCAATTTCCCCACCTACAGGTTCCTCCCATTTTCGTCATTGGCTCATCTTATTACCACAATCTTACTCATCCATGATCATGATGGCAATGCACTGGGGAGCGGACACATCAGCCCACGCTTCAACAATGGTCTGGTCATGCTTTACCAAGGGTCTACTCACACTTTTACATTTCAGCTTTGAAAAATCACAAAAAATTCAATTCTTGTTGGAACGTCTTCATTCTTTTTGCAATTGACTTCTCTCAAACAATTCAATCTCTGAAAAATATGAGAGCTCATAAATAGCTTCTCCAAAGTACCTAGATAGCAAATCTGTATGGTAATGGGTAGTTCTACCTTACTTGGAGGTTGGAAGAAAAAACTAGCCTTTATTTAGATACTGAGGTAGTGGAGGAAGGTAATTCAGCAGTCCTTGTAGAATTCAAGGAACCTTACCCCGAATCTAAGGAGTACACATCATCCAAATGGGGTAAAAACCAGTATAGGGTTTACTCAGTTTGAGTTCCATATCAAGACCCCTGTTTGTAGAACTTGAACCTCTCTTCCTCCAAAATTTGGAGATATAGTACACTGGTGGGTTGGCTCTTCCCTATCCAGATGATTTTCATCCAGATAGGGATAGGGATCTCCACTGGTGCTTGGTGGGGATGCTTTTAGGGTTTTTACGGTTTGGAGATGGCCGTGCTCATGCTCATAGGGTTGCCGACATATGGCTACCAAACAAACTTGTCGGCTTAGATTTTTTGAGCACTCAAGCTAAGTTAACAACTTCGTAATTTGGAATTTTTGCATGGAATTTTTAGGATGGATGCTAAAATCATCTATATTGATTTGTGAAATTTTCTTGCACGTTATTTCAATAAACATTGCAAAACTTAGATGGTTATTTTCAATTTCAATATGAAAGTGGCAACAAAAAATATGTAATAAAAATATTATTTAATTTTTATTGTATTTTATAGATCAATATTTACTCAAAATCATTTGAACCTTATGTTTGGGTACATTGAATTTGCAATTGATAGAGGATTTTACTCTAAAATTTTGGTAGGATGTACTTGAACAAGTTCACTAAAGGATCATGTGGTTTGGTTTGTTAGAAAATAAATGTAAATGAAGATTTTAGCCTTGCTTTGGGTATAAATATTTCGAAGTGCCAATTTGGGGCCTCAAGACACTGCAATATTTTAGGGGTTAATGATTGCATCCATTGAAAAAGGAAAATATTTTGTCAAATATTCCCTCCAACTTTTTTTGTATCACTTTTGAGCAACAAACTATTTGGTCCACTTGGAGCAATTTTAGAGCCAGGATGAACCGATGTGGTTGGGGGAGGATAGGGATAGGGCACTATCCTAATGCAAGGTTAATTAACATGGTGAAAACTTTCTAATAAAAAATAATTATCCTTTATTTTTTAATTTGAAAGTTTTAAAATTTTATTTTATATTTTTTTTCCTACCTCCATTGTCTACAAAACAAAACTTCATGTAGCTTTTACCTAATTATTTGGAATTGAATGGTTCACATGTTTTTGGATAGGTATTAATTTATAAAATTTCAAAAAAATAATTTATATTTTCTTAGAATATATGTTTTACTACCCAATTTAACATTGAAATTTAAAAAATCCTTCCAACTTTCCAATATCTATCATAATGACGCAAAACAAAGCTTTACAGTAGATTATAATAAGTAGCATCCTTTCTAAAAAATTTATACAAAACTTCCAAATTATAAAATCAACAAAGCCTATTTGAGTTTAAAAAAATTCAAAGTGAACTCCTTGGTTCTTTAGAGGTTAAACTAGTGATTGGCGCTTGCTATGCTACACATTCACCATTAGATTTCATTAGAATTTTTATGTATTAGATAGAATGCACAACAAGAATTTCAATAAATCATCAAATAAAAATTACTAAAATCTTCATATAATTTTTTTAATAAATAAACATATACTGAAATAAACAATAGAAATTTAATGAATGATGAATGAAATACATGCAATGATGAATATGGTAAAAGATACATATACATTAGAATGCATTAGATATTTGACTCAATTGTTACAAACAATGACAACCCAAATAGAAGAATTTAAAAGAAAAACTTGTAAATTTCAAAAGCTTCGTGAACAATTTAATTGTTGTGAAATCCAAAATTGGTTCAATCTAATAAATTTCTCAAATCATTTGGTAGTAGTAATAGAAAATTGAAATCAAAAGCTCAAAGCTCACAGAAGCACAAAATCATAGAAATGTAAAAGAAGTATAAAGCCAAGAAAAGCAATGGAATTGCTACCTTGTTACCAATACATGGGGGATTTTAGATTATGTTAAAAAGTATTTTAGGGACACTATATCAATAAACTATGAATTATTAAGGTGTTGAAAATAGGGATACCTCTAAATGACCCTATTTTTTTTAATTTGTACATTCTAGGTAGAATATATAGAAGAAGATTTGAGAAATGAGCCAAAACTATTACATTTAGTGTGTATATTCTATATGCTAAACCAACTCAAGTCTAGACAAGTTTCGAACCAAGGGCTTTCTTCTAAAGGTAGTGACACCTTAAATCATCAATATAAGCATTTAAATGGTGAAAATTGTTAGGCCACATGGTAAAAATATTGTTCAATCTCATTAGCAAATTGTACTTGAAATTTCTATAGGCTCTTACAATGGGTCATTGACTTAGTATGAAACAATACATTTAAAAACTTGAAGCAACACAAAGAAAGTGATGTTTAATTAACAATATTGAATAGCTACTTTCATAATTCACTTAAATTTTGAATAGAAGACTTGTGGTTTTACACGAGGTTTCACAAGTAGACTTGGTTTGCAATTGGACAAAAAATAAGAGTTTGTTTTAGGTTACTCTTTAATTGAAATTTTCTTCTTCTTTTCTCCAAAAATGAGTCACATGAACTGTGGAAGGTGGACTTGGATATGCAATTTCAAAATGTTTCCCATAGTTAGGGCCGGTTTATACTTGGGGACGGATTAAGGTCCGGCCGGAACTCTTCAAGTTTGAACCAATAGGAGTGCTCAATTTCTCCAAATCCGGCCCAAGGCGTTTATACTTGAGGCCGGATGGAACTACAACTCATCCTACGTGTCGCCTTAGGTGGCATGGTTTGGGCGCCAAACCATCCGGCCCAAGGGAAGCAATCGGGCCGAGGTTTTTGGTGGCCCGAACTCCCATCTAGGGCCGGATTGGGGCCAAATTGGGCTCTTCCATTGGATTGTACAAATCTCCACCGTCTACGAATGTGAATTCTTTTGTTTTCTATTTTGGTATGTGCTTGTTAATTGTGAGCTCAAGAAACTTCCACTAATATGCATTGCTAAATTTTTAGAGCTTGATCTGTTGCCAATTATATTTCAGTTTGACATTGGGAGTACTGTAGTGGGCTTGGAGCTCTGGAATGGAACTGTACACAGTTTATAATACATTATATAATCTTGTTATAATATAATATATAAATTTATTATAATACATTATATAAACTTGTTGTAATATAATATATAAATTCATAATAATATAATATATACAATCTTGTTTGTTTGATAAGATGTTCTATAAAATTATTCTTAAGTGAATATGAGATTTTAAAGCATGTTTGGTTCAATCATTTTTAATTGACTCAACATAAGATGTTTATTTTTATTTAGAATTTGGTACTTGTTTATTTGATAGAGCTGTTCTTAATTTCTAAATGCCCAAGGTACCAAATTTTGGTGTGAACAATACTTTGAAGTTTAATAAAACTTAACCAAGTTGCTATTCTTAATAGTTTATATAAATTTTAAAGTCTTTTTTAAGTCTAGTTTTAGCATCAAAAATTCAATTTCCAAAATGATTGATTATGATTTATTTATTCAAGATTTTGTACAAGAGTGTCCATCACAATCTTGACTTTCATAGTGCAGAGGGCTTTTGGAAATGAGCTTCAAATACACTAGATCTTGGAGAAAAAATCACATTAAAGATTCATTTAAAAAATTGTAGAATAGATTTTGAAAAGTCATAAATTGATTGGGATTATGCATATTAGGCCTTTTATCCTCATATTTTTTGGTGACTTGATTTGTTTCATATTTTTTAGATTTTTGTGTAATTAGTTATGAATTTTTTAAAGCTGAAAGGCAACGGGCACTAAAAGTGACCATGTCCTAAAATGTGCTAGTACATTCAATAAAGCAAAATGTACCTCTCCGTCATAATCACTCTTAGAGCATGGGGTTTTTTAGAGCAAACTCCCTTATGTATTTATTTTTTTAATTTTAAAGAAAAATCATCATCAATGAAGTACCTATGTTTTTGCATTAAACATGTTGATTACAAATGCATGTTCTATGTAAGAGGAAAACCAAAACATTAAATTTTTTTGTTTTTAAGTAAATAAATAAATAAACTTCTTTTTTATTTTAGAAATAAAATATATAGGAACAAAAAAGAAAAAAAAATTAAAAATTAAAAAAATCTTTGTTTTTAATTAAAAAGAAAAAAAGAGAAAGATAAACATGCATGTTTTTATTTATTTATTTAATTGAGCATTGAGAAAATTCAAGAGCACATGAATTGGAAATTCGACCCTAGAATCCGGCCCAAGGGGTTTACATTAATTGGGGCCGGATGGAAAAACTTGGGCCGGATTGAAGGCAAATCCGGCCAGACTTCCATCCGGCCCAGCCCACAGTATAAACCGGCCCTTAATCCCTAAAGTCCCAAGGCATATTTCCATCAAAATCCACTCAAAATTGCCATTTCTATGGCAAAGAGCAAAAATCTTTAAAAATTATTTTTTCCTGCATATCTAACCATAAAATCTTGTTGTATACTAGTATAAGAATGCTTTTGATTGTGTAGATTGCAAGATGTTTGCATGTAGAGTGAAGAAATCAAGTTTTTTTTACACCTTACTTAACTATATTTTTTTGCATTAAATCATTTAAATTAAAAAAATTTGCACTATTGATTTTGATTTTTTAATTTTTTATGTTGAAGAATTGAGTTGAGAATCTAGAATGAAAAATTCAACAAAAAAAACACATAATTTTCACTCATTAAAAAATTGTTAAATAGAAGTAGGCTCTAGATTTAAGGGGAAACTAAACCGCTAATAGCCCTTAGGTGGAATTGAAAGTTACAATTATTCCAACATTGAAATTGTTCTAGCAAGAAAATTTAACCTATCCTAGCAATTTTTTTTTTTTTAAATTATAAAATTGACTTTCAAAAATGAATTTTATAGGTTTTGTTTTTCAAAAAGATGTTTAGATTGCTTAAAAAAACAAGATTGTCCATGAATTTCTCATTATTAATCCAAAAAGAATGAATCAAAGCTTCAAATGGAGACAAAAATATAATCTTTGAAAATAATTTTTTTTTAAATTCGCTTTAAATTTTTTTTTGTGACAAGTTGCTTATTGGGCTTATTGTGCAATAACTTTTGCTCTCAAGCACCATTTGAAATTAAAAAAATTATGTTCCTCGAAAGCTAATCTGATTTCTTATCTTTGAAAAAAAAATTTAAATCAAGTCAAAAATTGAGATCACACAAGCCTACCCCAAATCCCCAAATCCCCAAAGTCCCCACAAAAGCTTTGGGACTTTAGGGTTAACCCTAGACCGCCCAAGGGGACAGATTTTGACCGTTCATAGTTTAGAAGTACAATTCAAAGTGCTGTAACTTTTGCATCCAATGACCAAATTTAGTAAATCTTGTTGGAAAAGTTGCGGATACTAGTCTAGTTTGTGTAGTAGAATTTTCAGATCAATCCAAGACGTATTGAGTTTGTGAAAGCCATTCAAAGTTCATAGGTTCAATTTGAGTTCAACACATTGCATTATCACCGCTACAACTTTGAAGGCTTGTATCTCCTTCATCCAATGTTTGTTTTAAATAAAATTTGTTGGATTTTGTTCTTCTAGAAGTCTAGTTATTGTGGTAAAATTTTCATAGCAATCCAAGTTGTTTTGAATGCTTGAAAGCAATTCGAAGTTCCAAACCCTAACATCTTTTGGTTAGTATGCACTTTGGCGGCTTGTTACTTCTTCATACTGTGTCCATTTTCAAAACTTTTTTGGGGGAAAGTTGCACATACTTGCCTAGTTTGTGTGGCTAAAATTTTGTGTTAATCAAAAAAGTAACGAGTGACTAAGAAGCATTTTAGTAGAAGTAGGTTCAGCCTTAGATGTGTTTTTGCACCCTTTTTGGCTATTTTTTTGACATTTCAAAGTCATTTTGCAAACACAATGAGTCACTTTCATGAATTTTTTTCCACCAATGAGTTTGTATTTTGATTTCAAAGCACATTTTAGTTTAAAATTTTTTCATGTGAGTAGGTTTAGAAATCAAATTTCACCTATAAATGTGTTTTAGGAAAATTTCAGCATTTTTTTTCAACACTAAAACAATATAATCTTTCAATCCATGCAATCAAATGACTCCAAATTTGATCCACATCATCTACAATATGTACACTACAAGATTGTACAATTGGGATTTTCATACCTTAGCGAGATAGGCTTGAAAGGCAAGAATGTTTTCATACCCGAAATGGCCTTGGGCCTTCTAGGGTTAAAGAGCTGGTAAAAGTGAAAAATTTGTCTCAACCTGATGGCTGGTTAATTTTCTCACTTCACCCAAGGAATCTTCGAATCCAAATATCTTCCAAATATGAATTTTCCTAATATCCTCCAAATTTCCAAATTTTGTCCCAACAAAGAGGATCATTCTACATGGGTTACTTGGAAAAAGGATCCATCAGAAATTTAGAACAGAGAAATAATTCAAAAGTAACCAGTCTTTAAAAGTCTTTAAAAGGAGAGTTAGCACCAGGGATTCTATTTGGGGGCTTTCAGTGAATTTGTTGATATGCTATCAGCTTAAAAGAAATAAAATTCAGATGGATATTGCCTCAAGGTCCTTTTTTCTGTCAAAAAAAACACACTCAAAACCACCACTTTTGATATGTTCACTTATGAAGCCAAAAAAGAAGTTTAAAATAAATAAATCTAACCATATGATCTTGTTTTGCACACGTCTTAGATTTTGTGGTAAAACTTTTGTCATTTTTGACTGTATAGATTGAAAGATATCAACATTCAAAGTGAAAGAATTTGTTTTTTCAAGAAGTTACTCTAATTCAAATGGATATTGCCTCAAGGTCTTTTTTCTATCAAAAAACACTCAAAACTACCACTTCTGATATGTTCACTTATGAAACCAAAAAAGAATTTAAGAAAAAAAATCTAACCATATGATCTTATTTTACACACACCTTAAATCATGTGGTAAAAGTTTTGTGATTTTTGATTGTATAGATTGAAAGATAATTATTAGCATTCAAAGTGAAAGAAAAAATTTCTTTCAAGAAGTTGCTCTAATTCAAATGGATATTGCCTCAAGGCCTTTTTTTTGTCAAAAAACACTCAAAACTATCATGTATATTGCCTCAAGGCCTTTTAATTGTAAAAAAACACTCAAAACTACCACTTTTAATGTATTCACCTATGAAACCAAAAAAAAATTATTTTTCTTAGAATCTAATCATACAATCTGTTTTATACATGTCTTAGATCATGTGGTAAAAGTTTTGTGATTTTTGAATGTATAGATTGAAAGATATTAGCATTCAAAGTGAAAGAAAAAATTTCTTTTTAAGAAGTTGCTCTAATAGGCCACAAAACAAGAAGCTCCATAACTTTCATATCACCAATCCAAATGGAATGAATCAAAGCTTTCCATTTAGACAAAAATATAATCTACAAGAAAAAAAATATTAAAATTTTTATTTCAATTTTTTGTGAATTTTTTTTGTTGCCTGGATTCTCCCATTTTGAAGTTATTGTGGCATAACTTTTGCTCACTTGCACTGATTGAAATAAAAATTACATTCCTAGAAAGATGATGAGTTTTTCTTTTTTATGAGAAAGCTTCAAAAAGTTTCAATAAAAATTGAGATCATAGGAACTTGCTTGAAATCCATTTTGTCCCTTGTATAGACAATGGAACTTTAGGGATTAAATCATATGGGGCAACGTTAATAAACCCTATGTGGCAATGAAAACAACTATATACACTTATTTGGGTGTAATTGACTTTGAATGTTTCAATTATCCTATAAAAAAAGGAATCCACCTAGCTATTAAATGTTGTCTAAAGTGCATTTTGTCCAATTAATATTCATTAAAGATACTTCAAGTAAAACCATGAGAGATAAAGTGCATTTTGTCCAATTAATATTCATTAAAGATACTTCAAGTAAAACCATGAGAGATATAGCACATAATATTAAATACAAGCATCTAGCTATAGTAGAAATTAACAAAGCCATGTCACAATTGGATGGCACCATTAAAAAAGCAAAAGTCACAATAAAATAAATAAATGTTAAGCAAGTAAAGTACCTCAAATACTAGTACCATATAAAATCAATGAAAAGAACTAAGAATGCTCTTTCACTCATTAATCAATGGAAAGTAAGCTTAGTAAGAATGCTCTATCACTCACTATTCAACAAAATATATACTCTCTTTGTCTCAGAATAACACCAATGTCTCAAAATAATACAAACAAAACACCAGCATTATTTTCAGATTGAGGGAGTATATTATAAATAATTTCAGTATACAGGTTGGGCATTTAGGGGATAAAAATCTGCCTCATTCAAATTTAGGAGCCGTTTTGTGAAATTTAGTGCAGTTAGAGAGGGCAAAACGAATTCTAAACGTCTCATCCATATCGCTGAATGTGCAGTACCTTCATTACTTGAGATACGTCCCCAGTGATTATCTTGAAAGGACGTCACGCTTGGGTGCGTGGACGGACGAGGGCATCAAATGGCAGAAAGTAAGGACTCCAGCTCTAGCTCCGAGGCACAGTGCCTTATCATGTCACCCATTGGGCCAGCAGTGATCCCCCCTCGTTTCTTTTCCGAAGAATAATCCCTCACCGTGAAATTTCACGTGAAAAGATTCCCCACCAACTAAAACTGAGTGGCCGCAATGAGATTTTCTACTTATCATCAAAGCAGTACTAACCGGATAAGGAAAGGGCACATAAAACGTCTCCGGGTAGGAGAAAACAACTTTTCAGCAGCAAGTTACAGAATGTCGTGAACCAGAACAAGAGCTACAGTACACTCACAAGACTACACGAAAAGAAATTGTCACCAATAAAGAGAGATTAAACAAGAAACCAGAAAACGGGGAACCAGGGAAATCAACAGTAAAAACATCTCCCAAAGTGACTTGTAATGATCGTTGATGCTGTGCAAGGAATCACAAAGAAAGGGGTCTCGCAATGCTCTCGACAGGCGGGTCTGACCGCACGAGTTCGGAACTCACTGCCGAAATCTGGAAAGGGAGACGCCTCGACACAAGGAACAACAAACCCTTCAGCTATTCACAACTAGTGGGGGACTCTCTCACGCTCGCTCCTGCAACAAGCTTGGAGAACCAGCAGTCTTGGAGGAGAATCAACTGCTGTAAAGTACATTGAGAAATGACGGAGCTCTTTCAATTGAAGCAAGGCCATTTATGAAAATACAAAGACGTCTGGTGAGATAGCAACATGGCCACATGGTTGACCGAATGGACCACTATCAACACGCAGAGTCCAAAGTGCGCATAGCTGAAACTCAGTTTCCCTCCTGACACAAATCTCCTCCTTCAATCAGAAGGGTCAAAATTGGACACCGGATCCCTGAAACCAGGTGACCCCCTCGACAGAGAGAGCACGATTTCAATATCAACACCCTGCAGGGAAAAGAAGGCGGGAAAAAAGAAAAGAAAAAAGAGACTCGAACAAAGCTCTACGCCACTGGAGGCCTCAGAACGTGATCCTGGGAAGTGTCGACAGCGGCAGGAGGCATCCATTGCCACATCGCCATGCCAGGATAAGCAGCCATTTGGGCGGCCTTCGTATTGGCAGCTTGGGTCTGCGCTGCATAAGCAGCTGCTGCTGCGTGAAGAGCTGCAGGATGAGGCATGTAACCCGCAGAATTGCTCATGGACTTCACCTGCTGCTCCAATCGTTCCTTGTCAGCCTTCAGTCGCGACTTCTCGTCACGCAGCTCATTCTTCTCAGCCTGTTCAAAACCAAGATCACCCAGTGTCAGTGCTGCAACTATGTGTGTCCCAGAAGACCTGAGAGATTGACCACACAGAAGGAACGGAACAGCAGGAGCAAAGCAAGCAGTAGGCCTCCACCTTCAAATCCTTGATTGCATCGCGCAGCTGGTCATTAGACTCTTGAAGAACTTGGGCCTCAGTCCGAAGCTGGGTCAAGACACGAACGGCGTCGTTCAAAATAGTCGCCTTATCAGTCTTGGGCGGCCTGCCAGGTTCTAGTGCCGCACTCAATTCCAAGAACCTGAGATAAGCAAGACCACAGTGTAAACAGCCGTGGTCACAGCACAAATACCTCGGTCGACCATAAGAACAGCAAACATGGGACATGTCATGCCACAGACCTGTCGTTGAGGCGATCGCGGCGCATCTTCTCCCGGCATGCCTTATTGCCAGAGCTACCACAAGTCTCCTCGCGAGACCTGAAGAGGACACCCGGTAAGACGCCTTTCCAAGAAGGAACAAGCGAAAATAAACAGAAATGTCAAGACAGCGAACATTTGAAAGTAAAAAGCATAAAGAAACCTGCAACTATCCAAGGCACATATTTGGAGTCTGCATGCAATTGAGTGACGCTCATCATTCCACATTTTGAGAAAAACAGTAGGGCAGTGCATGCCAATGCACTTAATACATACCGCATGTCAAACCAAAGGAAAGAATCAATTAATATTTACAAAGTTGAGCGTACCGCACCTCTTCCTGGAAGAGCTTTTCTGAGGCATGTCGGACTCTCCCTTCGAACAATCATTATCAACACTGCAAAAGGAGGGACTATCAGCCACCGAAAATACAAGCAACAAGCCAGAACTGACATGAATATCGAAACTATATATTGGTTTCCAGAAATTAAAACAACTCCGCTAACTCATCTCAGTGCTCTAACTACCCGCTTTCAACACCACGAGATATCACCTCTGAGATCATTTCTAAAGGTAAAATTTTCAAGGGATTTCAGACTAATCGCAAAGATGCCTAGCATGCCTTGCAGACGGCACATGCATCCAAAGGAGACAAGTGCTGCTCAGGTGATCCAGCCCCCCTTCCCGAATAACCACAGGGATCACAAATTTCGTACAGACCCTTCCAAAGGCTATCTACATAACGCCCAGCCGAGCGAGAGCATGACCTATTTGCTCATTCTGAATAGCTACAAGCGAAATTGGCGAAGGTAGCGGCAAGTAGGGCTAGAGCGAGTGCAAGGCAGCTAAAAGCATGTAGGGTGACTTTACACTTCAATGTTGCCGAATGCAAGCACGACTCCGTAGAATCTCATCACTAAGTTTCATTCTGCATGCCTATGGTCGGTGCCTGTAGCGGAAACCCTCCTCATTCTTGCCCAACAGAGGCCCGCATTTTCAAGGGAGAGGAAGTGACCCAGAAGCAAGAACCCTCTATGAAAGGAACCACGAAAGGGAAGAGCATAAGAATAAACATCCCACCTGCAATCGACTTGCTCCATGTGGTCCCCTGCGGGGTGCTGGCTGGGACATGTCGTCCAGAAAAAAGGGTTGGACGGCTGCACCTCGTCCTCCGCGAGCAGCCCCTCCGCCAGATACGACATCCACTTGGTCGTATTCGACGGTGAGGACATCATCCTCCCCACGCCCGTGGTCGCCGAACCCTCCTTCAGCACGACAAGCACTGATGAATTGCGAAACCCTCAAACAGCCACGACGAACCCACCCTGAAGCTCACGCCCACACCTGCCGCACCCACAACGCAAACCCAAACCACTCCTCCCCACAAACCATGAAACACTGAGACCCCCCAGACGCCACGACGTCCCGTATGCGTCCTGAGAAAGCTTCAATATAGGGGGAACGGAAAAAAGATTCCGGGATGGTGCGCAGGTGGGTGCAACAGCCTCCTCCAGCAGTGGCGAAATGTGAGAGGAAATTGATATAGAATTGGCCAGCGATGGATAGAAGTGGGGGAGACAGGCCGGGGGATGTCCTGGTTGTTGTGCTGTTGGCTGTTGGTTTGGATTCTTCAAGGGTCACTGTTGGGCTACCGTCACGCAAGATCCGGGGGTTGTAGTCTAGCGCACGAAAGGGCTCCGATCCGGTCGCAGCAGGGAGCCCAGCCAGGTGGCCGAAGAGATTGCTGTGGGTGAAGCTTAGCCGAAAGTTCGGTGGCGACGACAAGACATCGCCATCAATCTCGCGGTGTGCCGGACGCAAGGTCTGCAACCTTGATCTGCGTTCTCGCGCACACCGCGACAACAACGAGGGGAAGAAGTCGAGGGATGAGGACCGGTGGAGAACCTGGCTGGTGGAGAACCTGGCTGGTGGAGATCCGACGTGGAACTGGAGGTCAAACTGCGCGGCTGGAGATCCGTGTTTTGAAGCGTGCGGTTCCCGTTTTCCTGGTCGCGTGCGTCGTTCCGTTTGGTTTGTTCAGGGGTCGGTTCCAACGATTTCAGTTTTTAGGTTTCCTGATTCGGTGATTTACAGGCCCCCCCCCCCTTTTTTTTCTTTTTGAGGAAGTGCCAGGATCACTTAAAATTTATAGGTTTCCTGGTTCTGTGATTTACAACCCCTTTTTTTTTACTTTTTGAGAAAGTGCCGAGATCACTTAAAAATTTTAGGTTTCCTGTTCTGTGCTTTACAGCCCCCTGCCTTTTTTTTTACTTTTTGAGGAAGTGCTGTGATTTATAGCCTCTTCTTTTTTTACTTTTTGAGAAAGTGCCAAGATCACTTAAAAAATTTTAGGCTTCCTGTTTCCGTGATTTTAAAGACCTTTTTGTTTTTACTTTTTGAGGAAGTGCCAAGATCACATAAAATTTACTAGTGTGCCCTATGCCATTGCTACAGTCAAAACAAAAGTAAAAAGTAGTTTTCTAATTTTTTAGTTTGTAAAAACTTCAAAATTCAATAACTTTCTCACCATAGGTTCATACACCACAAAACAAAGCACGTCCACCCCTCCTTGCCGAGAGCTTTCCAACGATACCAAGAACGCAAGCGGGGGATGCACGGGTTTGGGAGATCTCAACATAACAAACAAAACAAAACAAAACAAATAGTCAAATTTAAGGTATAGATAGGTTTCCTGGTTATGTAATTTACAACCCTTTCTTTTCATTTTTTGAGGAAGTGCCAGGATCACTTAAAATTTATAGGTTTCTTGATTTCGTGATTTATAGCCTCTTTTTTCTTTACTATTTGAGAAAGTGCCAAGATCACTTAAAATTTGGTGAAGCATTGTATTTCTACGTTCATCCATCTTTGGGACCAAAAAAACACTTTACAATCATATTCATGCACTTTTTCTTCCAAATTGGTGACTTCATTGACATTTCGAATAGAAATGAAAAAATTTTGGCAAAAAAATATTACTTTTTTTAGCAAAAGTAGAAGTTTATTTTGAAATGGTGCAATCTAGCCCCATGGTGCTAAAAAAAGAGTTGGTGATTTATCCTTTTGAATGAAAGACCACTTCACTAGTTTAACCCTTAATCCTTGAAGGATGCAACCCCTATGATCAAGGTAGTCACCAAAATTCTTGAATTATTAGACCAGTAGGTGCATTTTTCTTTTTGTAGTGAACAATCAAGTCATCTGTCAACCACTTTTTGCCCTCAAAGTCCTTCAAGGGTTAACTTAATAGACGTGGCCCCTTGTGATCAAGGTAGTTATCATAATGCTTTTATTATTGAACCAATAGGTGCATGCTTTATTTTTACAATGAACAATGAAGTCACCCATCATCCATTGGCCACTTTTGGGTGTCAACATCCTTAAAGGGTAACCTATTGTGTGCTAATTTATTGGACAAATGTATAGTAGTGTCTTGATAAAAATTTATTGGTTTGGATTCAAGGGGAGGAAGCATTGTATTTACCAAAGTTGTTTGTGAGGAGGTTTGAGTGAGCTTCTTGTAACGGAGTTCTTTTATCATTGTAGAATTGAAACTGAGTACATTAACCCTTGAAGAACATGAGACCAAAAAATGGTTGATGGATGACTTCATTGTTTAGTAGAAGAACAAAGAATGCACCTATTGATCCAATAATTGGAGCAATTTTGGTGACCACCTTGGTTATAGGAGGGTTGCATCTAATAAGGATTAAATAAATGTTTCTAGTGCACAATAATTTAAAGATTCAAGTACTATTTTGGATGAAAGATAAAGTTTTTCGATGAAACATTAGCCTATAGTCTTATATTTGGCATCCACAATGAAGACATCAAAGTGCTTTGAGGCTTAAGTCTAGTTCACTAGTAGAAAATAACATTTCAGCCAACATAATTTAGCTGATGTTTTTTGTAAATTGCGTTCCTACAAACGCAAATTTCCAAAATTGCGTTACAGCCAGTGCAGTTTTAGAAAAATTGCATTTGCAGGAACACAATTTTCAGAAAACATCAGCTGGTTTTTGTTGGTAGAAATGTTGTTTTCTACCAGTGGTTGTTGTTTTTTCATTTTTTTTTCATTAGGTTTGCAACAACAATCCAATTGAAGTTATCCATTTCAACAAATTTTACAACATAATTTTGTTATTTGGCAGGTTTATATCCTAAACCTTATTTCTAAACTCCATGACCAAACTCCATGTGTCTTCATTTCATTTGAGTTTTGATTTTTCTCTCTCTAGTAGGCAATTTCCTTCATTCAGTAATAAGATGGATTGGGAAAAACTTTACTACCTTAGGAAGGCATGAGGTTACTATTATATGAGCCTATAAACATGAGCCTATGAGCCTAAAAGACTATACACCTATATTGTAAGTGTATACATTATAGAAATCATCTACAATTATAGTACAACTAAGATGTAGATATCTATTTTATAGGTGTTTACATTATAAACACCTTCAATGGTTGCAATATATATATATATATATATATATATATATATATATACACACTCAAGGCTAACATGCTCACATGTTCATACTCACATATTAGCACCATTGAGGAGGGCATTTGATATTTTAAAATTGGAAATTTTCTAATGGGATATGTTGCAAATTGTTTTTCATGCAACTTTCAAAGTTGCATGAACTCATGAACAACTTTTAACCTTTGTATCTTTCATTTCATGATTTTAATGCTTGAATTGATTTTAAAATTAAATTTGCAATAATTCAATTATTCTAAAATGGGATAACATTTACTAATAATACACTTACTATTATGGGAGGTACGAGGAAAAATACAACATCCAAACTTAACTTGGAATTAAAGAATGCTCTACTACAATAAGGAAATCAAATATATATTAGAATAGTCTAAAATATATACCAAAAAAAGATGAGGATTAAAAACAAATAGCTAAAATTTAAATTCAAAACTATCTTTAGAATGAAAAATTTAAAAATAATAGAGACACTATATTTTGTGATTTGGATACATACAATGCTTGCAATTATTATATTTCATTAATTGTATTACTTCTTCAATTTTTGAAAATTTGAGTGGAAATTAATACTTGGCGAGTTTCATCTTATTAGTAAAATTAAATACAAAAAATATTCTGAAGGCCATAATTGAACAAAAGAGCTTTCAATGCTTAATCCGTCTCAATGCCTCAAGCCTCTTCTAAGCTACTTGGAGTTTGCTCAAATAAACAAAATTTCAAGTTTTAATAATTTTTATCATTTTATTTTTAATTATAACCATAAAAATTCAAATAAGACGTATCATAGATTACATAAGAAAAAAAACACAATAACACCACTTGTGAATTGAAAGATTGTAACATTAGAAGACATTTGAGGCCTTTAAAAGATTGTTTCAGGCCCATTCTCAATTCTGTTCTTCTAGCAGTAAAAGAACGTGGCGAATTGTCAAAAAAAAATTCCAAAAAAAATTTCTAAATTAAAATTTCTAAAATGTCAAAAAAAGTTGATTTTTTTCAAAAAATGACATGGCATGGTCTCGACCACATTGGTTTGCATAGCTAGCAATGTTTCCATGCGATCAAATCAATTTTCAGAGCTTGAAACTCACAATCTTCTAGAGGCCTCAAATTTCATCTAATGTATTTGATCTAAGAGGGTATTCAAATTATAAAAGTAATTTGATTTCTTCCAATCCTCTTTTAACATGTCAAATCTAAAATTGAGGTCATATCCTCTTCTAATCCTCTTTCAACTTAAAGATAAGATTAAAGGACATAACATGAATAGCTATAATCAATTTACAGCTTCTCAAATTCTATTCTACAATTATCTTAAATGAATTTATAATGTGATTTCCTCCCTAAGGTCTAGTGCATTTTAGGCTCATCTTCAAGAGCCTCTAACTTAAAAAAATTAAGATTTGCAATGGACTCCTTCCATGAAAAAATCCTAAACTATTTTTTTATATTAGATTTGTTATGTTTAAAATAGAGTTTAAATGGCATTCATTTAAAATGCAAAATACTTAAAAATAGAATTTTAGAGTGGTTTCATTTAACTTCAAAGTTTACTTGACATCCAAAATATGGCGTCTTGGATACTTAGAGGTTTAAGTAATTGATGTAATGTAGTACATTTAAGTTCTATGTATTAAAGTTTTTTTCTTTGGGGGAGCACAAATCAAACAATTTTGATTGCAAGAATGTATGAAAATATTGAGAAAGTGTCATAGTTGTGTTTGTATCTTTTGAGTGCATTGCAACAAACTCACTCACATGTGAAATTTACCCCTATAGGACCAAGGCCTATTTTTCTACAAAAAACACTTAAAACTGCCATTTCTATAGTAAAGAGTAAAAAAAATTGAATTTTTTTTACACATTTAACTATAGTATCTTACACCTAACTAGTATGAGAATGTGTAGAAAAAGTTTAGAAATTTTGATTGCATAGATTGCAAAATATCCACGTTTAAAGTGAAAAAAAAAACAAGTTTTTCAACATATTGCAAGACTAGATTTTTTGACTTTAAACCTTCTTAACTTAAATTTTTAGTACTACGGAGTTTTGAGGTTTAAACCTTTATGGTGGGGAATTGAGTTGAAAGCCTAGGAAAAAAAAAATTTAATTAAATTTTCATTCTTAAATAAATTGTTAAGTAGAAGTAGGTATGAGATAGAAGGAAAATCTAAATTATCAATATGTCTAAAATGGAAGTAAAATGCACTAATTCCATTGGTGAGATTGTTCTAGGAAGCAAACTAAACTATGTGGGCCTTTTTTTAAAATTGTAAAAAAAGCATTAAAAAATGAATCCTACAAATTATTTTTTCAAAAAGATGCTCTAATTGCCAAAAAAACAAGATTATCCATAACTTTCTCATAAAAAATTCAAAAATACGTGCATCTTGTTCCTTCGAAAAAATTGTCAAACTCAAATTACCTATCAAGTCAACCCAAAACTTCGACGCATCTAATAAAGGTACATCCATGTAGACCTTCAAGAAAACTATCAAATCCAAATTAAGATCAAGGCGACGTCAAGCTTGGGTGGATCTAATAAAGGTTCGTGCAACTAATCCTTGAAGGAAACTCTCCAATCCATATTACCTATCATGTCAATTTAGAACTTTGGCATTTCCAATACAGATACGTCCATCAACTCCTTGGAGAAAACTATATAATCCAAATTACATATCAAGTCAATGTCAAGTTTGGATGAATCTAATAAAAGAGAGCGCATTTCATCACAAAGTTTAGACCCTACAGTTTGGCAACAATTATCGTGCGGTTATCGTTCTTTCATGGGTTCGCACGTTAATCACATTGTTATCGCATCATTACAATGCATTGCTTCACATCGTTACAATGCAGTTACAAGTAATGCATTGTAATGATGCGATAACGATGCGAAGCAATGCATCGTGATGATGCGTTAACAATATGATTAACATGCGAACCCATGAAAGAACGATAACCGCACAATAACTGTTGCCAAACCGTAAGGTCTAAAGTTTGTGATGTTGGTCCCAGGAGACAACTCTCCAATCCAATTTACCTATCAAGTTGACCTAGAACTTTGACATATCTAAAACAGGTACATACATCTTGTCCTAGGAGAAAACTGTCAAATCCAAATTACCTATTAAGTTGACCCAAAACTTCGGCATATCTAAAAAAATATGTGCATCTTGTCCTTGGAGAAAATTGTTGAATTCAAATTATCTATCAAGTTGACCCACAACTTCGATGTATCTAATAAAGGTATGTCCATCTAGTCCTTTGAAGAAACTATCCAATCCAAACTACTTATCAAGTCAACCTAGAACTTCAACATTTTTAATAAAGGTATGTCCATCAAGTCCTTGGAGAAAACTATCCAATCCAAATTACATATCAAGTCATGATGAGTTTGAGCAGATCTAATAAAAGAACTTCCATTTGGTCCTAGAAGATAACTATCCAATCCAAAATTTCCTATCAAGTCAACCTAGAACTTGGGTGTATGCAATAAAGATACGTTCATTTGATCCTTGCAGAAAATTATCCAATCCAAATTAAGAATCAAGTGGACATTTAGTTTAAGCATATTTAATAAAAATACACCCATCTAGGCTTTATATACTATTAGAAAATGCATATTTTATGATTGCAAAATATGACTGCAATGAGTCAAAAAATCTCAAAAGATGACTCACACCAAAATTATTGTCAATGATTCAAAACATGACTGGGTCCAATCATTACCAACAAATTGTATTGAACATCAATCGTATTAGCAGTCATATATGTTGGGGAGTATTATTAGCCATAATTACTAATTAGCCATTTTTTTTTACCATTGTGGCGTATATATTGACTGTCCTTTAGGACTTGACTTTCTCTTGAGTTGCCCGAGAAGAAGGAAAAAAAGCCTACGTGGCATATGACTCCATGTAGTTATATTTTGGACTGACATGGAATATGACTGCAATGAGTTATATTTTTGATTGACATGGAATATGATCTAATGAATCATATTTTTGACTAATATAAAACATGATTACAATAAGTCATATTTTGGTTGACATGGCATATGATTTTGTACAATTATATTTTTTGTTAATGTAGATTATGACTCTTGTAAGTCATATTTTTTTGTTGTAAAATATGACACTTGTGAGTCATATTTTCTGCTAATGTGAAAAATGACTCTCTTGAGTCATATTTTTGAATGATGTGAAATATGACTTTAGTGAGTCATATTTATGGTTGATGTGGTAGTTCATGTGGATGTGATTGATAATTTATAGTTGATTGTAATCATGTTTTTAAAAGCACAAAGCCACCTTTTGGCATGCATAACTATGAGCATTATATAACTAGCTAGTTATATCTTTGTCAATATATATTATAAAATATAACTTCAGCAAGTGATTCTCTTGATGATTGAAAGTCACATGTGTACAGTTTGTAATTAAGGTAATTAAGGTTCAAAATAGTTTTAATTACAAACTACAATCACATTTTCCATGCATTTTAAATGGATATGACATGTTGCAATTATACATCAAGATAATTGAATAGTTGAATAAGAGACTTAATGTGGTTAAAAACAAATACATATGATTTGAGAGATATACAAGAGACAATCATGCAAGAAAAAATGTGACTTTCTTTAATGACATTTACTAGTTACTACTACAAAACATATATATCACAATGAATCATTTAGACAAGCCAATAGGGTCTATTTTCCTTACAATAATGTGAAGATGGTTCTATTGGGTTGTAAGTAGCCTCCAATGACTTTGTTCTAACTTTTCATGTTTGCATATACAATTAATCCCTCATCGTCAGAGGTCCAATTAGGCTTAAAAATTGTTTGCCTTTGCAAGTCTGAAAAGTGATAATTAGAATAAGGTATGAAGATCTCAACCGTACAATATGGTAGTGTGCATGTTGTAGATGGTGTGGAACAAATTTAGAGTCATTTGATTGTATAGATTGAAAGATTATCATGTTTTAGTGTTGAAAAAAGGTGCTGAAATTTTCTTTAAAACACATTTGGAGGTGAAATTTGATTTCTAAACCTACTCAAATGAAAATCTTTAAGCTACAAAGTGATTCAAAACCAGAATATATACACTTTGGTGGAAAAAAATATCATTCAAATGAATCATTGTGTTCGCAAAATGGATTTGAAATGTCAGAAAACAATGAAAAAAGTAACAAAAAATCACATCTATGACTGAACCTCCTACTAAAACGCTTCTCAGTCACTCATAACTTCTTGAATTACTATGAAATTTTAACCACACAAGCTAGACTAGTATGCGCAACTTTAACAACAAGTATTATTGGATTTGGACATTGTATGAAGAAGTTATAGGCCGCTGAAGTTCACTGGAATCCACCAAAGTCTGGATTTTGAACTTTGAATTGCTCCCAATCATTCGAAACAACTCGGATTGACATGAAAACTTTACCACAATAATTAGACTTCAGTGGAAATAAAATCCAACAAATTTTATTGAAAAAAAACATTAGATTACAAAGATACAAGCCCCCAAAGTTGCAGACATCAAATGCAGTTTGGTGAGCTCAAATTGAACCTATGAACTTTGATTGGCTCCCAAAACTACTAAACATCTTGTATTGATCTAAAATTTTTATCACACAAACTAGATTAGTATGCACAACTTTTTCAACAAATTTTATCGAATTTGGACATTGGATGCAAAAGTTACAGCCCTTTGAATTTGACTTTTAGGTTGTGAGGACATTTTTTTGTCCCCTATGATGTTCAAGGGTTAAAAAAATGGGAGGTTGATTTTTAGTGTATGAACAACAAAGCTCAACCTTCAAAAACTTACAACAACATAAAATATGTAACACAAGTTTAAAATAGGAAAAATAACAATGGTAATGGAGTGAAAAAGAAGGAAAAAATGGTAAATGTTAAGAAATAACAACAAATAAGAGTTAAGGTGCAACAAGGAGCTACAACTAAGAGACAACAAGAAAAAAGAGTTAAAATGCAACAACAAGAAAACAAAAAGCAAGAATTGAAAGGCAAGAAGAAGAAAGAGTTAAAATGTAAGAATTTTTTTTTGATGCAATAAAAAAAACAAAAAGCATGAACTAAAAGCAAGAAGAAACAAGAGTTAAAATGCAAGAAGAAGAAATAAGAAACATGAACAAAAAAGCAAAAAGAAGCAAGAGTTAAACTATGAACTAAAGAGCAACAAAAGGCAACAACTAAGAAACAAAATCAAGAAGCAACAAGAGATAAAAGGTAAGAAATGACACAAAGCAAAGAAGAGCCCAAAGAAGTGGCAGCTAGGGTTTTAGCATCCTAAAAGAATGGCTTGCCCGTATTTTTTTTAGATTGCCCATATTTTTTGAGGACTGCCCCAAAAAATATGACTAGAAATATAACTGAATCAAAAATATGACTAGGCACTTTTTCAACAATTTCCTTGCCCAAATTTACTTTGGACTGCCCAAAACAAAAAAATGTAATCACTATAGAGATATGACTACAAAATACGACTCAAAAAAATATGGTTGTGAAATATGACTCCACTCCCAAAATATATTCCCTATGGTTGCCTATGAAGTACTTGACGTTGCCAATGGGTGTATACTATACACCCATGAAATACAAGGTCAAAATATGACTGCAACTAGTTGCCGGTCATCCTCAGTCATATTTTCACAGTCATAAAACATGCATTTTCTAGTAGTGAGAGGAAACTATCTAGTCCAAGTTACATATCAAGTGGAAGTGATGCTTGGGTGTATTTGATAAAGGTACATCTATGTGGTCCTTTGAGGAAACTATCAAGGCCAAATTACATATCAAGTTGATGATTGCTTCATTAGAGATGGTGCATGTATACATCTAATGAAGGTACAAAAGGGGTTGTCTAGTCAAAATTACATACCAAGCCTATGATTGTTTTGTTGTATGTAATGTTAAGTACATATAACAAAATTACATCTAGTCCTACAAAGGGATTTTGTAGTCAAAATTGCAAAATTATCTACTACAAAACCTTGTACATCAGAATGCTATCATCATTCAACATTGTTGTAGACGTTGTATGTTGCTCTAAACTAAATTTCAACAATTGTCAAATTATCATAGAAACATTGCCACTACTTTTGCACTTCCACATTATGGCCAATCTTCTATTTTTAAAACTAAAATTCTTTGGTGTAGTTTTATTTTCCCAAATCCAATAAAAACAAAAGATAATCACAAGTGAAGTTCATCACTCCATAAAGATCCTAAGATTGAATTAAGTACGTTATTGGCCTAACCTCACATATTAGGGTCAATTTTCACTTTGTTTGGCTCCTGTCCATTAATTGTTTAGAGAAACAAGAAGTATTTCATGTTTGGAGATCAAAAGTATAGATATATTGGTTAGCTATGAAGGCTTGGTGTCTCAACAATTAATATTAGATTGAATAAAGATAAAGCAATTCATTGAGACTCTATAATTTGTCATATGGAGGCAATTTATTATTCTATTCTCAATTATGATTTCAAAGTCCTTTCGTAATCACAATTTAGTGCGGCAATCAATCTAACTATATGAGTATGACTTTTAAAGCAGATTTTGGAACATTGTTGGGAAGTCATCAATAAATTATTTTTGTAAGTTACATACTTTGATACATTTTCAAAGTTTTGGAAGTCCAGACTACTTCTTGCTCTGTAAGGGGTTTCATAAACTGTAGTCAAATTTTAATTAGAGATTCACAATTTCTTATTCAAATCCTCATTTGGAAATTGCTTAGGTGACCCAAGATCAACAGAAATTGTTTTAGAATGAATTTGATGTGCATTTAAATTTGGAAATCGCTGAGGTGACCCAAGATCAACAAAATTTGTTTTAGAATGAATTCGATGTGCATTTAGTTTAGCTTTAGATGTCAATGACCTATACCTACAGTCACAGTCCATATAGACAATTTTGTAGTTCGTAAGGCATTGTAGCAGGAGAGTGAAAAATAAGTGCCTTATCTCTTCAGGGTCTTCAGACCACTTTTGTACGGGTCTGAAGACCCTCAAGAGGCAAATGTGTCTTCATGATTTTCATTATTGGTGATTAAAATACCTTTCTTGGCATGAATACCCTGCTGAATTTTGTTTTCAGGTTTCTACATAAACTCACTCAATTCACTTCACCCCGAAAAGGACCGGACTTCTTTTCATGAAGTACTGTAGGATGTTGATGTTTCACTGCCCAGTATAGGTTGCCAAGGATGTGGACGTCATAAAAAATGCAGGAATGGCTCCCCGTATGCACTGTAAGTTAAGGAAGAAGCAGCGTGCTTCGTGAACGTTGCCCCCAAAGCAACAAGTTGCGGAAATTCTTGGGAACAGTGCAGTGGGAATCCAAGCCGTGGACTGCTTGGATTCCTACAGAGTTGCCTCACTACTCTTGTTGATAAGGGAGAACTTTATGAGCTACACGATCCCAGCAACCCAACCCAATCCCAAGTACTGCCTACATGCCTACCTTTGTGCCAGACTCCATCTCAAAAACCTGCGATGCAGACTTCCAAGATGGGAAGTGAAGTCCAATTCAGAGCACTGGTGGAGAGCGCAACATCAGGATCTGGTTTAATCAAATGAAAAATAGATTAATTGTGATCGAGGTTTGACGTACCAGATTACCAACCTGTCACGAGCTGCGAGGTCCAAAGGTCTCCGCTAGATGAAATCAGGTACATCAGATCTTGAAAATCAACATTAACTAAATGAAGGCCATCAGACAGTGAAGACACTGAACCCTGCTAGCCTCGTTTGCTAATGCAATGTGCCATGTGGCAAAGGAGCAAAAGTAATGGGTTAAAAGCATGTCACCTTAGCAGTTGGGGGTTTGCGATTCTATCATCCACTTCTGCGAAGGAAATCGGTAGTTTGCAGAGGCGCTTCAACGGAATTTCTCCCAGGACACCCAAAATATAACTTATAGTATAATTATCAATTCTACAGACAATGGCCAGCGTTCGTCTCAGTGTTCGTCTCCTGGAGTCTTCGGTGATCTCACCTGAATCCTCAGAGCCTTTGAAGCAAAAGTTTAAATACGTGCAAAGTCCAATCAGAAGTGGATGGATCGAGTACAAGCGTCTGTGAGCGACCAGAAATAACTTTACAT
Organism: Climacium dendroides; assembly: GCA_950106755.1. Lineage (NCBI taxonomy): Eukaryota > Viridiplantae > Streptophyta > Bryopsida > Hypnales > Climaciaceae > Climacium > Climacium dendroides. The sequence continues at coordinate 21,900,340 of OX467083.1, forward strand.
CTACAAATGAACCACTTCCATCAGTTCGTGGTAGCAGCAAGCAACCACCAGTTCGACTACCTGTTGTCAATCAGCGGGGCACAAAGCGTCCACTTCACTTTCCGTAGAGGCCCCACGTCCGTTGTTGCCAGTAATCGTGCTCAAATCTGAACCTCATCTGAGCAGATTGCATGGTACGTGATACCCTCCACGCTCGGCGTTGTAGCCATCTAAGGCAACCAAACAGCAGGCTTCTAATGGATCGTGAATGAAATGGAAAGTCAACGAGTATCTACTTTCTCGCAACCACAACCAACAAATCTCAAATGGTATTCGCCCTCATAGACATGGTTGCCAAGACGAAACGTCGGGATGGATGAAGTCTTCAGCTCGTCTTCTTCCTCGCCATTCCAAATGTCGAGTTTCCGCCGAACACTGCTCAAGCTCATCGGTTGAAGTCACACATTGAGGGCCATTTCGATGAATCAACTTTGAAGTGCAAACGCAGCCCGCACAAAATTCAAGTGTGCAAGGTCAGCAAGTCATAGATAGCTCCTGCTCGACTCTGCAACGCACTACAGGGGAAAATTGCAGTAAGCAGTGCACATGTTAAAAGCCGCGGTCTAGTTAGTCCTCTAAGCGAGGTTGCTCATGGTAGGTGAACAACTGCGCGGCGGAGGGCTCAAAGCTCTGTTCTGAGGGAGCCTGGTCACCCACAAATAATCCGTCGTTCAATCCCGAACAAACTGAGTATCCCTGATCGGTCGAGGAATGCAAAACCTCGTTCATTGAACGATACACCTTTTCCTTCGGTTGCCCTGGAAAAGTTTTGACGACTTCTTTCACTTGCAAGCGATCTCGCAGTAAACCTTGCGCCATGGACGAGAAACCCTCGTTTGATAGAAACCTAGCATCTGTTGGAGAAAACCGATGGTCACTGGATAAAAGTATGGGATTCATGGACACAAACACTGGCGGTTCAGAAGACGCTGGTCGACCAATCTGCTGTCTGGGCGCCTTTGCTTGGTCTTTCTCCCGCTTTTGTGGCTTCTGATCCATCCTTCCATTCTCTCCTTCTGTACTACGCACAGAAAAAGGGGTTTCTTTTGTAGGGGTGTTGGCATTAGGCTTTCCAATACCCCTACCTGCTGTAGGGAGGTTCTTAACAGCGTTCACCCTTGATTTTCCAGAACCTCCTTCCACTGAACCTCCAGATAACTTTTCAACTCCTCCATTCGGCTTTCCTAACCCACTGTCACTGCTCTCACCCTGTGACCACATTTCTCCATTGATACGCTTCTGCTGGAAAGTCCTGTCTTTATCCCCAGAAGAGCTGGGGTGAATGGGTTTTGCCATGACTGGTACTGTTGGGCGTCGAGACCTCAGAAATGGTCTCAAAGCGGGAAGCTGGGCAAGGTGACCGTGATGGGGAGGATGACCTTGTACCCACAAATGTGGTGTTATACTAGTGCTTGGCTCCTGTTGCGAATCAGCAGGTCTTGCTCCCATCGTCTTAACCAACCTAGCACCCTGATCTGCGGTGGGAAGCTTGTGAGCGAACATGACTACATCTTTCCCTTCTCCCATAGCCGTGTATTCTAGTCGGCTTTGTTGCTCACCAGAAGAACTCGTATCTCCATTAGAAGGAGAAGGATCCTCTCCTTCCTCTTCCTCTTCTTCCTCATCATCTGCGTCCTCTTCCTCGGAAAGAGAAAGAGCAGGAGAAATCGCATGGCCATCCTCTAGTTGCCGTAGCTCTCGGTCCAATTTCTTTAGATCTTGCTCAATGCGAGCCAGTTCAGTAACTTCCCTGTGCTTCTCCTCGTCCAGTACGTTAATTCTGGTAATTCTCTCCTCTTTCATTGAAGCGAGCTTTGAGCGTTTCGTCAGCAGAGCAGAAAGGGTTTCTCGTTTCTTTGCAGCTGCTACATCTCCAGCTTTTGAACCATTTGTACCTGAACTTCCGAGTCAATTCATTAAAAAAGATAAACGAACTAAATCCTAACAAGATTCATTAGAAAATAGGTGAGAAACACCCTAGTTCTGAACATGATTTTCTCTGTAATCTGTTTGGAAATATCGTCGTAACTAGATTGGGTGCACAAACTTCTGCAGGAGGTGGAAGTACAAGGCCGAGAAGGAGTCTCTTACCGCGGACATTCTTGCCAACAGCCTTAGCTGATTTCTTAGCGCCTCTAACCGGTTTGATATGCTCCTTGGCAACATGAGCCCTCAGTTTGTATTCCTGACAGTATCTCTTATCACACCCATCATAAGGACACTCATGGTAGTCACCTGTATGAGTCTTCATATGCGACCGTAGATTAAAATCCAATGAAAATGCCTGTATTTCACAAGACAGATGGACAAACAGTGAGAACGTACACATCCGAAAATCCCCATATTCAAGTGTGAGATATGCATAAAGAAAGGCAGCCATGACGTCTTCATGGTACATAGCTTCAAAACTGGAAGTCAGCATGATATTAGAACATGTAGAGAAGATTACCTTGCCACAGCCTTCATACATACATAGAAAAGGTTTCTCGCCTGTGTGAATCAGGAAGTGACGCTTGAGCTTTGATCTCTCCGAAAAGCTCTACTCAAACCAACACCACGTCAGAATACAGCCTCCGTCAAAGAATCATTGGCTAGAATTTAAGAATTGTGAACAAAAACATCAGCAAGGTATTTTTTTGTAAATGAGAAAATATTTGCCGTATCATAAAGACGGGATACAAAGAGCGCAGAGATGATGTGGGCTTATGCTTAGAATGTGAGTTTCTTCATAATGACACCAGTGGATTGATTCACGTCTCAAATTATCAAATCAAACTACTTCAAGAAAACTCTTCCTTTCAGTCAAGAGATTATTTAAAAAACCGGAAAAGATGCAATCTCCTTTCGCAAAGCCTGTAATTAAGAACCAAGCTAAAGAGTGCAGGCTAAGTACCTCGACACAATCCAGAACAAGCGACAAGGCAAAACCAAAAACTTGCTTATTACAACTCTATCAACTCCCAACATTGATTAGGCACAGCCTTGAAAGCTACAAAGGCGAATACTTCCACAAGCACTTGGAACTCATGGTGAGAAGCATTTACAAGCCCAAGAAGAGAATACGAGTGACAGATGACAGTGCAAAAAACCCTAAAAACCTAGTCTCAGAAGCAGGAATCGCAACGGAGTGAGAATTCAAAGTAACCACCTTGATGCAACCTTCATAATGGCAAACATATGGTCTATCCCCGTGGACTCGAGCATGGACATATAAATCGGAAGCCTCCTCAAACCGTTTCTTGCATCCTTCAGCATTGCAGGCAAATACTGGGCCTGTTTTGCAATTACTACGTCATTAGACAGAACAACAGAAGTGAATGCAAAATACAAAGACCGATGTGGCCTTGACATGCGACCACGTTGAGAATGTTCAGTAGAAAATTGGTCACTGCAAAGGCTTCTCTCTAAGGCACTTTCGAGATTGTGATAAATCGCCATGAGTAACCCCTCGCCAGGACGTCATCATCAAAAGGCCAGAAAAAGTATGTAGGCGTGAGCATTTTTTCAAGAAGACGAACGAATCAAGTACCTTAACAATTCCAGGAATGAGTAACCATGCACGTACCGTTTCTTGCATTACAAGGGCGTTTCAAGTTGTCTGAATCCAGGACAGCCTCAACCATCTTCCTTTTACCAGTACTGGGTACTGGTGAAATCTCAGCTTCATCCATCTTCACAACAATCTGGCCTCCGTCACTTTTTCTAGGCCTGCCTCGCTTTCTTGCCGGAATAGCTTCATGAGATTCATCCATACTGAGATCCTCTCCTACAACACCAGAGCAATGAAAATTAGTACAAATCGCATCAAATGTGTCCCACCTTCAGATGTGAAATGTTCAAGTAACCTGCTAACCTAATTCACGTCTTCGCATAAAATCTACGAACATGCTTTCAGCACATCAAATTCCCAAGTCAAAGACAACAAAAGACAAAATAATCGACAACCATGCTCTTAGCAGAATGCGTTTAAAATTTTCAAATGAACAAGATACCTTTAACAGACTGTGAAAAGTCTCCACATACGCTAGCAATACTCCTCACACGGATTCGTTTGGGTAAGCTGTCTTCCGACTCATCACCTGCAGCCTCCCAAAAACTAGAAGATGACTTTCGGCAATTGGTAATATACTGAATGTTATAGGACTGCACAGCTCCAGTACTTTGGTTCCATAGGTTCATTCACAAGACAATCTGCACGACGGAAGGGTTTGAATTCCTCCCAACCGCCTCGGAAACAAGCCTCCATCGCTAATTCATTTGCAAAGCAACTTCTGGGCAAAAACTAACTTGAGCACCATACTTTTGCAAGCTAACCACGTAAGCTAGACTGATATTAGAGACCAGGTTTAATTAAACGCTCATAAGAACTGTGCCATTAACTGCAGCAATTCTGCATTACAACAATAACTAAAGTCCCCTCCTAAGAACCGTCAGTTCTGCTGTCAGAATAGACGACGTAAAATTACACTAACGATTCATTCTAAATGGAGAAGAAGAACAATAGCCATGGCAAATAAAGTCAAGAACGACGAGTTAAGACAATTATCAAGGGTCCAGGACAAAGAGTAATACCAGGGAATCGTCGCTTAACACCACGATTTACCCGCACAACTCTAGGTTCTTCAAGCTTAGGGGTGATTGGAGCTGCTCGTATGTTTGATTTCCGATCACTTGATTTTAATGGCCGTCCTCTTCTCCTACGCAAAACTGGGCCAGCCTGAGCCCCTCCAGCTTGAGGACCGCTCTCGCTCTCAGTCGGACTCTTCTCTGCTACTTCAAGCCCATTCTGAAGACCATCTACAGTATCAACCTCCTCCTTCCCACTATCATTGCCAACCAGTTCACCATGCTCTCTGCTAGAATTATTCATAAAAACATGATCGGTAATGCATGTTTCTCCTCTTCCAGGAACTGGCATCCCATGATTTCCCCCCCGCTCTTCTACCTCTTCCTCCCCCTCGTCGTCTTCATCGTCTCCATCCTGCTCCTCATCCTTCCCTGAAGGCTCACCAGAATCCTCTTCCCCTGAGCTGTCATCGGAGACTATGTTTCGATCATCATCACTAGCACTATCCCTACAGTCCTCGGCGCCGTTCTCGACCAAAACATGCCTACCATCACGCCCATGACAAGTATGCGGTGAGAAAGCAATGCCGTTTTCCCTGGCAACACCTATTTCGTCGCCACTAGAATTATCAATATCTTCGTCCTCGATATAGTTGTTAGCTATCTCCTTCAAACAATTTTCTCCGTCCAGTTCTCCGTCCAAACCGCTAGAAACTTGACCTGAAGGTTCCATTTTGCCTCACTTTCTCTTCCCCGTCTGATTAAAAGTGCCAGTTACATTATCCCCTGCCTCATGAGGACCAATAACAAAGTTCACACCAAGCCGTCCTCCGTGTAGATATAATTGCCACCTCATCCGTAGTCAACTTCACAGAAATATATACCCACAAATTTACAGAATTTGCAGTCCCTTCCAATCAACTAAGCACCCTTTCTGCACCGGCTAGGCGCATTGTTCAACGTATACCCTTTGCCGTTCTTCGTTCAGGACAGCACTGGCACACTCGCACATGGCCAAAGTCGTTTTACAAAGACGGAAAAACTAATTGCTTCCCAAGCATATCAATGTAATTCGTCAAATCACGGATAGACCTCTGGAAGATATTTCACAAGCACTTCTTGCTGATATACATATATACGATTGATAGGCAAAAGGCTTCAGATTCCTCCCCATATCCCAGCTGCACATGAATAACCTCATTTATCTGCACTCACACCACATATCGTCAGCAGCATAGAAATTAGGCTTCCACACTTAAGCTTGTGCAGGAGGTTCAGCAACAGTACGTCATTCATCATATTATAAGCTGCAACCGGCCTGCTCAAGCAACAGAAACTCGATTACAACCACTAACACTAAAGCCAATTTAGACAAGCGATAGCACTGCCATATGAGTACGCAAACCCTTGAAAAATCGTTTCTAGTTGCACTGCTGAGCTAAGCGTACAAGAGAGAGAGAGATAATGTAATTCCCACAGTTGTAGTCCACTTCATGCACCTTCTTCATGCTCTAGCAGTGAAGGTGCTACTTAAGCTGCAAACAACTGCTACCTTTATCCCTAAACAGCGCCACAGCAAGCTCCAATGAGCCAACCGAAGGTGGAGAGGCGAGTGAGGTAAGGAAAAAACGCTCTTAACTTGACAAACTTAAATACTACCCGACCAGCGGGACAGTGCACATTAGGTCACCACAAAGCCACAAACCGTCGCGTAAGTTCTCTAGCCCATCCATCGCATCCATCCGTACAAGGCTCCCACAGCTACCCCGCCACAGCACTCCCAATACTACCGATGACTAACTCTGCAGTTTGCTCTTCTTACCCAAAAAAACCCAAAATCAACACGCTTGATATACGTCCCAGCAGTAACCGGTTGGACGACTTCATTGGATACACTCATTCCCCGTTGTACCCTATTCCAACTCCTCAGTTTCTAACACTGACCATCTCAAATGCACCTCACGAGACAGCTTCCGACCAACACATGCATGACCCTACCACCCCTCTCCACACCAAAAAAAGGAACAAAATAGCCTCATCGAAGAAACTAACACCAACAAAACAACAAATAGAATAAGAACCTGCAACTTACAACCTTATCAACAACCGCCGTTCCTCACGCTCTCTCTCTCTCTCTCCCTCTCTATCTAACACACAGTACCGAGAATTTGCGATGAAACAGCCCTGCCTTGCCCCGCTCTACCCTACTCCGCTCCGTACACACAACAGCAAAACGAGAAAAACTCAAACAGTAGCAACAGCACGTCCGAGAGCGAACAAACAATCCTTAAGTAAGGAAATTGCGCTCCACACAGCGTCGCCAGATCTAACCAACGACACAATCCATGCACTACCTGAAAGCCTCCGCTTGGAAAAGCTTCAAGCGCGTTCGTTTCTCAGCAACGCTCGTTCCCTCTGATCCTGGAGTCACCATGAACGAGTTTCACTTTGCCTTCTCGTTCTCTCGTTCTCTCCTAAACAAACCCAAGTGTGCAGTTGTGTGCACCGTGCTGCTTCCCGAGTGAGGCTATAGCTACGGCGAAAGCAGGGTAAGCCAGTAAAAGGGAAGGAGAAGCATGAGTGCGAGAGACCGGCGAGAGAAGCGAAGTGAAGAGAAGAGAGGAGAGGAGAGGAGAGAAGGGAGCTCACTAAGTTACAAAGGCAAAGGCAGAGACAGAGACAATGGCTGGCAAGGGGAGAGGACTGATTAGAAGAGGAGTGGGTTAGAGAGGGCATTGAAGAAGGATTAACGAGTCTCCAAATGCAACAGACAAAAAAAAAGGCCCTCAGTAAGGCTTGGCTTGAGACGGAATGTGCAGCCAGCGGTGCCGTGCATTCAACCCCCTGCCACACTTCCCTTTTGAAGTTTCAACTCTCTCTCCCTCTTCTCTCTCTATGATAAGTGGATTTCCTTTTTCCTTTTCTTTATTGTTCTTGAATCTAGGTTTTAGGGTGAAGGGTGGGTGTACCGGGAAAGTGCTCACTTAAAAAAGGGCATTCTCAACTAACACCGCTACCTTAATTGCTCCTTCAAACAAAATACTAACTTTTTCTGCAACTTGGAATTTTTATTTATTCGTTGGAAGCACATCCCAAAGTACTTTGAAAAGGTACGTGAAAACTCAAATTCTGACACAAAGGAAATTGCTTCAAAGTTAGTGGAAAGATCAAAAAGATAGAGAAAAATTGACAAATCATGGTTTAGAGATTTTTTTTTTCTTAAACAAATAGAATTCCATTGTACAACACGTCAAAAACAATAGCCAAGCTAGAGGTTGGACAAAGAAAGAACAAGGAAACACACGAAAGAACCCACAAAAGGCTAGCAAAATCAAGTCCATGAGAACAAACATGGGCTTGGGCCTTGTCTATTCCAATTAATAGTATCATCAACAAATCATGGCTTGCAAAGCACTTTTCACTCCAAATTTGCCACGAGTCATTGGATCCAATTCGATGTGATGGAGCCCATGCCAATTGTGGTGAAATTGTTGCATATATAAAGGGTCATCCTCTTTGGCATGATTTTAGGTAATATCTTTTTTCTAGCTACTTACAATTAGGAATAACTTGCTAAACAATGAGATCTTTTAAGATGAAAACACCTAAAATTGTCAAGATAAGGAACTTAACATAGTTGTAAGCTAGTTGGAATTTTTTTTTTCCTATTAACAAATGGAAATTATGAATTTATGATAGGTAGACTGATTTGTAGATAGATCGGTAGATTGGTCAATTTCATAATTTTTTCAAAGTGAAAAAATGTAAACCACTAAAACCTATCCTAGATTTTTCTACTATTGACATCATTCAATGCCACTCATTTTTGTAAAAGGCCAAAAGGGGCATGTCTTCATTCAATGCCACTTAGAGCCGTTGAAACGTGCCAAAATTAATTATAATTTGTTCTCAAGTAATTGGAGGCAATCTGCTCTGGCAATTAGTATTGGTTTAGTTAACCCATTAAGGACCAGGTTGATGAAGGGAGTGAAAAAGTGGTTGAAACTGACATGTTTTCATTAGCAGCCAAAGTGGGTACTAATGAAACATTAAAACATAGTAGCCACTTTGGTTGCTAATGAAAGCATGTCAGTTTCAACTACTTTTTCACTCCCTTCATCAACCTGTTCTTTAATGGGTTAATTGGTGGCAACTGCTTAGTTGTCCGTGATATGATCTTAATCATGAGCAAATGTACTAACAATCATTCTAACATGTCTATGTTGTGCTCCATGCTTAGCCTCAAATACCCCCTCATTATACTCTAAGTATTAAATGATGATTTCAGTGATAGACTATTATTAAATTAAGGTACTTCTAATAGGTGTGCCAAAATATGCAAGGATTATTTTAGGTGTTTTTGCCTTATTAATAGAAAGAATGAAAAATCATTGAATGGCAAAATAGAGATTGTTAAGTCCAAACCACCAAATATTGGTGTCAATGTTGACTATTTTCATCCCTACAATCTTACGTGACATCTACATTTTTATGCAATGCCACAGTTCATTTCTTTTAAAACAAATGCATTAAAAATATAATATTATAGTAGGATTTAAAAAAAAAACTATTTTAGAAGTAAGTACTATGTTTTTTACCTACAATTTTTTACATGGAAACAAAATAAGAAGATCTTAAAGAATATTCATGATATTAAATTTTTGCCTAGTTACATTTTATACAAAAACGAGTATTAGCTAATGAATGTAGTATTTACTACCAAAATATAATATATTTTAATGCTCATTCAATAAATTTTAAACCTTTATTAATGCAAATATTGATTTTAGCATACAACAAGCAAATAAGTGCTGAAGAAGCTAGAATTATTTGAATTAGTATTAAGGCCAAGGACCATAGTTTTAGGGGCATACTTGAATTTCACATAATTCTTGATTATAAATGTCTTAGAGCTTGACTAAGAAAATGTAGTTTCAATCATTTGTTTTTTTATTGTTTATTATTTTTTTCAAAGCTATCAAAATTATAATTTTTATGACACTTTGAAGGTAGCATCTAAAAAGCTTAAAATACACCACTTTTGAATTTTTCTATTAAACTTCTTTAATTGTGAGATTGAAAAATAACAATATTTCTTACTATTATTTCAATTTCTAAAAATTTCATACTATTTAAAATATTTTTGTAATTTTTATTAAAAAATTAATTCTAAAACCATATAAATTTTATTTTGATAATTTCATTCATGAAAAAATTATAATAAATTTTGTATATACATACATATATATAAGTCTAGAATCTTAAGTTTAAAGTTTAACTCAAAACCAATTACTTGGCTACAATGAATTTATTGTCTTTAGGTTACTGAAAACCACTACTTAAATTTAGCTTGCAATTCATTCCAAATTCCATCTCACTTTAAAACAAATAGAATTTGTCTTGTATTTCTACTTTCAACTTATTAAAAAATGAATGCAATTTTTGATAGTTGAATGATCTAAATTATATTTCCCTCAACTAATAACACCAAAATAAATTCGAACTTTCAATCAAATCAAACATTCATTGGAGGTGTATATCAAGATACGTAAGGTAGATGTATCCATACCCAATCACTTAAGGGATTTTGTAGCAGATCATCAACAATTTAAGGTGCAACAAATTTTTCCCATGTAGAAAGATAGGAAATGTGGGGATTGCAGATTTTTCATAATTGAAATTACTATGAATTTTAGGAGCCAAAAAGTACTTGGAGCCCATAGCCAATGTTTAAAGTCTTCCTATTCCAATCATTCAAGAACTACTTTCTACTCACTATTTCCTACTTTATTGCTTATTATTTTCAGAAACTTGTAATGATCTTATTAGTCTCAATCTAAAAAAAGATAAAATCACATTTCTAGCTTTGGTTAGAAATTTGTCCAACCTCGGTTGGAAACAATGTTCTTTATAGGTTGAATATGGCTCAAGGTTGACAATAGTTACATCTTCCTTAGAACTTAAAAGTTGAAAACAAAAGTCCTCCATGATTATAGTAGAACGAGTAATTGTTGAGTACTCCAATGTCTATACACTAGTTGATAATCAAAGTGCTTTAATTTATAGTAGGAAAATGAATTGTCCAAATTATTTCTCATTTGTTCCAAGTCATACTTGAATCTTTAGAAAACAACCTTCTTTCTTGACCCATTCCACAAAATAGAGGTAAATATTATAACTATACAAAGATATAGAGATAAATATTTACATAATTTCATAAAAAGAGATTTGAGCATTAAACTCATGAAGGACACCAAAGACTAAAAATGTCCAATGAATGATTTTCAATGAAAGACTACAAAAATCATGAATGCACATTATATTCATATATGCATTTTATAATTTTTTACTAATAGGGCTACATTCTTCAAAAGGGCTAATTAGAAGGGTTAACTAGAAGGGTTACCTAGAAGGATTAACTAGAAGGGTTGAAGATATGCTCACACTTGGTGTTAAAAGTGTTGTTATTGAAGGTCTCAGAACAAATTTAGACGTACTTTTGAACCAGATTCTCTAGAAGGGTTAACTAGAAGGGTTGAAGATATGTTCACACTTGGTGTTAAAAGTGTTGTTATTGAGGGTCTCAGGAACAAATTTAGACCTACTTTTGGACCAGATTCTCATTCCAAACAACACCTCTACTACCAAGTGGGAACCTACCTTTTGGAAGGGTGAATTAGAAGGGTTCTTATTAGAGAATCCAACAACATGACCACCCTCTTCTTTTTTTTAAATTAAAATTTTAAGAACCCAATTCCATGTCCCCCTAACACACAGGAATATTTCATGGCCCTGCATTCGAGAAGGTGGCAGTTCCCCCTGTTCCCCTTTGTTCCCCTGATTCGATTAAATCAATGTTTTACCATTAGTAAGCCCCCTGCCTGACAACAACAACAACAACAACAAAACTCACTCAATGAGTCGTGCCCGCCAGGCTCTGACGGTCCACCAGGTCCTTCTCAGCTGCTGCCAAACTGACTGGGATGTGCATGCCTTTAGTTGGAGCTAATTTACTATTCGTGTCTGGTGGCCCTCACCCACGGAACCTGCCGGGTCGGGTCGGGCCGGGCCGGGCCGGGTGGAGAGACGGGACCGGTCCTGAGTTGGAGCCGCGGGTCCCAAGGCGGGTCTTTTCTCACGTGACGCAGTCTTCTACCCAATGCCAGCGCCTCACCCTGGCTCTTGTCTGGCTCTGCCGGGCACTCAACACGGACTCAGGCCGGGTTGGACCGGATCTCAAGACCCGGCCGGGGAAGGCGGACGGGGGGGTAAATAAATAATCTGGGCCGGGTGAAATGGCCAGGGTGAATTGACCGCCCCGTTGGGAGAACACTGGAATTTTATATTTGCAACACATGGAAAAATTTGGAAGTTCTAAATTCATATTTGCAATCAGAGGCACCAAATTAGTTTGTAGCTGTGAAGAAATATAAAAATACATGGCTCAAAGTAGGGGGAAAATTTTCAGATTCTCCCTTGGTTGGAGCAATGAGGGCCAGGGTGAATTGACCCCCTCATTGCCCCGTTGGAAAACGCTGTGGAATTTTTTATTTGCAATCAGATGAATTTTTTTGCAAATTTTGAATTCAGATTTGCAGTCAGCGGACCCAAATTAGCTGGAGAAGGTGTAAAAATATAAAAAATCATGGGAAAAAATAGGGGGCTTTTTTTCACAATTAACCCTGACTGGGGCAATGAGGGGGTCAATTCTCCCTAGCCGAGTGAACTGACCCCCTCATTACCCCGTTTTACTCCTAAAGAAAACGCTGTGGAATTTTTTAATTTGCAATCAAATGAATTTTTTTTGCAAATTCTGAATTCAGATTTGCACCCAGCGGCCCCAAATTAGCTAGGGGCGGTGTAGAAATATAAAAAATCATGGCAAAACAAACTAGGGGGCTTTTTTCACAATAAACCCTGACCGGGGCAATGAGGGCCAGGGAGGATTGACCCCTCTATTGCCCTGTTTTCTACCCCTGGATAAAACACTGGAATATTTTTATTTGCCATCCATGAAAAAATTTGCAAATTTTGAATTCATATTTGCAATCAGAGACCCAAAATTAGTCTAGGAAGGTGTAGAGAAACAAATTTTACATGGTCCCAAATAGGGGGCAATTTTTACATTTATCCCTGGTTGGGGCAATAGAGGGGTCAGTCCTCCCTGGAGGGGTGGGGTCAGTCAGTTCTCCCTGGCCGGGTGAAATAGTACTACTTACAGTAAAATCGATCATGATGGTTTTGCAAGTAAAAGTGCTTCACTATTCGTGCGTAAGATAATATTATATTTCAGTTTCAGGTTAAAAAAAGGAAAAAAGAGGGGCAACCAACACCGAGTCCGTCTTGAGTGAATAATTACTTGTTAACTTATTACATGATGGGTTTTGTTTGGGCTCCCATCATTCGCACTTGACTCCCCCTCTCAGTCCAATCAATCAGTCCCTCAAATAACGTTCCCATTATTGTATCCTAGACCCTGAAATCCCTTGTCCAATACTATTTTAAAATGGGAGCTCCTGCGTCTTTCCCCATTTCCTGCGTCTTTCCTTCGACGGAATGACGAGTTTTGCGTCTCCTTGAAGTGAAGGTAATCCTTTCACTAGAAGTTTCAAATCTAGGTTCAAATCTAGTTCCAAATCTAGTTCCAAATCTTGTTTATAAATTGGGTTGTTGTACAAGTGTTATTGGTTGGCAGAGATATGATAGAAAAAAGTATGATAAAAAAAGTATGATAAAAAAGTATGATAAAAAAAATATGATAAAAAAAATATGATAAAATGTATTGCTTTTGGTTTTCAATCTCCTCTGGGCAAATGTGGTCCCTCGTTCAGTTGTCCACCCTGTGATTCGATATAGAAAGGCAATTCTGAATAAAGCTTGGGAACTTTATAGAAAATCAGTTAAAGGCAGTGTGAAGATATTCTCCCATTGTAGAAAGTTATAGGCATATGTAAGTTTATACTCTACTAATAGATTTTATGACCATCGGGGTATAAGGTTTGTAAATATTGTTGTAATACAAGGTTGTGGTTTTTAAACTATGTGATTGTTAGTTTTATGCATTGTGTGTAAATCAATGTAATATTCTATGTGGTTATGGACAAAGTCAAAAGGTTTGGTAGGTAGCCGAAATAAGTGCACGTGCTATAGCAAAGGGTAGATGGTGTTTGGGTTCTTTTAGTTACGGTTTAAGGTGAACTACCATGTTTACTTTAAATGGGAGCAAGCCCATTGTGGGCAAAATTATATTTGTGGTGTATATTTATGAACTTGGATGTCTGCCAATATTATTATAATTTTGCGTACAATGGATTTTACTCCCATTTGGATTAGCATGGGGTAGTTTTCCTTTGCACAAAGGTTAAGTATTTATAATCGGATGGTATTGATAGAGGCATTTGCAAGTGTACGCTTAGTCTTTGGTATCTAATGAAGGTATGTATATCGATTCATTGGAAGAAACTATCTCGTCTAGATTATAAATCAAATAGTGCTTGGTACTTGGGCGAATCTCATGAAGATACGTACATAGTTGGTCCTTGGAGGAAACTGTCTAGTCCAAATATACATCAAATAGTGCTCGGGCATATCTAATGAAGGTATACACAATTGATCCTAGGAAAAAACGCTCTAGTCCACATCATATATATAAAGTTGACACGCATAGTTGGTCCTTGGAAGAAACAATCCAATCTAAATTACACATCAAATAGTGCTTGGACGTATCTAATGAAGGTACGCACAATTGGTCCTAAGCAAGAACTGTCTAGCCCACATTATATGAAGTCAACACGTGTGGCGCTCGGGCGTAGTCAATGGAGGTATGTACATTTGGTCCTTGGAGAAAATTGTCCAATCCAAATTACACATCAAATAGAGCTTGGGCATATCTAATGAAGGTACGCACAGTTAATTCTAGGAGAAAATTGTTCAGTCCACATTATATATGAAGTCGATTCCAAATTACATATCAAATAGTGCTTGGGTGTATCTAATCAAAGCATGTACAACTACTCCTAGGAGAAAATTCTTTAACCTACATTACATATGAAGCTGATATGTGTGGTGCTCGGGCGTAGTGAATGAAGGTACACACAACTGGTCTTTGGAAGAAATTATCCAATCTAAATTACACATCAAATAGTGTTTGGGCGTATCTAATGAAGGTACACACAACTGGTCCTTGGAAAAAACTATCTAGTACACATCATATATGAAGTTGACACGCATGATGCTTAGGCGTAGTCAATGAAGGTACACACAACTAGTCCTTGGAAAAAACTCTCTAGCCCACATCATATATGAAGTTGACGTGCATGGTGCTCGAGCGCAATCAATGAAGGTATGCACAGCTGGTCCTTGGAAGAAACTGTGCAATCCAACTTACACATCAAATAGTACTTAGATGTATCTAATGAGTGTACGCACAGTTGGTCCTAGAAAAAACTGTCTAGTCCACATCACATATAAAGTTGACGCGCATGGTGCTCGGGCGTAGTCAATGAGGGTACGCACAACTAGTCTTTGGAAGAAACTGTCCAGTCTAACTTACACATCAAATACTGTTTAGTCCACATCACATATAAAGTTGACGCGCATGGTGCTCGGGCGTAGTCAATGAGGGTACGCATTGCTAGTCCTTGGAAGAAACTGTCCAGTCTAACTTACACATCAAATAGTGCTCGGGTGTACCTAATGAAGGTGCGTACAGTTGGTCCTAGAAAAAACCTATCTAGTGCACATCATTTATGAAGTTGACACACATGATGCTTAGGCATAGTTAATGAAGGTACATACACCTAGTCCTTGGAAGAAACTCTTTAGTCTACATCATATATGAAGTCGATGCGCATAGTGCTTGGACGTAGTCAATGAAGATATGTACATTTGATCCTTAGAGGAAACTGTGCAATCCAACTTACACATCAAATAGTACTTAGACGTATCTAATGAAAATACGTACAGTTGGTCCTAGGAGAAAACTATCTAATCCACATTATATATGAAGTCGACGCGCGTGGTGCTTGGGCGTAGTTGATGAAGGTATGCACAATTGGTCCTAGGAGAGAACTGTCTAATCCACATTATATATGAAGTCGACGCGCGTGGTGCTCGGGCGTAGTTGATGAAGGTATGCACAATTGGTCCTAGGAGAGAACTGTCTAATCCACATTATATATGAAGTCGACGCGCGTAGTGCTTGGGCGTGGACAATGAAGGTACGCACAGTTAGTCCTTGGAAGGAACTCCCTAGTCTACATCATATATGAAGTTGGCGCGCATGGTGCTCAGATGTAGTCAATGAAGGTATGCATAGTTAGTCCTTGGAAGAAATTGTTCAATCTAAATTACACATCAAATAGTACTTGGGCTTATCTAATGAAGGCACGCATAGCTGGTTCTTGGAAGAAACTATCCAATCTAAATTACACATCAAATAGTACTTGGGCATATCTAATGAAGGTACGCATAGTTGGTCCTAGGAAAAACCTATCTAGTCCACATTACATATGAAGTCGACCCGCATGGTGCTTGGGCGTAGTCAAATAAGATATGTACATTTGATCCTTGGAGGAAATTGTACAATCCAACTTACACATCAAATAGTACTTAGACGAAAGTATGTATAGTTGGTCTTAGGAGAAAATTGTCTAATCCACATTGTATATGAAGTCGACGCGCGTGGTGCTTGGGCATAGTCAATGAAGGTATGTACAGTTGGTCCTAGGAGGGAACTGTCTAATCCACATTATATATGAAGTCGACGTGCGTAGTACTCGGGCATAGTCAATGAAGGTACACACAGTTAGTCCTTGGAAGAAACTCTCTAGTCTACATTATATATGAAGTTGACGCGCATGGTGCTCGGGAGTAGTCAATGAAGGTACGCACAGTTAGTCCTTGGAAGAAACTGTTCAATCTAAATTACACATCAAATAGTGCTCGGGCATATCTAATGAAAGGTATGCACAATTGGTCCTAGGAGAAAACCGTCTAGTCCACATTACATATGGAGTCAACGCGCATGGTGCTCAAATGTAGTCAATTAAGATATGTACATTTTATCCTTGGCGGAAATTATCCAATCCAACTTACACATCAAATAGTACTTAAGCATATCTAATGAAGGTAGGCACAATTGGTCCTAGGAAAAAACTATCTAATCCACATTATATATGAAGTCAAATTGGTACTTGGGTGTATCTTATGAAGGTATGTACATTTGGTCCTTAGAGGAAACTGTCTAGTCCAAATTACACATCAAGCTGACCTTGTGTTTGGGCATATCTAATAAAAATAAGACAATCTAGTCCTTGGGGAAAACTATCTAGTCCAAATTACATATTAAATAGTGTTTAGGCTTATGTAATGAAGGTACATCCATCCGGGCCTTTATGAAAATAGTTCAATGATATTAAGTCAATATGGTACTTGGGTATATCTTATGGTGGTAAGACCATTTGGTCCTTAGGAGAAATTGTTTCATTCAAATTATATATGAAGTTGACCTCATGCTTAGGCATATCTAATGAAGGTATGTACATCTAATCCTTGGAGGAAATTGCCTAATCCAAATTATACATCAAATAGTGATTAGGCATATCTCATGATGGTATGTACATTTGGTCCTTGAATATGGCACTTCGATCCCATTGAAAAGATTAAAACATCCAAAAACATCAATAAATTCATCAAAAATTCAAAATTCCTTTTTTTACAATCCAAAGACTGAATTATTGTATTATAGCAATTAAAAAAGAAGGAACAAAGTTGAACAAAAGTTTTAAAATATAATTTTTACAATCTAAAATATAATTTTTACAATCTAAAAGATGTCATTGCCCTTAAGGATGAATATGCTCAAACATCAATAAAATTGTCACATGTTGATTCTTCACAAGTCCTTCAATAATTGCAAGATTGGATTTTAAGACCAAGTCACTCAAAAATTCATGGAACATTCAACCAAACTTGCATATGTGTACAAATTATATTTTCACATTTGTATTAAAAATGTACATTCAAAAATGAAAATTTTGCGCACAAGTAAGTCTAGAGTCAAACCTTACAATTGACCAAAACCTCATAAATGACAACATGTTTGTAAGTAATTTTAGGGGTTAAAGCATTTGATAAAAGCTATGATTAGAAAAGAATGATGAACTATAGACTCAACTTGATTGTAGTGATAGTTAAAACAAAGGCCTCTAATTCATTGCTTATTATTGTTTTGGGGCTTATTTTACACCAATAATGAGGGGCTAGAAAATTGGGGAGTCTCCCTCTTTGTTTGCCTATGAAAAATCCTCTTTTATGTTGGTGTGAAACACTGATCGGGCACGAAATGACAAAAAAATAATTAATTCATTGATTTAAAAATATATATTATTATAAAATAGTATTTTTTGTAAGGACTCAAGAATTTTTGTCAAACCCACTTCCTTGAGGTGGGCCAAATTATAATTTAAAGGCCTAAAGTTTCAATTTCAACCAATTAAAACCTTAAAAAATTTAGCCCTCCTTCCAGATTTGGTATAAATTGGGTCTTTGTTTTCTCTTTAGTTGTAGAAAATTTTTCATTTTTGTAATAGGCTTGGGATGTGATTTTTATAGGGTATATTCTATGAATTTGGATTTGTAACATTTGCCTAATAATTGAATATATACATATATATGTGTGTATATAGAGAGAGATTTCTATTCCAATATAAAAATTAGTTAAAGAAAAACTATTGACAATCATTAAGTTAAAGCTA
The DNA here is from genome assembly GCA_950106755.1 of Climacium dendroides. Taxonomy (NCBI): domain Eukaryota; kingdom Viridiplantae; phylum Streptophyta; class Bryopsida; order Hypnales; family Climaciaceae; genus Climacium; species Climacium dendroides. Next base: position 21,918,702 of record OX467083.1, read on the forward strand.
ATATAGACCTTACCAATGTTTTTTTTAAGTGATTTGGCTTTTTAATTCAATGTAAAAAAACATAAACTAATTAAGTTCAAGCCTAAATATCCTTACTGGATTAAAAAATTTGAAGTTTTGAAGCCTTAAATTTGATATTTTTTTTTAATCATGGTCTTTATTAAGTCCTTGCTTTTTTCTCAAATATAAAAATTCTACAATTTATAGTTTTGAATTTTTGATGTGCTAGAATTTCAAAATCTTAAATATCCAACCCTAATGGATTTATAAATTATAAAATAGAATCTTATACCCGAAAATTTTAAGAAATTATTATTTAAAAATTACAAGCTTAAAGTTTGTTATAAATTTTATTTAAAGTTTATAAGCTTAAAGTTTATTTAGATTTTTATAAAATTTAAGAAGTGCTAATTTGATTTGATTTTAAAATTTTAAAATTCAATTGGTATTTTTATTTTTTTATTTTTTTATTTTTATGATCTATATAATATTTAATATTATTAATAATAAATTCATTCTTGTATTGACCTCAAGCTTTGAGTTATTTATACTTTTATGTCTATAAGGTCCATTTGTCAACTTTGAGTGGATATTAGATTCTTTTGAGTTCAAATTTGCACAACATTTTCAAAGCAACTATAAAAAAACATTGGTGAAGTTACTAATACTGAAGCTCTATAATTTCAGGATAAACTAGCAGTTGGTGTTTGCTATGCTATGCATTCATCATTAGAATTTTATAATAATTTTTATGTATTAGATAGAATACAGAATAAAAATTTTATAAGTAAGCATATATTGAAATGTACAATAGAAATTTATTGAATGATGAATGAAACATATGTAATGGTAAATACTATAAAAGATACACAAACATTAGAATGCATTAGAAATTTGACTCCATTGTTACAAAAAATAGCAATCCAAATTGAAGAATTGAAAAGAAAAACTTATAAGTCTCAAAAACTTTGTGAACAATTTAATTGCTATGGAATCCAAAATCGCTTCAATTGAATAAATTTCTCAAAATCATTTGGTAGCAGCAATAGAAAATTGAAATCATGAAAGCTCAAAGCTCACAAAAGCACAAAATTATAGAAGTGCAAAGAATCCTAAAGCCAAGAGAAGCAATGGATTTGCTACCTCTATAATATCATCCTATAGATCCTCTTTAATATCACCTTAATTGCAACAAATATATTATTTTTATAATATCATCCTTTCCAAAAAGTGATATTACAAAAGTGATTGCAAACTGCTACTCTATTTCTGTAATATCACATTGCATGAAAATATGATTTTTATGTATGCATGATTGAAAATATTTTTACAAAATATTTAAAATAATTATTTTGAAGACTTATTGAAATCATTATCATGCATTCTATTCAAATATATCAAAATTTTACTAATATATGATGTAATGAATGCGTAGCATAGCAAGCACAAGCCCCTAGTATTAATAGTAGCATTTGTGATATTACAGAGGGAGTTATGATTTTAGTAGTATGATAGTTGTTTTGAATTTTTCCTCATTTAATCTATAATGCATTAGGATGCTAGCCATATAAGATATATGGGTTAGGTACTTAGTTTAAATCCTCCCATTTTGTAGTATTTTTAATTTTTTTAAATGTTTCATGGTATAGAATAATATAAAGTTAACAATATATATTGTTGTACGAAATGACATGTTAACTATGTATTACTGTTTCTTGAATAGACATGTTAACTTCACATTACCGTTGTACAACATGTTAACTTTATATTACCGTTGCTTGAATAGATGCGTTAGTTATATATTACCGTTGTATGAAATGACATGTTAACTTTCTATTACCGTTGCATGAAGAGATACATCAACTTTCTATTACCGTTGCATGAAGAGATACATCAACTTTCTATTACCGTTGCATGAAGAGATACATCAACTTTCTATTACCGTTGCATGAAGAGATACATCAACTTTTTATTACCGTTGCATGAAGAGATACATCAACTTTTTATTACCGTTGCATGAAGAGATACATCAACTTTCTATTACCGTTGCATAAAAAGATACATCAACTTTTTATTACCGTTGCATGAAGAGATACATCAACTTTTTATTACCGTTGCATGAAAATATACATCAACTTTCTATTACAGTTGCATGAAAAGATACATCAACTTTCTATTACCGTTGCATGAAGAGATACATCAACTTTTTATTACCGTTGCATGAAGAGATACATCAACTTTTTATTACCGTTGCATGAAGAGATACATCAACTTTCTATTACCGTTGTATGCCAAGTATGTTAATTTTATATTACCGTTGTATAAACAAACATGTTAACATTACCATTATTACCGTTGTTACTGTTCACTTTATGTTACCGTTGTATATGAACAACACGTTAACTTTACCATTGTTACCATTATTACTATGAACTTTATGTTCCCATTATATATAAACATGTTAACTTTATATTATCGTTGTACGAATAGACGTGTTAAATTTGTAATACTATTGTTTGAAAAGACGTAAAACAAGTCCATGAGTCTTAATGGCTAGTCATCCTAATGGAAGACAAGTTGGACAAAAAGATGGATAAACGATCATGAGGATTCAAAATTCATGGAAAGTCATTTGTACCACAAAAATAATATTTAAATACAAAATATCACATGACTACTTGAAAATCATAAATATATCCTATAAATGTTAAGGCCAAGCGGGTGTTTAAGATTAGGCAAAATATCACCAAAATTAACCTTCTATCCATATAATTCAATTTTATTATATAAATTAAAGGGATAGAAATTGCATTTTTTTGCCTAAATGTACTATTGACTAATTGTCGAGGGGAAATCACTCTATGCATTTACACAATCCACGTGAGGTGAAGATTTTGGACCCCTTACTTACTTCATAAAATTTAATTTAAAGAAAATTTTAAAAATTGAATAGGTTTTCCTACTTTGAAAGTTTGTATTTTGAATTATTGATATATTTTTTAAATTGATAATAATTATTTACAATTTTTTGAAGAAAAAAGATACATTCTAGAGTTGAAAATAACTTTGGACCCCTTACTTCATAAAAAATTGTTTAAGAAATGAACAAAAAAATCCTAAAAATAATTTTCTATTGAAAGCTTATTTTTCTTGAATATTGATGTAATGATCATTCAAATGTATTCTCTATAAATGTTTGAGTTGAAAAACATGCCATTTCAGTTCATTTTTCAACCTATTATAATAGTTATTTTAAATATCGTTTGAGTTGAAATTTTTGGCAATAGAAATCTATAGTCATTACTAATCAAAGTTCAAAATTATAGGTTGAAATTATAGTATATTCCAAAGTAAATAAGAGGTCAAAAAATCACTTCATTGCATGTGGTACATAAAATCCCCATAGAGTGACCTCCCCTCACTAATTGTATTAGTTGTTTGGACTCCTACCAAAAAGCTCACATTGCCACTGAGTTAGATAAGTACACTAATCTCATTATGGCCATACATTTTGAATAAAGCTGCCAAATCTTAGCCATCGGATCACAATTTTTTGCCTGTCCTCGTATATACTTCAACATTTAATATTCTAAGGCACACTTCCTAATGCACTTGCATGTTGCTATGTAATCCTCTTATACAAACAAATTAGGAGTCAAGCCCTCTATAGCAAGGTTTGGTGCATGTATCCATGATTTCAAAAGTTTCGTTGAGATATATCATTTATTTCCAACAGTGTTAACTAAGAATAAAAGATTTTTGTATTAACTACAATATTTAAAATTTTAAAATTTTAATTTTATTATTTATCAAAATAAACACATTTTCATTATTATTTTGTGTATTACACTAGTTTAAATGGAGCATGCTTTCAATGAAATTGTATATTTTATATTCATTTGCAAGCCATTTTTTTCTTCATATTTCTATTAAGATCTCTATGTATATGTTTTTTTCTATCAATTTTTATGCAAGATATTTTTGTAAAATATATATATTAATAATCATTCTATAGAATATTGAATCATCTTAATGCATATCTTTTTATAATATTTACAAAAAAGATTTATTTATAAAGAATTGAATGAATATATCATAATATCATAATAACTTCTTAGTTGTTAAGAAAAAAAAATTAGACAATTGAAGATGGGTTTGGGAACATGAAAAGAGTAGCAATTATGTCACAAATTCACAATCCACTTTGAATAAAGGATTTTTAGTTTGGATATATTGCTACCAAAAGACAATTAATTTAGGATGAGGTGGGATAATGAGGATCTTGGAAGCTTGATTGTATGTCTCTTTCAAGAGTTCTTTTTTTAAATGGTATTTGAACACTTACAATTGTTTACATTATTACAATCTTATTTGTAAACTAGCGGTTGGCACTTACTATGCTACGCATTTACCATTAGAATTTCATTAAAAATTTTATGTATTAGATAGAATGCAAAGCAAGAATATCAATAAATCTTCAGATAAAAATTACTAAAATCTTTATAATTTTTTTTAATAAATAAGCATATACTGAAATAAACAATAGAAATTTAAAAAAATATATGCAATATATGCAATGATGAATATGGTAAAAGATACACATACATTAGAATGCATTAGAAATTTGACTCAATTGTTATAAACAATGGAAACCCAAATAAAATAATCTAAAGGAAAAACTTGTACATCTCAAAAGCTTCGTGAACAATTTAATTCAAAGCTCACAAAAGCACAAAATCATAGAAGTACAAAGAAGTGTAAAGCCAAGAGAAGCAATGGATTTGCTACCTCTATAATATCATCCTATGGATCCTCTTTAATATCACCTTAATTGCAACAACTATATTATTTCTATAATATCATCCTTTGTAAAAAGTAATATTACAGAAGTGATTGCAAACTGCTACTCTATTTCCGTAATATCACATTGTGTGACAATACAATTTCTATGTATGCATGATTGAAAATATTTTTACAAAATATTTTAAATAATTATTTTAAATACTTATTGAAATCATTATAATGCATTCTATTCAAATATATCAAAATTTTACTAATATGTGATACAATGAATGCGTAGCATAACAAGCACAAGCCCCTAGTATTAATGGTAGCATTTGTGATATTACAGAGGGAGTTAGGATTTTAGTAGTATGATGATAGCCTTAAATTTGCTACTACAATAACAAAAAATGGTTATTGGTAGGTGTTGTTTTTTTTACTTCTAAACCATTCACTAATTTGATACTCTAGCATTCCTTATCTCGTTGCCTCTGTTGTTATTGCTTTCTTTTAAATATTGCTATATTACAATAATTCAAAACATATAGAAGTAAAAAATTACTTAGAAAAATTTCAATTCTCGCCAACAAACATCTATTATAAAGATGGATATGTCACCTCCATTGATGTATATAGGGTTTGTTTATGGCTAAGTTGTGAAACTAGAAGTAATGAAAATTTTAATTTTAATTATCAAAATTGTATAATGTAAAAATATAATTGTATTGACATTATATTTGTTTATCATTTTGTCTATTTTAAGTTTGGATATGTGGCTAAAATATACCTTTTCATCTATCTTTACATCTACAATGCATTTAAACTCTATCACTTTGGTTACAATGGTAGCCATTTTTAAGTCCACCCCTTTTAAGTGTATTTATCTACCATGCATTAGGCCTTGAACTTCTAAGTCCATTCATCTTGAATTCAATAGATAGTAATCATTTGAAGAATGCTTCATCAAATTAGATCCCACTCTTTTGCAATACTATGAGTTTATAAATCCAAAATTATAATACAATTACAAATTTAAAACACCAAAATTTAACTATTTTTTGTAAATTAAAAAATTTATTCATTCACAAATTCACAAATATATAGTCAAAGATTCCTAAATTAATAAATTAATATTCCATAATGAATAATATTAAAATTTAAGATTTCTAAACTCATATCCTTTGGGAATTTTAAATGAATTAATTTTTTAATATGGTTGTTACTAGTAGTGTAGAGGTAAGCAGAGCCCTTCTATATTATTGTTAAATAAACAACTTGAATAGAATGAAAAGAAAAGAAATGCTAACAATAAAAAAGGTTCTACTTCTATCTTCACCACCAATGATGACTAATTAATTGAAGACTTTGAATTTGAATACATTTTTGAAATTTTAGATGTATTTAGACAAATTTTGGTATTTGGAAAGAATTTTTAGAAAATCAATTGGCAACTAAGATGAAAGTATTGAATAACACTACAAAAAATAAGGGTATAAATGACTTGTTTAGAATGATTGTAGTAATCATTTGTTGTCCACAAGGATTGCAAAACATTTTGTAGTCATTGTTGTGTTATAGTCATTGTGGACAAGTCATTGTAGACACTTGTTTTATGTAGTGAAGCTTGAATTGAAATATATTATAAATGAAGAGTATAGATAAAAGTTGGAACAAATTCAAAATAGACTTGAATGTGACTTCAATGTTATTAATTGTTTGGAAGTTTAGATGGTATGGAAACAATTGGTATGTCTGTACTATTAAGTGACTTGCATTACAAAAAAGAAGGAAATAAATGACTTGTCTACAATGACGGCAAGTACAACAATAACTACAAAATGATTGTTTTGCAATCATTTTAGACAAGAAATGACTACTAAAGTCATTGTAGACAAGTCATTTACACCCTTATTTCTTTGTAGTGTTGTAGTCACATTGCTTCAAAAAATGCCATCTTTGTAAACATCAAAAATATTTTTTGGTTGCACATAAACTCCAAAAAAAATCCTATCTCAATCCTTTCTATGCTAAAACATAGAATGATGAACTCCAACCTCATGGGCAAAAGAATTTTAGAATCTTTTAATTGTGTGGACAAAATTTAATACAAAATTTGAACCTCATATTTCTTGAATTGGCCTACGATATGGCTTTTTTAAGTATTATTTTGAATTTTTGCAAGTCAATTATCCAATTTTTTTGCTATATAGCACAACTTTGTATTGTTTTAAGAACTTAAAAAATTCCTACAACAAAATGAAAATTGAATTTACAACAAGAGAAGTTTTTTATCAACTAAGTCCATCCACAAACATAACCACGTTTGAAAAAATCAATGAAAAAATCTCTACTTGATCTAAATGGAAAAACTTCACATTCGAAGTGTGCTTCTTCATAATGCTTCTTGCACATTAAATATATAGATTTAATTGATAACAAATGAGATCATTTCTAATTTTCTTAACATAGGTATTTACAATTGCAAAGATTGAATTTCCTTGATAAAAATATACATAATTAAAAAAAATCATATCTAACTTTGAAGTCCAAAACCTTAAGTTAATTTTTAAGGGCTTAAATTGTGCATTTTTCACTTGTAAATTTGCACAAAATTATGATGAGAGAATTTTTTGAATATTTGCAAAGGTAATTAATTAGATGTGGAAAATTAGGGTAGATTTTCTAGGTCATATTTTTGTGAAAAATACACATTTTAGTATAAAACTAGTGTTAATCAAGCATTTCATGTTCCTCAAGTGTATGATAGGAATTGGCTCACCGTAGTTTGCAATTGTCAAGTTGTTGATTTATCTTGCATTTTCTATTGGTTAAGGCTTTGATTAAGGTATTTTTGTGTTTGCATTCTTGAAAATTAAATATGAATTTCATTTCCAAAAAAATGGCTATTCATTATTGACAACTTTGTATAGATGGTTGAGTGCCAAAAGAAACTAAGAAATTGAGTTTTAAATTGCAAAAAAATGCATGTGGAAAAAAAATCTTGTACATGGCATAAAGGAAAATAAATTGCTATATATTTGAAATTGTTTTGGCTCAAGTTTAAAATGTATGTTTTTAGCAAAGCATCTTCTCCAATTTAGACTTCAAATTCTTGAGATTGGATACTTGATAGACCTCCTAACCTCTAAAATTGCTAGTGAGACATATTTTCAAGAATCAATATCTTTTGCGAAGTCAAATTTTTAAGGACTATTTAATTTACGTAAGACTTTTTGGCCATGCCTTCTTTAATAGTTCATTTAAGTTATATTTTATCATTATTCCCAAAGTGAAACTTGAAAAATTCTTTGAAATTGAATGTGTGATAGCCAATGGTACATTCAAGTGATTACTGCAAATGCCTAAAAAGATGTAAATTCTTTACATTTGATCAATTAGTTTGATATATATATATTGTCTCCATAATTCCTTTTCTTTACATCAAGTTCATTATAGGATTTTATCCAAAGCTTATTGGACTTCAAGGATGTCATTTTTTGTAGGGATAAACTTACAAAAGGATTATCACTTAGAAAACATCTTTTTGCTTTCATTTGACAAACTATTTTATTCTAATTTTAACTCTATTATAATTTTTTAATATATACTAGCGGTTGGTGCTTGCTATGCTACGCATTCACCATTAGAATTTCATAAGAATTTTTATGTATTGGATAGAATGCAAAGCAAGAAATTTCAAAAAATCTTAAAAAAAAATTTACTAAAATCTTCGTATATATTTTTTAATAACTAAGCATATACTAAAATAAACAATAGAAATTTAATGAATGATGAATGAAATACATGCAATGATGAATACAGTAAAAAATACACATACATTAGAATGCATTAGAAATTTGCTCAATTGTTACAAAAAATGACAACCCAAATTGAAGAACTTAAAGAAAAAACTTGTAAATCTCAAAAGCTTCATGAACAATTTAATTGTTGTAAAATCCAAAATCGGTTCGATCTAATAAATTTCTCAAATAATTTGGTAGTAGCAATAGAAAATAGAAATTAGAAGCTCAAAGCTCACAAAAGCACAAAATCATAGAAATGCAAAAGAAATATAAAGCCAAGAAAAGCAATGGAATTGCTACCTTTTTAATATCACCATATTGATCCTCTTTAATATCACCTCAATTGCAACGATTATACTATTTTTATAATATCACCCTTTGTAAAAAGTGATATTACAGAGGTGATTGTGAACTGCTACTCCATTTCAGTAATATCACATTGTGTGAAAATATGATTTCTATATATGCATAATTGAAAATATTTTTATAAAATAATTAAAATAATTATTTTAAAGACTTATCAAAATCATTATCATGCATTCTATTCAAATATATCAAATTTTTACTAGTATGTGATACAATGAATGCGTAGCATAGCAAGCACGAGTCCCTAGTATTAATGGTAGTATTTGTAATATTACAGAGGGACTCATGATTTTAGTAGTATGATAATAGTTTCAATATTAACCTTTAACATTGTCCTCAAAATGTAATTAAATTGTTTCAAAATTTTAAAATGTTGAAGTTTGATCCTAATACTTATTCAATTTTTTGTAATGACCATTTGAAAAACTTCAAGTTCAATCTCATACAATGTGTTTTAGATACTTATTTGGATGATTTCAATATGGAATAGAAGCATTGAACTAGCTATTAAAGTAATTTTAAAAAATCAAACACTACTGCAATTACATTTTATTCAAAATGACTACCTAGTAGAAAGTTAGCGCAATATTGTTTTTGTACAAAATTTTAGTATAGAAAATAATTGATTGTAAAATCTCATAGTTTATATATATATGTGTGTATGTGGTGTTTATAGAATACATTACAATAGAGTCTAAAATCTTCTTTTGAATATTAACAAGGCCAAATAAATTATAGGATAGGTGTCATACTCAAATGTTCATTATTATGATTTTAGGTGTAGTTGTTTTAGTTAATCCATTAAAGAAAGGGGTAGTGAAGATTTCCAAAATTTTGAAGAAATAGTATATAATTCAAATTAGAATAATAATTTTGATGATGATTTTAAATAAAATTTGTAAAATATGATCCATAGATCCTAAGCATATGATTAGATCTACTATTTTATCTACCAATAATTTTCAATTAAAGTTGAAATATAAATAAAAAATTCTTCTAAAATTGACTTTAGATTGAAATATCGATGTGTAGTTTCATTAGAATTTTTTTAAAGATCAAAATGTTAAGTTTCTTTTGTAGTGACTTATAGCGATTTTTGTTCTATTAATTTATTCAAGTCATTTTTTGAACCAGAAAAATTACTTTTTGAGGTCAAACATACCTATAGCTCTATAAGACTATAGTACATTTGTAAAGATTTAAAAAAAATTTATACCACATAAATGTAAAAGAAACAATACAAGAATCCACAAACATTTAGATGGATGAAAAGTCAAGGTTTTGTGTGCTTAGGACATGTTTACGTTTGTTGATTGTTTGAAATTTGACCATAGGATCTTCAAAGGATTAAATTTGAGCATTGCCACCCGTGCTCTTTAGTGCAAACATTGACAAATTTTAAATGGAACATGCTAAACTATGTTTAAATTGCAAGCATCCTAGATGTAGGGGGTGTAAGTTGTCACTAAGGCTCTTCATCTTATTACTAAATGCCATAGTGTATGCTTCGAAAGGTGGTATTAGCTATAGTTTATGAATTAAAAAGACAGAAGATACCATTGCTTGTATATTATTTATTAGCAAAATCCACATATTCTTTTCCAGCATATCAAGTGCACGCTTTGAAGGCATGAACAAAGTTAGAAATGTAACAAATGCTTTCTATATAGAGTCATTATGTCGAAGAGTTTAAGAATAAAATCTACCTCCCAAAAAAGGCATAAAAGGTAGACCTTGCTTACTATAATCTTGAGATATGGCTAGTTGTACTACCCCAATAGACTCCTCATTCATGATGGTTTTCAGACTAGTATGAAGAATCTTTGACTAAGTCTTAATCCCTAAAGGACCCAGTTTGCGATTTTTGGCAACATAAATTTTTTGTGTAGGTACAGTACATATGAATAAAGATTTGTATATTTTAGGCTGAAATTTGAATAGAAGGTGGGGACAAAGAATATCTTTCATATGCACTAAATTTCATGACATTTGAAAATATCAATCAAATGTTATGGTCTAATGTTTTACTTTTTTCCAAAAATGGGCATTCTGGGCAAATAAGAAAAAATCACTTTTTTCATAAACAAAAATTTGAAATTGGTTTTTTAGAGTTATGTATACATAGAAAGTTTTGAATCATTCCATTTCAATCAATGAGATAAAAGTTATGAGGAGTTTTTGTTTGTGGGTAGTTTTGGATTTTTACTCTAAAATAAAGTTTGAAGTCTTTTATCTTACTCAATTTTCAATATTTTTGGAAAAAATAAAATCATAGGATGTAGATTGTTTATTACAACATTCCAACCATTGGGATTGGCATTTTTCACTTCCATAATTAAATTTTTAACAATTTTGTATTTTGAATCATTCTCTTCTTCTTTCTACTTACTATTTTTTTCCTATATGTTGTATAATTCCAAATGATTTCAAATTTTTCAAGCATGTGGATAACTTGTCTAGGAAAAAAATCCAAAGAAGCACCACCATTTTGGACACTTTTTCATACAAATGTGAGCTTATTAAGTGCAACTGCCCTTTTTTTTGTAGGGCCAAAAAATGATTTCAGTGAATTTGAATACTTATATCTTGCAATTCACAGGGTGGAAATTTTTGAAATTTTTACCATGTGTTCTCAAGTCAGCATACTACAAGATCCTATGGTTACATGTGTCACAAATTTATTTTTTCCAAAATTTAATACTTATACTAGAAATGGCAATCTTTGAGTGTTTTTGGTGAAAACATAATCGTGGAACTTTAGGGATTAAATGAACAAGGTCAGATAGGGTGATCTTTGACTTTTGGCCAATAATAGTGCAATCCACCTATCAAAATCAAAGCAATTAGTTAGAGGTTTTGCAAGATCACTCATGTGACAATTAAGTACAACATTACAGCTCCTATTTATGCAAAATTTAATTATGTTCTTCCATTTGGGTTACATGATTTTCTTAAATAAAAAATTTGGCAAATATATCTACTAAAATCCATAGCATTTGCAATAGAATATTCTTTTCACTACTAAAGAATCAACATTCTCTTTTCTATTTTCCTCTGGAACAAATTGCATAGATACAAATGTACACCACTACTAGAAAATGTCCCATTTCATTCCCAAGTGGATTCTATGCCATAATAAGGGCTTCTTGCTCAATTATGCAACTCTGCCCACTTAATTGGACATTATAAGTTTTTCATCCAATCACATTCTATTCAATTCCCCCCATGGTTTATCCCAGGCAATGCTACTCATCATCGGGGATTTCACCTCTCCAAATTGCCTCCTTGCCAAGCTCCACCTTTCTAGTCGTTATTTTTTTTTGCAAAACCCCCTCATAATTGGACTCCACACTCCTCATAGATGTTTTTTTTGCTTGCTAAACTCCCTCCCCTCCTTGGACATTGCCCTTTAATGTTGTAAAGTAGAAGAACCTATTTTGGCATGATGGTTGCATAGGCTGACCTATTGTGAACAGCAGTTGAACGCAAAAGTTATAAAGAAAGATTCTCTGTTTGTACCTTCTCACCCATTCATCTTTCTTCTTTCGGCTTAGGGAAAAGTGCCAAAGGTAATCAGAATAGGTGAGTCTATGAAACCAAAATGGGTCCGGATGAAAAATCCTCTTTTATTATATTCAATAAAATATTCATTTTAGGAAAAAAAATTCCATTTTTCCTGGCATTCTTCAGCAACCTTATTTTTGCACACCCTGAATCAATTCCTCCAATGCTTAAGTTATCCCAAATACGTACTTCTACCTTAATACATACTGAGGCGACCTCTTACAAGGTAAGATGGACGGACGGACGTGAGTGAGTCATGAAAGCATCTCATGACATTGCCAGCCCAACATGGGCACCATTAAAAAATCAATAAACGTCCACGGACCACAAAAAACTGTCATCCCTCACTGACAGCATGACACATGTGACCAAATGACCCCCAAAAAATTTAAAAAACACTTAAAAACTTACAAAATCTTAAAAATTTACAAAAGAATGTTGAAACCCAGCTAGCCAAAATGCCCAGATGCCCTCATGACTATTTTCATGGCGGCTAAGCTGAACTTACATTCCCCATGTGCTTCCCCCAAAAACTGCAAAAGTGCAAATGCTCCCAGTTGGAAACAACGAACTGCCGTGAGTGCGAGCGGACCACCCAAGGCCAGCTTCTGCCAGCTCCGAACCAATAGTTTCTTTGGTTTTCTTTCCTTTCAGACTCCCAGATCAAGGTAATATAGCTGCGTCCCCTCACTCTCTCTGTGTTACTCTTATTACTTGTAGTTTCGTATCCTTGTTTTGGTAGCCGGTTTTTTTTTCTTTTGGTGGAGTTCATGAACTTGTGTGCATGAATTAGTCGCTGTGGATCGTGTGGCGCATGTTGTTGTTGTTGTTGTTGTTCTTGGTCCAGGTGCGTATCAACGATGTGGTTGTAATTCTTCTTTAGTTTTGCTCATGGGTTTTTGTTTTTGTCCATGCATGGATCGGTGGTTGTGAGGGAAAGAAGAAATCAGGCCGGAATTGAAATTTCTCAGAATAATTTCCTGATTGGGTTGGAGTGGTTTTTTCTTGCTGCAATTGGATGCGCGTGGATGGAAACATGTCTGTGTTTAGAAGGGAACTGGCCCGGAAATTTGGTATTTATCGTGTATCTGGGCTGCTTTGCATCTGGTGGGGTGGAGTCTGTTTGAGATGAGAAATTGACTGGGCTATGTTGCTTGTAAGCATATGTTGGGAAGGAATTTGTAGGGTTTGCAGCGTGGTAACTGGCTTAGCATTATATACTGGGGTCGTTTCATGTTTTCCTGAAGACGGAGAGAATTTGAATCTATCCCGTCATTATGCTTGGTGCTCTACCCTTTACTGCAAAGATTGAGAGCAAAGTATTCGTGCAGGACTTCATAAGCCGATTCTTGGATCCTTTTGTGTCCAACGGATATGATCAGTGACTTTTTCTGTGCGAAGGATAAGGGCTGGAATAGATTTATAACGGAGGAAAAAGGAAAAAAGAACCTCTCTCACACTGGTAGATAAAAGTTTTGTCGAAAAGGCTTATAGATCGTTCTTGTGAACCCGGATTTTCGTAGCGCACTTGCTGAGTAAATTATAGGTCTATGCGTATGTATTTGTAGTAAATAGTGTCGAGGCTCGTTGGGTTTTAGGTTCTGTAGGGAGATTGTTTGCATTCTTGAGTTCACCAAATAGGCTGCTGAGCATACATGCGAAGTGTAAGAGCATCTAGTGCTGCGTATTTGGTGGTGCGAGGTATTTGAAGCTGTAACTCAGGGTTTATAAGGTGGAATTCTTGACCCTTATAAGCCCTGAATTCGTGACGATTAGCAACTGAAACTGGGCTTTGAATTTTTTTTCCCACAAGGTGTGAAAGCCCATAATCGTTGTTGTGGATCCAGATTCTTGTGAGGGAATAGGTTTATGTGCATGCGTTATGTAAACAGTTACAAGGCCTCCTTATGGGACGTGGGGTTTAACTCCCTGCGCAGTCGTATTGCCGACTTGCATGTTTCATGAGAAAATGGTGCTTTCATATTCATTTGGTTGTTCAATTAGGTTACTGCAGATACATGCGATGAGGTATTCAGAAGAGCAGAAGTGAGAGCATCTACTAAGAATGAGTGTATTTGGCGGCGCAGGCAGTGGAAGCCCTAATTTCAGCCTCTCGGGGGTATACAAGCAGGAGACTCACAAATTCATGTCAAGGAGATACCACGGCTTGGTTCTAGCCATGATTGGAGTGCCCGGTCCTTTGGGGTGACGATAGCATTCTAGCACCATCTCACCATTTCTCCTTCGTCTTTAATTCTGTAATTTCTTCAATTTCACTCGTCAATTTCAGCCATGGGACAGGAATTCAAGTCCGAGCATGTAGACAAGGATGGAGGCATCCACCAGCAATCGGCACCCCGTGCCATCATCGCTCCTACTCATACCGTCTCCCTTTGCTCCTCCTCGTCCTTCAATGCTTCACCTCACTGGCCACAGAGTTATGAACGCACCATGGAAGTCTACTCTCGTTCCTTGTCTATACGGAGCCGGTCCATGCGAGCTGAGAGCATCACCAATGGAATGGAACCGAGCTTGAGTGAGCAGTTCGCTGCTGCGGTGGAAAGAGAAGAAGCAGATTTGAGGGCGCCACTGCTTCAAGACTCCAGACACATGGATTTAGAAAAGGCTTATGGGGATAGTGAAGACCAGGGTGCAGACAGCAGGTTGCCAACGAAGGAATTCGAGCTCCCTGACGACGAGGAGGAGCATGTGCAAGGAAGCTCTTTTCTTCAGGCTTTGTTTAACGGAATGAACATCCTTGCAGGTAATGTAAAGTCTCCATTCACCATACAGCAAGGGAAAGGTTCCATTCACCATACAGGTGAACAAGGAGCCTTTCCCTACAACAATCTAGAAGCGTGCACCATCTAAAATTGTGCACATTTGTTCTATGTTAAGTTAGAAGTCAATTGCAAAAATTTAAATGTCAATAGATTAAGTGTTTACACACTCACCACAAATCAAATTCCACCTGTATGGTCAATGGAGCATCTAATGGACTGGATGGTCAATGAAGCGTCTACTGTACCCCTTTTCCTGCTTTTCATCAGGGACATTAAACTTGGTCTGTTGGAGTCAAATGGTTGGTTTGGGCCCTCTGTAGTATGAATTTAGGTAGAGGAAACCATTTGCGTCACTTTAAGCAGTTTGACCAATGCTGAGGTGTGCGATTTCTCGGAGATCACAAAAGAGCTTTGGAGGGATAGCTGTAAGCCAAATTCGTTGAAGACGTTTATCACTATCTATGAGTTTCCTGTGCAATTTCGAAGTGGGACGTGTAGATCACTTTAAGCGACAGTGGACAACCCCATTTCCATTCAAAGATCATGCTTGCACGATAATAAGTCATGCTTACACCACTAATAATAAGTCCAACCAAGTGTATGCATAGGTGAGTTTCCGTTGGTAACAAGGTCAGACGGGATCAGGTCTTTAAGGATTTTAGGGTCCTCTCTCTTAGAAGAAGTATTGAACTGATTGTGCTAGAGCTTTGTAAGCCTAGAGGTATGTTAGTGTTGTACTTTGTGTTACGTGTGGTGTTAGCAGTGGTAGGAGTGATTCTAGTCTAATGGTGTACCAAAATGTTTTCTTAAGAGGCTCACTAACACCACTCTTCACACCAAGTGCGAACATACCTCAGTGCAACTGCCTTATAGCTCAATCTTGGGATTTTGCTATACTTGGGATTTTGGTTCTAATTTCCACTGGTGGTATGTGCAGGTGTGGGGATTTTGTCCACTCCTTATGCAGTCGCCAGCGGGGGCTGGCTCGGCCTCGGCTTCCTCCTCCTGTTCGCCGCCGTGATGTGCTACACTGGCATTCTTCTCCGTCGGTGCTTGGACTCCAATCCTTTCATCATCAGCTTCCCTGACATTGGAGAGGCTTCCTTCGGCAGGTGGGGGCGGTGGATCATCTCCATCATGTTGTACCTGGAGCTGTACGCTGTGTCCATCGAGTTTCTGATCCTGGAAGGCGACAATCTGGCCCGTCTCTTTCCGAATGCCAGCTTCAGCACCTTGGAACCCCAGCAAGTGTTTACAGTGTGTGCTGCCCTGTGCGTGTTACCCACGGTCTGGCTCCGAGAGCTCCGCTTCTTGTCGTATGTCTCCGCTGGGGGAGTCTTCGCGTCCCTGTTGATAGTGTTGGCAGTGGGCTGGGTTGGCGTGGTGGACGGCGTGGGGTTTCATCACCGAGGCTCCTCGCTGCATTTGGAAGGGGTGCCTGTGGCTATTGGCCTCTACTCTTTCTGCTATTGTGGTCACTCGGTTTTTCCAAGTATCTATAGTTCCATGCGAGACCGCAAACAATTTTCATCTGTAAGTGATGCAACAATTTCCCCTCTCTTTCATTCTTGCCTGTGCGACGATTAGGTGACAGCACCAATTCAAGCAATATAATTCTTATTATTAAAATGACTTGGTGACCTTGTTAGCAATTGAAAGACAATTATGATAGTCAGGATTTTTGTTTTAGAACGTATCCAAGGGGTACTTTCTTACCACAAAAAGTACATTTCCATTCTATACCTTTCCTGCAACAAAAAGCCTCCTATGTAAAAAGGGTTCACTACCTTACATCTTGTAAATGATTAGCTCTAGTCCGAAGGCGAGGAATTCCGTGATTTGCAATAGCAAGAGCTTCATTTTTGGAGAATGAGAGGAAGTTTCAGTAGGTTGGTACTTAAAAAGTGAGTCAATGTGCCAAAGAAGAAGAAGTGGCCTTGCATTGACAGAAGGTATGTCTTTTGGTGAATGTGAGGGAGTGACAGATAGGTTGCTTCTTGAGCCTCTCACAGCATAGCCGCTTATTGATGCTAGCTGATCACTACATGTGACGTGTTTCGACGATGCGGGTTTTGATCATTTGTTTCCTTCTACACTGTCATGTGTCGAGGGGATACTGTACCCATGATTGGGGTTACGCAAGTGTTTTTTTCTCAGGAGTTGGGACTGCTACACTATTATGAACCTCATGTGACAATCATGTTCCTTTGGTGCAGGTATTGATCATCTGTTTCGTCCTGTGCACCTTCATGTACGGAGGGATCGCCGTGATGGGTTACATGATGTTTGGCGACGAGCTGCAATCCCAAATTACTCTGAATCTTCCGAGGGAGCTTCCAGCTTCAACGTTCGCAGTCTGGATCACCCTGATCAGCCCTTTCGCCAAGTACGCGCTCACCCTGATGCCTTTGGCAGTGGCATTGGAGGAGTTTTTGCCGCATCAATGGACCGGCTCCACGAAGGGGATAGTGTTGGGAGGTACCATTCTGAGAACCGGCCTGGTTGCTAGCACCGTCGCTGTGGCCCTGGCGCTTCCCTTCTTTGGCCTGCTCATGGCCTTCATTGGCTCGTTCCTTAGTGTGGCGGTCTCCGTCCATGTACCTTGCATCTGCTATTTGAAAATATACAGGGGGCGGCTGTCCAGACCAGAGGTGTCTGGGATTCTATTGATCACTTGCCTTGGCTTCTTGGCTGGGGGTGTGGGCACGTACTACTCCGTGAAAGAAATTCTTGAAAGCTCTTGAACTGGTTTGGTTCGGTTCGGTTCCTTGGAGAGTCCACTGTTTTCAAAAACACCGTTTGGGTCTCATTGCAACCCGTGTCAATACTGGTCCTCCAATTGCGTGGTTTGTTTAAAATGCATCGTCAAATGCGATTAGGATCATATTTAGTCCTGTAATTGCGTGGGTTGTTTAACCCTTGAACGAGCTGGTCACCGTGGAAACCATCTATTTTGGTACCGTGTGAATCTTTGGCTTAAAATAATACAAAACCTCTCATTGGAAGTCTAACTACTGTAGATGACCTTCCCTTTTCACACAAAACTTGGAGGATGAGTAGTTGCATTTCTCTCTTGCATGGAGAGATTCTTTGTCATTCAGGGGTTGGAAAATGTCCTGAGCGTCATTTATGGGTTAAAATGCATCATCAGATGTTAGGTTCATGATCGGTTCATATTTGGACCTCTAATTGCTTCGGTCAGTGTTTAAAATGCATCATCAAATGTTACGTTCATGATCGGTTCATATTTGGACCTCTAATTGCTTGGGTCAGTGTTTAAAATGCATCATCAAATGTTAGGTTTGTAATTGATGCATCATCAAATTTTAGGTTTGTATTTGATTCATACTTGTTTATGTCTGGGAAGATGATGGAAACTTGTAAAATGGAGTTGGGGAATGGCAAGCTATATATGGTGCACTAGTCTTTAGGACAAGGCTTCTTGTGCGTTGTGTGTGCCTCTGACTAGTTTCAAAAAAAACTTTAGAGTGTAATTATTACAAAACTCAAAGGGCTAGCTCTTAAATTTATATAACATATAAATCAAATATAGAAATCAAATGATAAAAACAAATTGCCTTGCAGATCTAGAATTTTCAAATCTTTCACTTAATAATAATTTGAACAAATGATCACAATAAGGTGCATTTTGAATTTAATTTTTTGAATTTTCAATATTAAAACCATTTTAGAATTTTGGCACAAAATTTCATTCAAAAATTGAAGTCATCTAAATTTTTTTATAGAGATATAATTAATTGTAAGGAAAATATTAATATATAAATTTTTTCAAATATCTCACGAAAATGAAAACAAGAATATGTGGTGAGCCTATATCAAATATTTATCAGAAGAAAAAATATTCAAGCTCAATATTCTAAACACAACCTAATTTTCTTTGATATGTTTTTAATTGTTGGGGTGGATTATGTCCAAGGAGACAATGCATAATTATTATTATACACTAATCAATATTGTTCATACTTCAAATTTTTAAAACATCAATGAGATAATGAATTTCAAAGTAAGTTAATTGTTGAAATTAGTACAAGAGCACAACATTTTGAATTTATTATAAAGAACCATGGTCCAATTTTTTTGTTCATCAATTTTATCAAGCAATATTTTGCCTAGTAAGCTCGAAAATCTACATTCTCCTTTCTTTCTTGAAGGTGAAATTTGGATTATTTACCTCAATATTTAAACCATGACTACTTCGTACTCATAAATTATAGGTGAACATCTATTAGGTAGACTTAAGTAGTCTTTCTATTAGGTTGGAAACTACAACTCTTTTATAACCAAGGTATGTACACCAATAGTTGTCACTAATTACAATTCTGCACATTTTTGTTGAATATTTTGGACAACTTATTAATTAATATCTACATTTTTATGATGCTTTTTGGATCCAAATATAGGTGTTGCACTTGGGACACATTGTAGGTGTACATATATAGTGTACTACATACCTTACCTCCCAAGAAATGTTTGCTTTCAACTTATATAACATTTAATCTTGCAAATTAGATTTCACAAGAACATTGATTTGATTACAACAATGTGGTCTGATAGGAGCCATAATTATAAACGAAAGGTGAAGTTGAAATCACAATACCAAGGTAAATTAGTCTATGACAAGTAGAACGATTTGTTTGTTGTGTTGGCATTGTTGACAAATTTTTAAAAATTCATAAATTTTTGAAGTATTGCCCAGTTGACCTAAAAGAGTCTCTAGACTCAACAACACTAGCATGTGAGCTTAGAAATGCGAGCCTATTACCCTTAAGCCTACGTGTACTTAGTAGATACTCTACAACTATTGAAGGTGCCTATAATATACATACCTAATATACATATACATGAGTAACCCTACAATCATATAAAGTGCTTATAACATAAGGTGCCTATGTTATAAGTATCTATAATTTAAATATCTTATAAACATAGAAGGTGCTTATAACATATATGTACCTATGATATAGGAACCTAGATTCCTTGGACCATGGGCTTAGCATCCTACACTCACATGCTAGCAACTCTATCTCTAAACTACCTTCAAACCAACAAAAAATACATCTATAATGATCATCTTACTCACCTAAAGCAATCATAATATTTCCTAACATGGTCATAACATGAAGACCTAAAATAATCACTTCCTATAATGAATTTATATAAAAAAATGAAATTCCTATTATAGTCATTAATCACTCCATTACCATAATTCAAGACATTGATTGTAGCCACTAATTCAACCTAATGTAGCCATAATCTCATTTATTGAAAAAAGTTTGTTATGGTTTGATGCAAGACTATAGTGGGTCATTTCCTAAGTATCTATCATTTGTGGTTTGCTTCTCACAGGCTAGTTTATTTTATTATGAAAGACAAAAAATGATACAACATTACAAACAAAAACAAGAAGAAAGCACTTGAAAAACAAGAAGAAAGCACTTGAAAAACAAAAAAAAATCCTAGATCCAATTCTATATTGCAACTATGAAATTTCAAAGCTTAAGTATGAAATAACATTTTTCACTAGTGAGGAAGAGATTTTGTTTGCATCTTTAAAAAGGGGCCTCCTACAATGAAAAAAAGTTGTCTTATAGGGCTCTTCATCCAACCGCAATTCTTAAATGAACTCATAAGTCCCTTCCATGCATCTAACAAAGCATTACACCATCCCAACACACATAACATTGAGTTAACCAATGCTAGAGGGGGGCTTTTTGCTCCTTTAGAAAGCAAACATGGCAACTTTCCAGCCAACCAATTACTCTCTCCATCTTTCCAGTCAACCAATGACTGGAAATTCCTATAATAAAATTGTGACTTCACATATCATTGTATAACCAACAAGTAACGATCCTCCATGTAGGAAGGTATTATACTTTGCTAAATACGTGAAAAGGACCTATCAATTGATTCAAGGATTGGGGGTGTCTGAAGAGTCATATAAGACAATTTTGTTCATTATAGAGGTCCCTTTTTCAAAGATGCAAAAGGGACCTCTACCTTGTTGGTAACAATATTGTGCAGGAAAAATACAGTACTAGACTATGACAATTACATCCATTCAAATCCACAAAAAAATTCCATATTGACATTGTTCACATAGAGACTCTTCAGTACTAACTTTGTTTGCATGGGAGGGGGTTTGTTCCTTGCTTATTTGTAATAGAGAAAAATTTATAGTGTATATCCTTGGTGAAATTATTCTAGATTGCTATGGATGATGTGTTGTGTCTACGAGACCTGACTAAGTGGTAGGAAGACCTACGTCGGGTAGCATGAAGGATTGCAATGCAATGAGGATGATAATCGACTCATAGCATGCGCATGGTGCATGGAAAAACCACACCCACACTTAACGGCAATGCCAAGTGAGGGTATCCATGGGTGAGCATTCAAAGGCCCCTATGAATTGGACTAACCATGGTGATGGGCAAGGTCTACTTGGCTTGCTGTCACAATGCTTGTGAAACTAACTTGTGCATTGAGAATGTACAGGATTAGCATGAGGTATAGTAAATTTGCCAATCATAGCACAAGAGAAAATTCAAATCCTTTTCCATATGAATATAAACACTTGCATGTTTTGAAATTTGGCATGAATATTAAACGTCAAGTTAAGATTCACCTTAAAAAACAAAACACAAAAAAATTTCTTCCTATAAATTATATAGGTGATGCACTTGAAATTTAGACAAAAATTCTTTGCGCCCCTTCATTGCATAGTGTGTGGTCATTGGGTGGTGATACAAAATTTTATTCCCATCACAATCGAATTGATAATTGAATTGTGTAGTTATTATGTGATAATTAGCAACAGTTGTTGTGCAATTCTTGGATGTGTGTGATGAATGGCTGGTTTATTCTAGGTGTGTTGTGGGGTAACATGGGACATGAAAATTTGAAGGTGGTTACATGGGATATCACTTGTTGCAACCCTTGAAGGCCATATGGTTCAAAAAATAAAAAATAAAGAAAAATTCACAGAATTTTCACCACAATATTCTTCCGTTATGTCTTGACGCCGTTTTCCGTCAATTTCTCGCCAGAAAACAGTCACCCTTGTCACCCCTGCCCCAATGCCACGCTGGCAGATGTACTTCTGAGGTGGCATGCCACGTCATCGGAATGCATTATCACTGTCTGCTAAGAACGGCACCACTGACCGATCTCTCCTGCGATTCTCAACTTTGCGTTGCTCTGATTTTGCATTTTGCTTTGGCAATGCGGACATTTTCTTTGCGGGATCCAGTAATTGTTTTGCAAGTATAGACGCGGAGTGTGCAATGGAGTAATAGATCGGGATTCGATTCTTCAGGAGGTGCTGTTAAATTTCTCTACTTGTGTGTTCACAATTTTTGTGCCTTAATTCCAATGCGAGCTTTGCACTTCGGAGTCGAGTTAGCTTCGAGTTTTCTTGCACAATCCTTACGATTGATGATGTTTTTCAGCGCTTTTGGAAAACGGATTTTTTAATGGATTTTACCTTGTTTTCACATGAAATGGATTTCATGACGTCTGTGGAGTTTTACGTGGTTGCCTGAAATTAGGGTTTCTGAGGCGTGAGAGCATGCACGCTGTTGTAATGGAGTACTTAAGGATACTGTTTCGCAGATCGGTTTCCACTTTTCTATTGTAAGCGACTTTAGGCGAGGGACGAATTAAGTACAGCAACACGGATAGAAAGGGTTTGCAAGGATTAGTCGGTGAGACGGTGACACATTGAGCTCAAATTTAATTAATTTTAGACTGTTTAGTTAAGCTAGGCCATTGACGGACTGTTGATCTTTGCTCCATTCGTAACTTTTATATTAATCTTTTTAGATAAAAAGTCACAGCAAGTTTTAAATTTTTCGACTGTTTTATACGTGGATGTCATTTGTTTATTGTCATTTTCGTTTCTTCTGCACTATATCTCTATCAATAATTTAGAGTTGAGGAGCTTATGGCCTATAATATTTCTAGTATTTGTGCGCAAATACTAAACAATGATTTGGTGTAGCTGTACTTAAACTTGAGTGATTGACTGGAAATAGGGAGAGGAATGATCGTGCGCTGTAACTTCGCCGAAACAGAGCATTGTTGAATTTTTCGCAAGATTGCGATGGGGAGAGAAATCAGCTTCTCCGAAGCTAAGGATTCCAGCAGTGGTGGCCGCGTCGAGAATCCTCGCTTGGAAGACGATGATGGGAGGGTCGATGCTTTGAGGGACGGAGATGGAGATGACGGGGGTGGGAAGAAGATTCTTGAGCGAGAGGACAGTGAAACCAAGGCGGGGAGTATCATGGAAGACCTGGATCCCTGGACAGCGTGGTTTTACAAGCCCCACACCGTCACGGTTCTTATTGTTGGAGCTTGCCTTCTTGTGTACATACTCTGCCCCTTTGCTTTTGTTGATGGAAAGGCATTTGCTGTCGTTTCTCAAGTATTCTCTGCCCCGTTGTGGCAGAAACCCCCGTTCAATTTTCCTATTCTGTTGTCGTTTGCTTGGATTCTCGGAGGACCTGGCTGTAAGTTAATCGCACCAAAAGTACGCCACTTTAAGCGCTGACCATAGTTATTATTATTAGAAGGGACAGATTTTTTTGATATTCTCCTTAGCAAACTGGATTTCTATGCACCAGAGAATGCATGTTTGGATAGTATGCTGAATGCGAACGTTCTAAGGGTTAAAAAATTTATTGGTAGATGACCTGAACCTGTTATGCGTACTGGTGTTGAGGTGGTGTACATTCTGTAAATCAATATGTACTCATGTTGCAGAATTTTGAGGGGTGCATTTAGGTACCGTTGCAATTAGGTACCTCTACCTTGCATGTTTATCAAGCTGAGTTGCTATTCCATCTTAATCCCTGAGTGCCTAAGCAAAAAATGGAAAATTCACTTTGGACTGTAGTAACAGTGGATTATGGTAACATTCAGAACATATCTCTATTGTTCAAGTATGTAGGGTATGATTTATTCTTTTTATGAATTCATTTTGTTACCGTCCTCGAAGCTTTCTAAGTGATTTGTTTCAACGGCTGTAGATGTGGAAGCGGCCACCTCTGGCCATTTGGGCAAATAGTGTTAATGTGTTACTAGTGTTGGACTTACACGGTTGGAATGTTGATAATTTCATGTGGACATCTGTTTGCCCGAGTCTTTTTTCTGTTTTTCCTTTGTTGTGATTGCTTTTGTGAAGGAATGAATACTACCTAAATCCACATGTGTTGTGTTGAATGTGCAGGTGGGCAAGCGGTGCCCTTCAGTGCGAAGAGAATGATTTAGACACAGTCACTAACACGAAACGGTAATTACTTGACTTCTTTGTGTCCAAGTTGAAGCCTGACTAGACAAGTTTTGTTGATTTAGTCGAGATACTTGTTACGTGGAAGAAGACGGTACTTTGTGAGCGTGTCAAATCGATTTTAATGGGTACTATGTGTGCAGGGGTATTTTGGCGACAATTGCGGTTTTCTTGGGATATTGTTTACTGCAAGCCCCATCTACGTAAGCATGAAATTACTTATAACCTTATGGCATTTTGAAGTCGTATGGTAGCAACCTTTAGATTTGATCGTGGCAAGATGAAACTGTTGGTTATCTCTTGATGCATGTCATCATTGGTTTTCGTTTTTTTCCTACACAGGATTCTGATAAGACCGCACCCTGCATTTTGGCGATTCATTCATGGGATAGCAGTAGTCTATCTTGTCTTCCTCACTTTTCTGCTCTTTCAGGTCTGCTATTCAATACATACTCAATATTACCTACTTTGGGTATATCTACAAGTGCAGCTAGTGTATAATAGACGCTGAATAGCAGGTGTTTGTCCAGTCATTAGAGTTCTCTGCACCTTCAAAGTTATGGTTTATCTTTTTGCTTATCAGCAATGTCTTGATGTGGTATATCTGGATATCGTGGTTAGGCTGCTAATGTTTCAATTGGAGATTTGCGATGCTACCAGCATCTGAGAATTCATCACGTCGGCTATGCTCCCATATTCCTTGTTTGATTAGAGATGAGCTATTTGAGATTTTATACAGCAATTTATTTATCTGTGATCCAGAAGCGGGATGATGTACGACAATTTCTGAAGCATCTGCATCCTGACCTTGGTGTTGGTACTAATCTTTATATGCCCATAACATTTTTATTGTGGATTATTTTGTTCAGAAGGGCTCTTATGTTTCTTACTATTTGCTTGGAAGGATATTTATACATGTGTCTGCTTTGGTACTAGTTTTTGGTGCTAGCTGAGAAGCTTGCAAGGAAAGATTGACAAGATTTGACGGTTTGACTGGCTAATTCTCTTGTATGTCGGCTTAGAATAC
This sequence comes from Climacium dendroides, assembly GCA_950106755.1. Taxonomy (NCBI): domain Eukaryota; kingdom Viridiplantae; phylum Streptophyta; class Bryopsida; order Hypnales; family Climaciaceae; genus Climacium; species Climacium dendroides. The sequence continues at coordinate 21,944,331 of OX467083.1, forward strand.
ATTTCCGTTGAATTGTTGTGTTCAACCTGATCTCATCACTGTAAGCCCGCAAAGAGGGATTATTCAGATTTCTAACAGAATTTCAATCACGTGATCTGTGTCGCTTCCAGAGTTGTATGAAAGATCTTATGGAGCAGATTGTCGAGTGTATACCCCAGAGAAATCCATCAAGTTTTCCAATATTTATGTGAGAACCCGCAAGTCGTCTTCTTTTGAGTCTGCTATGTGGTAATCCTCGATCTGTAAAAAAATAATAGCGCGGATTGTTAATTTCTATTGTTTTAAATTCTACTACAAACATCAGCACTCTTTATGGATGGATGGACTTCGCAACCATAGTAAAAGTTCTTTCATGTGATGTTGGACATGATATTTTTGGTTTGTTAATACGATTTAATCTTCATCTTTGCTTGCAGAATACCTTATTTGATGAGTTTGTGATAGCACATACATTAGGGTGGTGGGGGAAGGCCATAATGGTTCGTAATCTACCTCTCCTATGGGTGCTGTCTATTGGATTCGAGATGGCAGAGGTATAGCTTTTCCTGCACCTTTCGTCACTATCACCAAGTTGATAGTTTAGGAAATTCTGCAATGCTGATGTTGTTTGGGCGTTCTATTTTATTAGAATGAGAGCTATTACTTTGTCTTTATGAGAACTGAATGGTTTATCAACAAGTAGAAGAATCTATTGCCATTTGCATGCTCGATACTGGACGTTGTATGAGTTGACTGGAAGAAATTTCTGACAATTTACAGGTAACTTTCAACCATATGCTGCCGAACTTCAACGAATGTTGGTGGGACAGTATCATTCTTGATGTTTTCCTCTGCAACTGGATTGGTATGCCTTTTCTGTCTCCAGAAATCAGATGCAATTTTCAATTTTCATTTAGCTTGTCGTTTGATGTATTCATTAATATATTTTAGTAGCAAAGGTAAATACAATGACAATATGATATATAAATTTACAGGAATTTGGGCTGGAATGAAGACAGTGAAATATTTTGATGGAAAGACATATGCTTGGGTTGGTCTGAGTCGACAAAAGTCTATTCTCGGCAAGGTAGGCATTTCTCCCTCTCATATCATTTTACGTATATTATGTATCTGCATGACAATGTTCGTATGTCTCTGTGTCCTTTCACCAGGCAGACCATGAGAAACTGTCTGTGCTGGCTAGAACCTACTTTGTTGTTCGTCAAAGTTTTAACGTGCGGCGTTTGACACCAAAACCTTCGACTAAGATTCTTTGGGTAGAAATCCATTTCCCTGACAACCTAGTGGCGTTAAACCCTGCCATGTAAGGCAGTATCTAACATAAACTCTGACAATCGTAGTGTGACTAGAATTTCTAGAACACCTCTTCGGGGTCGGTTCTCTGCTTCTGGATTAGAACCTGCATTGCATATTTCTGGCAGGAACGTTTATTTAGATGTAGAAAATAATTCTAGTTGTTTCTTGTAGAAACATAGCAACTGTATTTGTAGGAAAGCATGGTGCAAAATATTAAAACTTTGGTGACGTTGGAGTTTACAGGTTAAAAGATCTCTTGGGCAATTTACTCCAGCCTATTGGGACAAAGACGAGTGGAACCCATTGCAGGGTCCTCTCCGGTTCGTGCAAGTTCTGGTCTTTTTACTTATTGTGCTCATGGTTGAGGTGAATGCATTTTTCATCAAGTACTGCCTATGGATACCACCTTTGAACCCACTCAACACGTATCGGTTGATAATTTGGTGGCTGATTGCAAATCCTGCAATCCGAGAGTTCAACACTTTTCTGCAAACAAGGTGAGCTGTCATGATCCTTGCTCTCCATTGTTTAAGGAGTGTCCGTGACTTTTGTATATGAAGTTATTTTCTTGTTTTGCAGTTTTTACTAGATGATCTATGTGGTTTTTGTGGGATTAAATATTATGAATGAAATGGATTTTCAAACAATTGTTTCTCATGTGTTGGTTCCTCTATTTGCAAACCTCAGTAAGCCAATTAAGAAGCTGGGGGGGTTCTGCTGGCTGGCTATTGCAATTGCAATTGTGGAGACTCTCATCTGTATAAAATTTGGTCGAGGTAAGCTCTCTAATGTTTGAATATTTCTTGACCTTGACCTGGATTGCTCACACTTGTTATACCTATTTAGGTTTACTACTATTATATATCTGTGTTTCCAGTCCTGCCAAATGACGCGGACATCAAGGTCATTGTCTTGGAGAGTTTTTATTATTGAGGTCGTGATACATACTTATATTACTGTCGTGTGCACCCAGGCCTCTATCCCAAGCCAATGCCAGGTTTTGTATTCTGGTTCTGGACAACAGTGTCCACTGGTCTTGTCTTGTTTTTGTCCTCCTGGACAATCAAGGTGTATTTTGATCATAGGCGGGACATTAAAGAGGCCGAAGAAATGGACTCAAAGAAATTCATGTAGTCAGATTTTAGTCAGATATGAACGCAAGTATGCACGTCCTGAAGCTTGTTGCTGGAAAGCTGCCGTCTATATTCCAGGATGAACAGCGGAATGCTTTTATGAATTGCTAAGAAATATTCAAGAATTTACTGCACCAAGACTTGAAACTCTTAAGGTATGTACACCTTAAAGCATCTGCACGGTTCCTTTTATTATGTTGACTGATTTTTGTTAAATCTTGTTGGCCATTGAAAGGAGATTCCAACACATGATAGCATGTATTCTTTGGACATTACATGAATAAACTATGAATTATGAATTGTCAAATGGTTGATTAAAGATGATTGCTAATTTAGTAGGAGACCATCCCTCCAAATTTGCACTTCAAATTCTTTAGAATAGATACTCAATAATACTCCCAACCCCCAAAATTGTGAGTAACTTATTTTGGAAAATCAATACTCCCTATCAAATTACTTTTAGAAAATGATATATATAAAAGTTTAAAATGGCCATATCCACCTTGAATATGAATTTCAACTAGATTTGATCATTATTTACAAAGTTGTGCTAGGAAAACATTTTAGTACAAAAGGTGATAAAAAAAATGGTATAGGTCTTTCTTGTGGATTATATGTTTTGTATAGGATCATTTATTCCATACTATTAGGGTCAAAAGCAAAGATCTTTTGTCCCTTCTTCCAAAGCCAATTGTAACATTGAAAACCTCCCTACATTTGTCCATAGTATACAAATCCATCTTCTTTAAAAAATACCTAAAGTACTAAAATAGTACAAGAATCAAGAACAAAGGGTGGGAAAATTGCTCTTATCCTTGGGACCTTAGTAAAAAAATGATTTCATGTAGTCATTATGTTTGTTATGATTGAAGCGGTTATTCCTTGAATGCATGGAACACATTGTCAAAGTTGTTCCCATTGATGTCCTAGAAAATATGATTGAGGTGATGACTAAAGTTTGACCATAGCCATATTGTTGTGGCCTTAATTATATTCCTTGTAGTGCTTTTGCTCTAGTTTATTAGCCTCCAGAGAGGTTATTATAGGTATAAAGTGTAGGGGCTTAGCCTACATCTTGTAAGGATGTTGAGGTTGAAAATCAATTGATGAATGGTTAGGAATCCTTCTATTTGAAACAAAGTGCAAATGTTCATCTTTGGAATTTTGTATGAAGAGGGGAAGTCTTATACAATAGTTTGACCTCCAATGAGTGCTTTTAATTTTTTTGGAGCACCAAACTATAAGTTCTATTTGTGTGTTCTAGATGATTAAATTTGAAATCATTGGTTAATAAAATTGGTTGACTATCACAGACAAAAATTGGGACAATATTACACCAACAATGATATAAAAGATGGAATACTTTGAAGTAGAGATTGGTTGCCAATCCTAAAAGACTAGTGGTATAAGGTGGTGAGAAATAGATTTTAGTGCGTCAAGTTATTAGAATATGCTAATTTAAGTTACAAAGCAGTTTTGAAGATACCAAATTTGATACATATTATAGTTGTAACATAAAGTATCATAGTAGCTCATGCTGTTTACTTCAGGATTATAGCATTGTAACAATTAAAACAATTTTTCATTTCATGGGTCAACTACTTTGAGTGTCTTGACACACTAAATGAGCATTGGTTTCTACATTCTCAAAAGATTTTGGATGAATGTAGTAAATTAACCTTATTTTAAAATTAATTTCAAGTGGTTTTAGAGTGTTATTTTTATGATATCATCACCAAAAGTTTCATAAGATATGGGATTATGTTCTCATAAAAGACAATAGAATGATTTTTTAACCCTTAAGGGACAGGCATGTGAATGTGAAAATCATCCCTTTTGGCATTGTGTGAATAGTTGCTTTAAAAAAATGAAAAAACATTCATTAGAAGACAAACTACTATAGAAGATTTCCTTTTCATGCAAAATTTCAAGGATGAATAGTTGCACTTTTGTCCTACAAATAAAGATTTCTGTAATTCATTGACTAGAAAATGGAAGCAACGTCATTTTTTGGTTAAAGACATTGTACATTTGGATATAAATGCACATCTTGAAATTCACAAAAATGAGTTTTGTTGATGAAATTTTGAGTTATAAGTTTTTCATTAGTTTATAAATATTAAAATAAAAATCCTCAAAGAAATATAATTCTTTTGAAGAATTTTAGATTTAAATTATTATTTTAATCGTTTATTTTTATTTTTTAAAATTTGTGGGACTTTTTTGTCAATGTGCTTAATCCCTAAAGGATCACAAGGATCAAGGCAATGTTTAAGCATAGGTCTTGTTTTCTTGACTAGTTGTTGTAACAAGTATAATTTCTAATTTGTGTATAATAATTTTGATGATCATCACTGTTAAAATGACTGAAGATTTACCATGAAGTTTTCCAATAAAAAAAGATTGATGAAATCGCATAATTTTTTTAAAATGCTACCATTGACAAGATTGATGAAAGATATTAAGGTAGGTGGTACTTTGTACATGTGCTAAAATTGGAATGCTAAAATCAAAATGCTCAAAAGTGCTCCCAAAACTCTAATTTTTTTCCCACAAGTACATGTCATCATGATTTTTTTTCAAATCAATTTGATGTGCAGGAGAAAAAAAAGAGGCAAGGATGTGAAGTGACGGCCTTAAGTACCTAATCCATTCTCAAAAAATTCACCAAAAATAACATTGTTGATTGTTTCTTGATTGGCTAGCAATGATGGATTCAATGTAAAAAATCATCAAGGATCTTTTTGTTGTTCACAAATTGATAGTGAGGTTCACATTTCAAATTTTTTGCAAATGTAGTTGTAGAAGCCACCTAGTGGCCTTATGGTCCTTTGATAAACTTAAATTTGACTATGATTGTAGTTGATGTATAGTTGATATAAAGTTGACATGTCTACATGGTTCATTTCACTTTCCATTGTGCTAATGTTATATGTTTTTATAATTGAATTTAAAACTAATGCTTTCAACAAAATGCACAATGTGCGCAAAGTTCATTAGTTTTTACATAAATGTTGAACAATACCATATAGTTTCCTTTATGTAGTAATTTGAATTCAATTATAAGCACTTAAACCAAATTTTGCATAATAGTTGGAATAAGAGGACAACCCTTAAATACCTTATCATCTCTTGCAAATTGATGCTAATTATCATAATTTTTGTATATATCATTCTTTTTTGCATTGAAATCCTCTTACATTTGTCAGTGAGATTATATAAGAATTTAATCTATCTTGTAGTAGAAATAATGCACAATAGGAAAAAATGGAGTTTTGAGGTGTCTCTACCTTTAAGATTGTATATCTTCCTTTGTGTGAATTAACTCTTATCAAGAAGGAAATATTCATCTTCAATGAAATTATACTTTTAATCCCTTTTAATCCTTGAAGGTTTGTAGAAAGAGCATATATACGATATTGTATTTCACTTCTGGAATATAAGTGACATCCTAAAAATGAAAAGACATATACCATTGGAATGATAATTCAACAATTAATATCTTTCATTTGGATGTCACTCTAACTTCTATACCTTGTTATGCTCAAATACAACACCATACACAAAAGATACCTAACTTTATTTTGTAGCTTTTGAAACATGCAAGAGGAAGGGAGTGCAACCAAATGATCCAATTGGAAGTGCCATGTATCATTGGATCCAACTAACGTATAGAATTGTTGAGGACCAAAGGTGTCTGATGAACGACTTTAATGTAGAAACAAAGAACACACCCATTGGTCCAATGAAAATCTAAACATTTTGGTGACTACCTCTATCATAGGGGACCACATCCTTTAAGAGTTAACCCTTAGATGTCGAGGCGGGCGTTATGTGTCCGCTGAATGACAAAGAATCTCTCCACGTAGGATAGAAGTGCAACTAACGTAAAATAGCCCATTGTGGTTAGAATGAGGAGTTTGACATCATCTTGTTGTTGAAATTTTTCAATTTTTTCCGACATTAGTACAAGTGTGAGAAACAGCAAGTGCAATTGAAATTAATTTTTTTTGACAAAGTATGAATTTGCTAGGAATTTTTGAAGTGTTCAGCCCAAAAGAATCTAAAGACTACCTCATAACCAACAAAATCTGAATTTGTAATGCTCATCTCACTACTGTACCTAATGCAGTCAAAATGTTTTCTATTATGAAAGGCCAAAAAATTCAATTTTTACAATGAACTTCACACTGAAAAATCACAAGTTCCTAATGAGGTCAGTGTTCACTCCATTGCTGTCATGTAAGACATGCATTGTGGCCGACTTCTCACATACTAAAAAACCCCCACAATGGGTCATTTCCTAGGCGATCACAATGGGTCATTTGACCACAATGGGTTGTTTTACCTTATCCATCCTTCAAATTTTGTGGAAAAAGGGAATGTCTTCTATAGTGGCTTGTCTCCTAATGCATTTTTTTAAACCAACAATTCACACAGTACCCAAACAGATGATTTCCACGGTGACCGGCTCGTCGTTTAAGGGTTAAGAATTCAAAGTTTATAATTTATAACCCACCGATTTTCATCATCCTCAATGTGAATTTTTGGGAATATGGACTGCCTGAGTTATGGGATAAGCATTGGGCTGGTAAGTTAGTGTGCATCAGGTGCCCCTCTCATGCTTGCATTGTACTTTCCACGTGTCCCTGTTAGTATCCATTAACACAACAAAGGTGTCAGCATATCCCCAAAATGTACGTGTTAGGTACATCAATTATAGTAGCCAACCCATTTCCAATGTATAGGCTGCTTTCTTTCCATGGAGTTGTGGTGGAGTTCGAGGAGCAGTCGTGGCACATTATGATTGACCGTAAGACTATCAATATTGCAACTTGCCCTTGGTCGATTTTGCAATTAGCCTATGGTTAGAAATTGAAAGGTCTACATCACCAATTACAGGTCAAAGAGAATCCTTCACCAGAAAATTCATAATAATTATATTATGTATGACAAAATTTTGGAAAAATATACAGTCCTTCCAAACCCTATTTTTGTACATGGGAAAAATTTTGCACTAAAAAAAAATGCACTCCAAATATGCCCAATTGCTTAAGTGGTTGGAAATGGGTTAGCTTTTTTATATGTCTCGAGTGAAAACTCTACTAATCGTCGCTGACATCAATGCTTAGCTAGTTGCTTTGCAAAGACTAGAACAAACACGGGATTATAGAAAAATAGAGTGTGCGACCTCTTGCCATATGGCGTACACTAATGGGTAGTGTTGACATTCTTGTTTGTCATGGAGTTTTGGGTTTGGTGTAAGTTGAAGTAGACAACCTCTTTCCAATCAATTAACCCTTAAACGATGAGCCAATCATCGTGGAAATCATCTTTTGGAATATTGTGTGAATTGTTGGCTTAAAAAAATGAAAAAGCACCCATTGGAAGACAAGCTATTGTAGAAGATGTTCCCCTTTTCCACAAAATTTGGAGGATGAATAGTTGCACTTTTGTCCTACATGGAAAGATTCTTTGTCATTCATTGGCCATTAAACATCCTCAACGTCGTTTAAAGGTTAAGATAAGTAATGTTGTACAAATTTTATATCTCTTTCTAAAATAGAAGCACCTGTAACCAACAATTTGTGTACTTTGTGGTTGAATCAATGTATGGGATTATTTTTTAACCCATTGACAATTAAAAATCATGAATTTCTAAGAATTTGATAAATTTTTAAATACATGTGAATATACTATGAATTTGTGAAGTTCAAATTCATAGTTTACTCCAAACATGTTTTGTATTAATTTAAGCTATACATTTTAGACTTCTTATATCTAAAGAAGTTCAAGATTGGTTTAGGGTGTAGGATTGGGAATGGGTGCTTCTACCTTGTATAATTGTTGCTATAAACATTTATGTTGCAAACCTTAATTCCTAAAGAGACTTTAAAACACTAGGCCCTCAAGTATAGAAGTTGAGTTTTTGGATATGGACTTACATTTGAATGGGAGAGGAAGTTTGAAATGGTTTGAAATTTTTTTTGAACTCAAAAAATGTGGACAATCCTACTATATAATTGGGTGGTTTTAAGAAACACTTGTCCTTGTTTTTTTCCCTTTGGCATGGAACTAGTGGTTTCTTAGCTATAATTTGTGTCTAATGTATATAAAATTTTAAATGAAGGTATATGTGGTACTTGTAGACATTGAGTAATTTTTTGCATTTTTGAAAATAAATCAATTATTTTTTAAGAACCTTGCTTGAATGTCTATTTTTGCCATTGGGGAGGAGTTTAATCCTATTTTGGACTTGAAAATGCAAATTTGGAGTTAAACATTAGAGAAGTAGTTGAATAGAGATTGCATGCTATGATGTCAAGGTTTTAAGCAAATTTTGACATGTGTGACTTGCACATAGATTTGAAGTGTACATTTTGTCCATAAAGATTGGTATGAGAAAAAAAAATCCTTTTAGAAGTATTTGGAGCAATTCAAGTGCATCCAAGTGTACAAATTTGGGAATTTTAAAATTTATCTTCATGATTTTTTAAACTACTAAAAATGAAAATGTTCATGCACTCATTCTTTTTGCTAATTTTTTGTCCCCCTAGCTATAGTAGTCTGTACTAATTAGTAGTATTGCATAGTACAATACTAATTTTGTAATTCATTTTTATAGATTTTTTTAAGGTTTCACTGATTTTCTATTGATTTTTCAATTTTATTTTTTAGTATTTAAAAATAAATTTTAATGATTTTCAATTTATTTATAATAAATTTTCAATTCATTTTCATGACTTAAACTACACTACTCTTGCATAGTACTTGTAGTACTCATAGCAGTGGTAGTTCTATAGACAAAAACACATTTTTGAGACAAAAATGTTCAATATTTCTTGCAATAACCTAGCTCAAGGAATTTTTATAATTATATTAGAAAGCATTATTCATGAAATATTGTAAACTTAGATATGAAGAAGTAGTGAAATTTCTTATATATGGTGGCTTTAATAGGGCATTGACAATGGAAGGAAGATCCAAATTGAATATCAATTTTTAATTACTTTTGACATGTAAATCAAGAGTATTTTGTAATAACATTTTAGAGTCACTTTTTGTAGATTTTATAAAGTGTTATACAAGCATGGATTAGAAAACAAAGTAAACTTGTTTTACATAGGTAAAAAGGTTTGCACATGTATAGTGACTCCCAAAAGTAGTTGGCCACCATATAAATCACTCTCATAAATTGAGAAATTGAAATTATGAAATGAAATTTGGACATGTTGTTGTACAAATGGGATTCTACCCTCATGTGCAATTTCACTTAAAACAAACTATATTTAGACTTATTACTATTTAAATGAAATTTCTATGTAAAAGTAAATTTTTTGTGAAAAGCCAAAATGTCTCAATTCTTTTTATAGGAAGGATGTACATCTTGACTAGAATGACATGTTACAAGTTTTGTGAATTTTGGATTTTTATTAAATGAAATCTTATTTATTGAAATTTGGCCTCAAAATTTTTATTTTTAATTTTTCACTATATAAATTGAAAAAAATAAAATAAAAATTCTAATTAACATCAAATAACTATATATAACAAAAGGATCTCGCAGTTTATTGAGTGAAAAATAAAAATAAAAAAATTTTGAAGCCAAATTTCAATCAATAAGATTTCATTCAATAAAAGTCCAAAATTCATGAAACTTGTAACATGTCATTCTAGCCAAGATGTACATTTTTCCTATAAAAAGAATTGAGATATTTTGGATTTTCACAAAAAGTTATTTTTTATATAGAAATTTTATTTAAATAATAATAGGTCTAAATATAATCCATTTTAAGTGAAATTGCATACAAGGGTAGAATCCCCTTTGTACAACAACATGTCCAAATTTCATTTCATAATTTCAATTTTTCAATTTATGAGAGTGATTTATATGGTAGCCAAATACTTTTGGAAGTCACCATATACGTATGGTCATCACATGTGATAATAGTAATCTTGGTTACATGTGAAGTATTGTATATTCTTGAAAAGTGTGTAAGCTACCGCATTGACTCACAAATTAGAATTAGGAAAATTTGGATAATTTAGGTGAAATTTGCAAGTTTGAAATGATTAGTTGGATGGATTTAAGCAATGATTATAAACTAATTAATTTTGTAATAGATAGGAATGGAAATTTTAGAATAATGGTATGAATTTTTAAAGACACAATTATGCAAAAATGAAGAGAAAATTCTAGGAAAAAATTAAGGACTTTAAAATAGAAAAGACAATAATTAAGATTTGGAAAACTAAGCACATTAGGCAAATGGTTACATTGATAGAATTAGAAAATAAAATACTATGACTACAAACTAGCATTAAGAGCGAATTAGGTATGGGAAGTGCAATTACCAAACAAAATACAAAGATTAAAAGACGTGAAGACTAAGACTAAAAGAAATGAAGATCAAAACTAAAAAAATGAAGATAAAGACAAAGAGTAAGAAAGATGAAGACATATGGTAGATGGATGAGAATAGGGTTTGTAAATCATCTTTTTTTTTTGACTCTCATGCTTTTCTCTTTTTGCATTTGGATTTGAAAACTTTGAACACAAACTAAGGAAGGAAAATGAACAAGAGATTTAGGGGAGAAGTTAAAAATAAGTAGAAACCTAAAAAATTTGTCAAGTAGATTTAATTCAATCATTTTCATAAGTTTGGAGAAGGTTGGATTTGAAGTTAGAGTTAGGAGATGGAGCCCAGATTAGGAGCAACAATTTTAGAGGGCAAGATTACAAAATCACAAAGAATTTGAAGCTCAAATTTAGTAGAATGGTGTACCTTAAAGTTGGCTTTTCAAAAAGCCTATGCTCGCTTCATTTGAAGCAAGGACAAGGTAGTGGTGACCATTTTAATCATAAGGGGATTGTTGTTGCTTAGATTTCAAGCGGCAACTTTGAAGAAAGAGATTGGAAGAACAATGACAATTTTAAAGAAAGAGATTGGAAGAACAATAACAATTTTAATAGTGATTTTTGGTAAAATGGTGATTAATCGAGTTGGCTTTTCAACAAGATTAGTTTCATGTCAAATGATCCTATGATGAGGCTTTAATGAACATTTTAGTGATAGAAGTATATTATTGCCTTGATTTGGAGCAACAACTTTGAAGAAGAAGCTTTGAACAAGCCGAAATTCATGTCAATTGAATATACTACGAGGTGGTAGTAGACATTTTAGCAAAGGAAGACCATATTGGTTCAATACTCTCTTTCTCCCCAACTATCTTGATGTTATAAATGATGAATGTTGGCCATTAGTTAGTTATTGGGAAGGATAGGAAGATGTTTGCTACCGTAGCTTTTAAGTGTTGGATATTTGATGCTAGTTTAGAGTTTTCACTTAAACAGTCAAGGTAGTTCATTGTTTTAATAAATGAATTGAGGATTTAAAGATGCATTGAATTTATCAAGGTGGCAATCACTTGAAGTGACTTCCTTGAGCTACTCTAATTTCTAATGCTTTAAGTGACCATGGATGGATTGGTAATCTTCATTAATTATCAAATTAAATCTCTCCTTGTTGTAGCTACATTGGCTTATTCCCTTATTTTTGTTGTCTTGGTGAATGAATAGAAATTCAATAGAAATAAGAGTGTTGTTGATGGAATGAACATGGTTGGAATAAAGTATGTAGTTAGTGGAAAGAGTGTTTATAACATGTGTAGTGTTGGTGTATGAGGCACATGAAGGTTTAGGAATTGATGTAGTTTCTTGGTTGAATTTTGTTATATTTGTTGTATTTGAGGAGCATTAAAAAATGTTGAGCAAAGAACATCTAGTAATAGTAAATTATAGCTCAAAATTTAGGAAAAAAATTCATTTCTTGAAAAGCTAGGTAGTATACACTTCCCTTTGGACTTTTTTAGGGGTGTTTTTATATCCATTTGATGAAAAACACTCATAGAATGCCATTCATTTCCTTTTATATAACATTCACTCTCCTCAAAATAACCAAGCCCAACCTTTGGATATGGTACAATAAACAAATTAAACAATTGTATTTGTTGGTATAATATTTTTTCAAAAATTCAAAATACATTAGTGTGTCTCCATAAAAAAATTGATTGTATAGTTTTTGTTTTGAGTTATAAAAAACAAAAACAATGTGATTTGAATAGGATAAAAAATATAATAAAGTTGAAAAATTGCTCTAAAAAATTGTTTATAGTCAAGCAATAATACAAAATATTCAAGACTATCCACCTTTGGATCATATATCAAATGAATGTGAAATTTTTTTCTAGCCAATGTAGCAATTTGCCATGAAACTCAAATTATGTGCAAATAAACATATCCAAAACGTTGGAACTTATGCAATTAGGCATGTATGATATCATTAATTTACAATGGTGTTGTAAATAGAATATTTTGCTTAAGATATTTTGTTATCGTTACCATTGTAGAATATTGATTAAAGATTCTTTTTCTCTCTTCTTTTGCCATGAAGTTAACATTTTGAAATACCCTTGAAGCACCAACAATGCCACAAAGTAGCAAGTGATTGAATAATATTAAATGTACTTCATCCAATTTTTTTGAAGGAGTTCTTTGAATATATTTGTAGCAAATGATGGTTGAAATGCCCTCATTGAAGTATTGAAGTATTGATTTCTACATAAAAGCATGGATCGTGCATGAATCACATAAGATTAACTTCTAGTATTTTTGACAATTTTTAGCTCCTTAGCCTTGATTTGAATTGTATACATAAATATGATTTTTTTGAAATTCTTAAATTTAATTTCTATTCTAATTTGAAAATTTTCTAAAGTTGAACTTTTATTGCAACTTGGACTTTGGGCCAATAACTATGATTTTCTTAAACTTGGTTTATATCATGATGTTCTTTTCTATAATTGCACAACTATATATGGCTATATATAGTGAAGTATATGGTGAATTTTATGATTTTTTAAGTGTACTATATGATTGATATTTTTTTCATTTTTTTTCCCAAATTCATAAAAAAAAATTTAATTCATTTTTTTTCATTACACCAAACAATGACAATTTTTTTTTGACAATTTCTACCCAAAAAGTACCCAAATTCTTTCAAGGTTAGCTAAGCATGAATTACTACAGCTATGCGTAGTTGTGTGAGCAAATCCTTTCACCTTCACCTAATCAAAACTACCAATGTGCTTGCTCTAAAATAAGACGCTAGAAATTCTGCTTGGACCGATTAATAATACCCCTATAATTAACTCCAAAATAAACATGCAATGGACCTTAAATTGACCTCTATAATCAGTGAATGGATCACAAGAAAAAAAACATTATTAAGTGCAAGAACCAATCATTCTCCTTGACTTCCCAGTTTCACTTTACAAGTTGCAAGTGAACAATTTATGGAAGACCTGGGGTGGGTCATAAATAAGTGCCTACAATACAACTCACTTGAAAATTCATAAGTAACTCAATAATGTTTCAAAAAATATGAAACCACTTGTGTTAGATTCCACATCTCTTTCTCTTTGTCTAAAAAATGAGCTAAAATTATTCCCATCAAACAAAATACATGAAAAAGGCAGACAACACTTAGATGAGCGCTTTTTAGCCTCCTACCTTACTATTACAAAGCCCACCATGCAAGCACCCTAAACCAGTGCTTCTCATGCAGTGAGGAGACGAAGCTTTGTGAAGGCACATTCAACACCATCCTCACCTCATCAGATCCTTCCACACTTCCCAAGCATATGCCATCACAAGTATGGGTACTTTACAATCCAGTGAATCCGGTTGAAAAATCACCACAGTACAGTACAGTACATGGCTCCAACCTTTTATTGATTCACGGCCTTTATAAAAAGTCAACTTGGGTGCAATAGAAAAAAATTAGAAATCATGGGCTCATGGCAAATAAAGGTTCAAGTGGGCTCAACCCAGCAGACTGTGCAATAAAAGAGCACAGGTAAACATGCCTATTACCAAGCAGATTTGCTATCTAGGTACATGGGAGACACTATTTGTCAACTCCTGTATTTGGCAATTCATGCTTTTTTGGAGATTGAAGAGTTTGAGAGAAGTGGAGTCTGACAAAAAATGAATTTTCTATGATTTTTTAAAGTTTATTGAGACTAAGTTGGTGAATTGTGACTAGGTAGCTCGTGCTAAACCACATGTTGACGTATCCCTTCACCCAAGTGCACTTGTCATGGTGCCAAAAGGTTGCTAAGATTGTGGTCATGGATGGGTGAGTGACGTAAATGGAAGGGTCCACTGCGTGTCGGTCGAAAGTGGGTGACTCGAAAGTGGGTGACTGATAGCATAGGGTTGTTCTACCTCACTTGTTTATCTTATGAAACATAAGCCAATTCCAAATAAAGAAGGCAACCCATTCTTCATCAACCCCCATTCCAGCAATGTAGGCTACTTTCTCTCCATGTAAGAAGAGATGAGTATTGATAAATTATGGTGTGTTTTTGATGTAGTTGTGGTGCATTATGATTGGCTACAAGACTCTCAATATTGCAACCACCCCTCAGTGGATTTTGCAACCAGCCCTTGGTTGGAAATAGGAAGGTCTATATAACTAACGTGGGTCGAAGAAAATCTGTAGCTAAAAAATTCATAGTAATTATGTTTTGAGAAATAAAAATCTAAAAAATTATAGAAACCTTTCAAACTCTATTTCTACACCCAAGATAATTTTTCTATTGAGAAACCTGTCCTACACATACATGTACGTGCTTAATCCTTAAATGCTTAAAGTGACCATGGAAATCAGCCCTTTTGGAACCGTGTGACATCATCTAGTCTAAGAAAACCAAAAATATTCATTGGGAGTCAAACTACTGTAGAAGATCTCCCCTTTCCACCTCTAATTCCGAGGATGAATAGTTGTATTTCTGTCCTACACAGAGGAGGATTCCTTGTCATCCATTGGACCAAAAAATGTCCGCCACAGCGTTTGAGGGTTAAGTGGTCAGAAATGGGATGCCTCCCTTACACCGCACTTTGAATTGTTGATGTATAAAAGTTGGAACAGAACTCGTCACGGCATGGGCAGTGATGCATAAAAAATGAGGTTTAATGTACTGGTGTACAAAGTATGCACACTGCCTACGAGGTTGCTTGACAAATAGGTTAGAGATTGGCTGGCCAAATTCATGAACTATGGCACCCAGTATGGTCCACATTGATTTGTGGTGGTTCACGAGGAAAATCAATTAATTTCAACAAAGAATGCTGCTGTTATCTAGCAATTCCTTAGCAATTCTCTAGCAGCTTGCAATTCTCGTACTTGTCGTCATCGTCATCGTAACCTTGACTCGGCAACTTCCCGTCCTCAAAAACTTGGAGCAACTTCTCTTGATCCAAATCTTGTAGTAGCTTGGCATCTTCATACACTCTTAAGAGCTTTCGAACCTCATTAGCAAGTTCAATGATGTACTCGTCCTCACAACCTGCACCATCATATTGCAACAAACGTAGATCTCAACATTGCATCTAAAAAGACGAGCCGGAGTAAGCCGCATGTTTGTGTAAACCCAACCTTTTGATTCAGAAGAACTCCGGTCCTAAGACCACATGCATTCCCAATGCTGACACGCAGTAGTGTAACAGAAACATGAAGCTCAAATGTGTACCCCAATGAAGAAAGACTTACCAATTTCACAGAGCGCTTCTTCTAGTCGGAACAAGTACTCGTAGTTTGGACCAGCAGGACCTTTCGCCGTCGCAATTTGACTGCTAGGATCAATGGAAATGGTAAGAACATGCTCCAGAAACGCACAATCCAGGAGTAAAACGGAGCACAAATAGTACACGAAACCGCATTGTTATTTTAAGAAAAAAAACCTATTAACACTTCTTCTTCAACGTCACATGTAAACAAGCTTAAAGCTCACCTAGCCATATCCCGAAGAGGAGCTGGTCCCAGGTAGTACTGATTCTTCAACCTGTTTGGGGACCCAATGTACACCAGAACACCTGTAATTGCAGGTTTATTTGGTGACTCATCCTGCAATTAAAGAAGTAAAAAAATCCACCAACGTATGTCAAACGCAAACCACGAGTAGAAGCACACAATCACAGAGACTCAAAGCTGTTCACATGTGATTTCAAGATTTGGGCCTGGGTCGAATTGTGCAGTGAGAGAATAGAATCAATCCCAAGAAACATGTGACAGACAGAAGTGTACAAATACTTACTGTGAAAAAATCAACAAAAGCTCGAATGTCGTACTCGAACTCTCGTAGCTCCAGATACTGCACCCACAAACACTGACAGAAAAATGAGCACCAAGGGGAACTAACACAGGGATGCAATTCGCACACACGGAATGCCAAGCTTTTGAGGCAAGCCATGTCACACTCTCTTATGGGCTGGCTGGTGAGAGGAAGGTTATGACCTATACCTCTTCAATTCTGCCCAATTTAAGCCCTTCAATCAACCCAAACGTACAAATTGAGACACTCAAGATTCAAGAAACAACTTGATACTCAAGACCCTACCGACGGAATGATCAAGTCTTCGTAGTTCAAAATGAGAACAACAATGAATGCATATAATGGTATGCTTAGACTGAGGGAAACACTAAACAGAAGTTTTGCCTCTCAAATACCGAGGTTAGGCAACCTTTCCACCTCAATCATGTCCTTAAGAACTCATCAAAACAGTCGTTAAGAGCGAAAGTGATCAAAGTTCGTAAGAGAATTACCGAGAGTACAAGCTGTTCAGCATCATAGCCAGAGACTCGGTAAGCACAGCCCGCCGTCCGTGCACCTTCTTGCGGCTCCAGTGTGACCGTCCTCCCGGGGTACTCGGGTGTCCCTCGGTGATCAGTGCTAGCTGCAAAAACTCAACCCACAAATTTATTCATAACAACCTCCTAAATGATTCACAATTTGAAAAGAGCGCTCAAAACCCACCACTATCGTTTCAACTCTAGACAGAAGCTTACATAAGAGCCAGAGGCAGTCTGTAATGTGAGAAGAAACTGCAACGTTCACCCATTAATCTCCTACTGAAAATTGGCTCCTGAAAATTTTCCTCGTCCTTAGGAAAAATAATGCTAATCTGACACACACAATGTGGGTGAACCCCAAGTGTTCATACCTTGATTGAAAACACGTGTATATCCTTTGATGAACCCTACCACACGTTCATCGTACTCGAACCCCGCCTTCCATACTAACGACCCGTAGCCAAACACCCACAGCACCATACTCGAAGCCTGTACTTCCAAATCCCACTCCACTTGGTTCAGTACTAACCCCAATTCACTCTGAGCCTCACAATCAAAGAAAGCTCCAAAGAATCTCCTCATAGTCTAAAAAATACAAGCAAGGACCAAAGTAAGAATACAAGCTACAGTACTAAAACAGAAATCCCTCTCGAAATCAATCAATCAATCAACCCGAATGGAAGTAAAAATGATCCTCACCTGCACAAGTTAAGTTTGTTTGGAAAGCTTGGTCCAGAACCTCAATTCAACTTCAGAAACATGGACACTCTCCAGTCCAGTGGCTCTGGACAGATAAATCTGAAGTCTTGCAACTCTTTCCTCTTTACAAACTATACCAAAGAGAGAGTGAGAGACAGACAGAGAGCTAGTGCTATACATGTATAGAGAGCTAGCTCGCGATCGGATCTAGAAGACGACAACGAGAGCTCACAACCATGAGCTCAAGCACCGAAGTAAGTGAGGGTCACGTTTGCGGCACCAGATCGAAACGAAGCACACCACGGGAAACGGTGCCCGAAATGGTTCCCGAAACCCAAGTGAACGCTAAGGCATTGTGTTTGTACTGCCAATGCAGATGCAAGTTAGAAGACCAGGTTGACATGTAGTAAGACGTCGTACACCGGCATGCTTATACTACCTGGATATATATACCAAGCTTCGTAACGTAAGATTCACCATGGTTGTCGTGAACTAAACCAGCAGCTGTACATACATGAGGAATGCGCGCGCTTGGATTGCAAATGCAAACTGCACTGAACTCCAAAAGCTGCTGAATGATGTAGTCTCTCTCTACACTAGCTAGTCGTCTCTCTCTCTCTCTCTGCCAGAGTGTGGCCGACACTGCTGCTGCAACCAGGATTCTGGATTCTGGACCTTGCAATGAAAGCTGCTCTGGGTGGAAGAATGTCTGTGTTTAAGAATGAGTGGAGAAATTCAGTTGGGTTGGAGAATGTGTGCGCAGTTGCAGCCAAAAGGATGATGGCGATCCAGCTAGCTAGCTTAGCAATACAAACAACTGTAGCTAGTGCACACAAGGAACACGATGATGACTGACTGAGGTGGATGGATGGATGAATCGTGGATGAATAATGACTGGATGGATGGATCGTGGATGAATGATGACTGGATGGGGAACTGTGAAAACGTGGGAGGATTGGGAAGATTCGGTCCTGATTCCTGGGAGGGGTTAAGTAGGGCAGGGTGAGTTGACCCCTTTAGTTGTTGCCCACGGTGAGGGTAAATGTAAAAAATTGTCCCCTATTTTGTATTTCTAACTCTCCAAGCTAATTGTAGGGCCTTGAATTCCAAATATGAATTCCAAATTTTCAAATTTCATCATAGGTAGCAAATTGAAGTTTTAATGTTTTTTCTAAGAATAAATCATATGGGAATAAGGGGGTCAACTCATCCCCAGTCATTTAGTAGGGGCAAGGGCTCTGTAAATTTTGGGGGATTTTTATAAAACAAGTTCAAAATGAAGTTGTCAATTTGTGCTAAGTGTCTTAATATTAAGCAATTGAGCATTGTTCCTATTATTGCCTTATTTAACTTTGGGTTGGAACTTGTTGAAAGTCAAAAGATTATTTTAGATTCCCTTCTTTTGTATTTTTTGGGCTTTAAGTGAATTAACTATGAATTTTTAAAATGCTGAAAATAGGTTTACTTGTAAGTGACTATAGAATCTCATGAATAGAAGCCATAAATTTTAAACAAGAATTTGTATTGGTTGATTTTAGAAAAGAATTACATATAATTTATTACCTTATTTTAAGTTATATTGAACCATTTGGATTATATGATTACCACGGTATTACACCAAGGTTGCACAACAATGATAGAGGTTCTCTATCAATGTGTATAGGAACAATTAGGGGGCGGGAAGGTGACATAAATAGAGATTGAGATTGTGATAAATGCATGTAATGTTTATAGATGATCGTCAATAGTTTACAGTTGTGCAATGTAGTTTAGGGTTTAAGTAGACATATCAATGAAGGCAACATTGGAATGTGAAAAAGAAACATTTTAAAATCTCATTTAAAATGCATAGATAGAGTACTCTGAAAAGGGGTGAAAGAAATATAAAGTAGAGGGGTTGTGGATTGGAAGCAAAATGTCTACAATTGTAAAAATTCATATCTGTGAAGAACCAAATTGTCATTTTTGTAGTCTATCATTCATGGTTGTCATTAAGGACAAATTACTATTCATTTCTACTTTATACATTCTATTCATTTCTACATGGGAGGGGTTGGAGAAGGTAATTTAGCATAAGTAGGGGCCTTTGAGGAATCATGTGCAAGGTTTCATAGTGGGGTAATTAGTCAAGGTGCAATACAAGAGGGGGATGCAAGAGCCATGCAGTTGCTCGTAATACCTTCCTCTTTGCCTAGCCCTAACCAAACCATTGGAATCAACAAGGCAATTTTAGTGCACATGGTAGACTATATATTTGATATACCATCATGGGATCCTTTATTAATTTTTAGTAGGTTTTGTAGGTTTAGAAGTTAATGATTTTATTTTGAGGGTTGCTATTATGTGAGTGTAGGAGTGTGAACCCATGAGCTTAGAATACTACACACCTATGTTATAGGTGTATACACTATAGAAATCATCTATGGTTATAGAATATATATATGTTACAAATACCATATTATAGGTATTTAAAATACATATACATTCTATAGTGTGTGGTATCTATATTATAGGTACCTATATTGTAGGCTCAATACTCACAAGCTTGCATTCTTGGACTCATATACTAACACCATTGTTTGCCGAGATGGATGGCCATTTGTCAAGTTTTTGCATACACCCATAATTTACTATATTTAGTATGCCAAATTGAATTGCCATAAACTAATGATATAACAAAACCATATTACATGTTGACACATTAAATTGTAGCAACTAAGAGGTAAAAACTTACAGATGTCGTGTGGACTCAATGGGTTTGGTCTTCGGTAGCAAATTTCAACCACAATTGCTAAATATGCAATATTATTGCAATGGTATTCCCCCTTTGGTGATCACCAGCACTATGATATCCTTCACTGCTAGTAATATTCCAATTCTCCAGAGTGAAGACAAACTACAAGTTTCTAATGACTATCACCTCTTGTACAAAGCTTTTGATCATATTTTATTCTTCATCTTTATCTTAATGCTTTTGTATCTATTTTGCAATGTTCCATTGGAGATGTGCCATTGCAATTCAAAATTGATACTTCAAGATTTGCCATGTAAGATCCAAACACTTGCCCTTGTAGTACTCTCTATCAATCCGACCACGCCTATCCAACTATGCCAAATATACTTGTTGAATCATATTATATCTTGCAAATTTAGCCAAAGGTTTTTATTTTAATGTTGATATTGATTTTTTATGTTGGGATGTCTATCAACATTGGTTAGGATGCATTCTAACGTGTTAGATTCACGTCTACCAATTTTTTTTAAACAACTTGTTTGTGTAACTCAATGGACAAACCATCCAAGTCAACGGGCATGTCGTCCAATTTTATTTCAATTTTTTTCAAGATCATGATGGTTGAATCCTCATGTTTTGACGGACATGCTAATATCCTACCATGATATTGAAAACTGTGAATGTAGCAACACTTCCTTCATCATTTCATGTTTTAGTTTGTTTCATATTTTGGTCTTTTCCAATTCATTTTTGTTGAATTGGATGGCCTAAAAATTGTCGAGCCGTTTGGTCAAATGATTTGATTTATCTATATCACAATTGTTTTTGTTCACAATTTATTCCAACAAATGTTGGTTGGAGATTGGCATTATAATGGACACACATTTAATGTAGTTGGAATGTTAGGGCTAAAGCTATAGTAATTACAGCCTCATTTGAAATCAACAAGCAACAAAGGCTATTGGATTTGGACTTCTTGGCCAGCCAATCATGAAGCAACGATATTTGAAAGAAGATGTGAAAGAAGCTCCCTTCTTCTATTTTGAGAATGTAGAGGAGATGTAAGTAGGTGAGTGGAAGAGAATTGAAATGCATCTATTTGACATTGAGAATGAGTTCGTAGATGCCATATACTTCTCAACATGTCATCAAAACTTTTTAGGAGGTAGATTCTATAGACAAATAAGTTTTCCTGATTTTTGTTTGTTGATGCTACTTGAAATTTGATACAACAAAATTTTGTATTATTCAAAGCATGGATTAGGCAATGCAAGTAGTGATAACTAACGTTGGAACATCCCGATGTCCGTCTCAGCATTAGTGCTTCAATTATATATTTTGCAAATCCAATACTTTCTTGACCGTTTCAAAATCTAAAGTCCTAAAAATCCTAAGTTGTTTATACTGTCCATTCAATTTGTCCACCTATACGCCACATCCACTGAATAGAACAACCTTGAATACAACTATTCAATGCCACATGCAAACAAGAGCATCAACTACAAAACTTTAGAACTAAATACTAATGATCATAAAAGAGTCAATTATTATCAAAACTTTAATCTGAGGATAAATGATGCAAATTTTAATATATTAAGAAATTTTCATTTACTACATGCATTGGAAATAAACCATTAGAAGACCATTTCAGGCTTGTTCTTGATTCTATTCTCGTGGCAGTAAAAGAACGCAGCTAGTTGTCTCTCTCTCTCTCTATATATATATATATAATTTCTAAAATGCAAAAAAAAATTGAAAAGTTTTTTTTTTTTCAAAACATGACTTGGCACAGTCTTGAGCACATTGGACTACACAACTAGTAGCATTTCCACGTGGTCGAGACAATTTTCAAAGCCTGGGAATTCGCAGTCTTCTGGAGGCCCCAAATTTCTTCTAATGATGCAAACCTCATTGAACCACAAGCCTATCATTTGAGTGAGTTCAAGAAGCACTTATCTACGATGATCACATACTATATGTTGTGGCACTACATCAATTGCTTCACCTTTGCAATAGTGTGAAGTCACTAAGGCACAAATAAGTGAAATATTTCACCATCAAAGCCCTTATTGAATGGTGAGCAAATCAACACGATCACAATGATGACAATCCATAGTGAACGTGGACTTTAATCCCTAAAGTCCCAAGGCCTCTTTTACCATCAAAAACCACTCAAAATTATCATTTCTATAGCAAAGAGCAAAAAATAATAATTAATATTTTTTTTGCATATCTAGCCATAGGATTTTGTACTATACTAGAATAAAAATGTTTGAAAGAAATTGTACAAACTTGACCATGTAGATTGCAAGATATTTGCATTTAAAGTGAAGGAAATAAGTTTTTTTGCACCTTGCTCAACAGCTCAACCGCTCAACCTCAACTATATTTTGTGTCATTGAACCTTCATAACTTATAATTTTTGATTTATTGATTTTGAATTTCTAATGTCATATGATAAAAAATTGAGTTGAAAGTCTAGAGAAAAATTTAAAGAAAATACATTTAGTTTTCACTCATTAAAAAATTAATAAGTGGAAATAGGTTCAAAATTGAAGGAAAATCTAACTTATTAATAGCTTTAAGATGGAATTCAAATACACTAATCTTGACAATAAAATTATTCTAACAAGAGATCTTAACCTTGTGAAACTATATTTTTTGGAAAATTGTAAGAATTGAAGTCAAAAATGAATCCTACAAGTTATTTTTTCAAGAAAATGCTATGATTCCCTAAAAAACAAGATTGTCCATAACTTTTATAGAACAAGTCCAAATGGAATAAACCAAAGCTTTCCATGTACAGAAAAATATAATATATAAAAAATCAAAATTAAAAATTTTTACTGTAAATTTTCTTGAAGGTTTTTTTTGCCCGTTAAACTAAAAAAAAGGGCTATTTGTGCCATAATTTTTGCTCTCAAGCATCAATTGAATAAAAATTATATTTTTGGAAAGCTAATGTATATTTGTATCTTCACCAAAAAATTCAAAAAATTATGACAAATATTTAGACCATGGAAACTTGCCCAAAATCCATTTTGCCTCCCTAGGGGACAATAGGACTTTAGGAGTTAGATGTCATTAAGGAACGCTTAAGAATGAAAGAAAGTCTATTAATATAGACAAGAGCAATCAATTGCCCTAAGAATGGTTACAATTATTCTTATAAAGCAAATATTGATTTTATAATAAATTTAAAATAGGTATTTTTTATTATTCTTATAAAAAATATTCAATCATTAACTCCTAAGTGCCTAGCCCATAAACACGAGAAAGCAGGGTCCAATGACTTGCTTGCAATCGAACTGGCGCCACTAGCACAATTTTGCCATCTATGAGATCTAACCATATAGAACGGTAGTTGAAAGTTAGGGGATCATGGAAGGATTGATTGCAAGTGTTTTCACCGAATGAATAAAGAGATTATATCGGTCAAATGTTCACCCTATTAATATAGGTGCTATATTTTAGCCATGCTATCATCTTGCTACAACATTTATGCCCCTTCTACCTTGTACCTATTGCAATGAATTTTTTATTTTTATAAAGAGAATATTCAAAGGTAATAATTTTTTTTAAAGTATTATGTTCTTCACCATGATAAAACTTAAAATGCCTAAAGAATATTGAAAGTCAAATTGGAAAGTTCTTACACAAATCTTATGTACTTTTTACTACCTTCATTTGAAACTAAAAATTTACAGGGAAGAGATTTAAATTAGAACTTTCGTTCTTCATTTATGCAAATGTAAAAGTATCATCATAATGGTTTATTATTTATCAAGTGGATTTAAAGTTACAAAATAATTTATAGAGATTTCTATAAAAATTTCTAAATTTGATCTTCTCTAATCTTCAACCATCATCATACTCATGTATTATTTACCACCTTCATCTTAAGCTTAAAAATTGAAAACAAAGGTTTAAATTAGAACAATCCCTTTTGAGGTATACAAATGTCAAAGAATCATCCTAGTAGTGTATACTATTTATTATGTGGATTTTGGAATACAAAATAATAGATGGAGATTTGTGTAAGAACTTCCCCATTTGATTTTCACTATTCTTCAAAGATCATTGTACTCATGTATTTTTTACTACCTTCATCTAAAATTTAAAAATTAAAAGGAACAAATTTCAATTTTGGACTATGAGTCATTCTAATATTGTATTATTTATCAAGTGGATTTTAAAATGCAAAGTAATAGATGGAGTTTCATGTAAGAACATCCCTATTTGAGATTCTTTTCTCTTTAGGCATCATCGTACTCATGTATTATTTACCACCTTCATCTAATATCTAAAAACAAGGAAAGAGATTTCAAATAGGACCAATTTTTTTTATTCTTCCAAATGTCAAAAAGTGATCACCAAGTAATTTGCTCTCTAAATAAAATTATTGGCATTTTTTACATCATGAAGTTTTAATGAGTTGGTGAAAAATTGAAGATGCTCTTACTGAATGCAAGGGAATTTATTTTGCACCAACTTCTTTGTTCAAGTGCATAGTTAATAGAATTCTCCTTTCTAATAGAATTATGTAGTCTTTGCATCACTCATTAGGCAACCACTCTAAGCACTCTTAGAACATTTAACTTAACATCATCAAGTAACCCAATATTAACATTGCTTCTAGCAAAGTAAACTTTGATCCCATATACAACTTGAAATTGGAATATGCATCTATATGTTCTTTGGAACTTCATGTGGGACTCAAGATGAATGTCTTAACCTTATGAGGACACTACATACCTAAGAGATTCAATGAATGACTTCATTGTTAACTCCTAAAGTCCCATTGCCCCCTCAAGAGCAAAATGAATTTCAAGCATGCTCCTACAACCTCAATAATTCTCATGATCTTCTAAAATTTTTGTAAAGATAGAAAAATACTATATCTTTCCAAAAATATAATTTTTATTTCAAGCGGTGCTCAGGAGCAAAAACTATGGTACAAAAAGTCCTTTTCTTAGTTTGGCGGGTAGAAAAAAACCCTCAAAAAAACTTTTAAAAAAAAAAGTTAATTATTTTTATGTATAGATTGCATTTCTATCTATATGTGAATTTTAGATTTACTCCATGATTTGGATTTGTAATGTAAAAGTTATAGGCAATCTTATTTTTTGGGCAATCAAAGCATCTTCTCGGAAAAATAATTTATAGGATTCAATTTCTAAATTCAATTTTCACAATTTAAAAAAAAAAGTTTCACAAGGTAAAAATCTCTTGTTAGAACAATCTCACCATTGAGATTAATGTGTTTCAATTCCATCTTAGAGCTACAAACAAGTTGTTTTTTCCTTCAATCTTAACAATTTTTTGGTGAATAAAAACTAAGTGTTTTTTCTTTGAATTCTTTTTTAGACTCACAACTCAATTCTCCATCATATAAAATTAGAAATTCAAAATCAGCAGAGTAAAAATTTTAAGTTTATAAAGGTTCATAGCCAAAAAAAAACCTTGTTTCCTTCACTTTAAATGCAAATATCTTACAATCTATATAATCAAAGTTTTTGAAATTTCTTCCAAACATTTTTACACCAATCTAATATGAAATAGAATGATTGGATTTGCAAAAAAGACAATTAAATTTATTTTTTGCTCTTTGCTATTGAAATGACAATTTTGAGTGATTTTTGATGGAAAAAAGCCTATGAACTCTGCGACTTAATTGTAAAAATGAAGGATGCACTTATTATTGATCCAATAGTTGGAGTATTTTGGTCACTACCGTCATGGGGACACCGGCTTCGATCCAGGGTTGAGTTACACCAACCTAAAAGAAGGTTGGAATTCTTTTCTTTTTGGAGCTCTGCAAATGTAGAATACTGTAGCCATTATTTCCATGTGAAATTAGTGTGTCACCCAAGCTACTGTAGGTGAATTTTTGTCAACGGATGAAGAAGTACAGTAACCATCAAAATATTATTAAAAAAAACTATTTTGCTAAGATTAGATTTCTATGAGTGAAGCCAAGAAGAAATTTTAAGCCGCCATGTCACAAGCATTGACATTTAGTGTATCCTGATGTCGGTGGCGTCTGACTACCTCGGTAATAGGTTCTGCATGTCTAAAAGAGAGCTACAACGTGGCGAAAGATAGTTTGGATTAACCCTTAAACGCCGGGCTGGTAACCGTGGAAATGGAACCATGTGACATCATCTAGTTTAAGAAAAACAAAAATATTCATTGGGAGTCAAACTATTGTAGAAGATTTCCCCTTTCCACCCTTAATTATGAGAATGAATAGTTCCATTCCTGTTTTACAAAAGAGAATTCTTTGTCATCCATCGGACAAAATACATTTGTCGTGACGTTTGAGGGTTAATCGTAACCTTGTAGCAATGTTACAAGCACTTAGTGTCCAATGGATTTTTTTCATCCAATTTAATTATTTGGAGGGTACTTGAATACATTTTTAGCAAATAGTATTGCAAAGTCCCTCATTATCATCCTATTGACTTTTTTTTTAACCCTTCAATGATGAGCTCTTCACCATGGAAATCATCTATTTGAATATCTTATATATTATTGGCTTAAAAAAATGAAAAAGCACTTATTAGGAGACAAGCTACTGTAGAAGATGTTCCCTTTTCCCACAAAATTTGGAGGATGAATAGTTGCACTTTTGTCCTTTATGGAGAGATTCTTTGTCATTCATTGACCAAAAAATGGTTGCCATGTCGTTTAAGGGTTAACCTTTAAACGTTGAGGCAGATGTTTGGCATCCGATGAATGAGAGAGAATCTTTGGGTGTAGGCCAAAAGTGCAACTATTCATCTTTGGAATTTTGTGTAAAACGGGAAGATCTTCTATAGTACTTTGACTTTCAATGAGTGTTTTTGGATTTTTTTTCAAACCGATGATTCCCATGGTATCAAAATGGATGATTTCCATGGTCACTAATTTATTGTTTAAGGATTAAAGAAGGGGATGCTCAATCCAAGGACCACCCTTGTAGTGTATTTGGGTCATTTCTTGCTATTTTCTATTGATGTGAATTTGAGACATAATAATGATGTTTTTTGAATTTGAGTTCAACCAATGAAATGAAGCTAATCACTTATAGTTTCTACTCCAATTGGAAATTTTTAACAACTCATAAGTTTCAGTATATTATAGCAATATGAACTTTGAACCTATTACCATGGTTTGTTGATTTTCTAATTTTAAAATGACATGATAACTTTGGTTTATACCATGATGTTTTACATTATAATATACATCTATGGCAAAATAATAGCAAACAGAGTAATGACAGCTCAAGCTTCAAATCAGTGGTCATGGGCCCATCCTTATAGGGTTAATTGCCTAACTAACTTCGAAAATAGCTAAGTATTGTATTTTGCATATTGAAATCAACTCACATTTTTTTTAAAGTTGTAACTAAGATAGACCTACCTAATTTTATCCCATGCTCTAGGCTCCAATTCTATTGACAAAAACATTTTAATTCATTCGTTTTTCTAACAAAATTAGTGCATTAATCCGTAAATGAATTTGATGTTTTAAGGCCCAAAATTACTTCAAAGTATTCAAACTCAAAGTGAGACTGAAGTCTTCATCTTTATGTATTCATTAACAAATTCAATCATAAGATTCTTTAGTTAAATTATTAGAATACACCCTCTAAAAATTTCAAGATAAGAAACCTTACCAATTGCAAGATCATGTTGCTTGGATTTCAAAAAGAAGAATTTTCAACTCTTAAATGGTTAGATTTCATCTTTCATACTTTACACAAAATGTGTAGATCCTACAACTTGCTACTCTCTGTAATATGTTGAAGATATAAGTTGGGAATTGTAAATGACTTATTCGGATTTCTTTTTGTTATTTTGAGTGTTATTTTTTTATGTGATTTTGCATGCTTTTGTTTATTTTTTTGAGTAAATGATGTTTCAAATTGGTAATTTTGAGTGTATATTAACCTATTGGAGGGTCAGTTTTTGAAGTTAATTTCCAAGTAGGGGGCAGTGGTGGATGTTGCTGGGAGGTGCGGTGTTTCAGTCGTAATTCAATTTCCAAGTTGGAATTGCAGGCTGGTGTATTCCAAGTGGAATGGTCTGGGTTAATTTCCTAGTCGGATTTGCCTTGTGCATAATAGTCGTATCCAGTTTGGTTTGTGAAGTGCAGTTAGGGTTGTGTATGATCCAAGTTGGTTGTGTAGGGAGAGAGTGCCAATTTGGGAGTTATGTTTTTGAGTGTGATGGGCGGTTGTTGTTTGAGGTTCCTATTTGGTAGTTCGTAAATTTTGAGGTGGTGTCCAAGTTGGTTGGGAAATTGCCTGGCTCGGGGTTAAACTGAAGATTTCCAAATTGGAAGGCACCTAGTGTTGAGAGAGTCCGCTGCGAGTCCTAGCCGAGTTGGTGCTGTGTATTTTTGTTTGTTTGAGTGAGTCAAGCAGGTGCTTGATTTTTATGTTTGCATGAATGCATGTGTGTGTGGAATTTGTGTCAAGTCAAGTGTGGCTTGTGTGTTTTCCAATTGGGAAGTGTTTGTGATTATGTTTGTGTAAGTCCAAGTTGGAAGATGCAGATGAAGGTCAGTCCTGATGTTTCTCGTGGAGAGAAGAGGAAGAAGATCTAATTTGGAAATTTGCAGTGAAGCTGTGGAATTTTAGGTGCCGAGAGTTAGATTTCACACCAAATTGGGAGTTGAAGAGTTCGTGTGATGGTACGAGCTTGTGCAGTAGTGGTTAAGTCCAATTTGAGGAAGATGAAGTGCAGTATAGGCTAGAATTTTCCAAGTAGATTTAAATTTGTTGTGAGAGCAGATTGGAGTTCTAGTTGGCATGATGAAGTAAAGTGGGAATTTTAGATTCCAAATTGGTTAAATGCCAAATGTTGAAGAAGGAAGAGTGTAGAAATTTATCGTGGAGAGAGAAGAATATCCAAGTTGGAGTGAATCTGAGAACTAATTGGATATGATATGAAAAATATAAAAATCTATAAACGGTGATTTGTCACCAAGATGAATAAATAAAAAGGAAATTTTCCAGCCAAATTGGTCTCTTGTGTGTTATGTTTTGTTTAAGAGTGTGTTAATGTAATTCCAAGTCAGGATCTGGTTATGCATTGCTTTTATTCTCTATAGTCCGAATTGGAAGTTGGTGAATGTTTTTGATAAGATGGATGAGGTCTAATTGGGAATATTTAATCGAAGTTGTTTGTATTCATAAGTACACCAAATCGGGAAGTTTAGCATTCTGAGAGCTATGAGAGTTTAATTCCGATTTGGTGTTGATTACTGTGAGCCGTGTCTGAATTACCCAATCGGAGAAATTTTCCAAAGGGAATATGAGATAGTTTAGTAATTACAAAAAGGAAATCAGCATGACATGATGGAGAAGACTGAGGGCAAAAACTAAAAATTCGAAGTTAGAAGAAGGAGAGGGTAAATTCTGCAAGTGCACGAGTCACATAAAGTATAAGGAGGAGATAAAAGAAGCCAAGTTGGAGATCATGGTTGTAACCAAAGCCGGAGACAAGGACCAACTGAAGAGTGACATGTCCTAGTTGGAAAAAGACAGGAAGCTAAGCTTAGCCAAGTTGGAAGATTGTTGCTGAACCTGTACCAGGCAATTCCGATTTGGTGAAAGATGAAGGAGTCCCATTTAAAGAATAAAGATCAAGCCTAATTGGGTGATACTTAACCTTGGTGGTTATAAGAGTGGAGAGTAAAAAGAATATAATAAAATAAATAAATAAAAGAATTAAACAATTAATCATGTAATAGTGAGGTAATTAAATTAATTCTAATTGGAAGTATGACTTATTTGGGTATTTTGTTTCCCTATTAGTTGTCTTGTTGTTGTTGTAGAAGTAATCCTATTAAAATTGCCTCCCTAGGAACGAATGTAACTATTAGTTGGGTAAATCCGAATAGGTTCCAACGCAATCTACAAGAATATATATACAAAATTTCAACAAAAAATATTTCATATTTATGCTTGAAAAATCAATAAGTAGAAAGAGATAGAATATGATTTAAAATACCAAATAGTGTTAAGAATTTGGTTATGATATTGAAAAATTCCAACTTCCAATTGTTGTAATGTTGTAATAAATAATTTACATCCAATGTTTTTTTCCAAAAATATTGAAATAGAGTTAAATAAAGGACTTCAAAGTTTATTTGAGAGTAGAAATTCCATAAGCAAACTAAAACTCCTCATAATTTTCATCTTCTTAATAAAGATAGAATGATTCAAAGTTTTCCATACATATATAAACTAAGAAACCAAGTTCAAATATTTATTCCTTCAATACAGTGATTTTTTGTGAGCTACTTGAGCTACATGCTACGCATTAAAATTTACATATCATTCAATAACTTTTTAACCATGTAGTCAAAAGTTATGAAAATTATTGAACCTCAAAGCTATTCCTTGCCCACATGTTGTGTGAAAATTTCAAAGAAATAAAAATAAAAATATTATTTGTAGTGAGCTATACAAAATCACTATATTGCCAAAAAAAAGCCATTTGGTCCTTTGGAGGTTATCTCAAGACCAAATAGCATTTGTTAATTTATACAAGGAAAGAAGTAACATGTCAATAATTTATTGATGAGTACTTAGTGCCATTAGATACATAGAAAGGCACTTATGGGTTGTTTATGGGACTCTTATGAATCCACTTTGTCAAGTGGTTTTGTAATTTATGGACAAACTACTTCAAAAATTCACAAAAATTCCATTTGGATTTGATTTGTGAAACAAGCACACACCTTTGAAAAATATGTGTCCCTCTTGCAATTGGCCCCAACATATTTAGAGTGCAAATTATGGGGTATTGTACTTATCTACCTTGTAGAAACAAGTTGAGATCATTGTTGAAAAGAATGAACTCACATTTTCAAATTCATATTCAAAAGCAACAAAATTATCAATTCAAGAAACATAATTTCACAATTAGAGTAATTTCATCTTATATCAACCAAATAAGCATTCAAGCATGGTTTTTATTATTAATCCTTAAAAACTTAAATTAATAATAGCAAAGATATTTTCTAATTTTCTAATAAATAATTATAATTCTTGCAATATATCTAAAGCATTTTTTCATATAGAATATTCTTTTGTTTTTTTCAATGGTATGTTTTTTGATTTTTTAAAGCTTATACTAATTGGATAAATTGAACATTTCCAAAAAATATTTGAGTATTGATTTCAACCTAGTGGATGTTTGAGCATATAGGATTTCTTTCTCTATGTTATTGTGGAATCTTGTTGGGAATCAAAACTAAAGGGATTTTGTATTCTCTAAGTATGCATTTTTATGATGCCATATAAATGGAAGTTGTTCATTTTGGCAATAATATGTACAATTTATTTTAAGAAATGGATTGCAATTAGGTGTAATTATCTTAATCCCTAAATGCCCAAGGCCTTCTTCAAATTTTTTAGAATTTGAAGTGAATTGAACAAAAAGCCAACATTTGGATAAGTATTATCAATTTTTTTGAATTGTAACCATACAAATTCAAACTAGACTTGTTAAAGATCATATGGGAAAAGAAAATACAATAATATTACTTATGGATTGGAAGATTATAACATTTGATCATCATGGTGTTAAAACTATGAAAGTAATTTGAAGTCTTTCAATCCTTTTTCTACATGTCAAATTTAAAGTATTGGTCACCAAAAAATTATGAAGATAAAGGGTCTAACATGCATAACCCCAATCAATTTATGGCTTCTCAAAATCTATTCTATAAAATTTTAAAATGAATTTCTAATGTGATTTTTTCTTCAAGATCTAGTGTATTTGAAGCTCTAATTTTTGAAAGCCCTTAGTACTACAAAAAGTCAAGATTTCAAATGACACCCTTGCACAAAATCTTGAATAGAAAAATCGTAGTCAATCATTTTCAAAATCAGATTTTTGATGCTAAAACTAGACTTCAAAAAAGATTCAAAAAAATTATAAACTACTAAAAATAGAAGCTTGGTAGGTTTGATTTAACTTCAAAATAGAAGCTTGGTTTGGTGCCTCGGGTATTTAGGGGTTAATCCCTAAAATCCTAATGGCCCCTCAAGGGACAAGAATGATTTTGGCAATTTTCTACGGTTTCAACATTCATTGTGATTTTTTGAAATTCACTAAATGTTTTTTTAGGCCTTTAAGAGACTATTTCAGGGTTGTTCCCCTTGCTAAGAAGCACAACAATGGAGTCAAATTATTAAACAATTAATAAATTAATAAAAACTAAAAAAATATTTTTATTTATTATTTTTTTAAATTACTTAAATAATATTATTTGACATTACAATCTCTTGACCACGTCAAACTGTAGATGTGGTATTGTTCCCACATTCCCCATAGTTCGAGAACTTCCAACCTTCTAAGGGCTTGAAAAAACATCTAATGTTCTTGTGAAGATTAAAAAACATATTAGCTTTCTAGGAATATACTTTTTATTTCAATCAATGCTTGGAAGCAAAATTTATGGCACAATAAGCCCAGATTTTAGTTTTGCAGGCAAATATAAAATCCATTGAAAATTGAAATAATTATTTTTCTTAGAGATAGTATTTTACCTACATGGAAAGCTTTTATTCATTCCATTTGGATTATAGATGTGAAAGTCATAGACACTCTTGTTTTTCAAGCAATTAGAACATCTTCATGAGAAATAACTTGTAGGACTCATTTCTAAATTCAATTTTTACAATTTCTCAAAAAAAATGTTCTCAAAATTAAGATCTCTTACTAAAATAATCCCACCTTTGAGGTTATTGTATTTCAATTCCATTTCACTAGGGCTATTAATAATTTATTTTTTTCTTCAATCTTGTACCTACTTCTAGTTAACAATTTTTTAATAAATAAAAATTAAGCGTGTTTTTTAAAATTCTTTTTCCAATCTCTCAACCCAATTCTTCAACATAAAAATTAGAAATTCTAAATCAATATAGCAAAAATTTTAAGTTAAGAAGATTCAAAGTCAAAAAATCTATTGGCAAGCAAGGTATAAAAAAAACTTGTTTCCTTCATTTTAAATGCAATTATCTTGCAATCTACACAATTCAAGTTTTTGAAATTTCTTCCACATGTTCTCACACTAATCTAGTGTAAGATCCCACAATTAGATATGCAAAAAAAACAAGTTTTAAATTTTTTGTACTTGGCAATAGAAATGTCAAGTTTGAGTGGATTTTGATGGAAAAAAGGGGGGTTAAAGCACAAAAGAAGCCTCCTATTGTAGCCACAAAACTTTTTTAGATGCCTTTGAAGATGGAAAAAATGGCAAATTATCTTTTAGCCACAAAGTTTCCAAGTGATCTATTATAAAGCCTGTAACTACAACTATGGTATTAACCTAAAACAACCTAAATCTAGGAAAATGGTAGCAACTAAAATTTTAAAAAATGATTATGAATGAACAATGGCAAGAAACTATATAGTATTTATCTGTAATTTTGTTTGTAATTTTGTATTCAGTTTTAATCTCCAAAGAATAATAAGCTCTTGTAGAGCATATTGAAGGCTGGGATAGCTTCACCTAAAATCATTTTTGAATGGATGAAAGTAAAATTTATACCCAAGAAGAGGGCTTGTGCAAGCTTTGTGATAGTATTATTTTTTCCTAATTAGATGTTTGAATTAAAAGTTATAGGATTCATAGTTATAGGACTCTTACAAAAGTGGGAATAAAGTTTATGCTAGTAGGTGGTTTGGATTCATAATCTATGAATTCTTGAGTGCTTGAGTCTTGAAAAATCAAATTTTGCAATTATTAAATGGTTTGAAGAGAAATAACATTATTTTTTCCACATATTGCTCTAATACACTAATCAAAAGGATTACATTTGGATTATAAGATATGACATTGTAAAGATTTTGTTGAATTTATTGATATATTGCAATGTTTTACTCTTTGTAAAGATTGGAGGTAATAAAATTTGTGGTAATAAAATTTGTGGTAATAAAATTTGTGGTAATAAAATTTGTGGTAATAAAATTTGTGTAATTCTTTCACAAGGAGATTGAAATTTAGATTTCTAGTTTAAAAATAACTAAAATGCAAATCATGTTTTGCATCTTTTTATTTTGTTGGATTTTTTAATTTAAAAGTGCACCTATAAGCACACTTTGTTGTTATTCACCAATTGTAGAGGGGACTTTTTGAAATTAAAAAGAATCCAAATATCTAAAAAAAAGAATATTTTTTCAAGATATGAGGTGAACTTTTTTTCCCAATTCAAGCAAAAGATGATTCCTTGTTTTCAACCTATAGTCTAGGATTTTCAATAGTGTTTTAGAGATACCATGACACTATTATATAATGTTATAGTAATGAAGAAAGAAATGACAAATTACTTTAGGAACTTATAACTCACAATTGGTAAAAGAAATTGGGTTTGAAACATTTTCAACCCTAAAAGACAAAGATGCCCAATTTTGACATCACTTTTTCTTAGCAAGTTTGGGTAGGCAATTTGTAGCCTTTTTATGTCCAATTTTGGATTCTTTTTATCAATACATTAAATTCTCTTTATTGATTCTTGTGATATAAAATATGCCAACATTTGAATTATATATTTTTACAATATGACCAATTGAGTGGGGACTTTTCAAACCTCAAATTCTTTGTCTTCTAGGAATTAACTTGAAACAATGCACAAGCCAAAAAGTGGTTGATTAATGACCTTCAAGATTATTGTAGAAATGAAGAATGCACCTATTGGTTTACAAATTAAATCACTTTTGGCAAAGTCTCGAGGGGTGCACACCCCCTTTTTTTGATGTTAGTGTGCAAACAAAACTTTGGACCCTTATATACTTTTGAATTCTAAATAAATTAAATGAAAAAAATATAAATAGATTTTTCTACTTTGAAAGTTTATGTTTTGAATTATTGATATTTTTATTTGTTAATAATAATTAGTTATAAATTTTTGAAGTAAAAAGATACACTATAGAATTGAAAAATAACTTTCACACCCCTATATTATATAAAAAAAATTGTCTAAAAAATGAACAAAAATTTGATAAAAATAACTCTATTGAAAGCTCATTTTGAGTTGAATATTGATGCAATGGTCATCTAAATGCGTTCTCTAAAAATATTTGAGTTAAAAAAACATGTCAATTTAGTGCATTTTTAACCTCTTCTAGAAATCATTCCATATTTTATTTGTGTTTGAAATTTTGGAAGTAGAATCCTATAGTCATTAGTAAACAATGCTCAAAATTCAAAGTTAAAATTATAGTTTATTAAAAACCACTTATTCACATGTGGTTTGTTATAGTAAAACTAAGTGCACCCCCTGGGGGCAAAGTAACTTCATTATAGGTCTTGTCCTCCTTTGAGGGTTAAACATAGTCTCTATAATGATTAAGATCTTTTGGTTTCTCCATTCTAAATTCTTGACCCCAAAGTGACTACTTTCCACATTTCATGGCTCAAAATACAAAGGAAGTTTACTCAAGCGTTCAATTTGGTGAATAACCCCATGAATAATGTTTGATCATCATTTGATGACTACATTCATCATGCATGAATTTTATAAACAATTGGTGACTAATTTTTTCCTTTTCGCTAATAAAAATGTGCAATGCAACATGATAGTAGCACATTCAATCTGTAAATCATACCACAAGGCTACATCAAAATGGTAGAACCTTTGTTGAGCTTCTTTTCAATTGGCATGAAAAATAATATGACATGTGAAAAGAAATCTCACACTTTATTTTGTAAAAGATGAACTCAACTTGAATAAAAGAAGGCTTCTCAAATCATTGAATCATGTACGTTTAGACAAAGACAATTGTATTTTGCCTCAATCTTGTCAACTTCCTTACAATCTTACCAAAAAATTGTACATGTATCATTCTATGCAAAATTCTATTCTAAAACGATCACCAATGAAACAATGAAAATAGAGATACACATTGCTATATAATGTTAGAATGATTTGCAATTGTTAAATCCATATCTAATGAGAAATTGACTCTTTAACAAATCTACCTATCATGTAGATCTTTTATAGAGGCTTCTAAACCTTTAAAATCTAAAAAATGTCAAAAGTGATAGATCTTAGAAGTAAGTGGTTGCTTAGTAGGCAGTTATTGCCTCTTTTGAGCACATTGTAAAAAAGTATCATTTTCCAAGAAAATCACAGATGATTTCCAAAAGGGACACACATATCATTATTCCATTTGTTGTAAAGATTTTACACAAATCCTGGATGGGATAAAAAAGTCATTTTTCTATAGGTTGCAAAATCTTTACATTCAAAAATTCTTTGGAAGGAATACACGTGTATTTTTTTTAAAAAGGTCAATAACTTTGTACTATCAGTGCACTTTGATTGTTCAAGTTTCTTCATTCCCAAATTTTAATGTAGATAATATTGTTATGAATTGAAACTAAATTACTAGTACTATGTGATCACTAGGGCTTTTTCCAATTGAAATACAACTACAAATGCCAAAAATCGCCTATTTGGTTAGTAATTTCAACCCTAATTTTCCTTTTCTATGCATCACAAAATGCATTAGGGTATTCTTTGAAGGAGGATGGTTCCATTATTCACAATATCACAACATCACTAAAAAAATGCTACCATGCAACCACTTATTTCTTCTAATTAACACAAGATCTACTCTAAATACTTAACCCCCAAACCATAAAACCCATGTGATTGAAGCAGTCAAGAACTTGCTTCTTTTAACTACATATAAAATCCATCATACTACTAAAATCATAAGTCCCTCTGTAATATCACAAATGCTACCATTAACACTAGGGGCTCATGCTTGCTATGCTACGCATTCATTGTATCACATATTAGTAAAAATTTGATATATTTGAATAGAATGCATGATAATGATTTCAATAAGTCTTTAAAATAATTATTTTCAATATTTTATAAAAATATTTTCAATCATGCATACATAGAAATCGTATTTTTATACAATGTGATATTACAGAAATAGAATAGCAGTTTGCAATCACTTCCGTAATATCACATTTACAAAGGATGGTAATTATTATAGAAATAATATAGTCGTTGCAATTAAGGTGATATTAAAGAGGATCCATAGGATGATATTATAGAGGTAGCAAATCCATTGCTTCTCTTGGCTTTACACTTCTTTGCACTTCTATGATTTTGTGCTTTTGTGAGCTTTAGCTTTCATGATTTCAATTTTCTATTTCTACTAGCAAATGATGTTGAAAATTTTATTCAATTGAAGCGATTTTGGATTCCACAACAATTAAGTTGTTCACAAAGTTTTTGAGATTTATAAGTTTTTCTTTTCAATTCTTCAATTTGGGTTGCCATTTTTTATAACAATGGAGTCAAATTTCTAATGCATGTAATGTATATGTATCTTTTATAGTATTTACCATTGCATATGTTTCATTCATCGTTCAATAAATTTCTATTGTAAATTTCAATATATGCTTACTTATAAAAAAATTCTTATAAAATTCTAATCATGAATGCATAGTATAGCAAGTGCCAACCGCTAGTTCTACATCTAAAGATATAATAAAGAATGGGATTAAGAAAATCTTACATTGATAACTTGTATTAAAGCTTCCAGCACAGTACAGATAGCTTCACCAAAACTTGCTTTTGTCGATGGTTCTTTCTCAAACCCCTTCTCTACTAAGCTATTTTCCCCCTAATGTTCTCTTCAAATCGTTCAAGCGCATGCTGTAGTAAATACTCAGTTGTGTACCACAACACTAAATTGTACATACTACCTTGTATTAACAAAGAGAACAAAGAGAGATAAGATCGAACTCAAGTCTTTTATATACGGTCCTAACCTAATGTCATCCTTGGATGATTTGTAGTACAACAACAAATTAGGGATGGAACCCTAATAGAGTGATATGTCAACACCCTCCCTCAATCAAAAATTGTAATTTTGAAGTAATCAAGCTGAGAAGGGTGATGTGTGTAGTTGTGAGGATGTTACATGTGGTGATAGAACGAACATGGGAGTGGTCTCAGTCACTATGGGAATTCGTGGAATTGACATCAATAATTGGTGTAGCAAGGTTGTTGTGGATGACGCTAGCATTCTGTGGGTGGTTGCTAAAGTAGAGCATTGAGATCGTGGGCGTGCTGGTATTCGACCAAGATGTCACTAAGAAATTGTATCTGGGATGCAGGGTTGTGGTGTAACGGGGTGTCGAGAGCCCGTGCAAGTGGGATCGCGAAGGAAGGATGGTCGACTTCGAGGGGTGAGAACGTCACAAAAGAGGTTCTATGTTGTGAGGAGAGGGAAGGTCCCACGACTCTATTTCTCTTAGATAGATTGCTCGAAGGAGGTATTAGGATTTTGTGGTGCTGAGTATAAAAGTTTTATGTC
Organism: Climacium dendroides; assembly: GCA_950106755.1. Lineage (NCBI taxonomy): Eukaryota > Viridiplantae > Streptophyta > Bryopsida > Hypnales > Climaciaceae > Climacium > Climacium dendroides. The sequence goes on from OX467083.1 coordinate 21,983,236, forward strand.
ACTTGGTGAAGCTAAGGAGTATCTATGGTAGGGTGTATAAATATACGATGCTCAAAGTTCACAACATTAATTGTGAAATGTATAGACGGTTGTGGTGCTAGGTTAAGGTGCGTAGTTGGAGAGTAAAGGTTTGTGAGCTTGCTTAAGGTATCTAAGCTGTGTAATCCTAATGCCATACGATGTCATTGGAACTTGACCTTGCATAAAGGTTTGGTGAGCACATCAGCTAGTTGTAAATTTGTGAATATATTTCAATTGGATTTTCCCTCCTATCACACGTTCGCAGATGAAGTGGTAGTGTATCTCAATGTGTTTTGTCCTTGCATGGAAGATTGGATTCTAGGAAATTTTGAGGACTCTTTGATTTTATAATTGAGTGTAATGCTAGGGTTAGAGGATGATGAGTTTACAGGGATGTTGGATAGTTGTGGTTGTAATTCTTACAGCAATTGATGAAGCTAGACTGCTTTTTGTGTGCCATCACTCAAGGTGCGATACTCCGTCTCGGTAGAGGAGCGGAAGACTATAAATTGTTGTTTACTTTGCCAAGTGATAGGCCCTCCCGCCAAAGTGAACACATAAGCATCTATGGAGTGTCTTGTGTCGAAATAAGAACCTCAATTGGCATTGGTATAGTCGGTAATGTGGATTGGAGCGTTTATCTAGTAGAGAATACTTTGGTCTGCTATGCTTAGCAAGTAGCAAAGAACGTGCTTAGCGGATTCGAGGTGAGCTTCTTGAAGATGGGCCATGTAACTGCTCAGTCGACTCACAGCATAGGCGATGTCGAGTCGAGTGATGGTAAGAAAAATTAGCTTGCCAATTAGTTTGCAATACTGGTATAGGTCAATTGGAAGAGAATTCATATTTGTAAGGAGTAGGTGTCCTTTGGGAAGGGGTGTGGATGCAATTTTACTATTTTGCATGCCAAAATTTGTGAGAATAGATTGTGTATAATCTCATTGGTGGAGGAGGATGCCCAAGATGATAGTTTCAAAGGTGATGCCAAGATAACACTTAATGTGTTCTAAATTGTCAAACTCCTTGTGAAGAAACTACTTGATCCAAAAGATTAGGGAGTCTGAGTTGCTTGTGATGAAGAGGTCATCGACGTACAGCATAAGTAGGAGTGTGTCACCGTCTTTGTACAGGTAGTACAGGTTCGTATTGAATGTACTGCATTTCAGGTCAATTGGAAGTAGTGCGGTATCGATGCAATCCTACTAGGTATGTGGGCTTTGTTTTAATTCATATAGTGATTTGTATAATCTGTAGATAAGGTACTCCTTGACTAGAATTCAAAACTTGGATGGCCGTCTCATGAATACCTATTCTTTTAGGAGTCCATATAGAAAAGTTGTTCTAATGTCTATGTGATGTATGTCCCAACATTTTGTTGTTGCTAATGCAATTGCAGGTCTGAGTGTAGCCCATTTGATGACTAGAACAAAGGTGTTATTGAAGTCAATCCCTTGACATTGCTCAAAGCCCTTAGCAACAAGGAGTGCCTTTTTAATGGAAGACTAATCGTTAAGGTCAGGTTTCAATTTAAATATCCATTTGCAAGTAATGGCTTTGTAATTTGGAGGAAGGGATTTTAATGTCCAGGTATTATTTTCCCAAATAGAGTCCATTTCAGCTTCCATAGCAAAATGCCAGCTTAGGTCAGTAGCTTCTTGTTTAAAGGTGATGGAGGCTTGGTTTTGTTCAATGGATTGAATGGTGGCAAGTGTGGAGACGAGCAAGCACATGTTGAAGTTGTCAGTTGAAAGGCAAAGTTTGTAGCCATCCAACCAGATATTCTAACGTCGAGATCGCCTAGGGCTAAGAGGCGGAGGTGGAGGAGGGCTTGGATCTCGAACACACAATGGAGGTACAAGTGTTATGGATGTCACTTGATCGGAGGCAAGAAGAGTGGTGGAGTTGGTCGCAAGGTCGGAGTCAAGGAGATCAATTGGGGTGATTTGTTGAGATGTAGGTTGTAAGTGGGTGTGTCAGAGAATGCTGTCTAGAGGGTTGTCTAGGGTGTGAGTAGGGAAAGAATTGCTCGGAGGAAGGAAGCAGCTAGTTGGGGTAATAGGTGTTTTAGATGTGACAGTGGTTTAGGGAGGGTGTAACTTGTCTAGAGGATTGGAATTATAGAGAGGTTCTGTGGTTTCTAGCAAGGGGAGTGTAAATAGAGTTTTATTGAAATGAACATCCTGACTCACTAGGATCCATTTGGTAGAAAGGTAGTAGCAGCGGTAAGCTTTGTTGTACTCATCATACTTGATGAGTATGGTGGGAATGGCTTTGGGATCCAATTTTGTGTACTTTGTGTCTGAAATATGATAGTAGGCTATGCATCCTAAGACTCAGAGGTGACCAAGATGAGGTTAAACATTGATGAAGGCCTCCTTTGGGGTTTGAAGAATAAGTGCTCAAGTAGGGCACTTGTTTTGAATGTAGTTGATGACTTTTGTGATTTCTTTCCATAGAGCTTTAGAAATTTTGGTTCCAGATACAATGCCGCAAACGCCTTCCAAAAGTATGCGGTTCTTTCGTTTTGCCATGCTGTTTTGGTGTAGGAAGTAACCAACGGTGAGTTACCAAAATATGCCTTGATCTGCTAGATGGGATGTGAATTCAGCCGAGAGATATTCTCTTCCTCTGTCACTTCTAAGTGTACCTATGCGAAAGGTGGGAGTTTCAATTAAAACTTTGAATTGTTTGAAATAACTAAGGGTTTGTGATTTGTCTACTAGGAAGTAAATCCAAGTTTTCCTAGAGAAGTCATCTATAAAGGCAAGTATGTATTTATTTCCATTTTGGGATGCTACTAATAGGGGGCTACATAGATCACTATGTATAAGCTAGAGTTTGCATATAATGGGGGTGCAATGGTATTTACACTACTAGAAAATAGTGTCCAAGTCAACGAAAATTTAACAATTTTTTGTTGATTAGGATACTGTATTGACAATTTTAACAATTTTTTGTTGATTTGGTATAAGCTAATAAAATGGTCATTGAATTTTTGTTGATTAAAATAGTACAACGTCTAAATCAACAAAAAAGTGGTAACTTTTTTGTTAAGAAGACATGCCTCTCACTTGTTGGTGAGAAAAAAGAGGTAACTTCAATGACATAAGAGAGGAGAAGACAAGCTATTTATACAAATGGGATAATAAAAGGTCAAACAAACCATATGGGATATGTAAATCACTCATAGTCTTAATTCATATCCCATATGATTTGTTCTACCTTCTACCACTTTATTTATATAAAGAACTTGTCTTGTCTTCTCTTCTACCACCAAAGTCACCTCTCTTCTATCACCAATCTCTAAGTTATGAGAAATTGATCTTCTTTCTTCTTAGTACATTATAAAATTTTAATTTTTTTTTAATTAAATTATAAAGTTTAATTTATAGTCCTATCTATGTGTTGTAGTTTGCCCATCATACATGAGGCACAAACATGTTTAGGTAATGGTAAGGTAGGGATTCCAACTACTAATTTTGAGTGCTCAAGTGATAGACTTTGGAAATTTAAGGGTCCAATCCATCGATGCCACAATTGGAGTAGGTTGTGCAAGAAGTTCGTAGGTCAAGATAGAGTTGGGCAAAGGATTGGAGGAGATTACTAAGGTTGGGGAGAGAAGAGGTGTTGGAATTGTAAGGGCCTGTAAGGCATTGGTACTAGGCAATTTTACGACTCTATAGAGGTTTTTAGGATCACGGATCCCATGAAGAAATACAGTGTTGGTTTTTGTATTGTCGTAGATGGTACACATTTTGGATTCGAACAAGACTCGATAACCCAAATCAGTCAATTTGCTTATAGAGAACAAGTTGGTGGTGATCCTAGGGACAAATAAAACATTATGGATGAGTTTTATTTCACCAAAGGCATCAGTGTGCATTACAGTGCCTTGACTCGTGACAGGTATGATTTGTGCACCGGCAGCCCTAATGTATGGGATTGGAGAAGGAATAACATTACTGAGAAGGCTAGAGTTTCTTGTGATATGGGATGATGCTCTAGAGTCCAGGAACCAGTCTTCTTTGGTAATGGCAGAAATGATGCAGGCATGAACTTGTTCCTGTAGTAACTCTGGACTATTAGAAAATGCATCAAAGCAAGCTCGTTGTGTTACGACGTAGTTACCGTCTTGATCTTGCTAAGGATCTTCGTCTTCATAGTTGTCCATTTCGGTAAAGTTAATTTAATGGTGAGGGCAAGATTGTGGCAAGTTGCTAAATTGGAGTTGCATTGCTTTGATGCACTCTTCGTACGTAATCTTGGCACAATTACGTGCAAATTAAATGGCTTGGCTTCCCGCATCAGTGATAATAAATTGGTTGAGGTTTATCAGTGTCTATGTGGTTTTGTTGTATCCTTGTAGGTCGATCGCTGTAGGATAATCCGTGCTCCCAAATGGAGAAACCATGCCCCAAGTATGGATAGTTGCAGAAAGGTAGTTTGCTAGTTCGAATGAAGTTAACTTCTTCAACCTCATCACATTGCTTATCTATGTTCCGACTGAGCTCCTTTTATAGGAAAAATCCCTTTAATTCAAAGGAAGGTAGATGTTCTCATCCTTTCTGAATTTGTTTGAACATTGCCCAACTTTTTGGCAAATTGTTCTAGGTTAGGTCTACTAATTCCTCGTCTAGTGTAGATATACCTAGATTTGTGAGTTGTGTGACTATGAGGTTTACTTGCTGAAGATGATCTCCTATTTCTTTTCCCTTTGGTAGTCTTAGATGAATAAAGTTTTTCTTTGAGAGAAAGGCAATGGGAGGAACTATGGATGTCATACATGTTTTTCAAACATTGCCAAATAGTCTGAGGGTCTATCAAATGAATTACACTTAGAATGATCAAATCTTATACTGTGGAAATGATAAGTCTACTGGGTCTGAAGCGCAATTTGATTTTTCATGGGTTGTTGATGTTTGCAACACTTGCGATTTCGGGAGTGGCGTTGCATCTTCTTGAATTGATCCCGTAGTAAGTCATGCTTCCATCGATGGTCCGTTGATGGCGGCGGCCTCCTTGAGTTGACTGCATTGTTTGACGAACTGGAACCATCGATGTTACCATTGTGCACGGGTTCAATGAATCTCTATAAGACTTCCTGCATAAGCATAAGCTTGACTTTGTAGCTCTAGATGATATAGTTTGATGGTCTAGCCAACTTCATGAATTCAGGTACATCTCTAATGTTAGGGTCCATTTTTAAACTGTCGCTAGACTGATGCGGTTGTGCCGACTAGATCTACGAAGAAATAGGAGGATACGAACTAAGTTGTAGAATAGTATACTTGATTGCTAGTGACCATTTGATAAGTTCTAGACTTGACTAAATAACTTCCATGTGTCTGCGACTACTTGGTCACTTGATCACCTGTTCTAATACCATGTAGTAAATACTCAGTTGTGTACCACAACACTAAATTGTGCATGCTGCCTTGTATTAACAAAGAGAACAGAAAGAGAGATAAGATTGAGTTCAAATCTTTTATACACGGTCATAACCTAATGTCATCCTTGGATGACTTGTAGTATAGCAATAAATTAGGGATGGATCCCTAATAGAGTAATATGTCAATACATGCAGTGCTTAGAGAAATGATAATCAGACGTATGAAACAAACTAAAATTAGCAAGAGTAGTAATAAGAAAGCACCTGTGACGATTCCAACCATGGACATTGTGAGCATCAATCTTGTTTGATACCAACTTATGCAATTTCGCATCTTAAAAGGCAATGTAGACCATTTACAAACAATACCAAACAACTTATGGTTTGCACCTAAGGCTCTTGATTCAGAATCTTTAAAACGACCTATTTGAGACAAATTCAGAGAAGTACAAAATTTTCCTACTACGACAGAGACTGAAATTAAAAACCTCGACATGCCTCAGAAGTGAAAAGTAGCGCTCTAACAAAGCTTCAACCAAGTGAAATTCCACAAGGAAAATACAACACTAACCTTGAAAATGAATTCTAGTGGCAGTAATTCACTTTCACTGAAGTGCTAAAAGAATTGAAGTTGATGCTCACGCAAACATATGTGACACACAAAATACACAAGATAGATGAACTCAAGAGAGCACCAAACCCTAACTCTCCAAATCATGCAAATCCATCTACTATAGATCAGTGGTTTTTATTTTTTCTTTCCACTCCAAATCACAATTGATGGTATATGATCAACACCACCTATCAGCTTTTCTTAAATTAAATCAATAGTTGCTAGAAGGATTTTCATTTTTTCTTGAAAAGATCAATAGTCCATGTTTTATTGGCAACAAGTGGATGGTAGGCACAAGGTTGTTTGCCACTTTTCAACTCATTGTACAACCTTCATATACAAAACATGTAAAGAAATTAACAATCCACAAATCATACTTAAATATGGGAATGTTTCAATGATACTTTGGAGGACACAATTTCATAGAAGTCTACTTGTTCGATGGTTTGGAGGTGTTTTCACATTACTTTCAAATGCATATGAATTTCATCCAGTTACAAAAATTCTAGAGAGTTTGACCCTTATATCAAAAGTGAATTCCCACAACTCCACAATGGTAATCTCCTAAAATCACTCCTACATATGACACAAATAGTATCCTTTATTTCAAATCTCTCAAACTTTCTCCATACATTTGTGACATCAATTCAAGGTAGTATGCTCTAAAAGCAACCATTTAAAGGTTGATCTGCCTTTTTCATAGGTTTCTAAGCACAAAAATATTTTTATACCATTTTTGAGAGAGAAAATAGACATGGAACCTAACACAACCTATTTTTCTAAATTACTTATAAATTTTCAAAGATTTGATGCATAATCACCTACTTATGACCATAGGTCTTCCAAAATCCATCCACTTGCAACTTGTAATGAGATGTGCGGACATCAAAGACTATGATTGGCTTTTGCAATAGAAAAATTATTTTTCCTTGATGCATTCAGTTGCTAAGGTAAAGACATCTACTATACTCAATTCTGTCATGATTTACCAAGGGTGCACATTTTCTTAGTAAGAATGTACTCCTTTGGTGCATCATGACAAAATTGGATATAGGGACGCGAATGGGTGTTTTCCCCGTGAAGTGCTCCATTCAAGAATCACTTCATCTTCATTCTCCCCCTAAAATTAGGGTCAATCTAAACGAGGTGGTCAGTTTTACAGCACACTATCTTACAACCAGCAATCTAACCACCTTTCATAATCAAATCATAAGATTCTTTCTATTCAGTTAGAAGATAAGTAGGAACCCTGCACAAGTGCACCAGTTACGAGACGGCCAGACATAAACGGGTCACATAAATGGGTCCTTGCAACCAAGGTACTGGCATTACATGTAGATAAACTGGGTAGAAGGACAAATACTGAAACCTGTGTGCAAGATGAAAGTCGGAATCAGCTTTTTATAGAACATGAACTGGCTCAATCCAATTGTTCCAATTTAGTCATGAGGATTGTTTGGATCGCTACCATCATAACTGTATACACAAATCAAATTTTCAAAGCATGCTCCCAATACATCATCTCTTTGAGCTCTTTGCGTGAACCAGGAATGGAATTCCTTCAACAATATCCCCAACCCCAATTATAAATTTGAGCCAAGTAGCACCTCAAGTATCTACACAAGGCTTGACATTGTCAATTTCTACAAGCACTTCTCCAATCCTAATTCCACTAGCAACAATGTTGGAGAGCTCTGTTCTGAATTTTCCAGAGTGATATCATGTGATAAAGAGTCCAAAATTGTCATAACTAGCTTTTCAATTTATCACAAGTGGCAAAGGCGAATAACAAAACCTTGGCTTCCTGGTAGATGGCAGTATGTTTAGGTATCGACAACCATAGGCTCAGCTCCACTAGCGCTCTCAACTGTTGGGAGTTCAGGTGCGTCATAGTCCAAAGGATTCTTCTGTTCGTCATCTAAAGTGGTTTGCAAGTCATCCACCTGTCGGGAATCAACATGTCGTTAGGTAAAATACACATCATCTAAAGTGGTCTGCAAGTCATCCACCCATTGGGAAGCCAAAATCAACATGTCATCAGGTAAAATACACATCAAAGAATCATAGATGTACTAAAAAACAAACTGTTACCAACTTTAGACTATCCACTACACTAAGAGGGATAATTGCGAATACACAAAACCCTATCACAACATTATTAAGGTGCTCTATGAGTGCACCCATCTTACTATTCATTTGCAAACAATCAATCAATATGGCTGGAAAAGGTGTGCAATAGCATGTTGCTTTTGCTTGCTCACAAGTGTCAATTCAGGAGAGCTATTTTCAAGGAGCTCTTGAAGTGATTGACATCATTGATGTCGGTCTCTTTGTTTGGCACTCATGATGTAAGAGGATGAGTCAAAGAAAGAAGATGTCACATGATAGGAGCATCTTGGATACCCTAATTCTTCCTTGAATTGCAAATAGGCCCTAAAATCCTTTATGACTTTGGTGTGGGAGTAAAATTGATCACAAAAACAAGAAGCTTACTGAAAGTCCTAAAACTTTTAGAAATCCACTTACAACGTGCAAAAGTAGACCAAACTGCTTCTTGCGAAGCTCAATTGTTCGGGAAGCTGCATAATTCTCTGCTTCCAGCTGAACAAGCTCTTTCTCCAGGTCGTTTAATTGCTTTTGCGTCACTGCTCGTGGTGACTGGGCCGATATTAGCTTCCTGATTACCTCACACTCCTCCTTGTGTTGCCTCTCGATTTTCGCCAGTTCAAGTTGCACTTTCAAATCCTCAATATCCTGTTGTGCCTGTCCCAAATAATAGTAGGTCGACCATACGTTAGGAATAAGTCTAAACATACCAGTATACCATTAGACTATAAGCAGGAATAACAGCATTCGCAATGAAATCTAATCTTCAACCTTTGCACCAGTGTCTTCTAATTCCAAGCTTCAAATGACAACCAGATTCAACATATTGTGAAAATTATCTAATTCAGATGGGACCGAAATCTACATCACTAGAACAGTAAAGAACATTGCATGCATCGATCGGAAGAAAAAAAAGTTGAACCAAAAAAGGTCTCCATATAACCCTAACCCTAAAATGTGCTTTAAAAAGCAAATGAAGCCTAATTAGAGCTCTTGGCTTAAACCTAATCTTAAATTTTTGAATCAGTATCTTACGAACTCCGAGACTCAAATGACGACAAGACCATCACAACTATCCTCTTTATTTCCCGTCTAGTACTATAAATGCACGCCTCGAAAACTCAAGCCGTCAGCAAAAATTTAGACTCCAAACCAATCCTGGCAATGTACAAAGAATAGTTGTGAAATGGAGCAGGAAAGGGCTTGACACAAACAATGACGAACCTGAGCAATCTGCTGATTCAATTCCACATGCAACTCCTTGAAATTTTCCTGCTCCCGTCGGTTAGCATCGATCACGGCCTTGGTCTTCAACAACGGCAGCTCAAACGTTGCCAACTCCTGCAGAAACGAGCGGTACAGCTTCTCGCACTCGCTGTACTTACTGTCCTCCTTCTCGATCTCGCCCGCCAAGGCCGTGAACTTCTTGATGAGCTTTTTCAACGGAGGCTCCCCGCGTGTGGTGGTCGTGCGCGTCAACAGACGTTGCCGAATCACCGTGTCGTCCTCCGCAAGGCTGATGGCGTAGTGCGCAGCCATGGCCACCACCGTCTGCACTCCAGATGAAAACGTCATGCATAGGCAGTTACTGCCTCTTTTGAGCACATTGTCATCGAGTCACAAATACTTCGATAACCAGGTTTTCATTCACCGATTCGCAGTCCAGTAATGACAACCACTGCAGAAGAAACCGAACATGGTGAAACAAGTCAATACAGGAGAAGTTGTGTAGCTAACTGGATGCAATTACGGAGAAGGTCCACTGGAAACCCTAAACCCATAATGCACTCAGCAAATCGAGCCTTGTTCACCTTCAGCAGTTGCCAATGCTCCAGTGCTCCAGTAACTCAGTTAAGACTTTGCCGCAAAGATCAATCACTTGTACTTGAAATAGCAGAAATACTTCAAAATAAAACCAAGATAGAGGATACTAAAACCATTAGGGACCCTGCTGCCAACAGCAACTCATCAATTCTTACACTTGGTCGGCCTTCAATTACCAAGTAGTGTAAGTATGACTTGGCTGCGTGTCTATGGCCACTGATCTTTTAAAAGAAATGAGGTTCCGTACTATCACCTACAGTACTCAACAAGTGTACAACCTCCCACTTTGAAATTGCATAACAAAATCATAGAGAGTGATACTGTAATTTCAACTAACAGTGTTGGCTCATGTACATAAATTGTATTCTGCACATGAGACCAAGAAATCCATTTGATGGTGACAATATGTGGTGAATTACCCTGTCTGCAATCTCTTGTGAAGGATCCACCCATAGACATATTTTAGAAAACCTAGCAGCGATACAATTGGTAAAGTTTACATTAGAAACGGCCTTCCGTAGCATTACAATTGGTAAGGTTAAACGTGGCTAGGTTTTAAGAATACTTCTTGTGAGGAGTTTTCTAAAAGTGAATAACCGGAATCACATACTAACGTAGCCATTGGGCTCTCTAAACATGAAAGGAATAGTCTTTAGTATGAAGGTAATGATAGTAATAAAGTCATACCAAGAGCAGCTCAAGTCTTCGTGTTATGAATATGAGCATCTGCAATAATAAACCAAGAGTGGAAAGAAATGACACAGTCGCGTAGGTGCGACACCCTTAATATATCTGCATTGTGAACGAAAAGAATACCCTGGCCGTAAGTATACTTTGTAACCCATAGTTACAATAAACAAACAATCTATGCACCCCACATGATATGATTCAACCATTTTAGGTGCACCCTGGAAGAGAAACCAGGTGTAGAAAATTAAAGCTGAAGAAAGACAGGAATTCAAATACTTCAGAATCGGCAGAGAAAGGCTTCATTGACGACTTTCATTATGGCATGTCCCTCTCCATCCTTGGACCCAATTTCCCTACAAGAATCTGCATCTTCTAAAACCAATACCAGTGACAAAAACAGAGGTCTCAATAAACCGAGACCGGTTCAAGAACTCTTGAAACAACATCATAAAGAGAATCTTCTCCATGACTGTCCATATAATCACAGTCATTATATGAAGACCTCACTGCATGTGTTAAAAATCTAACATACGCATTTCACATGCAACATTCTCCAATCGTCAAAATCATATGCATTTCAGATAGTATTGAGCAACTATGCGACCTCTGGGCTGCATCAAAAATTATGGCACTCAGGCCCAATACTATCACCACAGCATTGAGAAGAAGAACCCGTTCAAAGGATGGACTCTCTGCCGATCTGAACCTCAAATAGTACGTTAACGGAATGAAAGACCATCCATTCTCAATCAAAAGTAACAATACGTTGCGAAGGATGCACAAACCCCTGGACGTATAAGTGAGCGTCGTATACCCTAAACCCTAAATTTTCCTAAAATGTCCAATTCGATTGGATTACATTGTGAGAAATCGATGATTCAGATGGAGTCAAATTGCATTGATCATCAGAATCAGTGAAGTATTGTGTGTGATTCTATGTGATTAGCAAAAAATAGACAAAAGAAAGTCCCTAGAGAATGTACTGAAAACTGCTGAAACTTCGGCATTGAATCCAGTATTCGGCCCCCAAACCGCATGATCTCTTTAAATTGGGCTACTGAAATTCAAACCTGCAATCGCTGAATCGCCTGCTGGAATGTGGGCCACTCCAATTCCGCTGCAACTGTTTCCTCGCACAACTTTTGCAGTAAACCCTAAACCGTGCAACCATTCCTCCTCGCAACCGACTGACATGAACACTTCATTAGCGTGGACAAATGCAGCGCAATTAACCTCACTACTCAAGTTAATTCAATTAGCAGTAATAACACTAACTGAAGTTAACTCACACTAATTTTGGAATGATGTCCATTTGTGAGGTGCACTACTGCACTAATTTCGTACATTAGTTAATTCAATTAGTGCACCCTAAAATAGTAATGGCACTAACTCACACTTAATTTTGAAATTTTTGATGTTGCACTAATGTAGCACATATGGGTGGATACACCCCAAATCACACCTTATCTAAAATTGCCTTCATTACTCCACGTACATCTTGAAAATCAATATGTACATATGTTGAAGAAACAATTCTAAAACATCTATCAAAATAAACTTTGATCCTTTATAACTTTTGCACATGATATCCACATGTCATATTCCTCAATGTGTTGGAATCCTTTTTCATTTTCCAACAAAACATATTAAAATTTAACCGGCTTAATACTAGTAATTAGGTACAATAGCAAAAAGTGGTGGTTTGGGGGTATCCACCTTAATCCATGAAGGACCAAGATGACACAAAGTGTCCTTTTCAAATTTTCAATGGCAAATTTACAATAGGGTGAAACAAATCTCAATATTTGGTAATCTAGGATCTTGTAGAGTAACAAGTTGGCATACTTGTTGCATTTTTTTATTTTCAAAATTTCAATGTGAGAAGTTTTTCATATTTTATTTAGGAAATGTAGTCTAATACAAAAAGGAAGCAAATATAATGTTTTTCCAATCAAAATAATAGTAGGGATGGGAAAAAAATTCTTGGACATTTCTAGTCTTTATTTTGTACAAGCAAACTGGGTCTAGAGACTTTTTTTCAAATTTTTTATTTTAATTTTTTTTTAAATACAAGGTTCAATCTATTATTAATTAAGAGTATAAAATACTTATAATTATTCCAATTTTTTTGAAGATGTTCCAAAAATATATATTGATGATATTAATTGTAAAATTTCAAAAATTAACACACATATTAAAAAAAATTGTAGGATCCAATTTGGTTAGTTTTGGCATTCTACTCTTTTTATTTGAAAATGTGTACAAAAGAGTTTTTTATTTCTTAATTTGCCTAAGATTCCAATATAATTTTTGAGGGGGGTTAAAAAGGCACTATTCATCTTCTTATAATTTTTCTTCCCCCCAAATTGGATTTTTGGCCTATGAAGTTGATTGTCCAAATATTTTATAATCTAAAAATCCAATTGTCAATATCTTCTACAATTAACTGCATACATATTGGACAAAATATTCTTTATATTTAAATGGTTAAAATTAAAAATTTCAAGCAAATCTATGTGCAAATAATTATCAAAATGTGACAATTCATTAAAAAACTCCATTGTCAAAAAATTGTTGGGCCTTGAGGGGTAAGTGAATTCCATTAGTGCAACATGCAACAATAACACTAACTTATGCACATAATAATTTGGAAGTTATGCAAATTTGGAAGGCACTCTAGTATATAAAGCTTTGGATATTTTAAATAAAATCAATATTATATAGTCTATACTATTTTTATATTATTTTAAATTGTGTAATTGTCATCTAAATTTTGTCTAATCTATGTATCCATTTTCATTTGAAATCAACCATTTTTCATTCAAATTCTATCTACACACATGTTCATACGAAATAGAATTCATTCATCTAAAATTTATTCAATTAGCCAATGAAATACTCAAAAAATTCAATCTATTCAAAAGTTTAAATTATAGTTCAAGACTCCCTTACATTATTGAAGAAAATTTGAATGAATGCGGTTGAATTAGTGCAAAAATTGAATGAAGCTTGAATGAAAGCACATCAGAAAATAAATTAAATGTTGGATGATAATGGCACTATTTGAAATAGTATGAAAATAGTGCGGACTTCCACATACAGTATATACTATAATTAAAACGATTTGGTCAACCACAATAGTGCACCTCATAAAATAATTTGTTTAATTTCAAATTTTATCTAAATTAGTTTTACTACTACTATGTGTACTAATTGAATTAATTTGACTCATTTACATTGGTGAATTTCAATCTAATTGAATAGTAAGTTGAAGTGGATTCTTAATCAAATTTAGACTTTTGGGTTTAAAATGTAGTCACTCATTATCAAGTGTGAAATCAAGTCCTTCATTACCAAGCATTAAGCCTTTCACCATTATCAAACATCTTTTCAAAAGTATGTCCTTACAAAATTTTAATAATGAGTAGATGATCATTTTCAAATGTTATACATACATGGTCATTGAAATTAAGGCATGAATTTTAAAAAATCTCTTATATCTTTTGCATAAGATATTCAAATCTCATGATCTTCTAATTTTGCCTAAACTTGATTGCAAATTTGTTTACAATTGATTAAATAGAGAAATTTATACAATTATATTTGATTTTCCCTTATCCGTAAAGGCTGGCTATATAACTAATTTTTGAATTTATAAAATAAGATAGTTAACATCTATATAAATTTGATTTTCACTTCAATACATGCTTTTAAAAAGTTTCAAGTATCCAATAAGATTTTAATGGATGAAAATATTATAGGCAAATAACAAGTTTGAAACTTCTTATTTCCATAAAATCAAGTCAAAATTATTAAATAAATAATGGCCTAGTATATTGAAAAACATAAATATTATCAACACCCTATCTAAAGCCTCATTCAATAATTGGAGCCTTCACACAGGCAACAAAAGGACTTTGGATATTGAGTATCAAGTGAAATTATAATAAATGTGACCATTTCACAATGGCATTTCATGAAAAACTGTGAGCACATGTTGAAATATAAAATATATTAATTTTGAAGATGTTGATCCCAATTTTTTTTATTTCACCCTCCAAATTGATCTATTGGGTGTTATGCCTAATAAGGTGAACTAGACTATTACCTCCCCCATCTCAATTTTGCTTTTATATACCCTTGGACAACATTTCGGAACAAAAATGAACACCACAGGTCCATGAGAGTAGAATTCTTATCCACACCTTAAATTAGGCTATTTGATTTAGTTTAGTTTAGTTGTTTATTACAATGAAATCTTTGGAATCACGTGTCCTTCGGTCATGTTTTTGGTATTGTTAAAAAGTTCTCTATAAGGAAGGAGGTATTGTCACCCCCCTATCTCCTTGGGTTGCTTGAAGTGCCTTAGTGAACAAGGGGGAACTTGGGGATGACTTTCCAAGCCTTACAAAAGTTTAAGAAGAAAGAAAATGAGAGATTTTCAAGCAAATAGAGTGCAATAGTGCCTTGAATTAAAAGAGCATGGTTGAGTATCTTATATGCTTTAAAAGCTCTTGAGTAAAAGCTTCTAAACATCCAAAGAACATATGATTTTGATTAGTTGGCTAGAAGTTATAGTTGTTCAAAGTTGGTAGTGTCCTAATAGCACTAATACATTTAAGGGCTAGGAGTGAGAGGTTTCCAATGAATCCTTCAAGGAAATATGGCATGTATCATATCATTGGAAAGCTGAGAATATAAGAAAATTATAATGACAAACATTACAAGGTTCTAAGTTATGAGTCCAAAGTTATGGCCAAGAGAAAAACCATGGTGAAGGTGTGATGTTGCTCTTAGTGAATCCAAACCTTTAGAAAGTCATAACTTTATGAGAATTTATCCAAATGAAATAAGTGAATAGTTCATCAGCATCTACTTGTCATGTGAATATCCAAAATGGGCTTGTATGTGGGATTTAAAGCTTTGACTGGAAAACTACGTCATTTGAAAGTCCAAAAGTCTAAATGAGACCGTAATTTGATGATTTCGGTTGGAAATGGGTGATTTTCTAAAACCAAAGTGAATTTTGGAAGTTCCTTTGATCCATGAGGGAGGGTTTGCTAAATCTCATAGAGAATACTATAGAAGGGATTGGTATCCCTCCTCACTCATTTTTGAAATTTTAATAAGCTCTAGAGACTCAAGGTTGGTGAGATAACTTCACCATTAATTTTCAAGGCACCATGGGATACTTGTGTCTGTGTATCATGTAGTACTGGTTGAATGGAGTCCCGCTCCTTTCTAGGCCATTCTCAATGTGTCTTAAGTTATGAATTCCGATTAATCACAATGTGAAAATAACAAATACACAATGAACTTAATGTAGAGTGGAATGACATTCAAAGGTGATTAGCACTAGTGGAAAGTAGTGCCTCTACTGAGAGCTTAGACATCAATGGAAGTTCCGCCTCTTGTCATTAAATGACATGTCAAGTGTCATGTGCGGAGTGTATGTTAGTAGTCTCACGGATTGGAACTTAGCAATATAAGTTGAAAATGGAAATTAATGTTGTAGGTGCATGGCATGTGTAATGTTAGTTAATTATAATCCAAGTGATACTGGAAGCGAAGTGTGGTGAGTCCATTAAGCTATGAAGGGCATCTAGAGGCTATTTAGAGCTATAAGGTATTACTAGGGTTGCAACATGTATAGACTTGGTTTTATAGCATTTCAATTTACACTAGAAAAAATGTTGAATTTTAAAGTTTTTGTAATTTAAAAAATTAAAAAATTATTTTTATTTTTATTTGGATTTGGATTTGGCAATGGCACAAGGCATACTAGTTTGTGTGGTAATAGTTTTCTAGTTCACCTTATTCAGAAAGGATAGTTCAGTTTGAAGAATTTCTTTGCATTTCTAAAGTCAAACCACCCATTACTAACCAAAGATGGATTGCCAACTTGTAGGGTACTATTGTTTTCAACCATGCAAATAAAACTTTTTAGTGAACCGCATTTGTGAGGCTAGTTTTAATGACATGCATGATATGTAAGGTTACAAGAAACAATTGTTGAATGCTAAAAATTAAGGCACATATTATTTTGAAATTTATATGCATGAGTAGAACGTAGTCTCCTCTATGAACAAAATTGCAAGACTCTAGATATCAAATACTTGTTCAAAACACTTTTTGCCTCTTAAAATTTGCAAGAATTTCAATTTTTCAAATAAAATTCTAAAATTTCTGCAGTCACAATATTTTCTATCTCCCTACATAAGAATAATTTCCATCACACTCAATTGCTCACCATTTGTTCCACAGTTGCTTAAGTAATTAGGTACTATGGATGGCTAAACTTTATAAGGTAGAAGTACCTATTTTCACTAACTCCCCTATGAAGACTTTTTAGGGTGACCTATTGTAGAAATAGGTGGATTTACTATTCATTGAAAAATATCCTTTATTCGTACCTTTTTGTCTATTCATCTTTCTTCCTTCTTTGCTTGGAGAAAATTGTTAAAGCTAACTGTAATAGGTGAGTCTATAAAACCAAAATGGGCCCAATTGAAAATTCCTCATTAATATTGAATAAGATATTCATTCTTGGACCCCCCAAAAAACTCATTTTTTTGTACACTCTTCTTCATCCTTATATTAGCACATATCGAACTCAATTTCTCTATGAATGTCCCACATCCTACACATTGAAATGCTTCCGTTATCACAAATAGGTAAGTTACTTTTTTGGTAGTTCAATTTGATGGAAGTTTCTAAGAATTTGGGCAATGAGACCACATGCATGATAACTAATAAGGTCGGCGCAGAGTAAGTTAATATTATTATTTCATGTCAAGATTTTTTGCAAATTTTGTCTCCTTCTAAGGTTACGGTAGTGTGCTATAAAACAAACCATCTCTTCAAGTGGATTGTAGCTTTAGGGACATAACGGAGATGAGGTGATCCTTAAATGAACCACTTTAGTAATTGAATGCATCTAGGAAAAATCAAGTTTTCTATTGCATGAGCCAATCATAGTCTTTGATTTCCATACATTTCTTTACAAGTTGCAAGTGGATGAATTTTGGGAGCCCCATGGTCACAAGTAGGTGGCCTATGCCTCAAATCTTTGAAAACTTACAAGTAATTCAAAAATGCTTGGAAAAATACAAAACCACTTGTGTTAGGTTCCATGTCTATTTCTCTCTCTCTCAAAAATGATCTGAAAATATTTTTGTCCATAGAAACCTATGAAAAAGGCAAACTAGCCCTTCAATGGTCACTTTTAGAGCATACTAAGGTAGGTACACCCAAATGTGCCACTGACCTTAACCCGCCATCTATACTACATGTACATCTCCAAAATCAGTTTTGTACCTATGTGGAAGAAACGCTTTCAGAACCAAACTTTGTTCCTTAATAACTTTTGCATACAGTATCCAAATGCCACATTCTTTGGTGCGTTGGAACCCTCCTTTCACCTACCAACAAAAACATATGAAAATTAGACCAGTTTAATAATAGAAAATATAGGCTCAGTAGCAAAAAGTGATGGTTTTGGGTGTACCTACCTTACCATATATGAAAAGGGGAAAAAAAAAAAAATTGTCATACCTTACTAACTTAACTTATCCAGTGACATGGGATCCGTTATGCATGCGACATCCTTGGCCTGACATCCTTTCCGTTTCAATTGGAATCCATTCGTACTACAACTGATGAGTGTACATTTTTTTTGGCTCATACACAGACACCCAGTCTTGCAAGCACACGCTCCTCATTCCATTCCATCGCTCACCAGCCAGTCATGCAGACATTCAAGCACTCTGCAAAAGAGTTCTGTCTGCAACAAGACAATTCAAAAATGGCACACATTAAGTTACCATGGTGAAAAACATTCAACCCATTCCCAACCAGGCACCCATATTCAACCTGTCGTCGGGTGCAGCTATTTTCAACCAAGGCGTGTCAGAACAGATTTCGTACCAAAGCTTGGAATGTGTGTTTTTTTGGCTCCTTTTCAAAGGTTAGAAATCAGGTGGGTAAGGGAGGAGGTCTTAACCCCTGAGCGCCCAGCCCGTGGATAGTGAAGAGAGGAGCTTGGTGACCTCTTCGCACATAAATTGGCTGTGGTGACTCAATTTTCAGATCCATGGAAATTCACCCGTATAAAATAAGACTTCACTACCTCCTCTACTAATGGAAAGGGTCTGCAGAATTTTTCGCCGTCTGTTTTTGAAATTTATAATGGTCAAAATGAGGTTGACATTTCATAAAGCAAATTCTGAGCGACAGGATCCCGTCGCAGGGACGCTCAGGGGTTAAAATGGAGCGGGTTCTAAAATCAATCAGGCTCTAGAGGTACGTTTTGCACTTTCCAATGTACAAGTGGTGTGCATTTGAGGACGTGGTCGGTTTTAGAGCCCACAAAAATGCACTTTTGTGCAACTTCAGAAATTCATAACTAATTCTACAAAGCTTCAAAAAATATGAAACAACTTGGGTTAGATGCCAATTTCTCTTGCCTTTCAAGGAAAATTTACTGGAAAATATTTTAAGAAATTCTACCACCCCAAAATTCAGCTTCAGCTCTTAGATGAGTGGTTTATGGACTTCCTCCCTTACCCCCAAAACTGCCACCAAGGTAGAAGCACTAGTACACTAAAATTGGTAAATAGTGTTGGGTGATAATTAGTGTTGTAGTGAACTGGATCATAGCTTTAACTTATTATATTACCATTCCAATTTCTATATTTTGTTTCCATCTAACATTGAATGCAGTCTTGTAGAAATGTTGAAATGATCAAATTTTACTATAGAGCTAAAAGAGTGTTAGAATGGGTAAATAGTGTTTTAACACTAACCTTGCAAATCATAATTAGGGTTATTGTTGACAATTAGTGTAGTGGATCATTGAAGTGATTTTGGAGCAAATGGTGAGGAGTATGAGGTGATGGAATTTTTTTGGCCACGTAGAAAGATAGGAAATATGGGGATTTAAAGTTATTCAGAGCTTTATTCCCGAAATTGAAGTTAGTGTGAATTTTGGGAGTCAAAAAGTATTGTTGATGACTAAAGTCTTTCAATTCCAATCACTCAAAGAGCTACTTGCTATTTTCTTGCTCACTACTTTGGGACAAGTGCCATGACCTTATTGGTCCCAACCTTTGAAAGGATAGAAAATTATATTCTGAGCTTGAGTTCTAGCCTAAAGTTGGAAATAGTCTATACTACAAGTCAAATATTGGACGTGGTTGACAATTGGTGTTTCTACCTTAATTATTACCATGTCTAGTTATTATTAATATACCATTCAAATTTTCATATTTCCTTATTGACAAGTGAATGGAGGTTCCTACACACCAAAAAACACAACATTTGGATACTATATGCAAAAGTTAAGAATAAATGAAGTTTAGTTTTAAAAGTGTTTCTTCCACGTAGGTATATAATTGATTTTGGAGATGTGCATAGAGTAAAGATGGTAGTTTAGGATCAGTGGTGCATTTTTGGGTGCCTACCATAATAAGGTCATGACACATGTCCTAAAGTAGTGAGCAAGAAAATAGGAAATAGTGGGCACGAAAATAGTTCTTGAATGATCAGAAGTAAAAGACTCTAGACATTACATAAATGATGTAACTTAGTAATTGGTAGAGATATGCATTTGTGTCCTTGCACCCAAATTCCATCAAATGTGCGCCAATTAGACAAAGGCAAAGACAACCTACCAATTTTAATTTTGTGAGAGTTAGTTTCCTACAAAAATCCTTGCTCACATTGCAAGAGATGGAAACACTTCATTTTTTCCCTCCTATTAGCTCCCATTATTGGAATAATTAAAATTCATTGTTCTATTGTCCTTGTTCAAATGATTAATTTGTGAACCAACATAATCATAAAAATTCTTCACCAATTTCACATAGTCCTTTGTAATTTGAAATGGACTCATGTATATTGGAGATAGTGTTCATTAACCCCTAAATATTCAAGGCATCAAATTTTGGTGTCTACAATACTTTGAAGTTAAATAAAACCTTACTAAGTAATTATTTTTAATAGTTTATATTTTCAAAAAATCCTCTTACAAGTCTAGTTTTAGCATCAAATAACCGATTTAGAAAATGAATGATTATGATTTTTCTGCTCAAGAATTTATGCAAGGATGTCCATTGCAAATCTTGATTTTCTAGTGTTGAGGATTCTTGGAAATGAGCCTTTAATACACTAGAATTTAGATAAATAATCACATTAAATATTCATTTAAACAAATTATAGAATAGATTTTGAGAAGCCATAAATCAATAGGGGTTCTTGTAGGGTTTGTGCACGTTGTGCCCTTTAACCTCATATTTTTTTGGTGATCAATTTTTTAGTTTAGACATGTGAAAAGAGGATTGAAAGACATCAAATCACTTTCACAATTTTAACACCCTTGTGATCAAACGTTATAATCTTTCAATTTATAAATGATATTGTTGTGTTATCTTTTCCCGTGTGATCTCTAACATGTCTACTTTGAATTTGTATAGTCAAAATTTTAAAAAATTGATAAACTTATCAAAATGTTGGATTTTTGTTCAATTTAAAGAAAATTCTACAAAGCTAAAAAATGACCTTGGACATTTAGGCATTAAGATATCTTGGAATGAAGTGGCCAAAATTTTTTGGCTCGCACCAAGGATAATTCCTTGGTTTAAACCTATGTTATTGAACCTTCAATAGTTTTCTTAAAGACCAATTTATGTTGTTAAGAATATTACAAAATGTTATGTAACATTTTACTAGATCTAATGATACAAAAATATTTTCTATTTAAAGTATATTTTTCACAATGTAATACTTAAATTTTTTTCATTTTTATTGTGACATGTTGTTTGTCTTTAACTCTAAGAGAGCTTGCATGAATGGAAAGTTGATCTAGAGCATTTTTAGACAAATAATTATGACTCTTAAAGAATCTAGAGATAAAAATCTTATTTTGTAATTTTAGATTTTCTTCCCATTCTTCTATAAATTGATTTATTACCTCGCACAAAAGTATTAAGTGGCGAAGTTGGTCTCATCCTTAAAGAATATACTATCTATTAAACTTGTTTTTCAACTCATTTGGATGTACTTCATCCATTTTGCAAAAGCTCTTCAAGACATTTGTAATCCAAGTATAGTATTTATTTATCTTTATTTTATGGATTAATCCTAGGAGATTTTGGTAGGGATGGCAATGTAGATCTACAACTTTTTAAGCAAAATAACTTATAGCATGAGAATAATCTAAATAAAAGATCTTCATTTTTTCATTTACTTTTTGTCCCTACATGAACTAGTTTACTTCATAAACTTGCACAAAAATCATGAAGCACCAAGTGAGCATGCCACTCACATCCTTGAAAAATAAACAAAATAGTGTTTCTCAATATATTTCTATTTATGCTAGTAAGGGTTCTAGAAGAAATATATAATTCTCTTTTTCAGTCAAAATACTATTTGAAGATGCAATTTTGACCTCCAACTATGGGATAAAACATATATTGAATTGAGAAATATTTTTTTCAAGTGAAAGGTATAAGAGTTACCTTCAAACTAGTATAGTTGAAAATACACCAACTAGTTTTTTTGAATTGGTTGAACAATGTAGATAGATTGTTGCAGTACAATTCAAGTTCCAAAGAATTATATATCTTTTCAAGATACTATTGTATTTTCATTCATTTCATGTAACTTTCATAGTAAGCTCTTGAAAACATTTATAATCCACCAAGTGGTGAATGCTAAGACCTTTATGGGTTAAACTAACCCTAAGTGAAAAGAAAATATTGCAAGGCAATCAACTCTTTTTTTTTTGGTAGAACTACTTGCACCCTAAAATGGATGCAAGTAAGGAAAAATGGATAGAATAAACCACATGTGTTTATTCATCCATACATGTATCTATTGTGTAATATTAAATGCTTTGATCTAAATATGGATGAATCCAATATTTTATGGAAAAGAGTTTGTCAATTTCATTAAGATTTTGGAAAAATTATTTGAATTTTTTCTAGGTTGACGTATAGGTTGATGTATAGAAAGAGTTTGTTCATTTGAGGTCCCACAATTGCACTATAATGGGCCGACAAGTGACTCTATATCTAGATTTACGCATGCCACACATTTTTTCTTAATGTTAAAGTAGCCCATGCCAACATGTGGTAAGATTCTAAGATTCTGGCAAAAATTCGCCAAAAAAAAAATTTGGCTGCTGCGAGGTTCCTGTGCTCGAGAGGGCTATGGAGCTTCCGCCCTGAGTGTGCTTTCTCCTCTCCCTGACACTCACTCTCACTTTCATGGCGCTCTGTCCCCGTCGCTGTCTTCTGCTCCTCCTTCTCCGCCCGACTTCGACACACAACAGGCAACACAGACGCCCTTCCGGCCTTCCCAACGGGCTCCCGTTCGCACAATCAATCCACATGCTCTCCGCATTTATTGTGGTCTCGTCCGTTCCAAACTTGAACGCCAAACTGTCCGCCTCTTTTTCTCGTGAATCCCTCTTCCATCTTCCTTTAATTATTTGCCTCTTTATTCTTTAGGAGGGGAGGCTGCGGGGGAAGCGGAGGAAAGAGCGCCATTCCTGCTGCTGTCAGTGCGGAGTAAGTGCTAGAGCGGTCTAACTTTCATCACATGTTTAATTTTCGAGGTTTCTGGTCGGCGGGACATGCTTGCCGCGAAGCTTGGTGTGGAACAATGGCTCGAGCTGTTCTCCTGTGTATTGAGGTCAGTACCGCTGTGTTTTTTTTTTTTTTTTTTGTCTGGATGTAGGATAGCTGGAGGTGCGGGAATGCAGTAGGAAATGTAGGTAGGTTTTCTGGAAGTTTAGTGATAGCTGTTGCTGAGTTCTAGTTCGATTAGTTAGCATCAGTGTTTTGCGCACAATGTGATCCTCCCTCTGGAACTGTATGGAGTAGAACGAAACGTGATTCAAATCCGAGGCGAAAATTTACTCATCGGTGGAGAAGGATTGTCGTGCTTGTTAGGGCCAGCTTGGACTCTCTGCCACTGTGATGTGACAGGTGATGAGAGTTTCGGTGAGGAGAGTTCCGGTAGTGGAAGAGTTTTCTCCGAGAGTGAGGAAATCTGAGTGCGAAACGATGGGAGTTCTAATCCTGTGCTTTTATGTTTTTCTTTTTCTGGTACCGCTAGCGTCTGGCTTGTTCCTTGTTATGCATTAGTAATGTACGTTCGTGTCAGTTTCGGAGAGAGTAGTGTTAGCTATGATCGAGAGTTTTAGGTCGATTGATCCCGTGGACGCGTTAGCATCTGACGCACAATGCGCACCTTCCTCTGGCTATTAATGTCATAGCTGTGCCTCAATCAAGTTGAACTAAAAGTGATTTTAAATCGAAGGCAGAAATTCACTCATCGGCGGAATGTGATTTCTGTTTAGTTATTTACCAGCTTGAGTTCTGCTACTGTGTGATTTAACAGATGGTGAGAGTTCTGGAATCGGTAAATGTGAGCGATTTAGTTCGATCCATCTTGAGTAATACCGTGCGGCTGGCCTTTTCCTCCTTGTGTAGGATCTAGTAGGAGGTACGCGGATGACCTAGAGAAACGTAGGTTCTCGGAAGGATAGTGTTAGCTGTTGCCGAGTTTCAGTTCGATTGAGCATTAGCGTTTGACGCACAATGTTCTTCTCACTCTGGCCATTATGTGTCCTTGCTGTCCCTCCCGGTACTCTGTAAAGTAGGACTAATTGTGATTTATATCCGGTACGGAAATGTGTTCGTCGGCGAACATTGATGCACGTTCGGGCCAGCTCTAGCTCTGCCGCTGTGTGATATGACAGGTGGTGAGAGTTCCAGAATCGACATCTAAAATGCTGTAGTTCGATTCAACTCTTGTAGAATGTTCGAACGGATATGCGGATCTAGCCTTTGCGTGATGGTTTCTGTCATTGCTTTTAGAGAGTCTACATACGGAAGAGCTGGAATATTAGTGTCTATGGTCTCTTCACACCTAACCTGGACGTTGCACGTAATGGTGGTTTTAGTCGAAGGGACATCTATGGCGCATAGTAGCTAGTAGTTTAGGTTCGTGATCTGTTACTACCGTTTCCGCAAAGGACGAATTACGCTCAGTACAATTCTTGGAATCCTCACAGGCGAATTATATCTATGATTTGAATGCGAGTACTGACCTTGCGAAATTGCTTCTGAAAGGAGGAAGAAGCTGCCGGCCGTCGGGAGGCCCATTTGGGACAGTGATTTCGACACTTAGCGGACACCTTTAGACTAGGAAATGCGAAGGATTTGCTATCCACGCTCGTCGATTGACGTGAAAAGGTGTCTCGTAGTTCCTGAAGATGAGATCTGGTACGCGATAATGCATACATACTCTTTATTTCTCCTCATTCCTTCATTTTAAATCAATCAGAAATTCATTATTGGATCCCGTTGACGCAGAAAAAACAGTGTTTAAATGCCAATGTAAGCATTATGGCAATTTCAAATTGGAGTTTTCACTCAAACTATTCCTTCCTCAGAGCTCTTGATCCTAGTGCCCTGGCAACTCTCTGGCGCTCTTCAGACATACAGTGCATTAAAGTGCTCGCTTAGGATTGTGCTCTATGTGACGAAATGAGCCCAGTACAAAGAATAAGTGTTGAGAAATGGCATTGGTGCTTGACGTCACTGTCTTCGAATTGTTTTATTCTTGAACTAGCTGACTTTGCTTATGCTTAGTACTCCAGTAGTAGCTGCTAATTTTGTCCCTGTTCAGGACGGCGCGCCAAATCTGGAGAAGGGTCTTCGTCCAGGTCCGAAAGGTGGAAGGGCAAAGGGGAAGGGAGTTTTCGTCGAGCTGATTTAGGTGTGTGCTTAGTTTCCTCCTCAAATCACTTAGCAATTAAGTGTGGCTATCCCAAATTGTGTTCCCCATTTATATATTCGTGCAAGTTCGAAGGTAATCAGTTGAGGAATTGTGGAATGGAAATGTTATATGAGTTCTCGAGATCAGTTCGAATTGAATCTAGATCTCGAGTTTTTCCCATACTTCTGGTGAGTTAATATTGGGTCGCTTGCAGGTAAAATCGTATATTCTCCCAGAGTCTAAGCTGCGAATGGAATCATTTTTTGTTAACACTTAGTATCCGATTTAGAAAGTGTGATATTTACGAGCCTGTGTTTGCTATCGCAGAGGGACTCAGGGAATTCTCTCGCAAACTTGTGAACGTTGATGCATTCATCACCGAGATTCAAGAATGGATTGAAGAGAAGCTTCAGATTCTTCCTTCAGGGAGAACAAAATTCCATTCTCCTTTTCAAGTCGATCAACTTCGGTTACTCGATTATGCATTAGTGGGTGTGTCCTTTCAGCAGCTGCTACGGATGCCGGTTTCGCAGTCATACACGTCCTCACCAGGTGAATCCTTTGTCATTACATTTACCTTATTTTAGAAGGTTCATCAATGTGAGTAGATGTTGCTGGTTGATGTTACTTTGGGGTCTAATTTTTGCTGCCTCTAGTTGCAGAGCCTGCCGTGTATCTTGCTGTGGAAGATTTTATGCATACAGCAACGCAAAGGCTATGGGAGACGTTTTGGGATGCCCCTGAAGAATCCGAGCGTATGCCTTTTTACATTATGGGCCCACATACCTCTGCTTCCGAATCCCTTTCGGTATGCTTATTGCGCAACATTCTCATCCAGTTTTATTGTAGTGCAAGATTTGATTTTAATTACTCGTCGACTTCAACAAACTGGTTGATCGCTTCATTACCTCAACGGCTGGATACCATTACGGTGCTTGGAATTTGGCTTTGATTTCCTTGACTAGTTTCAGTGTTGTTTGAGATGCTGGTGGTCATATCCAATACTCAATCTATTCAATTGATAATGATACAAATATTTATTCGGACATACATGTACAACGTTGGCTGTCCACCCCTTAATTTACCGGCGGTTTACGTGTGCAATCTACAGGCTCTAGTTTTGGATAAAGCGAGCTCAAGGGGGTCAGGAGGAACACTGCCTGGAGCTGCTATCATTGCCAAAAATGGTTCTGGTGGAGGAGGGGGACACGTCCTGTGGGACCACGTTGCTGCGTTTGTCGAAGTTAGAGAGGATGTTACTGGAGCTACTTCTTCTACGGGTTTGCAATCGGCACCTTCTTTAGAGGTTATCGGGCGTGCTCTGTTTCACGGTCTTTTGATGCTTACATCAAGATCTCTAGCGAAGAAGCCATCCGTGCAGTATAATGGAGACACTGCCTACATTTTGTTTGTGAACTCAAGACAAGGTGGGGTTGTGAGGCTCAAGGGAGACGTTTCAAAACTGGAAACCAATACAGACGATGTTTATGTGTGTGCTGCTGCGTGGATTAAGGAGCATGTAGAAGTTACAGTATGTCCAGTGGAATTAGTGTGGAATAGGTTTGGTAACGCAAATTGGGGAGACATTGGTGCATTGCAACTATTACTGGCAATTTTCCATTCGATTGAACAGTGCCGAGGTCCACCAAGGAATCCACTTGCAGAGATGGCAGCTCTGCATAATGAAAGAGTGCAGCATAGACTGATTGAACGTGAGAGTCTTGAGATGCAAGAGTCTGGTGAAACTGGATCGTCACGACGCAGCAATTCGCTTCGACGCAGCAGTCAGCTTGAAAGTCTTGAGATAGAGGAAGAAGAAGAGGTCAGAGACATTAGCCCTTGATGCTAATGATCATTCTTTTCCCTTCTTTTTTCCTCTTGTTTAGTTATTGAAAATGGATAGCTTGATCTCGTCCTTGATCTTTAGAAATTCAATAGTAAGTTCCAACTGCTGTTGCCATGCTTGAAAATGCGATGTTTTTACTGTTAATGGTTGGGTTCTGATTATCGTGTCTCAAATTACTCCCCTGTCTCAGGAAGTTGAAATCATGGATAATAGACGTACGTCTGATCACATTATGAAGCTTGAACCTGGCACTATTTTGTGGCTCGAAGATGCTCATTGGCAACGAGGTTTCCAGATTCACGAGCAATTGGGCAGAAGGAATTCTTCCGTGTACAGTGCAATTTCCCTTGACGAGGTGGGAAAACCTCTAGCAGTTCATGTCGGGGCACATCCCTCACAGTTGGAGCCATCGTGGGAAGATATGAGCACTTGGTATCAGGTTCGTTCTTTTTCTATTCGTCCTTCCTTTGGAGAAGACAGTTTCTCTGTGATTTCTGTTCTTGACTAGATGCTCTTAGCTTGGAATGCTCTTATTCGTTGATTTCATCCGTGATTGGAGGTCCAAGGATGTTCAGAACGTCCAGTTTCATCTCACCAGAGTCTAATAATGACTGCAGCTAGGATTTCAATGATTTTCTCTTTACCTTGTGTGATGAATACTAACGGAATCGCTATTATGACACAACAAATGCTTCGGCCAGGTCCAGAGACAGACACGGGTGTTAAATATAATGAAACAACGGGGTGTTTCGAGCAAATATTTGACTCAGATTATTGCATCCGGCAGACTTATGCACCCAGGACCATGTTCAAAGAAGAGTCCAACAAGTCGTTGTGATCATCCTTGGTGTGGGACTCCTGTCTTGGTCACAGCCCCCATTGGAGAGACTGTTGACTTTGTTGTTGAAAGAGAAGGTCTGTTTCCTGTTGAGGAAGCTCTTCGGATCTGCCATGACTGTTTATCAGCACTGCGAAGTGCCGGCTCAATTGGAATACAGCATGGAGATATCACCCCTGATCATGTCATTCGAGTGACAGGAAGTGATGGGGACTATTACTATGTTTTGTCGGATTGGGGTCATGGTGTTTTAGAGGAGAGAGACAGCCCCGCTTTGTCCCCTCAGTTTTCGTCTACAGCAGCTTTACAAGATGGAAAACTTTTTCCTGCTTCCGATACTGAGAGTTTGGTATACCTCCTTTACTACATCAGTGGGGGAATCATTCCTGAGTTTGATAGTATGGAGGCTGCCTTACAGTGGAGGGATAGGGTATGGTCCCGGCGAATCATCCAACAGCAGTTAGGCGAGGTATCTGCTGTTCTGAAGGCCTTCGCAGATTATGTGGACACCCTCTGTGGCACCCCCTATCCTGTTGATTATGACATTTGGCTACATCGGTTGGCACGAGCTCTCAGTATAGATCCCAGCAAGAACGAACTATCATCTGGTCGTCTGGAGTTCATGGCCGAGTCATCTGGAACCTCTGCACCTTCAGTAAGCTGAGTTGTCCATTGTCTTGATTCCTACCCTACATTCTTGCAAAGAAGTAGCAAAGGCTACTGGGAGTTTGTACGAAAGTGCATTATCGAGAACAAGCTAGCTAGTATGGCTGTTCGGAACTCCAAGGCTGATTGGTGCGTTTCTGATGTCGGCTTTACTTCCACACTTACACGCTCTCGAACCAGTTAGGTGCATGCAGACTAGTGACCGTATACCTGTGCACTCTGTTTTCAATGAAATGATACCTCGTCATCCAGCCCTTAGTGCGCGATTTGACAGGCTGGCACATTAACATTTTCACTGGTTGGTCTTAGGTGGAGCTGCTGGAGGAATGCGGATTTTTTCGTAGGCATTTAGAGTAGAATGTTCGAACTCACCACACAGGTTTGACCTGTACATTTTCTAGGTAATAATAGTTGAGGGACTCTTAATTGGATTGTGATATTTATTTTTTCTATTGCGGATTGGCAGCATTTGCCATAGTGCTCGGTAAGAGACTTTAGGTTGCCCGCTATTTCTGATGGAGGTGGTAATGTCGAACTTTTCCTGCGTCAAGAATGTCGAGAAGAGATGGCGCATATTGACACAAATTCCTGGCGAATCATTTCCAAGATACAGTTCATGGTGCATATCTGATGGAGAAATTGGCAAAACCTTGGAGCCTTGTCACCCGTGAGGCAGCGTTCTGTTGGTGAAGGATGAGGACGTCGTCAAGGAGGCTTTTTCAATAGGCAACTTAATTGGTTGGGAAGTGTCAAAACACTCTTCATGGATGCAGGGATTCATCAGAGTATTAATTCGAGGTACACCTTTTCCAAGCAGCCAACCTGATGTGCCTGTCAACGTGAAAAACTATTTGCAGGCGTTTAAACCACCCGCCAAACTACCTTGAACTGGGCTGTCCTGCCTAGGTTTCAGAGGGATATTCGATGGGCCGTATTTCTAAATGCTGCTCAGGTTGTGAATACTTTCTCCTTTATTTGCAGCTGCTGGACTTCATGCGGGTTCCAGGAATCCTAATCAGGCTACGGGGGCTATTTGACAAATTCTACGATATATCAGTTGACTTGCTCAACTTCCATTCTCCAGTTTTCAAATGCCGAGACCAAGGTAAACAACTCCTTTCAGTGGTCTTCAGCAGAGCGAAGCAGCATTAGCTGCATATTTATTACTGAAGTGCTTTGTATTATAGGAGTGCATTATCAGAGTTGTAATATAGCTGGAAAGATTGTCAATACTCTGGAACCCCTGAGCACGTACGATATTTACTGTTCATGTTCTGACAATTTTTGTCACAGGTGGTACTGGTATAATTTGTACTTGGAACAGGAAGCTGTTTTCTTGCTATGCTGAGGTACTGTGGATGAAATGGGTTGATTTTGGGTTGCAACGTGATTTATTTTTTGGCTAGAACTCTCAAAGATTGGAGTCTAGAAAGTTGCTTGTCATTATGTCTGCCTAATAGTGTTGTATGTGCTACCAAGCTTTGCTGTTTCTATTCTTCATTTCCTGGATTTGTTTTTCCGTCTGCCTAACTGAGTCGCAGGAAAAATTTATGACATTGCCTTATGGACCCCAATATCCCCACTCCAAAGACTCCCTATTTTGTGCTTGATTGATTTATCGACCACACCTCTCCTAGCTAATTTAGGGCCTCTGATTGCGAATTCAGATGATTCGCAAATTTTATATGTGTGGTAAATAAAAAATTTCAGCGTTTTCCCTCGTGGACGAGCTTGCAGGGTGAACTGACGCTAGGGGACGGTAGCTCAATTGCACCCTACCTACCGCATAATGTTTTTCCTACATCCTGCGTTCATCGTGCGTCTGCGTTCTGCGCCGTTTTTTCTGTTTCATCGTCCATTGTGCGGTTGCGCCCATTTGCTTGCTCTGGATCCGCGACGGTAAAATCTTCTACAATTCTCCTATATCATTCTCCTCACCTACAGAGAGGGTCTCACCAACAGAAAGGGTGTCACATCTTCATGGTTTCTAACAGAAAGGGTGTCACACTTTCTTCGTGGTTTCTAGCTCCTAATTGGCTCCTGTTTTCTCTCAACTTCCCATTCTTCATAGAAATCTCATTTTCACTTCTCATTCTTCATGGAAATCTCATTTTCACTCAACTTCTCATTCTTCATGGAAATCTCGTTTTTGAGAAGGTGTGACTACCCCTAATACCCCTGATTCTACGATGCATTTTACTTCAATCACAATCCTCGAACTTGAAACCTCCAGGGTCATTGAGGAACAAATTTCTTGATGCTAGGGATACAATAACAGGGGAAGAAACCGAACAAGCAATTCTAGTTGATTAAGTACAATAGTATTCCTAGGATGAAAACAGTGATAACCAGTACTAAACGGTATTGTACTATAATATACTCTTCCTGATCACTAACAGGCAAACTGCAACAGAGAAAACAGATTTAATGCTTGCATGATGATTCGGGAATGAAGCAGAGGTACAAACCATTTCTGGACAATTAGGTTGGGTGGTGAAGTATCTCCCCAACCGACTAATTCAGATTGCTCCAACGTAGATACTCAAATCAAATTTGCCACAGTTGTAAAAACAAAGGCTTCTTGTAAATAGGAGTTCCAGTGACTGGATCCGGAGTAGGTTTCTGCTCTGATACCCACGCTTCTCTCTAGGTTTCTTACAACCGTCGCCACAGTATGATGGGGAAAAGAGAATGGAATCCAACCTTACGTTTCACAACAGCTTTTTTATCACAATAAAATGCGGAACATTAAAAACACAGGGCACAAGTCTCAACAAGCGACCTGCAACAGATTTTTTCCCACTGAAAAAACTTGGGCTTTACAGCTTAAGCACTACGAAGAGTCCCGAAATCTAATGCGGCAATAGCTCTCGCATGTAGTATACAATCTAGCAACAGGCTTCTGTTGTGCACTGCAAACACAAACAAAC
Source organism: Climacium dendroides (assembly GCA_950106755.1). Classification (NCBI taxonomy): domain Eukaryota; kingdom Viridiplantae; phylum Streptophyta; class Bryopsida; order Hypnales; family Climaciaceae; genus Climacium; species Climacium dendroides. The sequence goes on from OX467083.1 coordinate 22,014,946, forward strand.
AGCAAGAGAAAGCAAGTGCATCAGAAAAAAAATACAGAAGATTAAAAATACAAGGCACTCCGTCAGGACACTGTTTCACTTTAGTCTACACTTCCTTAAATGAGATGAACGAAGTTTTCTGGGCAGATCAAGAAGAAAACATAGTTTGAAAGTAGTGCAGACAACCACAGTCTATAATGAGGGTGTGGTAATAACAAACAAGCCAAAATATTAAGAGATTAATTGAAAAAAAGTATGAAGGCCATATGAATCATACCAGATAAAAGAATTTGAAAAGCTCTAGTCCTCGTACACACGGCACTCATCAGTCTCGGGGTTTTCAGCACAGTATTCTTCCAACGGATCGCTTTGTTTCTTTGAGGCCTTCTGGTGTGCAGCTGCTGCGGAAAGCTCCTCAACATCATCCCATGATACCGCACATGGTGCAGATGTCGGATCCTCCTCGCAAGCCTTCTGAGCATAGGCAATGGCTTCGGAGATCTGCAGGTGACACATCATATATCAAAATTGTCAAATCAGTAAAGTACTTCAAACCGTCATGTGGGTGTCAAAAATTCGTGATGACTATCTACGCCAAAAGAAAACCCTCTCTCCAGAGATGGAAGCCTCTTCGGAGAGATGTGGCAATAAGATATGCCACGGTAGGTCTATCCCACCCGAAAGACGAAGGCCAGGCCTTGAAACGTAGCTTACTCACGTACGCACTTCTCGACAGTACAATCGCTAAAATTAAATATATAAGAAACGAATCCAGACGGTCATGTGTAGCAAAGGCTAATCTCGGAATTCTGAGATTGCATGGAATTCAAAGCCCAGCGAACAGTCGCCTCCAGTCTCCATAGTCCACACAAGAAAGTAGTAGCAACGACAAATCATTTTCTCACAGCAGAAACCACCACAATAAAGCGACAGAGACATGCAGGTCTCCGCCGAATTGGAGCACAAGAAACTTCCATCTATACCTCTCACACACATGCAAAACATGGAAACTGGATATAGAAATGCCATGTTAGGTCTACGGCTCAGAAAACCAAGGGCCAAACGTCGAACGAAGCTCACTCAAAAGCCTGACATACCATTTCTTGATACAACAGTACTTTCCCTCAGATCTAGAGGAAGCACTCAAGCCCGGGTAAATCTTACTTACAACTCTGAGAATGCATGAAAATCACAGCACCGCACAGCAGTTTTTTCGGCTCTCAAGTTTCCACAATAATCCGTAACAACACATCATTTTTTGTCCTAAACGTCAGACTTCCAAGAATTACAAAAACTCCTTCTACGCCACTAACGGACACACTCGCAGAAACGCACACATGCCAAAAAAGGAGGTCAGACTGCATTCCGCACGCACCTTGTCATTCAAATCGTCCTGCTGCTTGGTCTCGTTCTGCGACATCGCCACAACGGAGAGACGCCGCCTGAGGTTCAAGGGCGCGGTCATGCGGACGCTGGAGACGCTGGAGTACGAAGCGGACGCGTTCAATGGCGCAGCAACGAAGGTCGCCAGCGACGAAGCAGTCATAGTCACAGCGGCCATTGCAAGAGAATTTTCAACACAGAATGGAGGGAAAACTGAACTGAATTGAACTGAAGATTCGTGAAATTGCTCGACGTGGAGATGCAATTGCGCTACTTGTAGCAATGGAGCGAGTGTGGCTCCACAAGAATTGCGCGAGAAGGAGCGAGCTGGAGAAGCAAGCGGAGGAAGCCGAGGGTGGGGGTGGATGGCAGTGGGGAGGATGGCGGGCAGGGGGGAATTTTTCTTAGTGCTGCCCTTATCCGAGGCATTTCTCTTGGCTCTGCTGAGTCTATCCCGTTCACACGGGACTCTTGGTGGTGACCGCAGTGACCTCTTTAATGTCACATCGGTAACAAACCGTAGGGAACGAACGTTTCCTGTTCGAAACTCACTTGGAGAACTGGCTAAAATTTGCTCCATTGCTACTTCAAAACTAGAGTTGTGGCGTTGCCACAATCAAAACAAAAGTAAAAGTAATTTTCAAATTTTTTTAGAACCAAAAACAACTCAAAAATTCATAACTTTCTTACCATGAGTTGGAATGCCACGAAATCAAGCTTGTTCACCCCTCCTCGCCGAGGGCTTTTTAACAATACCAAAATTGTGACCAAAATATAAGAAAAAGTAATTTTCTAATTTTTTAGAACCAAAAATAACTCAAAAATGCATAACTTTCATGCTGCACTTCCAAACGCCACGAAACCAAGCCAGTGTACCCCTCCTTGCTGAGGGCTTTTTGACAATACCAAATATGTGTGTCTTGTATCGTTGCCATAGTCCAAACAAAAATATAAGTAATTTTCTAATTTTTTAGAACCAAAAACAACTCAAAAATGCATAACTTTCTCACCGTAAGTCGGAATGCCACAAAACCAAGCCTGTGCACCCCTCCTCGCCAAGAGCTTTCCAACAGTATCAAGATTGTGACCAAAATATAAGTAAAACTAATTTTCTAATTTTTTTGTTCATAAAAATACTTCAAAATTCAATAACTTTCACACCGTGTGTCGGAATGCCACGAAACCAAGCTCGTGCACCCCTCCTCGCTAAGGGCTTTTTGACGATACAAAGATTGCGACCAAAATATAAGAAAAAATAATTTTCTAATTTTTGAGAACCAAAAATAACTCGAAAATGCACAACTTTCACACCGTATGTCCGAACGCCACAAAACCAAGCCACTACACCCCTCCTCGCCGAGGGCTTTCCGACGGTATCAAGCATGTGACCGGGGGACGCACGGTCCAGGAGATTTCAACGTGACAAACAAACAAACAAAACAAAACAAAACAAAACAAACATGCGTCTTAATAGAAGAAAGATGTGCATTGGAGAAAATCCTAGATTTTACCCAAAAATGCAACAAACTATAGAATATGATAGCCAATTTGCAACTTCCTCCACATTGGAATTAGCATATATTTAGTTAGTTTTGTGTTATAGTACTCCCAACAATCCTTTACAACTTGCAAAATTCTTTCTTTTCTATTTCTTTTATAATACCACTCACTCTCAAGGTAGCCAAAATTGATGTTTGGTTGCTTTGAAGGAGTAGCAATGTAGCATATTGCACTAAATTCCCTAAACTAGTTTTAGGATCTCTGCTTGGAACCTTACATTGTTATGTTGCATGAAGTTGCATATGGTGGTGAGAGCATCTCCACTTAAACCCCTCCGAACATACTAAAGAGTATTTTTATTTGTAGAGAATTTGAAATGAAAATTATTTTTATTTGTAGAAAATCTGAAATGGAGAATATTTTCATTGAACACATATAAAATAGATATAGTTCTATACCTTAAATGAGGTTGATTGTTTTGTTTGTTATAGTGACATCTTTAGAACCATGCATCCCCAATCATGTCTTGGTACCATGGGGTTAGATTGCACCATTTCAAAATAAATGTCTACTTTTTGCTTGATAAAAGCAATCTTTTTTTACCAAAAAATTTAATTTCTATTACAAATTTGGATGAAGTCACCAAATTTGGATGGAAAATGCATGGATGTAATTGAAATGTATTTTTTTGGTCAAGTAGTGGAAATTTTTCCTATGTAGAAGATAGGAAATATGGGGATTGCAAATTTTTTAGAATTTTATTCCCAAAATTAAAATTACTATGAATTTTGGAAGTCAAAAAATGCACTTCACTAGTAGCCAATGCCTAAAGTCTTCCAATTCCAATCATTCAAAAACTACTTTCTCGCTCACTACTTCCTACTTTCCCACTCACTACTTCATCACATGTGTCATAACCATATTAGTCCCAATCTTGAAAAGGACAAAAAACAACATACCAAGCTTGAGTTCTAACCTAAGGTTGGAAATATAGTAGCTAACCCATTTCCACACACACACATCTCCAATCTATAGACTACTCTATTTCATGAAGTTGTGGTGTAGTTTGAGGAATAGTTGCAGTGCATTATGATTGGTTGCAAGGTTGTCAATATTGCAACTAGTCCTTAGTCAATTTTGCAATCAACTTATGGTCAGAAATAGAAAGGTCTATATGACCATTATTGGTCAAAGAAAATCTTCCACTACAAATTCATAGTAATTACGTTTAGTTTAGTGTAATACAATTTTGAAAAAATATACAATCCTTTCAAATTCTGTTTTTGAACATGTGAAAAGAATTTGACACTCAAAAAACTTGCACTCCAAGTATGCATAATTACTTAAGTGGTTGGAAATGGGTCGTCTGTCCTAACGCACCTTATAGGTTGGATACTGGGCATGGTCTACAATTGGTGCCTCTACCTTACCTATGGCATTTAAGGTAAACTACCTCATTTGGGACCAAATGAGAGCAAGTCCATTATGGGCTGAATTATGTTAGTAAAGTACATCTCAAAACTTGAATGTACACTACTAACATAATTTAGCCTACAGTGGGCTTGCTTCCATTTGGTCTCAAATGGGGTAGTTTACCTTAAGAGGAGTCCCCCCAATTTAACTTCTTACAAGGTAGGAACACCTATAATTGTCAATTTTAAGGATTTTGGATATGATATCTATTAATAAACATCCAAAAAATTATTTGACCCTACTAGCAAGAGAAAAATAATTCCTATGCACTTTCAAATGTATTATTTGGACACTGTGAAAGTAAGTTGTGAGCTTTTAAAGAGCCAACTATACATGCACCTAATATCAACACCATGGGTTGATGTTCAAATGTAGTACATCTTTATAGTCCATCTATTCACTTCCCAAGATTTTAGAAGTGATGGTTATGGGTGCTCCTATCTTACCCCCAAAAGCAAATTGAAGTAAATTATCTCAAGATTGAACCAATGGACCATGCAGGATGTGCCAATGAAGGTGGGTCCAGTAAGGTAAAATTTATGTTCTAGGGGTAAAAGTAAAAAAAAGCTTCTTATTTTGAGCCATGTCTAGGGTATGTTGTAGACCTCACCTATACCAAATGGTGCAATTAGGTTGCCTTACCTTGCCGAGTTACCCCATGACTCATGAGTGACTCATTGCGTCCATGTGGAGGCAACTACGTCCCTCTCAATAGATCTTTACATTAGGGTTTCATTAGTTTAGCGCTTGTATTATACTGCTAATTAGTTTTCAGCAACGCCACCTAGAGAAGTAAATACAAAATTTCCTTGACCTTTCACATGCAATCTCCACATTCTTCATTCCTCTTACGTTTTTGAAATTTTTGGTGTTGTGGAATTTTTAGCTGTCAATGGTGCTATGGTGAGGAGGATCTCAATCTACTGTAGAAGAAATCAGTGCCTGGGAACCTCACAGTCTAAGTAAGTCTTCTCATAGCTTTTGTTAAATCACCACAATAAAAGTAAATATTTATATAGTGTGAAATGTCGAGCAATTAGTGTAGGACAACCTAATTGCACCTTTTGGTGTAGTTAATTTGGGGTCTCTGATTGCAAGTATGAATTCAAAATTTACAAAAAATAATCGTATGTGGCAAATAAAAAATTCCTACATTTTTCCTAGGTTAAATCCACCTCACCAGGTCCCACCTTTGTTGGCACAATTTAATGTCTTGCATGGGACGGCCACCTCGTTGCCCTGTTGGAAGAACATTGGAATTTTATATTTGCAACACATGAGAAAAATTTGGAAGTTCTGAATTCATATTTGCAATCAAAGGCCCCAAATTAGATTGTTGAGGCGTGAAAAAATATAAAAATATGCGGCTCAAAACAAGGGGCAAATTTTCAGATTCTCCCTTGGTTGGGGCAATGAGGGGGGCAAGGTGAACTGCCCCCCTGGTTTGCCCCGTTTTACCCCTAGGGAAAACGTTGTGGAATTTTTTATTTGCAATCAGATGATTTTTTTTTTCAAATTCTAAATTCAGATTTGCAATCAACGGCCCCAAATTAGCCAGGGGCGGTTTAGAAATACAAAAAAATCATGGCAAAAAAACAAGGGACTTTTTTTCACAATTAACCCTAGACAGGGGCACTTGAAATATGCAAAAAAAATACAAAATTGATAGGGCACAAAATAGGTGGCAATTTTTACATTTACCCTTGAATGGGGCAATAAGGGGGTCAATCCTCCCTGGCCGTCAGTTCTCCCTGGCCCTGCATGCACCACTCCATGTTGAGCAAAGGAGTTCGGTATTCCTCTGGCGTGGCTTTTGCTGCTTCGGTTTGTGTAAAGGAAGGGGCTCTCCTCTCTCCCTCCAGACAGTTGGCCATGTCCCGGGCTCTGCTCTCCGTCGTCAGTCATGTGCGCCACATGTGCCCAGAAGCCTTGATTTTTCCAACTTTCCTCAGTGCCCGCCACTGTGGAGGATTCACTGCCAGAGACATTTCCTCAGATATTTGCTCTTTTGGAACTAAGTTAATGAGTTATTCAATTGAAAAATTTTCACGCCACTGCCAAAAGTCTTAACGTAGGAGGCACTTCTAAAAGTGCACAAGCTCTAAAGTAAGTCGCCCCCCTCCTCAAATGTACACTGTTTGTACATGTTGCTTTTTTTTGGTAGCCTTCAGTGATGTACATTTGAGGGGGGGGGGGGCGATTTGGGAGCCCTATGTCATTTCAACTTCGAAATTTCGTAACTAATTCCACGAACCTTTAAAGAATATGAAACGACTTGGGTTAAATGGGGATTCCAATTGTCTTTCAAGGAAAATTTACTAAAATGGGGAATTTCATTAAAATTGCGATATTCCGCATGCCATTTATGTGAGTCAAGAGCACACATAACAATGCTTCTCGGCATATCAACCTCATAGTTGTGCCAATTCTATCCCCAACAAATCCCCTCCTATCTTACTTCATTCCTTGAATTGAAGTAACTTACTGCCATGGGTAAGTCCCATGTGGGCATGTGATATTGTTAAACTTCAAGGTAACTTGTGTGTCCTATGCCATTGTCCAACCAAAATAAATTGAGTAAAAGTAATGTTTTAATTTTAAAAAAATAACTCAAAATTCCATAATTTTCCCACTATACGTGCAAATGCGACAAAACCAAGCCCATACACCCCTCCTCACCGAGGGCTTTTTGATGGTATGAAGAATGCCATTGAAGGATGTACGGTCTGGAAGATCTCAACATAACAAATAAACAATGTAACTTATTGAGGTAACTCATTGTGCCCTATTCCGTTATCCAACTGAAATAAAAAATTGTGATGATTTAATTCATAAAACTTCAAAATTCAACATCTTTTCTTCCATGAGTCAAAACATCATGAAACAAAGCCCATGCATCCCTCATTGCTTAGGGCTTTCCAATGGTACCAAGAATGCAATTGGGGGATGCATAGTCCATGAGATCTCACCGTAACAAACAATACGAAACCCTAAACGAAACAAACAAACAACCTAACTGAAGGTATGGATATGGATGGACACTTTGCTTCTCATAATTGAAGATCCTTTTTAACTCTTGAAGGACATGGAGGATGAAAAATAGTTAGTGGATGACTTCATTGTGTAGTGTAGAAACAAAGAATGCACCTATAACTTGGTTCAATAATTGGAGTAGTTTAGGTGACTACCTTTGGTTGCAAAGGGTTGTATCTTTTCAAATTAACTATAGGAGGTCTATGTAAGGTAATTGAACCTATGACAGGGCAAAACTTTGGTCCAACTTAATGCAAGACAAAAAAAATTTGTGAAGTATATTTGACAAGACACATATAGAATTCAAGAATTTATGGGCTTGCATTAGGGTGGTCTAGAGTTGGACTGTTATAGGCTCAAGTTACCTCAATGCCCATATAAGAGTTGAAAATTAACCCATAAACCACATGCCATCCCTCAAACTTTTTTTAGTATCTATCTAAGAGTTGGAAATTAATTTTTAAACCTAACATGCTATCCTTCAAGCTTTAGAATTTATCTAAGAGCTAGAAATTATCCTTTTGGATTTTGAGAGAATTGGTGACAAAAAAAAAATTATTTTTATTTTTTTGAATGTTTTTAACCTATTGGATCCATTTTAATAGTAAATATGGCTTGCGAAGCATTACATTTAGGCTACAAAGTCAAAGCATTGTTCATTATTTATTTTTTCATACCATATCTACACAAATTGTCTTTGGGCAAGCAATAAGATCTATACCTTGCTTCAAGGATATTTTTTTTATTTTGCCCCCTAGGTAAATAAATTTCATTTAAGGGTTAATTTGGGGAGGGTTAGACTTCTTGAAATATTTCTCAATAAATTTTCTTTCAAAAATGGAATTTATACTTAATCCAAGTCATTTCATATTTTTTTGAGATTTGTAGAGTTAGTTATAAACTTATAAATTTTTGAAGTTGAAATGCAATGGTCACTAAAAGCGTTCACCTCTTGAAATATACATTATTTAATCATTGCAATTGAAGTGAATTTTTGTAGTTGTATACTAATTATGTAGGCTGGTGCCAATTTTTTTTCACCCTAGCAATTAGTACAAATGTGTACTGGTAATACTTATCTCTATTGTTTCTACACACATACTAAACAATAAAGGTAATGCATATGCATACTTACTAATTATGGACTCTCAACCCAATTGCGTCCCTATCTACACTTGTCCAATATTTTAGGGACCAAAATGGGACTGAAAAGAAATGTGCAGAATTGGAAGTTCAATCACCGACAGAGATCGAACACTAACTAAAGCCTGGACATTGTGCAGTTTGCGAGGCAGTTTGCAAAGTTTCACTTTGGTTTCAAACCAGTCCATTCAAGTTCACAGAACACGTACATCAAGCTGCAAAGTACAAACTCCAGAATTCAGAAATTGAACTGATTAATTACAAATGCTTTTCGAATTCTTCTGGAGGAACCTAGAGGTATATAAACATATATAAGCAAGCAAGCAATAGCAGCTGCAGACCCAGTTTTACTGATTGCAATCAACTCGTCAGAGCTCTCGATCTAGCTTCACAATTCTAAACAAGTCTTCATGCACGGCTTCTTATATGCATGGGCGTTCGACTCTGGGAGCAGAGGCATGGGCTCAATTCCGCTATTCTTGGTGAGCTAGCATAGTCGCGTAATCCAACATTCCTCACACTTTCGCTTTCGAAGAATGTAGTGCTACTTGATCGAAGAATTGAGTCCCCGGCCATTGAACAATTGGGTCCAGAAACTTGAGCATCATGCTAGCCCTTCTTGGCTAGCTTCCCACTCTTCTCCCTTTGGCACTGATCTTTTAAGCTTTCAACTGCATTGACTAGGTTTGTTGATCGATGGTGAGCAATACCTTTACTCCTAGTGTGTCGTTCTCGACCACTAGTGGGTGTATCGATGTTGCTTCTCACCAGCCCCAAACTAACCTCGGCCAATTGACGTGCTTCTCACTTGGATTCATTGGAAGTTCAACGGAAAGCTTAAATCACACTACTGTCAACAAGGGGGCTTTGCAACGTTTGTGAGCATCGTTTTTTGTTGGGTCCAAGTTTTTGAGCAACTTTTGAACAACGTTCGGGCGGCGAGAGTACGTGATTGAGCAACGTTTGAACAACGTTTGTTATGGAGCACCGCTCCACAGCGTTCCCAATGCGTAACAACTCCTCCTCCCCGCCCCCCCCCCCCCCCCCCCCCTTTTTAATTTATTTTGATGTGCTTTTGCACTTTTGGATGTGTTGACTGTTCCTGGAATTTACATGCTGCCCTCGAACTTCCAGTGCAAGCAGAACAGCTGATTGGTAGCCAACTCTCACACCGAGGTCCAATCAAGTGAACAAACAAATAAATATGCCAAGTCAGATACGGTATGTGCTAATTAGACGGATTCATTGAGGTGACCAGCTGCATTCTGTATCTCAAGTTTGCCATCAGTCTAGTCGAATATTCCTTTGTTGTTTCTCCGGCGATGATGACGGGGAAAGTTTCGAATGATGTTGTGGTAGAGTAGATTTGCAGGAAATCCGGCGGCGTATTGCCCCACTGACCAACAGGAGTTCCACACAGCAGTGAACCCTCAGTGCATCCCCATTCGCGATGACGTTTTTCAATATGCCACAACCTCACAGACGGAGTACCCATCCAATGAAAAAAATTCCATGCTAAAATTTTCATGCTACCGGTTTTCGCCTCGTAAGCCCCAGCTTTTCCTTATTTGATCGCTACGAATCAGCATTCGGAATTGAAGCTGGATTCAAGCTGGGCTTCATTTGACTCATCAGTGCCAAGTATTTCTCCGGGACTTCACATGACCATCCTGCTTTTCCCGGACAAAAATCACACCAGCTCTGTTGACACAGAGTTCGACAGATTGTATAATTCATTCTCGAAGTGCCTCGTGATATGAATTGATCAGCTTTGAGCCACGCAAGGCACAACTAGGTAGGTGCTCAACTTATCCCTTTCAAATTCGTATAACTAAAGGTAGTTTGCTCTTTAAGCGCCCATTTAATAGCTGATTGCCTTTTGGGGAAGCTAAACACTTTGAAATAATTTTCAGTAAATTTTTGTAGGAAGAAAAAACGGAATTGGCATCTAACCCAAGTTGTTTCATATTTTTTGGACCTTCATGGAATTAGTTACGAATTTTTGAAGTTGAAATGCAATGGTCACTCAAAGTGACCACCTCCTTGAAATGTACATTCTTGTCCATGCTTTTAGAGCATGGGTGCTCCAATAATGTAGCTCATGGAGTAAAAAGTAGCTCCAATAATCTACTTTTTACTTCATTGGAATATTTTTCAAAACTAATAAAATTGTAATTTTTATCACACTTTCAAGATAGCATCATGAAAACTCAAAATCTACCACTTTTGAACTTTTTCTATTAAATTTCTCTTGGTGTAATCTCAAAGAGAATATAAATTATACCATGATGTTTGTCACTATTATTTCTATTTTTTTTAAGAAAATTGATAATATTCATCAAAATTTTGGAGTTTTGTTCAATGTAGAGCAAGTGTCTTGGACATATAGGGGATAAACAATCTTAAGAAAATTAATAATATCCATCAAAATTTTGGAGTTTTGTTTAATGTAGAGCAAGTATCTTGGGCATATAGGGGATAAACAATCATGTATTCCACAAATTTGATGTTTTTGATGTGTATTAATATATGTCTAAAATTTATTTTTACTTTTTAATAATTAAAAATATTGAATTGAATTCTATATGATTTTTTAAAGAAACATATTTGTAAAGTTTTTAATAAATACAAGAATGCTTAAATAATATGCAACTTTTAAGAAAAATGGAAACAATATTGACAAACATCATGGTGAAACATCATGGTGTAAATAGTGTAACTATTCTTTAAGCTTACACAAAAAGAAATTCAATAGAGAAAGTAGCACATCTACTATCATAGGAAGAACTTTGAAGTGGCACATTTACTATTTCAAATATTGGAATAACACATGAAGAATAGATATGTAATGTAAATTTTGTCTATTCACAAAACCTCAAAGCAACTAATATAGGATGGTAATTCAATTACCAAAGCAACTAATATCCCCAAAGCAACTAATATAGGATGGTAATTCAATTAGGAAGGGTCAATAAGTTTAATGTATTGTGACTAAAGTCACTTGTTTGTATTTTGGACATCTATCTAATTTGATTTAAGGTTTGTTTTAGGGAATTAATAAAAATAAAAAAAACACTCAACATCAATTTGGCACAATCCAACCCTAATGCTATATACAATAGACTCAATGAACATTGTCCAAGTTTTATATAGTGTTTTGGCTCACATGTCAAATCTCAGGTCAAATCCTTAACCCCTAAAGTCCCGTTGTCCTTAACCCCTAAAGTCCCATTGTCCCTACGAGGGACAAAATGGATTTCGGGCAAGCTCTTATGATCTCAATTTTTACTGAAACTTTTTGAAACTTTCTCATAAGATAAGAAAAACTTAAGAACTTTCTAGGAATATAATTTTCATTTCAATTGGTGCCCAGGAGCAATAGTTATGCCACAATAACCTCAAAATGGGGGAGATCGGGCAGCAAAAAAAATCCACAAAAAATTGAAATAAATTTTTAATATTTTTGTTCTTGTAGATTATATTTTTGTAAATGAAAAGCTTTGATTTATTCCATTTGGATTAGAGATGTGAAAATTATGGAGTGGTTAGATTCTAAATTTTTTTAAATTTTTTTTTTTGTAGGTGATTGTAGTAGAAGTGGTAGGTTTGAGTGGTTTTGGGGGAAAAATGGCCATGGGACTTTAGGAGTTCAAGCTCAACATCAATTTGCTATGCAATATGCATGCACTATTGACATAATCAAATGCAAAGTTATATGTTTGAAATACAATCAAATATACAATCATATAGATTTAATTCCTAAAGGACCAAGAGTCCCTGTAGGGGACTTTGAAGAGTTTGGGCAAGTTTCTATGACCTTAATTTTTGGTGAAATTTTTCAAAACTTTTTGATAAGATAGAAAAACTTATTAGTTTTGTGGGAATATAATTTTTTATTTATTTCAATTGGTGCCTAGGAACAAAAGTTATGCTATCTTAAACATAATTTTCATGTTGCCGAACAAAAAAAAAATCCACAAAAACTTAAAATAATTTAAAAAAAAATTCTTATAGATCTTATTTTTGTCTACATGTGAAGCTTTGATGCATTCCATTTGGATTAGTGATGTGAAATTTATGAACAATCTAAGCATCTACTTGAAAAAATAACTCATAGGATTCATTTCTGAATGCAATTTTCACAAATTTTCAAAAAAAATTATCTGACAAGGTTTAGTTTGCTTGTTAGAACAATCTCACTATTGGGACTATTGTGTTTCAATTCCATCTTAAAGCTATTAATGATTTAGTTTTTCTTTCAATCTTGGACCTATTTCTACTTGAGAATTTTTTAAAGAATGAAAATTAAGCATTTAAAAAAATTCCTAGACTTTCAAATCAATTTTTCTACACAAAAAAATTTTAATTTCAAAATCCATAGTACAAAAAAATTCCACAAATCTCAATTAGAGTCATTTGATATTGGAAATCAATGTTCAAAAAATCTTTATTTTCCAACTTTAAATGCTAATATCTTCCAATCTGCATGGTCAAACTTTATAAAAATTTTACCACATAATTTCAGATAAGTAAAGTACAATATCCTATAGTTAATTCTAAATAAAAGTTTTTTTCCTTGAGTGAACACAACAAAATGACAATTTTGACTAGTTTTTGGCAAAAAAATGGCCTTGGTCCTTTAGGAGATAAGCCCACCTTTTTAAAACCCTAATACAACTTCCACAATAAGTGTACACATACACACAATAAGTACAACCAATTTGCAATTAATTCATAAGTTGAGTGCAAGATTAAAACTATTCATACCACCTATATGAACTTAAAATTAAGCTAATAGAACTTTGGACATATAGTCCCAAAATTGTAAAGACGATTCTTCATAAGAACAAAAAACAAGCCAATTTGTCTCCTTTCCTATCCCTATCAATTAGTCTATTATGTATGTATGTATATATATGTATATGTATATATGTATGTATGTATATATATATATATATATATATATATATATATATATATATATATATATATATATATATATATATATATAACCATCGATTTGTTTTGGTAGAGTATTTACAACCTTAAAACACTTGCTAATGGAAAGAAGATGAGTTGCTAATCATATTTATGCATCAACAACCAAATAGACATAATAAATTGAAAAAGTGGCAACAATAGAATTTGAAGCAAGGTTGTCTATCTCGATGTGACATTGACTTTTCACGTCAGGGTGTTCGTCAACATTAGTCAATATCTACAAACATTGACCATCAATGTCTATTTGGTTGTTGATGCATAAATAGGATTGTCTGTCAGTGTCAAATAGGACATCGACGGACAACCAAATAGACATTATCAACTAAGGTTGATCAATGTCTATTTATGCATCAACAACCAAATAGACATTGACAATCCAAGTGACAAAATTGTTAATCCAATCCCTAAATTATTTTTTAATTTTTTGAATGGCCTAGACGGCTTGTCTGTCACTTGGATGGTCCAACCGTCTAAGAGCTAGGCTGCATTGAGGGACCGGAGGTCCAGAACTTGGAGGTCCGGGAGGGATCCATCAGTTTTCGATTCTCCCTGGATGTCCGGCCAGGCCTCCAGGCTTTGTGCCTTGCAAATCGGAATTGCAGGGCTGGAGGGTTTGGAGAGCAAGCCCGGACGCCCTTTTTGAAGGAAAATGACAGGCTACTAAATTAATGAAGCTAAAAGAGGGGCAAATTTACTAGCTCACTTAACTAGCTGGAGGGAGCCTAGGAGCCTAGCTCGAGTCCCAACTTGGCTGAGTCTTGAGCCTTCTTCTCGTACCTCTTTAATTTTTTCAATCACCTGTTTTGCCATATATTTGAACATTGTTCTTCCTAAACGCTGTGATTTTAGTAATTAAAAGATCAGTCGTTCTAACATTAAGAAAATGGAAAAAAAGCCTTTTCAAATTAAAATGCAATGAAATTAATGTATATTATATGTTTTTATTTTTGTGTGCATTTGGGTTTTACTATTAAAAGATTGTGATTTTCCCAACTACCTTGCATACACCATTGAAAAGTTTTCCAAAAGAAGGCTTCATAGACTTTATTTCATGACGTTTAGACATAAGGTGTGGAAGTTATGGAATTCTTAATCATTTTTAAATTAAAATAAATAAATTTATTCTTTACTTCTTTTCATATCAAGAACAAAACCTTTCACACCACAACAAAGTCTATGCACTGCTTCATGCATAATAAATATATTCAATTTAGGTTTGCCTACAACATTAAGAATTACAAAGTCATGTTCTTGGTTTTTGGAACGAGAGGACAAGGAACACTAGTTAAAATGAAATTAATACTCATGATTTTGAATTCTTGAAAAAGAAACAATGTATGGGAAATTAACTACTTATACAATGACCATGGAAAGTCCATTATAAAATCATGAAGGCTTTCTAACACAACCTAAGGTTTGATTTCAAAATTATATAATCATAACTTTAGAATGAAAGCATCTTTTTATTATTTAAATAAAATTGATTAATAAAAATAGTAAAATAGAACAAATAACTTACACATTAATCATAAATAACATATGTTTTGGGGCATTCATAACTACCTACCCTCTCTATGTGGCACATAGTATGGTCTATTAATTTGTTCAAGCTTCAACAATTGCTAAGTGTTGAATGATTGATTCCCTTATGATCTCGGCTTCATTTGTTATGAGTTGCCTAGATATTTGCTAACGTCTTCCTTCGTCGTAATGGCCAGGAAGGGGAATGTCCTCATGGACGTTGTCATTATGTTTTAGAAGGATATTGTGTAATATACAACAGACATAAATGAGTTTGGGCACCAAAGTCTCAACAGGGTTCCACATGGGTTTGTATAAAATTCTCCACGTCTCTTTCAACCTTCCAAAAGCATGTTCAACTATGATGCGGATACTACTATGTTTATAATTGTAGGATTCATAGATACCATTTAAACTTCTACCTGGGAGAGGAACCAACATCCACTCTAATTGTGTATACCTAGCATCCGCTACAATCAATTCAAGAATCCATTCGTTTCTTCTCTCCATTCAAACGTTCACCATCTTCGACTACTTTATAAAACCCTGAATTCCTTAGAACCCGGAGGTCATGTGCCACACCTGGAAATCTAGCAAACACATCCAAGAATCGCATCTCAGAATCAACTATTGCTTGAACTACATAACTGTAATCATGATCCTTATCGAAAAAGTCCGTGGATCTAGCATTTGTTGGCAAATCAACTTCTACGTGGGTACATACCATAGCGCCACAAACTTGTGGTATACCCCACACATGTTTGAACTTCCTCTTCACAATTTGCAAGCCATCATAGCTAGGCCATTGCAAGTGATGCTTGGCCCATTTAAGTATTGCCGTTATGAACCTCTTTGTAGATCTGGAAACCGTTGCTGGAGACACTCCAAACAATTCAGATATGCTCAAAAAGAATTACTGATAGCCAATCTCCGTAGTGACATGGCATGGCAATGGTCCACCTCTAGTTTGCGACCTCGGGTACCATGAAATGATGGTAGTGAATTATGGTGCATATCATTACCTACTAATTGACACAAGTAATTGAATGTCATTATAGAAACTCAAAACATTTTCCGAAATCTTTCATGGTCATTCTGCATTACTTCATCACTGTAAAGTTTCCACCAATGCAAGGACCTTGGTTTTATATACCATGGTCCCCATTGACTACCAAGTATCTCTTGGGGTTTTAAATCTAAGTCCATCATTAAACACACAATGTCTTCCTCTTCACTGGAGGCAAGTAATGCAATGAATAGAGGTAAACTAAAAGGAGGGGAAGACTTCTTTTTTCTTCGTTCACGTACACTACTTGGGAGAGATAAAACATTGGTTTCTTGTGAAGCAACTATGCCTAGCGGAACAATTGAGGTGGACCACAAATATACTAATCCAGCCCTAGAATTATCCATTGCAATGTTTTCTTAGTAGTTCTAACAATGAAAGCAACAAACAAGTGATGGTACCAAAAAACAATTACATGTAGCATGAAAAGATTAAAAACCTGTAGTACACAACTCGTCTTATAGAAAACCAAATTTTACTTCAATTAGGTTATTTTTAATGTTCCTTGATTTCCTAAGTTTGAAGTACATCCATTAATAGAATGCATGTGTGGGTTTTCTATTTATTAAATGCCAATGCAACATCTCTACTGAAGGAGTATTAAATATAGCCTGCAATTGTATTACTTTTGATATTTTTTGTTCTATAAGTTTGAATTAGATCCATTTAAAGAAAAAGTATGTGTGGAACTACTTCTTATCACAATGTGAATGCAAATGTAGCAAATTAAGAAGTCATAAAAATAATCTAAAATTCTTTTTTAAATTCTTTTACTTTTTACTTTTATAGATTTCTATTTCTTTTGAGCTCTTCCTCTACATTTTTCCAGTCCACTATAAAACAAATAGTGAAAGGAAAACCAAGGCTATTGGCTACCTATTGAGTCAAGAATTCTTAGTCTTCAGTTGTGTGTTTAGAGATTTCAAGTATTTGTTCATCTACCTGTCTAGTTTGGTTTAGAACAATGGATCCTCTTTCATTGCAGTCACCTACAACTAGATCAATTAGAGGGAGATTTCAAGGACTCGATTTGAATTTACAATCCCAGGACATGGATGTACAGGAAGGAGATGTGCAAGGGGTGGATCATGGTCGTAATATTGCTCAAGGACCATGGACCACTGATGAAGTATTGGTCTTATGTACAGCGTACCAATAGTGGTCTGAAACAAGTGGGCCACATAGCACAAACCGACACCTAGTACATTAGACGGCAACTCAAAAGTGGCAAAGTTTGTCAAATAGATGTTATATATTAGGTATCTGTAGGAGTCCCAATCAATGTAGCAACAAATGGGAGCAAACATGGGTTGACTTCAAAAAGATATATGATTATGAGAAAAATATACCTAGTGGGAGACCATCTTTTTGGTTCTATCCTGAAGGGGAAGCGAAAAGAATATTCAAATTGAAAACAATAATGAAAAAGGAAGTATATGACCATATAGCCTTGTGGTTGCCTGGAGCATCGCGTGACATTCGACCAGAGAATGTCATTGACTCTACGTTGTATAATAACAATCCTTCAGGTATGTGACCTAAGCTTTCTCTTCTTATATATATTGTACTATATCAATTTGTTTTAGGACTTGAACTTTCATTCCATTATGATGAATCATTTTGAATTACTTTAAATGTTATTTGGAATGCCTTTTTTCAATTTTTGAATTGCAATTAATGGAGGCTCTTTTCCTATAATAGTTTTCTAATGATATTATGATGTACCATGTGTTTAGAATCAGAGCCAAGGGAACAAGATGCATCGGACCGTGGAGATGGTAGTGAAGATAATGTTCCTGAAGCCTCAAGTACTGCTAAAAGAAGGAAGACTTTGCCCCGCTTTTCAGAGGCTCTATGGGATGCACTTGTTTCAAATAGAGAAAAACTTGTAGAAGGTCTTGATAGAACTCAACAACTCACTCAAGATAGGGAGGATGCAAGGCATAGGGAGCTTGTAGATAGGGAGGATGCAAGGCATAGGGAACTTGTAGACTTAGAAAAACAGAGATTAGAAAACTCTCAAGCTTTAGTTGGGGCTCTTCAATCTATGGCAAATGCAATGGCATTGCTTGGGCAATCTCTTGCACAAGGCCCTCCATGTGAGTGAAAAAAATATTTGTTGTGGACTAGGATTTTTTGCATAATGTAATTATTATTTACGAAACCCTAAATCCAAATTTTGAAAAATTCTAATATGGATTTCTTTGATTGTATAAGTAGTTCATTTCTAAAAACAAATAATCCCAACGGCATTCAATAATCTCAAGGGCTAATTTCTAAATTATTTTTCATTTTAAAATCATTTACAAATCATTTAAAAAACAATTTCCATTTTAAAATAAATTTTAAAACTTTTTCCATTTTTAAATCATATTCCATTTTAAAATCATATTCCATTTTAAAATCATATTTCATTTTTAAATCATATTCCATTTTTAAATCATTTTCCATTTTAAATCATTTTCTATTTTTAAATCATATTCCATTTTTAAATCATATTTAAATTAAAAAAAGAGGGACAATCTTTCAAAGAGGGGTCACTACAAGAACTTAGTTGTTGGCAAGCAGATGGTAAGAACGATTTCCCCAAAAGCAGCGTCCCATCTGGAGGTCCGGAGCCCAATGGAGGCCCCCTGGTCTAAATCGGAGGTTCGGCCCCCATCCAGGCTCTGGACCTCCAAGTAACAATGGAGCCCGGCTCTAACTTGATGGTTGAATTGTCCAGTTTTTAATTTTTAATTTTTTAATTTTTTTTAGAATCTTAACATGTGTTGGGATTTTGTTAAAGTCATGTCCATCTAGATGTGACATGACAGTGACAACCATGATATGAAAATAAAGATATAAATCCACAAAATTGATATTCAAAGTCACTCCCTCAATTTCCAATGACATCGTTTGGCACATCTAAAGCTTCCAATTTCTAATTTGTAAGGTTATCTTTTACTATCAAGTATTCTCCAATGTACTTTTAAACCCTTGTTCTTTGGTACAAAAGTGCTACTTGAATGGACTCCTCCACATGAATATTTAGGTCAATATCTTCAAGGTCATTTGGTTCACCGAGGTTAGAAATTCTAGGAATATTTGATTCATCCTATGATGTGCCTCCTTGACTACTATCATTAGTAAATTCATCTTCTTTCTCATCACTAAATTGCACGAATACATGCTTGTTGGTATTTTTTGTATGACTTTGCTTATATATCTTCATAGCTTCATAGCTTTCATCATCTTATAATGAAATATTTTCTTCATTTCCTTCTCCAATCATGTTAGTTTCCCTTTTGTAAGCAACCTTCTGCGATCGGGTTTCACAAGATACCAACCTCTATTAAGTTGATCTTCAATAAAGACACTTGGTCTACTTCAATAAAAGGTTCATGACCAACCAAATGCTAGACAAACAAATTATATTATAGAGGAATGAACTACATATCTTTATGCTCTTAATTGAATGAACCTAGTACCTTTTTTTTTTAATATGAATTGGTATTTGTGAAGTTACTTCTTGGTTGATTTAAACAAGTTCTCTCCTCATTTGGTTCTCACTTCTACTTTTTTACAAAAGTTGTTTGATCTAAGGGATACTAACTTGTTAGTGAAGGTAGAGAATTCATCATCATTTAATAAAGGTATAAAATTCATCAATGGAAGATC
This sequence comes from Climacium dendroides, assembly GCA_950106755.1. Classification (NCBI taxonomy): domain Eukaryota; kingdom Viridiplantae; phylum Streptophyta; class Bryopsida; order Hypnales; family Climaciaceae; genus Climacium; species Climacium dendroides. Next base: position 22,034,705 of record OX467083.1, read on the forward strand.
AACGAAGGCAAGTGGGACTTCATGGGGAAGATCAAAATTTCTAAATATAGGCATGGAAAGGTCCCAGTTGAAAAAATGCTTCTACCACAAAATCTTCAAGGTCAAAGATGTAAGGAAGTGTTGCTACTAACACTCCAAGAGGCTAATCTTATCTTGAGGACAATCCTAATAAAAAGAAGTCCCTCTCAAAAGTCATTTGTTCGTCACACAACTCCAAAGAACAAAGTCATGTTCCAACATCAATAGTGCAAGGAAGTAAACAACAAGTGAAGAAAACTCCTAGCAATGTTGGGGCCTAAGACCATCCCATACTATTATCCTAACAACAACTGAATATTGTGGTTCTCTATTCGAGTTACTATTTGGGGAGCAAGGCTATTTGGAAGGATCTAAGGTACATGTTCACATGTATTCTAAGTCACCTTAAGTAGAACAAAGCCAATACAACAAAGATATATTATTAGATCCCTTGATGACAACAAGAAGGATTTCAAAGTTTGGTCATAATGCACCACAATTGCAGTTTACTTGTGAGATGCATGCTACTAGCAACAATATAGCCCTACAAAGCATAGAAGATTTTCTTGATGAAACCTCTCTTGAAAATGTGTTGAATTCAGCAAATTATAATGAAGAAGTTGAGGTTAGGCGTGAAGCTCTTGATCCATCATCTGCACATTATTCTAGGGATGTTGTGGAGCATTTGTTGTCTTTCTTGCCGCCTTATTAGTGTGACACATCCATTAGGACTCATCCAATTGTAGCATTGGTAAATCCAATACAAGACTTTTAAGATTAGAAATACAAAAAGATGAAGTGGAGTTGTTTGATGTGAAGTTGTTTGATGTGGAGGTCAATAAATAGGGAATTTCATTAAAATGGCGATTATTCTATGACTTTGGCATTCTCACAGTTTGGACCGGGCAGTTTGAATTCTACTAGTGTCCTAGATTTTTAAAATCTATACCATTATTAGATATCTAAAATCTAGGAAATATGTAGATTTTTTAAACCGATTGGTCTGAAATGTACATCTTTTCTAGATTTAATACATCTAATAGTGGTATGGAGTTTACAAATCTAGGACACTAATAGATTTCAGACCGCCCGGTCTGAACTGTAGGAATGGCACACTGTGAAAATGGCACATGGAATATCGTCATTTTAATGAAATTCCCCATATAAGCTTTTCCCTACATGGCATCATGATATAGAGACCTCTTTGCCTACTTTGCAACCAATTTTACAATGTTCTAAGTCAACTAATGTCCACCAATGGTAAGCAAAAAAGAGTTTAAAAAGAAGCTACGACAACTTGCTAGGGAGGAGAAGAAATTAAAAAAGAAGCAAGTGAAGAAGCTTGTGAAGGAGTGTAAATAAACAGCCAAGATTCTAAGAGTGGAAAAGAAAGTGCTTGCCAAAAGTCTAGCAACTCTTGGATTGCAAGAATCAGTGCAAGGAAATTCAACATTGAAGCCTCCACTTGCCCCTATGGGCAATTTCGTTAAAATGGCGAAATTCCTTTAATTACTTTGGTAGTTTTTATAGTTCAGAGCGGGAGTTCTGAAGTGTACAAATGTCATAGATATCTTAAATCTATACCATTCTTAGATGTTTGAAATCTATACATGTGCTAGATGTCACTTTTATAATTCAGATCATGCGGTCTGAAATCTATAGTAGTCATAGATTTCTTAAGTCTATAAAAGTCCAAGATTCATGAAAACTATACCTATCCAAGATGTCACTTTTACAATTCAAAGCGGGTGGTCTGAAAATGGCACATGGAATGCCGCCATTTTAACGAAATTTCCCATCTCTGCTAAGTGGATTTCAAGTGTTGTGGGTTCAAGCCTTGGGAGACAAACACCAAAGAAGAAAGATTTGTACCCATCCACTAGTGTATCATTTGGTAAACCTTTTGATTCAATATGTAGGACTATGGTTGATGAACATGATTCAATAGTGGATTTAAGCAATTGGAGTACAATTGACAATATTCTTTTGTTTGAAGTCAATTCTCTCACAGCAACAATTGGAGAATTTTGGGAGCACATGTGTTGCTATGCCTTCAAGCAAGTAGCTTTTGAGTTTCCTTGGCACTTAAATTAGAATAAACAATGTTCGGAGTTGAAAGCTCAATTCACATTGAAGTTGTGCAAGGTCTAGCTTGATCTTTGGGATTCCAAAAATATTCTCAAGGCAGTTGGGGCCAACGTTCAAGGACGTAGGACACACTTGAGGAGGAATTTTGAAAGATCAAGTAATCCTAAACAAGTTTCATAGATGGGGAATTTCATTAAAATGGCGATTATTCTGTGACTTTGACATTCTCACAGTCTAGATTGGGCGGTTTGAACTCTACTAGCGTCCTAGATTTTTGAAATCTATACCATTATTAGATATCTAAAATCTAAGAAATGCGTAGATTTTTTAAATTAATTGGTCTGAAATCTATATCTTTCCTAGATTTAATACATCTAATAGTGGTATAGAGTTTACAAATCTAGGACACTAATAGATTTCAGACCGCCCGATCTAAACTGTGGGAACGGCACACTGTGAAAATGGCACATGGAATATCACCATTTTAATGAAATTCCCCATATAGCGTGTAGAATGCTCTAAAGGGTCGTAGATAATCATATACAAATCAATTAACTAAGGATAATAAGAAACAAATGAAAGCAAAATTATATAAAGACGCTATAGAGAAGTGGTCAAACATGGAAGGATGCACCCATCGTTGTGGGCCATATGAATCAATGGCCTCTATAATCGTTTTGTGAGTGTTCTTTCAACTCTCCACTTGTCATTTCATTGTGTTCTAAAGTCTAATCTAATAATCTTAAATATTTGTAAAAAACAATTCAGACTTTGAGTGCATTTCATCAATTGATAGAAATTGTATATAAGTATCCTCTTGTACTCTATTGGACACTACAGAAGATTTTTATATAAGAAGTAGAAAGATAGAATGTTATACAACTATTATAAAAATATTTTTTTAAATATGGAAAGTAGGGAATCAAATTCAAATTAATCAAAGAAAAATGAAGATTAATGGAGAGAGTTTGTAGACACATGATTTTATCTATATTAAATGTGGTTCTCAGTCCTCACATTTAGTAAAATCATGATTTTGACTCAACAAAAAATGTCCATTAAAATTACTTCTAAAAATCAACTATACAAAGTTAACAACTTCAATAAATAACAACTTTAAAGGATGAATTCTTTTATTAGTGATTAAGGTAGAAGTGAAATTTAAACCCTCCATTCATGACATCAATATCATTTTCCCATATTGAAGTCTTTTGATTTTTTGTTGGTGGACTCATGTTTTTAGCTTTACATCCTTGATTACCATAGGATAGAGGTACATGATTATGTTAGTAATGAAGAATGGGTAGGTCAGACATCCTAATTACAATTGAACAAATGAATAAAGAGACATCTTTTGTGATTCATGGCACACACGTTTGATTTAATAATAAAAATACAAAAATGATCCATAGTGAGTTGAAAAAAGTGATATACTAGCTATTAAGACATTTTCATTGATTGCCCACAAAGTGGTTGACCTAAAGTTTAGGGTAGAAAGAATGAATGCAAATGTCATCACTAAAAGTCTAAAATAGTAGACATATAGAGAAGCCTTTTGAACTGTTTTCCTCTCTCTTTGCTAACTAGTCTTGTTGACCTTTATGAGTGTGTGTTTTCATATTTTTGCAATAAATTTTTAAAAGTACATAAAAGCCTTGTATGAAATTAATATCCATTTTATGCAATAGAATTTTTTGTAATAGCCATTGGTAAATGGTAATGACTTTAATGAAACCCATTTCTATTTACCTTCTTGACAAAATTGACCTTCATGGTACTATGTTGTGAACATTTAAATTACTAAAATTTTGAAATTAGTCTAAATTTTTTTGGTGATTTTATTTTTGTGCAGTTAGAATAGAAGTCATTGAAATCAGTTTCTTTGCATATAATATCTATTATCTTTGTTCTTGATTTCATAAATTCATAATTATAGTCATATAGGAATCATAAGAATCTAGAGTAGTTGTTTATTCCTCCGTATGGCCCTAAATATGCTATGTTTTCATAGTATGTTTGTTGTTGTTATTGTAGGTGGACTACTTTAACCAACCTCCAACAAAAGAGGAGGTGGAGTATAGCAATGTGAATGGTTGGTTGGCTCTCACAGAAAAGAAGACAACCTCTAAGAAAATGTTGGATCCACGCAAAGATGAAGAAGTAATGCCTACAAGAATAATTTCAAATCTATCTCTATAGACCTAGCAAGTTGCAATTTCAAAACCCCATCTTCTAGCCCTTATACTATTACCTTGAGAACTTCCTCATATTCCAATAGTGATGGTGATACTTCTACCTCTAAATCAAAGGAAGAATAGATATGTACCAACTTTAAACTTTGAGGTTGTTCTGGTTGACTATGTAGATATTGTTGTGTTTAATATTTAATTTGTACTTATGTTAATTTTGTGTCTAGCCATTGAACAAGATTGCCCCAATAAGACAACATTTTCCTCTCCGTAATTGAATTCACATATGGAAACTAGAAGATTGTATCTTGTACTCCATCTGTTGGAAGCATCTCCATGTATACGTTTGCTATTATTAATTTGAATGTTTTCATTTGTGTTTTCATCTTAAGTAGTGATTGTTGTACAAGTGAATAGTTTAGATTAGCTCAAATCTTGTGGATTGATCATGATCCCCCATTGTTTGCTTATATGCCTATGTATGTAATATATGGTGTAAAGGTGCTTGTAACAGATGCTATAAGAAGGGAAAAAGGCTTCCAAAGAGATTATTCATCAACAAATTGTGGATCTTGAGCAATTGCAAGCTGATAGGGTTACTCCTTTGAAGTTTGTTAGATTTTTATGGTAGAAAATTTCTTGCTAAAAAATCCATTTATGTAATTTTTAATTGTAGCTTCAAAATTGAATTTAAAAAAGAGTGGTATAATAAGGTTTGTATACATTCTTTCTTGAAGACTTTGACTAATATAGTCTACACCTTGCATTTGAATAGAATCTCATTGTATAAATCACCTATAATGTGAGTTAGAATCCTCTGTGAATAATATCCATTCAAAAATTGGCCAAGAAATGATTGCCACGTGTCATCATGCCAAACTTTTTGGTTCCATTCTAGTAAAGTGAAGAGAATATTGAATGGTAATGTAATTGGTACAATAATATTATGATTGTGGTTGAAAATAGCAACCTAATTTTGGTAAAGTGAAGCAATTGGGAACTTGAGTTAAACCATTCCTAAATACTTAGTGAGCAAACATTAGAAATGCACAACCAATTATGTACAATAACCTTGTTGCCTCTAGTATGGCTCATTGGTTATTTAATATATAACCCCGGGGGGTGCACTACAAAGGAAGTTCATGGATGAGGAGCGACCAAATTTTGAACCCCTTATATTATATCCTAAAATTTTATTTTTTTTCTAAAAAAAAATACGAATAGATTTTTCTACTTTGAAAGTTTATGTTCTAAATTATTGGTATTTTTTATGTTAATAATAATTAGTTATAAATTTAAAAAAAAAAGATACACTATAAAGCTAAAAATTACTTTCACACCCCTATATTATATTAAAAAAAAAATTGAAAAATGAAAAAAAAATTCTGTAAAATAACTTTCTACTGAAAGTTTATTTTGGTTGAATATTGATACAATTGTCATCTTCATGTGATCTCTATAAATATTTTAGTTGAAAAACATGCCATTTTAGTTCATTTTTCAATCCTTTCCAGACAATATATCACATGTTATTTAGGATTGAAATTTTTGGCAATAGAAACCTATAGACATTGTTAAACAAAGCTCAAAATTGTAGGTTGAAATTATAGTTTATTAGAAAGTAATTAGGAAAAGTAGAAATGGGTAGTTAGGGTTTGGTTGCTCCTCACCCATAAACTTCCTTTGTAGTGCACCCCCCCAGTATATAACTCGTCCCTTTAAGCTACCTATCTAATAAATAAGGATAATAGATGTTTCGAGGAAAATGTCACTTGTTCCTAGATATAGGGTTGCATTTGGAGCCCTAGTTGTTTATGGACCTTCTACTTCAAAAAAGATAAATCAACTTATGACTAGCTAGATATTAATATTCACCTAGATTTAATGTCTAGGTACCTTGAAGAAGCTATTTGTTAATTCATGTATTTTTGGAGAGATTGAAAAGTTTGAAAGAAGCCATTTGTAAGTAGAATAAAGACAATTCGATGAAAAGTGAGTTTTTTGTGATTTTTGAAAATTTTGTTGGTAAAATTGTGGTAATGGGTGGCTGATTGATGTAAATGGGAGGATTCAATAGATGTTAGAAGTAGTTCATTAATAACATTGGATTGTTCTACCTTACCTTTACTCCTATCACTTTAATGAGCATTGCTCCCTCCATCTACATTACAAGAAGCTCTATTATTCTCTTTTGGTTTAAAACCAAATAATGAAATAGAACATTGTTTACAATAGAGCCTTGTAGAGCATCAAAACTCAACCTTGATTTTCCATCCTAGAACAATCTGTGTCAAATAAATAAGATATGCAAGTATTGATGTATTTTTAAATTCCAATGGGTACATATATCAAATTTTATTTTTTTACTTTTTATTTTAATATACCTACCTTCATATCAACAATGGTAGAAATCATGGAAAGCAATTTTATGTACTTGCTTTTGATCAACATGTGTGGAATTGTATTTTTTTCCACTAGCTATTATGGCCTTTTTTTCATCTAGCATTTTGAAAAACTCTAAACCAAATTCCAGACTTGACACCCACCATTGAAGAAGGTGCTTATTACTGCACCACCGGAGCAAGTTCGAGGCAGATGGGCGGATGGTTGCTTCGTGAATGCAAACCTCCTCGGTACCTAAGCCTTTGAATTTCGATGACGAAACTGTAATCTGGTGCCTCTGTTTTACGTTTTTCGTTTTGAATTTCTGGAAAAGGATGAGACTTCGTTTTTTCGATGTTGGAATGTACATCATGCGAGACTGCTGAACATGATTCGTACTTGAGGCTAGTGATCCCGGTGCTATGAATGCAGGGATGGATATTGCCGTGGGAGATAAACCCTACACCTTCTGGTAATGTTGAGTGTTTCGCAATTAGGTTTCATCGCCCGAGTGTCCTGGTTTCACTGGTAATCTGGAGATGATGTTTCCATACTTACAATTTTGAATTCGATTGAGACTATCCACCAGTGCCAAGCGAGCATATGAGGAATGGTTTTCGTCCTGCAATTGTTTCATTGCAAACGTATAACAACATGATCGCGAATCGTTGAAAACAGTGACACTAAATTTTAAGTTCGTTTTAGCACAAGAGTACCAGGAATGTGTATGCATCATATGCTATCATCATGTCTACGACTGATACTGTAAGTTTTGCGATAAACTTCGACCCCTGCAATTTTGTGAAGGCCAATCTATCTGTGAAATTCCTGTTTAGGTTTCGCTTCTCACTTTCAGAGTATCGTGTATCACAGGGAGTGCAATAGCAGCTAAGGCATGCCGAGAATACTTCGCAGAATTGGTCTACCGTCATGCGCAACCATCGGCGCCTGCCAGTGGCGGTGTTCGCCTTCGGCACGCGCGGCGACGTGCTCCCCGTGGCGGTGGTGGCCTCCGCCCTCGCCCTCGCCGAACCAACCTCGATCATCACATTCATCACGCATGAGGCCCACCGCAACATGGAACCCCACTTGCTCCAGTCCGGAGTCACAAAGTTCCTTGCTGTCTCCGCTCCGCCCGTGGTGCCCGGGCGGACTTGGGAGGACGATGAAAAAACGGCACGCGAGGCGCAGCTTCGGGAAGAGTGCATTGCGGCCATGGATTCCGTGATGGGGGGAGACGATGGAGGTGGTGTGATCATCAATCTGTTTGCGCTCGAAGGGTGGCATTTGGCGGAGCTTTATCGTGTGCCGTGCGCGGTTTTGGCACCATATGTTGTGCCGTACAGCGCGCCTGCGGCGTTTGAGAGACGGTTTAGGGTTGCTCACCCTTTGCTGTACAGGTGAGGCATTTTCTTGCACGTGGTCTCGAAATACATTTCCTCCGAATGCAGCTATTCTCTCCAATTTGTAACGGGACAGGAAGCAGGGAGAGGATGATACTCAGGTCACAGGAAGCAGTTTAACCAATGTGTAGGAGGGTTCTTTCATTGGGAGATCGCTACAGAGCGAACTGGAGAGATCCTTTTCGGTACTGAAAAAGATCAAACCTTCCTGAGATTAATTTGTTATCTCTGTGTATGAATCTCTTATGCAATCTCAAAGTGAGAGGTTGTAGACGACTGAAATTGACAGTAGACAACCCCATTTCAATTCAAAGATGCGTTTTGAGAGACGGTTTCGTGGGGCGCATCCTTTGCTGTACAGGTGAGACATTTTCTTGCACGTGGTCTCCGAATGCAGTTTTTCTCTACAATTTGTAACGGGACAGGGGGCAGGGAGAGGAAATTACTTAGGTCACGGTAAGCATTTTAACCAGCATGTGGGAGGGTTCCTTAATTGGGAGATCGTTCTAGAGCTCACAAGCGAGATCATTTTCGGCACTCAAGGAGATCAAACCTTCCTGAGGTCAATTTTTTTTATCACTGTGCATGAATTGCTTATGGAATTTCAAAGGGAGAGGTTTTAGACGACTGTACTTGACAGTAGACAATTTCAATTTAATGAGGAGCGGCCATAGACGTTTAGCCAAGTCATGCTTGCACCCAAGTAGCTAGGTGAGGTCCAACCAAGTGTATGAATAAATGAGATACTGATTTTGAAGTCCCAGCAAGTTTACGAATAGATGAGTTACAATTGTTGGTAACAGGGTTGGTATAAGAGATGGGATGAGGTCCCTAATGCTGTCATTATCCTCTCCTTTAGTTTAAAGGAACAGCCGTGGAGACCTACCTTCTGTAGGTTATGGAAGGAAGGACTCCCTTGCATTTGAGAAGTTTCACCATCCTACCATGTTGCCACACTTACAGAAGGCTGAAGGAGGCGGCGCCAGGAGAAGTGGGGTGGGAAGAGGTGATGCATTGGATGTGGCCCCTGTTCACAGATCGCTGGGCGTCTTGGCGAACGCACCGGCTTCATCTAAGTGCCTGCCCTCTAACCGATCCTGTTACCGACCTCCCTCTCATGCATGAGTGGCCGCGGGCGTCTCCACTCCTCTACGGTTTCAGGTTGGCCTCATATTGTTATCGCCTCCTCAAATGCGCACTGGAACTCAAATTGTAGGTTACTATTTTACAAACCTTTTGACCAATGTGTAGGATTGTGTTTTCATTGGGAGATCACCGGAGAAATCACTTTGGGTGTTACAAGAGCCAAACACTCCTGAGATCAAAGTTTTAGCACTTCTGTATAAATTTCTTTTGCAATTCAGAATCTGTAGATTTGTATTGAAGCGACAGTAGACAACCCCATTTCGACTCAATGATCAGTGGCCATACATGTTATTAGCCAAGTCATGCTGGCACCCAACTTGCTAATTGAAGGCCAATCAAGTGTATGAATAGTTGAGTTGCTGATGGAAACATTAGTCAGAATTGGAGACTGCATCAAGTCCCTATAGGGTTTAGAATCCTCCACCGAAGTTTTCTTACGATATGGGTGAGCAGTAGGTTATTCTTAGTGTCCATACCCCCTGAAGAACAGACATTTCATGGTTTTAAAATTACCAGTTTGATTGATCTTTTAATGTAGGTTGGGCTAGTCTCTATTTCACTTTAATCAATGAAGAAAAATCACTTGTTTGTGTTGGTCGAAAAAAAATAAAATCAAACGAAAGAATAGTCCCCATTTGATTGCTATAATATAATTCACGCCCAATTTAGGCGATCGTGGCGCTCTGGGGATAATCATATTGATACTTTGCACCCTTTGATTCCAGCTCCCAGGTGGTGGAATGCCCTGCTTATTGGCCAAGGAGTGTCAATGTTTGCGGTTTCTGGTTTGCGCCACGCGAGTGGGAAGTGCGTGATGTGAATTCCGAATTGATGGCAGCAGCTCAAGCTACGGATAAAGGGTCTTCAAACCCTCGGGAAGGTCTCTTGGACCCCGTAGGTAGGTATTCGTTAATGCGTACTTCCAGTATATCGGAGGCTTTGAAATCTAGCACGCAGGCTGGGCAAGACGTTGATGTACTAGATAACCAGTTGAGGGCCAGGAGGCCCGAGACGTCTATTGGACTTTGCCCTTTGCCTCAAACTAAATCAGGACGATCAGATCTTGGTTATCTACGGCGCTCCGAGGATGGATTTTATGACTCTGAACCCTCCTCTATTACAATTTGCCATGAGGCGATAGAAGCTACAGGAGAGGGTGATATTGTTCAAACGCAGGATCGTCCCGAATTGACAGAGGTCTTGAATAAGAGAACTCGCTCTCTTGATAATTTCCAGGTAGAACCAAACTCTCAACTGGATATTTCCATAGATGGCATGAAGAAGACGAGTTACCAACCACCGGTAAAGCTTTCTCGCTTCATTTCAGATCACGGGGATTCTCGACCAATTTTCGTAGGGATGAGTTCCATGGGCAGCATGGGATTTTTATCTAAGCCAGATTCCATCTTACAGCTTCTCGAAGCTGTATTAGAGGCAACTAACAGCTCTGCGATTCTTCTGACTGCTGGGCACCCTCCTCTTGATCTTGCGGTTAGTGAGCAATGCGACGAGAGGGTTTCAATTCACTCCCTAGATGCAGAGCAGCAGAGGAACCTAGTGGGAGAGGGGTTACATTGCTTCCATGGCCGCCTCTTCTGTTATTCAGGCTCTGTACCTTACTCTTGGTTGCTTCCCGAATGCTCCGTGGCAATCCATCACGGCGGTAGTGGGACGACCGCAGCTTGCTTGAGGGCAGGCATTCCACAGATCATCTGTCCGTTTGTGTTGGACCAGTTCTACTGGGCAGAACGCATGACATGGCTTGGCGTGGCACCGCAGCCTTTAATGGCGCAACAGCTGATGCCTGCATCCGAGGAGCTCCTAGATGCTGTGAAGGTAGTCACTGCTGCAATCAGGGAGGCTGACAGTGTTGAAATGAAACGCTGTGCTTGTGCATTGAGTGCGAAGATTGAAGGTGAGGATGGAACTGCTGTGGCTGTCGGCATTCTGAGAGCAGCTTTGTGCAGATGATTTGATAGGCGGTTGTATCCTGAAGGTTAGAGTGCGCAGAGCCGATCAGCTTTTCTGTGGAAATCAATGAAGGTGCGGTGATTTTATCCTATTAGTGCGTGTGATATTATTTTAACGACGTCCCTCTTTTAACTTAGTGCAGGCTGAAATGTTTCTATTTTGCAGTACTTCCCACAGAAAGAATTTTTTTGTAGTGACACTAATTTTGTGCCCTCACTAATATAGGATTATCAGTGTGGCGATGGCGATTCCAGAAAGATTCTAGAGCCCAAGGAAATTTAGTGTACATTCATGGAGACTGGTACCTCCATCTCCTTAATTGCCATGTTTTCAAAAGGTCATGTTCTTGTGGCAATCTTTTAGGCAGGAGTTATGGACTATGTAATGGAAATGTAGAGTCTTGTTATGAGAAATAACGTGACATATTTCCTGCAACAACTCTATTTAGGTAGGAGACCTCTATGGTTGGATCTTGTTCAAGTGTGCCCCCAAAAGGTCTGGAAAGGTATGCAAAACTCTTCCAAAATTATGGGTCTCAGCATGAACTCCATATCCAATGTGTGTTTGTTGCCTCTTTAGAAATAGACTCCATTTGAGGTTATTGTTAGCAAATATCTTTGATTATTACAATCAAAGCATTTCAAAACTACTGAAATAAAACTAAACTATTTGAAGGTAGATCTTTGAGGTTTGAATGGTAAGACAAAGATCTTAAAACTTGTGGATCAATGCCTCAAAATGAAATTCACGATAAGGATTGGCACTTAACCCCTAAACGTCATAGGTCCAACCAGGCTTAAAAACTGCCTTCCTTTGCAAGTCTGAAAAGTCAAAATTAGAGTAAGGTATGAAGATCTCAACCATACAATATTGTAGTGTGTATGTTGAAGATGGTGTGGAACAAATTTGGGGTCATTTGACCGTATAGATTGAGAGATTATAATGTTTTAATGTTGAGAAAAGGTGCTGAAATTTTCTTAAAAACATATTTGGAGGTGAAATTCGATTTCTAAACCTACTCAAATGAAAAAACTTTAAACTACAAAGTGATTCAAAACCAGATTATATACAATTTGGTGAAAAAAAATATCATTCAAATGAATCATTGTGTCTGCAAAATGGATTTGAAATGTCAGAAAACAGTAAATAAAGTAACAAAAAATCACATCTATGACTGAACCTCTTTCTACTAAAATGCTTCTCAATCACTCATAAATTCTTGTATTCCTATGAAATTTTAACCACACAAATTAGACTAGTATGCGCAACTTCTCCAACAAGTTTTTATTGGATTTGGACATTTCATGAAGAAGTTATAGGTCGCCGAAGTTCACTGGAATTCACCAATGTCTGGATTTTGAACTTTGAATTGCTCCCAATCATTCGAAACAACTCGGATTGACATGAAAACTTGACCACAATAATTAAACTTCAGTGGAAACAAAACCCAACAAATTTTATTGAAAACAAACATTAGATTACAAAGATACAAGCCCCCAAAGTTGCAGCCATCAAATGCAGTTTGGTGAGCTCAAATTGAACCTGTGAACTTCGATTGGCTCTCAAAACTATTATACATCTTTTATTGATCTGAAAATTTTATCACACAAACTAGACTAGTATGCGCAACTTCTCCAACAAATTTTATTGAATTTGGACATTGGATGCAAAAGTTACAGCCCTTCAAATTTGACTTTTAGATTGTGAGGACGTTTTTCGTCCCCTGTGACATTCAGGGGTTAATGTTGACTAACAAGGTCTTCTTACAAAGAGGGATCATAAAAACACACCATGATTATACAAATACCTCCATTGACTACATGTGCAAGAACAACTTTGAAAGGCCTCTTCTTCTAAAGAACCAAATTTTTTCATAGAATAAATAGCCTACATGATGTATCAAATATCTAAATTTCCTAATCTCATAACATCCTATAAGATGTATCAAATAGTATAGCCAAACTAAATGTCTCCAAAGAGACAATTTTAGAACTTTCAAGGTGGTCAACAATGTCATGTATATCAAATTAAAAAACACTATGTACATTTCAATGTGGTTTATCACAATTACCATAGTCCACATTATATAGTACATCTACAATAATGTCTACAATGACAACAATGAAAAGCAAAAAAGAAGTTCATCCTTTCATCATGTAGCTTTCACTAAACTAAAGATTACATATAAAAGGTTGTATAAACTTTCAATCTAGAATAACACCAATACTAACCATGAAATGTTGTTGATCCAAAATGTCCTTTGGATGACTTCACCTAAGACTATAGGATAGAAAAAAAACTTTTTCATTCAAATTTTTTGGAAGTTGCTTGAATACATTTTTGCTGTGATTAATTTTGTAAATTCCTTCATTATGATATTATTAACTTCTTTAAAGGAAAAGATGCTTAATTCACAAATCACCCTTATGTATTTTGGCCATTTCTTGCTATTTACTCTTGATGTGAATTTTAGTTATGAAAATGATATTTTTTGAATTTGAATCCAACTAATGAAACAAAGCTTATCAAGTGTAATTTCTACTCTAAATTCATATTTTGAAAATTTGTAAACCTTTGAACATCAAACTATTGTTGGCAAGTACTTGGTTTGACACCCGCATATTGAACAATATTTTATTTCTTTTCCAAAAACTTTGTGGCAATATTTTGAAAAGAAATAAAATTTATTTCATAGTTTGCTTAGATATTTTATGAAATATCATTATTAAAAGGTCACTCACAACTTAATTGTATAACTCAGATGGTTATATCTCATTACTTAATTACTTGTATCAAGGCTCTAATGATTGTATGAGTCCTCATAATTATAAATCATTAGATAGCTTGTCAATAATATTTATATTTTTCAACATACTAAATATAATTATTGAATTTTGGTTTACTTTTTTTAAATAATTAGTGCCAGATTTGCTATTTGCCTATGGTACACATCGTATTAGGTTGATCAAATCCATGTAGATTGGAATTAATTTGAAAAAATCCATAGTTGAAGTGTATTTTTGAGATTAAGAAACAAAATAATTTTTTTCTTCCAAGAGACATGTCTTACTTGACTGATGTCTACATGTCCACATGGATATATCTTGATGTGCTTACAAATCATCATTACAAAAAATCTAAACTCTGCAAAGGGCAATGAGTCTACATGGTAGTAGTGCAATTATAGAAAAAATTATTTAAAATAATAATAAGAATAATAATAATATAATTTTTTTTAATTTGATGGGGCACTCGAGTAGTAGAGCACATTTCAAAAGTGTAGTTTTGGAATACTAAAAAGTAAATCTTTTGAGCATTTTCAAGAAGCACCACTAGTCAATTAATTGTTGTGTCTGAGGTCATCATTTTGTAAGCATTTAGTATATGCCCAAGACTACATATGGCCCTTTGTTTTGCTTCCTAGAGCTTTATCCCCTCCAATTGAGCCATATTCAAAGAGATACAAAAAATAAGAATGGACAATGTTGATTGACTCCTTTAATTTGTCATTTCATTTGTTTTTTCATGGATGATTGCATGGATGGAAGGGGAACTACTACTTGGAGTTGTTCAAATAGCAACCAAAAATCAAATCTGATCAATTTGCAATGTCACAGGAAGATCATTTGGGGACAAAAAATTAAGACCAATAGGAAGATTATTTGGAGACAGAGGGAGTAATATTTTGCTTGCAATTGAATCCAAAAGGAATTTTGAAATTTCTCTTTCAAAATTTATCAAAAAAATATTGGTGATAGCATTAGTGAATCTAACTATATAGATGGAATCTAAAACTTTTATTCGTAAATCCATTCCAAAATATTCTTCCAAATAGGCAAATAGTACTTTATAATAATTTTTTCCAAATCATCAATTCTAAAGAGTCTAACTCTGGATGTTTAGGGGCTAAACCAATGTTTTTAATTTGAGCAATTTTTCGTTGAAAAGCAATGAATTTTTTTTGCAGGGAATATTGGGCAAAATATTCTTGCTTTTTAGTGGATGAAACCGCCAATTTACTACCTAATCTAGGATATTATCGCTCTATTCTAGATGAAAGTAAATTAATTTGAATGAATAAATAAAATTTCATCCATAGATTGCAAGTTTCATCCACTTCCATGGATGTAAATAGCTTCACCCTTCTAGTGATTATCGCTTTCTGCGCTACCTAAAATAAATGAAAAAAAACCCCTAGACTAAACATGACCCAAAAACAAAAATAAGAATCTGAATTGGTCAATGCATTCATATTTGTATTTTCACAAAAATCTCACAGTTGAGGTGTGACTGAAAATGAGGCAGGGAATTAAATAAGGTTCCCTCATCCACACGTTCACAGCAGTCCTCCTGGTAGCGCTAGAAGTTTTCCTGGACTCATATACCGAAAGGCTTCTGCAGCAGCAGTTAACTTACAGCACAATTGCATTTGCTTCAGTTCCCTTGGAGCGCAAGCAAAATGGAAACTTCTGCTCAATGTTTTTTGAGACACTTACTTTCAACATAAAATCCCCTGGATCTCCCTCCCTTTGCACCACAGCAAGCTCAGGCATCAAGTCTATCAGTACAGCACCCACTGATCGACGCACAAGGTGTAGAATAGAATAGAATTCATACAAAGCTAAGAGCGCTGTGATTCGATCAATCTCTATCCAGAGTCTGGAATACTTGTAATCACTATGTCGAATGTGGCGATTGTGCAAGAGGGATTCATTCGGGAGGATCCCTGCGGCACTTTGAAAGTGGTGACGCTGCCGATTCCCAAAGCTGCACCAGGGGAGGTGGTGGTGCACATCTCCATGCGTCCCATCCAGCCTTTTGATTTTTACATACTCAGTCGCGGAGTCCACAATGGCACTCCGGGATGCGAGGGTTTTGGCATCGTTCACGAGGTATGCCAATCATCGGACAGTTTCATGCCACAGTCTCTTCACCATTCGCCAATAAATAAATTAGTGTTCTGCAAGTCTCATTTGCTGTAGTGATGAATTCTAGACTCTCGAGCATCAAGCAAGAGCATTTGTCTGGTGTCACTTGTTTGGTGAAGGGATGGCATGGATTTTAGAATTGTCTCAACCAGTGTTGTGTTGCTGGAATGAGGGAACTCAAGTCGCAACTTTCAAGCTCAATTCCCAAATTTCTTTTCAAATTCAAAATTCATCTCCAAGACCTCTCATGTTTAGGGAAATTTAAGGTTAAAACGTTGCTACCCGCAGTTACAGAATGCCTCAATTGCGAAATATGCACGGGAATTGGCATATCTACGATATGTGTGTCAGTCAATTGACTGCAGGTAGCAAGCCAATGACTTTTGAGATAGAGGAATTGGGATGTAAATTGCACAGTAAGAATTCTGGACAACCGTGTGGTTCTATTGAGGCACCGTCCTGCTCCTACTTATGACTGACATTCGATTCACTCCACGATATATGTGTCCAACGATTCACTGCAGGTAGCAAGCCAATGAGTCGTGGGGAGATAGATGAATTGGGATGTAAATTGTACAGTAGGAATTCGAACAGTGTTGTTCTAATGAGGCACCTGCATATGAAACATACTCTGAAGGCTCGTTTCCACACCGTAAGCGGAAGCGAAGTCTTTTTATTTCGCTTCCGCTCATGCTTGCAAGAAGGTAGTAAGATATCCATTAGATTCGATTTTGCTCACCCGTCCGCTTACGATGTGTAAACAACCCTGGAGTGGGGCAGGTAGGAGAAGGCGTGACGAAGTTCCACAAAGGGCAGCGCGTGCGACCGTTTGCGTCGGCCGGGGCAATGGCAGGCAATGGCTCCTGGCAACACTACATCTGTCTGGCCTCGGAGTTCGTGTGGCCCGTGCCGGACGCCATGTCTGATGAGCAAGCCGCGCAGTTCGTGTCCAACCCATGGACGTCGTACTCCCTGTTGAAGCAGCTGCAACCGGTGCCGCCAGGCGAGTACGTCGTCCAGACGGCCGCGGGTTCCACTATCGGGAAGCAACTGAGGTCGCTCGCGAAGCACTGGGGCATCCAGCTGATCAATATCGTGCGCCGGCCGGAGCAGAAAGCGGAATTACTGGCCTTGGGCGATAACCACCAGGTCAGTGCGTGCCCCGTGAAATAAATTTGACAATCTAGACACAAAACCAGCCAGCATTCTAAGATCTACTTTAACTCGATCTTCATCAATATACATCGATTTTTCCTTGGTCCTTATAATTACTTGAAATTGCCTTTTTTTTTTATCAAAGACTGTCAAGCTCTTTCAGTTTCAATTTCGAATCGGCAATTAGAAATGAAATCAGTATGAGGGTCCCGTGGAGGATTCCCTCGGGGAAATCAGTAGACATTTCCTGGTTCGTTGCGAGAAATCTGCATAAATTTCCCTGCGAATCTCACATCTCCTTCTGAACTTCATCGTGTGCCATTTAATCATTTCGTTTACAAGCAGGAACTCTGGGCATTCTAAACATATGTGGGTGGGAAGAAACAGACTCACACAGTGAATTGCATGCACACGTAACTAACTAGAGAAGCTCCCCGTCCGTTGGTAGAAATCTGAATAAATTTCCCTGCGAATCTCGCATCTCCCTCTGAACTTCATCATGTGCCACTTGAAATTTCGTTTACAAGCAGGTAACTTGGACATTGTCATACGGTTCTGATCATGTGTGGGTAGGAGAAGAGTAAGACTCACACAGTGAATTGCAGACGCAACTAACTGTGGGAAGCTCCCTTGCCCCATCCCAGGTCATCTGCTCCAGTGAGGAAGACGTGGTGGCGCGAGTGAAGGCGATCACGTCCGGCCGTGGCGCGTGGGCCGCGTTGGACGCCGTCTCCGGCGCCATGACTCAAACTTTGGGCTCCAGCATGCGAGACGGAGGCCACATCCTCGTGTACGGTTGTGTGGGCGGCTTTGTGGCCTCGGTGAATGCGATGGACCTGCTCCGTGGTGTTTCCGTCACAGGGTTCAACCTCGGGAGCGTAACCAAGGCGTTCGAGTCACGAGAGGCCTGCGCTGCGGAGGTCGCGCCCCTCGTCATCGACGGCGTCCTGCCCGTGGCCGATGTGGAGAGGTTCGAGCTCACGGATTTCAAAAGGGCCGTGGCCAGGGCGAAAGAGCCCGGGCACTCGAGCAAGGTCTTGCTTGTGAACTGAAACACTGATATTGAGTGAGTTGAGTGCATCGTACTCACTGTTAGCCTTTTATATCTGCAACTTTGATATGAAGTACCTTAACCCATAAATGCCCAAGCCCTTTCTTGAGCTACTAGGAATTTGCTCTAAATTGTATAGAAAGCCAACATTTTCATAAGGTGTATCAATTTTTCACTTACAATTGAAAGATTATGATGTTTAATCACGAGGGTGCTAAAATTGCAAAAGTGATTTGAAGTCTTTCAATCCTCTTTTCATGTGCCAAATCTAAAAAGTTGGTCACCAAAAAAATATGAGGATAAAGGGCCTAATATGCATAACCCCAAGTCAATTTATGGTTTCTCAAAATCTACTCTATAATTTTCTCAAATGAAATTCTAATGTGATTTTTTTCTCTAAGATTTAGTATATTTGAGGCTCATTTCCAAGAGCCCTCAACACAACCTACAGAAAGTCAAGATTGCAACGGACACCCTTGCACAAAATCTTGAATAGAGAATTCATAATCAATCATTTTCAAAATCAGATTTTTGATGCTAAACCTAGACTTCAAATAGAAATTTTTTTAGATACTAAATACTAAAAATAGCAACTTGGTTAGACTTTATTTAACTTCAAAGTATTGTCAACACCAAAATTTGGTGCCTTGGGAATTTAGGGATTACAAAGATTTGATCAAACATGTATCTTTGTATCTATAAATTGCCAAGCAAATTTGGGCTCAAATGAATGTTGATTCTATTGTGCAAAGCTCAATGCAAGAAATAACATACTAAGTTAATTTAGAAGTAGAATATTGATTGAAGAAATGTTGTGGCTCATTTTCTTATTCAATTAAGTTTTCAATCTCAATCATAGCTTCTAGAATATTTAATTTATTTGTACATGTATATATTCTTATTGAATTCTTAGAACATAATTGAAATCATTGATTCAACTCTACATTAATGAGAACCTAGATTCATGAGGTATAGGGGGTTTCAATCTATTTTTTTAATACTAAATAGAAGTGATTTGAAGCAATATAGTCAGAATACTTCCTTAATACCATGTACTATATTTATATAAAAACAAGCTTGGGACTCTATACTTGTGATTGGAACCTTATCACTTTGCCATGATGAGATTTAGTGTAAAATAAATAACTTAATTGTTGTTCAAAGAGATAGATGTAGAAAATTCTTTTGTAAAATATAAGAATAGTTTAATTACTATTGTGTTGTACTACTAGTAAGGAAGAGAAATAAGTGTCACCGAAGGTGTGATAGATCATTTTTCAACTTGCACTAATTCAAAATAGTGTGATTTTGGTAAATTAGTATCATACACACTATTGGGACAAATCAATGTCCTTATCTTACAACCTTTGGTAGGTTCAATGACTTGGGCCTACTTTTGTGTTTAAGAGCACTTGTATATAAATGATGAAAGGTTATGGTTCCTTTTGGGGGAGCACAAAAGGAATAAGTTTATTTCAATGAGAAAAGAACCCATGAACAACGTGCCAATAAGAGCCAACATTCTTGATAAGCTAATTATCAAACAATACAACAATACCCAACAAAAACAATTGTAAATGAATAACCCTAGCTCAACTTTCATTTCCAAGAATAAAATAATTTTTTTGTACTTGAGGCCAAAGCCAAAAAAATTAAAAACTATGAACACTTTCATTGCCCTAGAGTGTAGAAATGGCTCTTTATTTGAACAATGGGATGCTCATATATATGAATATATGAACAATGGGATGCTCTTATATATATGAACAATGGGATGCTCTTATATTTTTATATTTTTGAATTGGTGATAAGTAAAAAAGAGATTTTAAAAGCAAACTTCCAAACCATGTTCAAATCGGAAACTAAAAATTGAATTTTTCAAAGTCAAATTTGCCTTTGAATGCCAAATTTCATGATGCTTTAAGGTTCTTAGGCCTCATGTTTTTACACTTACGATTTAGCATTTCTACTTCCACTTTCATATGAACAGGAGAAAGCTACATTTCAAGAGTAGCCTATCATCAAATTAAAAGCAATAATAAAGTTCAAGTCCAATATTAAAAATCGTTTTCCCCCCGTTGTTCACAAATGTTAAAAGAGTCAAAAAATTGTCTTTTCTAGTTTTCATGAATCTCTCCCCAATATTTTGCCTACCAACAATTCCAATTTTCCTCTTTTGAAATATTGCATATTTTCATGTAGAATTCCTAAATTCCCCATTGGTGACTTTTTGTAAGGCTTGAGCAACTTTTGTACATAGAAGTGTGCCATAAATTTATAAATCATTTGCAAAAAGAAATCATATAATTTGGCAATTGATTTCTTCTCTTTCATTAATTGATAATGGAGCTAATCCATTTCCAACCACTTAAGCAATTGAGCATATCTAAAGCGCAAGTATGTTGAGTGGGATAATTTCCTTGTGTGCAAAAATAGATTCTAGAAGGATTTCATAAATTTTCACAATTTTATTTTTCAAAACAAAATTACTGTGAATTTTCTAGGTGAACATTTTTGTTCGTCCCACATTAGTCATATAGGTCATCCTATTTCTTACCAAGGGCCGGTTGCAAAATCAAGAATCCTATAATCCAATCATGATGCGCCATTTGTAATCACTAATTCATCTTGTACCTACATGGAAATAATGGACCTTGCAATGCTACTCAAGAATGATCTTGAAATTGATTTGTATTTCTTGAATGTCTGATTTTCGAAATTATTACTTACAATCAAATGATAGATTTAGCATATTTGAGTTCATGTTTGTACTCACTCCCTCATTTAGTTTTCCTTGAAGCTTTCGTATTTATTTGAGATGAAAAAAATTATTTGGAAAGCTTCAAGGAAGGAAAACTAATGTATCCATATAAAAATAAAAGAAACCAAACCCAAAGTTTGTTAGCAATTAAAAATATATTCTAAAAGTTTCCTTATTGTGATTCACTATTAGCTTCTAAATAAAGGGAATACTTTATTTTTGGCTTCACCACTAAAATATATCTTAGATTTCAATGATAGGATACAAGGTTTCATATTATTTTTAATAGATTAAATTGATAGAATGCTTCATATAGTTTCTACATGAAAAATACATCAAAAATAATATAATTATCACATTGATGTAATATGAGCAAAAAGTATTACAACATCCTCAATAGATTGGAAAAGATTTTTTGTAGTGTCTTAAAGTTTCAAAATATTTTTTATAAATCTTTGACATAAAATACTTGTGAAATGTGTTTTTAATTTAAGAAAAATATAGTTATATGTTAATTTTCATGTATTAAAAAGCAAATAGCAATTGTTTTTCATCTTCATAATCCTTGAAAATGCATCCCCAAGTTGCGTACAAAATCATAAGAATTGCTATTAATTGGTAGATTTGGTGTGCTTGTCGTTGTCATCATATTTGTCTAATTTTTGATAATGCCCCCATCAATCCATTTCAAATTTGATCACTTGGTTATGCAATTCATGGCATGACACAATTCCCTCAATGATGCCAAGGAACCACACCATCTACAAAACGCTTACAAATGCAATGAAGCTTGCCAATTATTTATAGAAGAAGAATTTTTCACTCTTCATGGTAATTGACCTCATTTTGGTTTTATATTTTCTGTAATTCTAATTTAAGAGTAACATGATAATTTTGGTTTATACCTTGATGTTGTATACTAAAATATACTCCCTTTGTCCCAAAATAAATCTAGGATTTCCAAATTAACTTGTTCCAATTTAAATTAGAAACTAGCTCTCCAGAATTTGATCAACAACAACTGATGAGAAGCTAGTTTGAACAACCTCAAGTAAAAGAATCCACAAATACTATGCTCCAAAGTATATATAGCAACTCAATCCCTGCAAAGGAAATCAACATGCAAACTCTAACCAACCAAAGGTGATGAATACAACCTACAATTGTATAGCAAATGCTACTAGTTAACACATCTCTTGTTGAGTATTTCATAGAGTTGAATCACATGACATCATTGGAATTGATTACAAAAGACATCATCAAACTTCACTCCACCAACGTTGCTTGGAAAATGATCCAAATTAATAGCATTGAAGCAATTCCAAAGGAGGGCAATTTGTCAATTTCGTTGCTTGTTTTCAACATTTGTGGCTTCGCTATTGACTTCCATTCTTTCACGCCTAGTGGGGTTTGACTGGAAGCTATAATAACTACGCAATCCCATGAAAATAGGAAAAACCATATTTATTTTGGGACTAAGGGAGTTTATCTATGGTAGGAGGCATCTACTGATCGGTCTTGCATCCATGTCGGGACTTTTATTCACAGTTGACATTGGAGATACCGCAGTCCTCGATAAAGAAGAGGTCATATACTGCAATCTTGCGGTAGCTCCAGTGACACTCTACCTTCCGATGATGCAGGTACGTTCTTTTCTTCTGCTGAAGCTATTCTTTTATGTACAATTTCGAAGTCCTCATGCTCCTCCATTCCTGTCAATATTGTTGTGGTCGTTGCAGATTTGAATACGTTGGAGTCATGTTTGTCCCTGCAAAGGATTGAGAGTAGAAGTTTCTAGTTTGTTGCCATGGTTGATAAAAGAAGGTTGGTGTTGCTTTAGATAACCACGGCTTTGGGACCTCCACAACAGCAGGTATGTCACTTGTACTCTCTCCTCGTTTCTTTGCACGTCTCCTAGCAATTGCACATCGTTGGTTTTCCTTGCAGATGGGTGGCGGGAATCTGCAATATGGTGACTTCCATGTCTTGACGCTAGTGTTTGCTTTGATTAGAGCATGTAATTTCTCACCATATGCGGACACGCTTTTCACTGACCATGCTTCTTTGTGTAGCTTCTTGGATCTCATGTCAGCTTATTTTTCCAACTGTTGAAACTAAATGTCTCTTTTTTCAGCGGCTCTTCTGACTTTGCTTGCCTCAGCATCTAACCTCTTCTGCTCCTTCTCTTGTGCAGCTGCCTCCTTTCGCTCTGCAATTTGCTCCATGGACTTCAAGTAATGTTTTTGTGTCATCCAAATGGACTTGGAATAATCTATGTAAGGCTCCTCGTCTTTTGGTGTTTTCTTGACTGGAGGTAGAAGACTGTCAGGTAGTTCAAAGAAATTTGTTTGTGTAGCATCACCGCCATCTTCTAAACTATCTTCGCTTCCGGATCCACTGGAGTCATTGTCATCATCTACATCAGTGCCAGCATTAACATAATATTGTGTGCATGCAGGAATATTGTTAAAAGCATTGACACTTATCTTTTCAACTTGGCAGGGCTGCAAATCGTCCTCTTCAGCTGTTGCGAGATCCTGTGCATTATTGCCATGCCCTTCACGCCGGAAGCTCAAACTCGGTCCAAACTTACTGTTCATGGCTGAACGGTTGAATGGGTAAATTCCGGTTGTTTGAAAACCCTTCTTGATGTTCTCTTCACTTAAAGCTTTCTCAAAGCAAATGTAACCCAAGCTGCCAAGTCCTCTTTGCCTGGAGTTCTTCCCACATGGTTTAAGGTCCAGCAGTCCCGATATACTCTGAAGGCTACTTTAAACGGTCGAAAACAAGTGACGTCCAATGGCTATAAGGCATGAGATGTGTGACTTGGGAATGTTAAAAGATCTATTCCACTCATCATTGCTATTTTAACTACCTCCAATGTGACATGCGAGGTATGGCCATCTAGGATAAGCAAATGTCTGTTTGTAGCTGAAATACCATACATGTCTTGAACATTCCTAATAAAATGTGTTATCCAATCCTTGAATAGAACGTGTGTCATCTAGGCCTTTGGTTGCATGCTCATGGTAGCATCCTTCTCGCCTGTCTTGTAGAGATAGTTAAATTTTCTCCTTTTACCTAGAAAAATGAAAAAATTTGGAAGTCTTCTACCTGCAGCATTGACACATGCCAGAACTAATAGCCATTCACGATTGCCAGGCACAATTGAATGTACACTTCTAGTCCCCCTCTTGGCTAAAACAAATCCACCTCCATCTCTTCCAGCTTGTGCACCTGATTCGTCGCAATTCCACACTTGATGTGGGAGGTAAGTATGTTTCTCATATACAGTGGACAAGTTATCATAGAAAGTTCCAATATTTTTAGGGTTGAGAGCTCTAGCACGATTTTGCTCCAACGCTTGAGGCTTTCTTAGAGATAGCTCTAGATGGCGGTTCATAAAACATCGAACCCATGCACGACCTGGATTTCCGTCTTTGAAAGCTATAACCCGGGTTTGTGTCATCACTTTCACTTTGGCCCTCAGTTGCTCCATATGGAGAGGAAATCCACGTTTTTGCATCTCTAGCAAGTAATGAACAATTTGTTTTTCCTCATCATCTGTAAGAATAGTTTTATTTCCTCTCCTCCTTGATAATGTTTTCCCATAGGCATGACCTCGAAATGTAGTTATTGGAATGCCATGGATACGAGCAGCACACTTTAGAGGAAGACCATCATCTACATCTTCTAAAGCTTCTTTCAATTGATTTTAAGTCCAATTTCCATTTCTCTTTGTTTTTTTGTGGACTCTCTTGGCAGGTGCAGGGTGAGGTCTATTATTTATCTCCACTGTTGGAAGAGATTTGGGGCCTACCTGTCGAAATTGTGCTAGACTGAGCTCTTCAGCCCGCCCTGGACTGAGCTCGTCGTCGCCGTCCAGTCCCCTCCAAAAGCTTCGCCGGCTCGGGGAATCTTCCTCCCCCTCCACGTTGTTGTCGCTGCAGTCGTGCTCTACTCATTCGCTGGCGCCCCCAGTGGAGGCGTTGCCGTTCTCGGTGACGACATCGGCATCACCAACTTTGGCGTCCGTGTGCACTGGAGCTTCATCGAAGTCGCTGCCACCTGCTTCGAAGTCTCCGCCACCTACCTCGAAGTCTCCGCAAACTCGAGCGAACTCCTCGTCACCTCTAGCAAAAGCGCCGACATCTGTGTTGAACTTGGCTGCAGCTTTGTCGAAGTCAGGAAGGTCATCGCGGAAGAAGTTCTCCGCAGCTTGCAACTCGTCACTCCTTCGTGGTAGGCTGCCTCCTGTTGGGCGACTACAATGCTGATTAGCGTCTTCCTGTGGGCCCTTCCGACTTGCGGCGGTAAGCAACTCCTGCACGTTCAGCCACTCGCCATGCATGGAACTCTGTAGGGGTGTTGGCTTAAGAATTTGTTTGTCTCTGCCATCTCTGGTGGATGGACGAAGAATGCAGAGATGCCGCTCTAGCAAGAAGGAGGTTGAATTTTGTAACTCCTGTACTTCGTCTGCAAATGGGTTGGAAAGCTCCGTATTCTTCAAGTTAGCATGTTCGTCTTCATGAAGAACTCCTTCTATTGTCCAATCGAAGGATTCTGGAATCTCGTCATCATCTTCCTCTTCTTTAACACTGTAGTCACTTTGATAGTCGCTTGCGCTAGATCCCCAACTTCGAGGTGGTTGGTACTCTCGCTATCATCTGGATCATTTGCGAAGTCATCATCTTCGTTGGAGTGGTCTATACTGCTGCGTTGTAGGTGTTGCTCAC
This sequence comes from Climacium dendroides, assembly GCA_950106755.1. Lineage (NCBI taxonomy): Eukaryota > Viridiplantae > Streptophyta > Bryopsida > Hypnales > Climaciaceae > Climacium > Climacium dendroides. The sequence goes on from OX467083.1 coordinate 22,060,533, forward strand.
GCCTGTAGGAATTGCCAATGACAATCATAAGACACTGTACATACATGCAAGAAGATCATAATTTTTAGAAATTACGGATGTGCTTAGGCTAATGAAACGGAGGTTCAACAAAGTTTGTAAAGTGCAAATAAATACTTACAGAATTGTGGAATCTGAAGTATAAAACCGCTTTCAAAGAAATCTTTGTCTAATCTTACCTTAGAAATCAGCAAAAGAGAAATTAAGCACTGTCTTCAAGCTCTAAATTGCCTGAGAAGAAGTGAAGTTTACAATTCAAATTTCTGTATAATTCAAGGCTTAGTGACCGCCATTTCACTTATTTATGATTCCTTAATTGTAAAGTGGGCCCTTTAAGTTTGCAAAAGTAAGTACTTGGTATTTTGAAATTGTATGGCGCATGCTCTTTAAAGCGCACTTGAGTACCCTGACATTTGTCCTGTTAAGCACTGAGTTATTGTCATGGATTCTTTGAAGATTAAAAAAAACACAATAAATTCTTATCTGGTGTTTTTTGAAAAAAATTCACTATGTCATAAATAGGCATAGTTTGTTTCTAATTTAACCCATTCCTACACCAGAAAGTAATCACTCTATATCCTAAAGTTGCTTTAGTTGCATGCATTATCATTTTTGGGTGCACGTTGTATTCATTTTACAGACAGTAACTGTCAATTTCAGAGTTATTTATAGGGACGCTTCCAAGAAACGGGTTGCAATTACAGCCCCCTACCTTACAATGAAAATTTTAGATTTTTCAAGCATATTTTATATTTGATATGAATTTTCTTCATTTTTTTTCTTTAAAAATTCACAATAATTTTTTTAATTTAAAAAAAAAAAATTGAAATTTTCATGACTTCTAGTAAACATATGATTCCATCTCTGAAAAATAAATATAATATTTTTCATTCATATCTAGTTGCAAAATGGCAGCGAGAGCTGGTCATGGGCACAAGAGTACCAGGAATGCGTCGTGATAGTGGCATCCGCCCTCCTCGCCCATCCAATCTCGGTCACCACGTTCATCACGCACGAGGCCCACCGCGAGGCGCAGCTTCGGGAAGAGTGCATTGCGGCCATTCCGTGACGATGGAGGTGGTGTGATCATCAATCTGTTTGCTCTCGAAGAGTGGAATTTGGCGGAGCTTTATCGTGTGCCGTGCCGTACAGCGCGCCTGCGGCGTTTGGGAGACGGATTAGGGTTGGGCATCTTTTGCAGTACAAGTGAGGCATTTTCTTGCACGTGGTCTCGAAATACATTTTCTCCGAATGCAGTCATTCTCTCCAATTCGTAACGGGACAGGAAGCAGGGAGAGGATGATACTCAGGTTACGGGAAGCAGTTTAACCAATGTGTAGGAGGGTTCCTTCATTGGGAGATTGTTTTTCGAGCTCACTGGTGAGATCATTTGCGGTACTAAAAGAGATCAAACCTTCTTTTGCCGTATGGAAACAAGGGAAATGCAAATTTACAGGGTTTTAATTCCTGTCTTTGGTTTAATTCTCCAGGAGACTGGAGTTTAAAGAACTTGATTTACATTGAAATTCAGTATACTTTGAGTACAGGAAACTGAATTCCATTTCTCCACTTTTCAATAATTGGGCTGCCAATCAGTTTTTTTTGTCTTCTGTGGCTGATCTTCAGCCGTCAAAAAATGAGCAACCGTGGAGGTAAATTGTGCAACTCCACATCACAATTGGGAGTTGTCACACCCATCAAGTTCTCTCTCGTTTTCGACATTCTTGCTTAAAAATATTTACATTGAGATTTAAAAAAGAATAAACGGTTCATTCTCTTCATATCTCCAAGAAAAAAACAGCAGTACCATCCGATTAGCCCTCACTGGTGAACTGAATGACCCCCTCTGCGCTTCTGCTTGAAAAAATTAGTCAAGTGAAAGGAGTATTTTTCAGTGAACCATTCATTATTTACAATTATTTACAATAATTATGTGAACTAGAAGGTATGAATCCAATCAAGGCTTACAAGGAAGGGTGCTGAGGACTATTAGTACCCTATGAAAGGCGTTTAGGGAACTGCAGAAACGAAGATGGAATGCACCTACTCATCCACCAATGGCACACAACCGAGAGCACGTGAGAGCAACTTGAGCTTCCTCAGGAATGCAGTCAGTACATGATAATAATTGTGAAATCTTGCTCTCATTCAAAATAGAGTTATTTGAAATTACATAATCGAAGTTGCTTGGAATATGTACACTCTTCCAAGAAACCATTCTATGAATGAACTAGCTTATCGCGTACCGTATCAGTCGCCATTCCTGAGGAGTTCCCTCGACAAGCTTGAAAAAAAAATCCAAACTCTTTCTTGACCTGTTCTGCAACGGGAGGTAACAAACACTACAGGAAGAAGATAAGCGCTAGCCACTCAGCATCGATCAGCGATGCATGTTCTCGGAGACTTCGGAGGCTTTGGGTGATTTCCCATTTACCCTGAACAAGGGTTAGTTCCCTCAAATGCTAGTGAATGTAATGACAATAAGGGATTCGTACTCTACTAAAAATCCACCACTACTAATTCAAATCCAAAATCAGGGAGTTTCAACTCACTTTCAACCAAATCCTCACGGTACAATCAGTTATTGACAGTTACTATACATTCCTGATTGACAGTCATAAGCCAGTTGTGGTTGTAACTAAACCTAAATCACAGTATTCGTCCTGCGGCGGCGACCTGCACCAGTGAGGTTGCGCTTGATGCGGCGAAGGTAAAATAAGGGGTTGATGTAGTTCAATTTCGCCCTGGTCTTCGCCTTCTGGTGCCCCACGGGATGAGCTACCCTGTTCTTTTTCCAGCGCAACCTGGCCAAGGGATTATATCTGTAACAGCAACAAAAGTCAATACCGTCAGTACACGATATCGCATAACCATATAAATACCATCAATCACATGAAACCAAAAGCTTGGCCAAAACAGATGAAGAACCCCATATTTGATCAAATGCAGGTTAGGAGAACCCACAGTATCCAACAGTGTCCTAAACTTCTAATTCGTTCAAGTTGATGCTAAGCTTGAAAGTTAGGAGTTCAAGAACGTTCACTCAGCGTCAATTTGAAAGATACTCTATCGATTATCAACTACGACTCACAAGTTACACCTCCAAGAAACACAAGAATTTGAAAAAGAACAGAGAAAACGGAAACTACACTAGCTACTCAGCATAAACTCAGTCAAATAACCTCGTTCCTTGGACCGTTCTTCACAACAAAGACCGTAGAAAACACAAAGAATTGAAAGGCATCACGGCCATTACCTCTGCATCCTCCAGCGAGCAGTTCCCCGGGGATGAGTCGCCTGCTGCACTGTAGCGTCCGCTTGCCGTAACGCGTCCATGGCTTTCCCAAGCAAATTAAACCCAGGCTACAGTAGTCGAAATAAAAACTCGTGGCAGTAGAGCCAACAGTTTCGCGACTCGAAACCTCTCAGAAACTGATGAGCAAACAGTAGCGGCTCGACAAAATCGAAAGCGGGGCTTGGAAGCAGAGCAGCAAACGCTTGCAAGGGGCCGGAGATACTTGGCCAAGGATTCAACACTTGGTCTTTATCGGGCTCGCCGTGGTAGGGCCGCCGACGTTTGCCGCGGACCACGGCTGCCTGACAAGTGGCGGGCTCTTGGAGACTTGCAGGTCGGTACAGTAGACTGACAGAAGGTAGGCTGTCTTTCATCCATCTTGGCTTGGCTGAGTCAGCGATTCTTTTCCAAAGCTGCAGGTGTCATCTGCAGGTGAGTCAGTGATTCCTTTTGCAGGACAGTAACCCCATATACGGTAGGTACACCTTCAACCGTTCAATAGAAGGGCCGGTTTATACTTGGCCAGGGTGAACTGACCCCCTCATTGCCCCGTTTTACCCCTGGGGAAAACGCTGTGAAATTTTTTATTTGCAATCAGATGAATTTTTTTTGCAAATTCTGAATTCAGATTTTCAATCAGCGGTCCCAAATTAGCTTGGGGCGGTGTAGATTTATAAAAAATTCATGGCAAAAAATAGGGGGCTTTTTTTCACAATTAATCCTGGCCGGGGCAATGAGGGGGTCAGTTCTCCCTGGCCGTTTATACTTGGGGCCAAATTGAGGGCCGGCTAGAACTTTCCAATAGGATTGTTCTATTTTTTTCAAATCCAACCTAAGGACTTTAGACTAGGGTCGGATTGAAATCACCACTCATTTTATGTGTCACTTTAGAGCTTGTCTCCATTAGGCTCCTAGACGTTCAAATGTTGAAGGGGGCCGTCTACCTAGGTTCCTGGGCCAAGAGGGTTTAGCAGGTGGCATTAGCGTCTGGAGGTCCAAATTGGTTTGCACGCTCACTTGGTCTAGTTTGTAATCTTTGGTGCTAGACTGTTACAATGATAACTTCTGCCGTAGATGACTTGCTGGTCAACTCGATCGACCTTGTCTTTTCTTGCATTTGGAGGGGTCCAAATGAGGGTACGGCCCTTCAAGCTCTGCAATTTTGTAATGCGCGGACAGGAGCCTGGAGGGCCGGTCAGAGGTCTAGGCTAAATGCTTCCATTCAATGGAGCCTCCCCACCAATTTGAAATCGGACCTCCAAGAGCCTAATGGAGACAGGCACTTAGGTGACATAGTTTTGGCGTCAAACCATCCAGCCCCAATGGAGCAATTGGGCTAAGAATTTGGGTGACCTGATTTCCCATCTAAGGCTAGATTGGGGTCGGATTGGGCTTCTCCGTTAGATTGTACAAATCTCCACCATCTACTAATGTAAAGTCTTTGTTTTCTATTTTGGTGCCTGCTTGTTGATTGTGAGTTCAAGAAACTTCTTCCCATCTATGGTGCCAAATTTTTGGAACTTGATCTATTGTCAATATTTTAGTTTAGAAATTGGGAGCACTGGAGTTGAATTTGGGAGCTCTAGGGCAGAAGTGCATACAAGTTCTAATATATCATATAAAATTATTATAATATATATATTATATACTATTTTTTTTGTTTGATAAGATGTTCTATAAAATTGTTTTTATCTAAATATGAGATTTTAAAGCTTATTTGGTTCAATCTTTTTTAAATGACTCAAAATATATGTTTATTTTTATTTGGTATTCAGTACATGTTTATTTGGTAGAGTTGTTCTTAATTTCCAAATGCTCAAGCCTCAAGGCACCAAATTTTGGTATCAACAATACTTTAAAGTTTAATAAAACTTAACCAAGTTTTTTTTTTTTTTTAGTATTTTAGAATTATTTAAAGTCTTTTTGAAGTCTAATTTTAGCATCAAAAATCCAATTTTGAAAATAATTGATTATGATTTTTCTATTCAAGAGTGTCCATCACAATGATCTTGACTTTCCATAGTATTGAGGGCTTTTGGAAATGAGCCTCAAATACACTAGATCTTGAAAAAAAAATCACATTAAAGATTCATTTAAAAAATTGTAGAGCAAATTTTGAAAAGCCATAGATTGATTGGGATTATGCATGTTAGGCCCTTTATCCTCATATTTTTTTGGTGACCAACTTTTAGATTTAATAGGTGAAAAGAGGATTGAAAAACTTCAAATCACTTATGTCATTTTAACACCCTTATGATCAAACATTATTTATTGCTTGAAATTCTTTAAATTCTCATGAAAATAAATGACAATTATATGGGCTACAACTCTAGTTTCAACATCAACTATACTTTTAATGTGAAGAAAAGGAAAAGGTTCAAAAGGAGTGAAAGAACTCTATTTTTTTTTTTTTCAAATAGAAAAAAAAGAGAAAGGAAAACGTTAAAGAAAAAAACAAATTCTCTCTTCTATTTTTGAAATAGAAAAAATAGGAAGAAAAAAGAAAAGATGTATATGATATATTTTTTAAAATAAAAGAGCATGCTTAAGAAAACATTTTTAATACAAAAGCATTAAAAATATACAAGGTCATTAATAAAAAATTCAACCTTCAAATTGGGCTTCATGACTTTACATTACTTAGGGCTGGAGTGATAAATCTTCAATCCGGACCCAAAATTCAGCCTCACCACTTTATACTATCTAGGGTCGGAATGGTGAATTGGAGCTCGATTGAGGGCTAGATTGAAGGCAAATTGGATTGGCCTTCCATCCAACCCTATAGTGTGTATAAACTGGCCCTAAACAATTCAGCATAGTTGAAAGTACCTTTTTCTAGAAAAATTATTTTTTATAATATTAGCCATTGAAATTCATGAATTTTCAAAAAAAGAATTAGAAATTTAGGATATGGCATGTAATTTCTAATTTTCAAAGTGGAAACTCCTTTGGCCATTGAAATCGTAATATAGTTGGATCTAAAACTGGAATCTTAAAAAATCAACAATCAATTATTTGCACTTAAGCAAGGGAATGACTTAACCTTTAAAAAATGAGCCATTCACCTTGGAAATCATCTATTTTTGGTACCATGTAAATTGTTGATTTAAAAAAAATGCAAAAGCACGCATTCAAAGTCAAACTACTATGAAAGACCTTCCTTTTTGATACAAAATTTAAAAGACAAATAGCTGCACTTCTGTCCTTAATGGAGAGAACCTTTGTCAATTATCAACCAGAAAATATCTTCAATGTTATTTATGGGTTAATGACATTTTTGAGGGGTACTTTGATAGAAGTCTAGTGCACTTTCAAAAAAAATCTGTGATACATGAATGGGTATAGGAACAATGTGTGGTGGGGTTCTACCTCAAGGGTGGAGCCCATGACCATTGAGTTTTAACCTCATTGTTCATTTTTTTTTTTTAAAATAACGTTTTGGGGGTTGTTTTCACAAAACAGGTCATTATGTGTTAGACATCATTGCGTCAATGAGTTTTGGGCCTCGAAAGTGAGAATTCAAAGTGATGTCAACAAAAACATATACACAAAGAATGTGAAAAAAGATGTCATGTCAACGTAGACTACATTACAAAGTTTAAACCCTACGGTTTGTCAACAATTATCATGTGGTTATCATTGTTTCATAGGTTCACACGTTAATTACACTTTATCGCATCATAAGGATGCATTACTTTGCATTGTTACAATGTAGTTGCAAGTAATGCATTGTAACAATGCAATAACAATGCGAAGCAATGCATCCTAACGATGCGATAAATTGTAATTAACATGCAAATTCATGAAACAATGATAACCATATGATAATTGTTGACAAACCATAGGATTTAAACTTTATAATGTAGCTTGTCAAATGTGACATCTACAAAAACACGTCCATGTTTTTTCAAACGTCATAAAAAACACAAAGATGCCACGTCAACAAGAAAATTCATTTTGACTATAGATAAATTTGTAAAAATTACTATGATCAATGGTAAAATGTTGACCATATGTGAAAAATTAAAGGAAAAGGCAACCATATGGTATATTTTGCAAAAAGTAAAGAAAAATGGATGGATGTGCATTATGCTACTATGGATGAAAAGAGCTAGTCTTTATACAAGTGAAGTGGTGGAAAGTAGAACAATCTATATGGGACACCTAAAAAAATTTGTGTTCAATATAAAATGTCTGTGATGTTTTTCCTAATGTCTAAAACAACATGTAGATGTCCAAAGCAATGTTTAGATGTTTAAAACAACATCTACATGTCTAAAATGATGTCAAGATGGACAACGGCAAAGTTCCTATATTCAATTATTCCATATCTTTTGTCTCATCATGGACGAACTATAAGTATAAGTATGACCTCTCTTCCCTTTACTCTCATTAACTTTTAATGAAGAAATTCCTTCATTTCACTGTCAAAAATGAGGTGATCCTTAAATGAACCACTTTAACAATTGAACGAATTTGTTATTTTTCTATTGCAAGAGCCAATCATTGTCTTTGATTTATGCATGTCTCTTTACAAGATGTGGGTGGACAACTTTGAAAAGACCTATGGACACAAATAGGTGCGAAATCTTTAAAAATTTATAAGTGATTTAAAAATGCTTGGAAAAACACAAACCCACTTGTATTAGGTTCCACATTTATTTTTTCTTTCTCTAAAAAATGATCTAAAAATATTTTTTTCATGGAAAAGGTGGACCAGCTCTTAAATGGTAAGCTTTTAGAGCATACTAAAAACTCACTGCTGACTCAGCAAAAATTTGACCCTATACGGTCTCAAGCGTACAGAACCGGGTCATAATATCCAGCCAGGCGCCACCGGGCGACTTCCACGTCACATGCGGTGCTTCCAAGTGTCACCATACAGGCTCTGCCAAATGGCAAAAGCGGCTCCCAGTCAGACCCGTACACGTCACAGTGCCACATGTCGCCTCCTGAAGTGCTCTCCTTCCCTGCTGCTTCTTGGTTTATAACCGCGACGGAGGAGCTCATCCTCCATTCAGTTTTCAGTTACCAACAGCCTTCTTCCATTACATTACATTGCTCTGTTGACATATCGATCTGTAGTTACTTCTTTGCGAGTTGCAAGATTTCGGACAGTGTACGAAAGTTTTGAAGTTGGAGAGTTAGCTGCGAAAGTTTTGAAGTGATTTGAGTGAAATTCGGAAGCCATGGACACTTTGAGGCATACAGACGCCAGAGTGCAGACGGCGACTCACCCCGCCGGAACTACTCGATGGAGGATGCAGAGGTAATGACACGAGCTGTTTTCAGTCTTGCGTGCCTGTTTAATTTGAATTTGAGGCGATACAGTAGGATTTTACTTCTTTTCTTTGTAGACATTATTTGTAGACATTATGATCGCAATCGCATTTGTTAAAAGGTTTTCTTGACTGGACGTTACTTGAGGTTTATTTATTTCTTGAACGCAGACGTTCAAATGCTGATGATTTACTTGATGAGACGTTTTCGGTTTTCTTTACCGCTAGCGTCCGCAGTTTCATGCTGTAATGATTTTCTTGATGACATATTGCTGTAGGATTGGTTTCTTTTGATGGAGTCGGTGTTGCTGGTCCATGATGTGCTGATAGTTCTCTTTTGTCGCTACTTCAGGTATAACCCGATGAACAGGCTGCGCTGGAAAAAGAACAGGGTGATGCACCCCGTGGGATACCAGAAAGCCAAGACCAGGGCGAAGATCAACTACATCAACCCCCTGTTCTACATCCGTCGCATCAAGCGCAATCTCACCGGTGCCGGGCACCGTAACAGGACTACGACTGTGTATTAGATTTGATCACAGTCACGGGAGTTGCGAGGCTTGACTATTGTATAAAGTGTTTGATGGAGACGGCGAAAGGCCGGTTTCGATCGGAGCAGTACCAATGGTTTGAGGAGTAGCAGTATTGTTCATTGATAGCCTACAAAATTAATTGCAAGGTAGTTAGTATTATGAATAGATGGTTTGCAGAGTGTACATATCAGGCACGTACTTTCATATTTGTAACTTCAGGTATAATTTTTATAGATCCTTGAGTAAAAAGTTTTTGTTCTCTGATCAATTCGGTTGCACATTCAAATTCTATCCCTCATGCCCTTCTTTGATGATAGTTTAAAATTTAAATATCTTTGTTTCCCGGAGTGCTGCTCTGTATATGTCATGTACCACCAAGGTAAAAGTTTTTTCTTCAAGGAAAAAAAGAAGTCTAAGCAAAAACTTCCTGTTTATGATGACAGGAATGAAAAGTAAGGATTGTATATGCGATAATCGCCTCGGGAAAAATTGCAGTGCCATCAATTCTTTAATACTGAGTAATGTGCCCCATGCCGTTGCTAAAACCAAAAGAAAAGAAAAACTCTGAAATTCAATATCTTTTGTGTAGTAACTCTAAACTTTCCCACCCTTCCTCAGCAAGGGCTTTTCAACAAGAATAAGAAAGCAATTGATGTATGTATGATGTATTCAAGAGATCTCACATTTATCAAATAAAAGAACAATTTAACCCTTAGTCCTTACACATTGAGGAGGATGTTTGGTGTCTGACCTTCAACTAAGGTAGCAGCTGCAGTACTGGATCACTTGAGCGATTTTGGAGCAGATGGTGAGGAGTGTGAGATGGTGGAATTTTTCTCATGTAGGAAGATACGAAATATGGAGATTCTTAATTTTTCAGAATTTTATTCCTGAAATTGAAGTTACTATGATTTTTAGGAGCCAAAAAGTATTATTGACCCATAGTCAATGTTTAGAGTATTCTAATTATGATTATTGAAGAACTACTTTCTTGCTCATCTTTTCTTACTTTCTTGCTCATCTTTTCTTACTTTCTTGCTCACTACTTCACACAACATGTGTCATGACCTTATTAGTCCCAACCTTGAAAAGGACAAAAGAAAACCATTCTAACCTTGAGTTCTGGCCTGAGGTTGGAAATAGCACTCCCTACAAGTTGGATATTGGGAATGGTTGACAACTAATGTTTCTACCTTATTCATCTTTATAATTCCTTTGTGAAAAGGGGAGGTCTTCTACAATAGTTTGACTTCCAATGAATACTTTTGCAAATTTTTAAGTGAATGATTCACATGGTAACAAATGGTATGATTTCTATGGTCACCATGGTTACTAGTCCCTTTTTTAAAGATTAAAGGACATGTTCGTCACTTCCAATGAATACTTTTGCAAATTTTTAAGTGAATGATTCACATGGCAACAAATGGTATGATTTCTATGGTCACCATGGTTACTAGTCCCTTTTTTAAAGATTAAAGGACATGTTCGTCACTTCCGATGAATACTTTTGCAAATTTTTAAGTGAATGATTCACATGGTAATAAATGTACTAGTCCCTTTTTTAAGGATTAAAGGACATGTTCGTCACCATGAAAATCATTTGCTTTGGTACCGTGTGAATTGTGGGCTTAATAAAATGAAAAAGCACTCATTGGAAGTCAAACTACTATAGAAGAGCTTCATTTTTATACAAAATTTGGAAGATGAGTAGTTGCAATTCTATCCTACACAAAGAAATTATTTGTCATTCATTGACTAAAAAACATCTTGGATATTACTTCAAGAAGCAACAAATATGAGGTGCCTCATATAGGCAAGGCCAAGTTAGTTAAGAGAGGAATGCTTCTTGATTGCTTGCCACTTATTCCCAAGAAGTCAATAATGTAGCCAACCTTCACTCAATAGATGAAATCAATAAACAAAGTTTTATAATGGGATACAAATTATGCCTAATTTGGAAGGTTTTAATGAGACCAAGAGAATAACATATTAGGCCATAACTTTTGACTCATATTTTCAAATGTCTTGAATTTTGGTGCACATAAAAGATGTTCCTTGTCCACACCTTCTACCAAAGTTTAGGTGAGAAATATGGAAATGACTAGTCACATGTACTTGCCCAAAATTGTGATGTTGCCAAATTTAGTAGGTTGATCCTTTAGGGGTTAAACTTCAAAGTTTAGTCAACACCAAAATATAGTCCCTTGAACATTTTGGGGTTAAAGAAGTGATGGAAAACATGTTTTAAGTATTGTAAAAACTGTGGATTAAAAAAGAAGTCCTAATAAATTTATTATCTCTAAAAAGTCTCAAAAAATGTATCTTCATAAATTTATATTCTATAGTGTCTTACTACCTCCATCCCCAAATGATCCTCTTGCTAGACAAATTGTTCTAGATTAAGGCTAAAAAAACATTTAAAAAACTAATTTTGCACTATAAATAGAGTTTGGTGCACTCCTAGCATTCTAGAGACCTTCTCAGAAACTTTGAGTTTCAGAACCTTTTTTGAAGTGTAGTTTTAAGATATTGAAAAGTAGAATTTTTGGGACATTTTTAAGGAGCACCACTAGTCAATTAATTGTTGAATGTGAATTTGTCATTTTGTAGGCATTTGGTATATGCCTAGGACCATGTGTGGCTTTTTGTTCCACTTCCACTTGTTGATTGACACCTTTAGTCATTTCAATTGTCTTTTGATTGATGATTGCATGGATGGAGGAGGAATCACTACTTAGAGTTGTTTTGTTGGTCCCAAATAGCAATTGAAAACCAAATCTAACCAATTTGCAACATTACAAAGTGCAATAGAAAGATCCCTTTTTAGACAAAATTAAGACCAATAGATAGATCATTTTGGGATGGAGGGAGTATGAAAGTACATATTTCAAAATTTAGCTTGTACTTTTTCTCAACTAATACTATTATATTTGTTACTTTTAGGTTTATAAGTAAACTTTTGTGTTTGGTGCTTTTGATTTTGCTTTTTTTATCAATGCATTGTATTATAAAGATTATTGGTATGTTATGTGCTATCACCATGGCCAAAATAAAAGTAAAAGTAATTTTTAAATCTTTTAATATAAAAATAATTCAAAAATCCATAACTTTCACATTGTAGGTCCAAATTCCATGAAAAAAAGCCCCATGTACCTTTCCTCACAAAGAATTTTTTGATGGTACCAAGATCATGACTAGGGGTCCCATAAATTTCATCTTACCCAAAAAAAAATCCGTGTATTGGAACATCCCTTATTCAAGGGCATTATTCTATCTATCACTAATCACAATGTTTTTTTCCAAAAAACTTGTTTATGTTGTTTGAGCCAACTTAGACAAGAGCCTTTTCTACCATCATCATATTTTTCTGTACTTTCTCTAACATATCAGAGATTTTATAAGGATTTTTTGCAAACTAGTTTTGCAATATATACTTCTTATTTTTTCCTTGAGTCAATTAGAATCATAAGGAGAGTATGTGTGTAAAACATCTTTGCATACAAGTTTGGATTTTCCTACCTCCTATTTTTTTCCTTAATTCATTTGAGAGTCACAAGGATAGTTTTTATATGAACTTTATTTGCAAGTAAGATTGCAAACTCTACTTCCTATTTTTTCAACATAGACTCAATTTTTTTGAGACAAGTGGTGTATCATAGTAGAAGTATTTAAAAGGAGATTTTTTGAAGAAGGTTTGCAAAATATACCTAGTTTCTCCAAAACAAACATAACATCATTCTAAAGAATAGATGACTCAAAGCAAATATGCTTGTATGAGCTAATAGTATCAAATAAGTCTATCCATTTATGAGTGTTTTAGTGATAAAACTTCTTTTCATAGCATGGAAGTATGTGGTCTTTGCCAAATGACTATACAAAAAGTTGTGATCCTCACCTATGCCCGTCCCCAAAACACAAACAAACCAATGTTTTGTTAGTGAGGTGCACAAAGTGTCTTTAGATCACAACGCATGTGTAGACACATTTTTATTTTTGTTTTTGTTATCTTTCAAAGTAAAAGACTAATGGTCCAGCGAGTTAGCTTTAAAAGTTGTTTTGAGTAAGAACTAAGTCAAATAGACATAGTAATGTGGAAAGGACCATTATACAGCCGGAAGCGTAGAAGGAAACAGTTAAGACTAATAGATAGGCCGTAACCGCAGATTGGTTAAGGGCCAAGAACTATAAGACTAATTGTAAGGAGCATTTTGCCCTCTCTCTCAGGCGTTTGCAGTGATTGCCGCCTTGTCTATTGTACTTGTACATTCCTTCAATAATATAGTCTATTCGTCTTATTTTCTTTGTTGTCTAATTGTCGAATAGCCAGGGATTGGCTTCAGCATTTTGTTGTTTTATTTGGAGCAGTTGCCAGTGATTGGCTTTGTCTCCATTTTCTTTTGTTTCTTTGGTGTCTGTTTAATTGTCGTGAGCTGTTATCTTGTCAAATTGTCTTTGTGTTTGGGAGTGCAGTGAGTCATCAGTAAAGGCGACAAGTAGACAGTTAGCGAGTATCGAACTTGTCCAATTGTCTCTGAGGTTGTCTGTGAGAAGTGGTGAAATCAGAGAGGAAGTTGAAATTGTCAAGTCAGTGAGTGTAGTTGTTCTTGTTTATTCTGTTTAAGCGTGATGCAGTGTGTGTGTAATGTCAAGTAATCTTTGTTATTTTGATGCAGAGGGTATCTGCATGTGTATGTCAAATAGACGTTTAAGCCAGTGATTGGTAGTCAAGTTAGGAGAGCATGACAATTAGCCAGGGATTGGCGTTGTCCATTATCTAAACAGTCTATTAGCCTTGCTGCGAGAGCATTGATTAAAGTTTAATTGTTAAAGCTATGAGAGTTTATTTGATGAATGATGCTTATACTTGAGTCAATTAGCCAGTGTGTGCTGATTGTGTATGAAACCAGTGATTGGTTATATATGTTCTAATTGTTGTCTACTTGTCTATGAAGGAGAGTAGTCGGGAGAGCCAGTGATTGGCGATATTAAAAATTAAAAATTAAATCAAATAGTCATGTCAAATGGTAAGCTTGGGTAAGGCCGAGTGTGTTAATTGTGAAGTCAATTAGACAGTTTAAAAGAGAGCAGTAGAAGACGAATAGCCTTTGAAAGTTTATAATTAAAATTAAACAACCAGTGAGTGGTTGGTGAGATGTCAAATTGACAGTTTATGTAGGCGGATGGAGCCTAAGTTATCAGCTGTGTATGAGCTGATTTTGTAAGGACAAATAGACAGTGAATCATGAGAGGAATTAGCCAGGGATTGGCGTGTGATTCTTTAAAATTGTCAAGTTTAGTAGTCCAGTGGATGTAACTGAGATTAAGTTTGAGAGGAACTGATTGTCTAATTGTCTGGTTCGTGATTACAGTGAACAATTTCTCATCGTAGGTCCAGGCAGTTAGTGAAATAAAAGTCCAATTGTCTTTGAGAGAAGGTGTAATCGATGTCGTTGAAGTCCAATTGTCTTCATTACTAAAAAGAAAATTAAGTTGGAGATTAGTGAGACAGTCATTGACAAATTGTTATATGTTTTAACTTGTGATGATGTCGTTATCAACCTTGGACAAATTGACTTACAGAGAAGGAGTATTATGTTGGTGAAATACAAGACAATTAATCTGTCCTTGTTGTGTTCTTGGTTATTGTTAGTTGAGATGTCAAGTAGTCAAATTGAGATATTAGCAAAGTTATAGAACATTTGTATAAGCTGTGAGTAGTTATGTGTCATTAGAGCAGGAAGACCAATTGACTGATAGGTTGATAGGAGCCTTTGTGCTTGACCATTTGACCTTACTGATGATAAGCAGTAGAAATGTATAGAAACATGGAAGATATAGAATTATTAGCAAGTTCTATTTAGTTGTGATATAAAGATATAAGCTGTTGAGCATGACAAATTGACTTGCTAAAGCGGATGGAGCTGGAACGGGAGAAAGCTACAAGATAAGTCTAATTGTCTGGAGCGCATTACAGACAAGATTTCTTACCTTTGCATACTGGGACCAATTGACAATTACAGACTTGTGATTTTGCATTTTGCATAAGTAGTAATTAGCGGTAGCTAAGTAGCTTACTGGACCAATTGACCAACTGCCAAATAATTTAACTAAGGAATAATTAAAGAAGATGGCATATCTATATATTATATGTGGCTATTTGATTAGGTCGATAGAATGCATTACAGGGCATGAGACTATTTGACCCATCCCGACTATTTGACACACCCAGTCTATTTGACATTAGCACACTAGAATAAGACTGTACAGCATATCATGGAGTCTGCATTCATTGGGTTTTGGGACAGAATACTAGTATTGGCTAATGTACCCCCTTGCACATTCACATTCACATTTAATTTAATTTAATCTTTAGAATACTAAATTGAGTGAATTCCTACAAGGAAAGTGACCTTAGAAACAATACGATAGACGATTTGACCATTCCCAAACGAAAGAACTACCCTTAGGGAATACCTTGGGTTTTTGATCCAAGCCAATTCCTATGCTACAGCATGCTATAGCCTTTACGAGGAACAATTCATATAATCAAAGCAAAAAATCAAAAACATACAATCCATTCTATATCATTTTATGAACCTGACTACAATTGGGACATTGCGATAAAGCCCTGTTATTTTCCTTTTGCTAATACAACTCCATAGTCCAAAGTTTTGGAACAAGGTCTCAAGTGTGCAAGCTTTAGAAAAAAAATGATCAAACTAGTATGCTTCAATCTCGCATTTTGCAACTCTGCAACTGAAAATAGTCTTGAAAATAGTACGAAGAATTTCAGCAATCGTAATCAATATGAGTAGTAGGGACTTAGTGTCATGTCTAGCCATAGTTAAGAACCACCAGGGAAGAAACTTTAGACAGTAGAGTAGCTGACCCATTTCCAACCACCATCCCATTTTCAACTTATAGATTGCCCTGTTTTCATGAGTTGTGACGTAGTTTGAGGAGTAGTTGTGGTGCATTATGGTTGGCTACAAGGCTATTAATATTACAACCACTCCTAGGTTGATTTTGCAATCATTCTATGGTTAGGAATAGAAAGGTCTATATAACCATTATAGGTTGAAGAGAATCTTTTATTAAAAAATTCGTAGTAAATACGTTTCATGTAATAAAATTTTGGAAAAATATGCAATCCTTCCAAACTCTCTTTTTTTGTTTATGGAAAAAATTTTGCACACAAAAAATCTATGCTCCAAATATGTGTAATTGCTTAAGTGGTTGAAAATGGGTCGTCATCCCATAATCTTGAATTTCAACTATTCACTCCCTTTTTGGAGACACAAGTTATTTATTCCTTAGGTAATATGGTGGATTGTGCCTATGGACGCCTTTTCTAAAAAAGTAATAATGATTAATACCATCCCTTGTTAATTATCCACCATTTACTAATCAAAGGCGCAGATTTGCTTTGATTACATAATTAAGCAAGGCTGTTTTGCTTCCCCAATTTTGGATACTGAATTGTTAGTAAAGTAGGCTCATTATTAAACTTATGAGCTACCATAGCCGTCCATATATCAGTCCAATTGATCACTTTGTATGGTGATTTCTAACATCCAAATCCTCAACAATTGCATTGTTTTATTCAACACATGCTAGTATGTCAAATTATGAGCATATTTAGCAAAGGAAATCAATGTCTAAAGAATACTATTAGCTTATATTAAATGCTTGTAAAAGATTTTGTACATTACCAAGACAAAAGACTAACACTTGGCTACGAAATCTGGAAAAAAAAGAAAAAATCATGTAAGGTATAGATTGTTAAAGAGAAAATTTTACTATTCTTTATGAGGTTTGAATATACATAACATTCTTTTTTCTATGGGCATAGGTATCCATGCAAAAAATCATAATTTAGATTGGCTTATATTTCAATCCTATTAACCCTTAAAGCCCTGAGGGTGTTTTCTATCAAAAACCACTTAGAACTATCACTTCTATTGTGTTCACTTAAGAAAAACCAAAAAAATTATGTTTTTTTCAAAATCCAACCATAGGATCTTGTACTTAACTTGTTTGAGAACATGTGGTAAAAATTTTGTCAAATTTGACCACATAGATTGCATGATATTTGCACCTAAAGTGAAGAAAATAAGTTTTTTTGCAACTTGCTTGACTAGATTTTTTGGCTTCGAATCTTTTTAACTAAAAATTTTTGCATTGTTAATTCTGATTTTATAAGGTTTTATGTTGAATAGTTGAGTTGAGAATCTAAGGAAAAAAATTCAACAAAAAAACACTTAATTTTCACTCATTAAAAAATTGGTAAGTAGAAGTAGGCTCAAGATTGAAGGAAAAACTAAATCATTAATAGCTCTAAGATGGAAATGACATACAATAATCCCAATGGTGAAATTGTTCTAGAAAGCAAATATAACCTTGTCTAAATATTTTTTTTGGAAAATTGTAAAAATTGCATTCACAAATGAATCCTATAAGTTATTTTTTCAAGAAGATGTTTAGATTGCCTGAAAAACTAAGATTGTCCATAACTTTCTCATAACTAGTCCAAATAGAATGAATCAAAGCTTCAAATGTAGACAAAAATATAAGATTTTAGGAAAAAAACTTTTTAACTTTTTAACTTTTTTCTGATTCTTTTGTACTACCTGTTGACTTTTATTTTTGGCTTATTGTGTCATAACTTTTTCTCCCAAGCACTAATTGATACAAAAATTATATATTCACAAGCTCTCGACAAACTCCACAACCTCAAAAAATCTCAAAAACATTCACTATATATTGAGACAATAGGAACCTACCCGGACCCAAATTGTCCCCCGAGGGAACAAATGGTCCTTTAGGGGTTAAAAATATAATCCATCCCACTACACATTTAAATTATTATTAAATGTATCTACATATCTTTCTTTATTTTTTTCTCATTTATCAATACTAATCTCTTTGTCATTCTTAACCCCCAAATGACAAAGAGGACAAAAAGTGTCCTCACACAATTTGAAGTCTATTTTAAAGTGTTGTAACTTTTGCATCCAAGGTCCAAATTCAATAAAATTTGTTGTGAAAGTTGTGTTATCCCCTCTAGTTTGTGTGGCAAATATTTCAAATCAATTGAAGATGTACTGAGTTTTAGGAGGCCAATTGAAGTTCATATTTTCAATTTGAGTTCACCAAACTGCATTTAGGGTTGCAACTTCGGGGGCTTGGATCTCTTTTGTAAAACATTCATTTTCAATAAAAATTTGTTGGATTTTGTTCCCCTTGAAGTCTAGTTATTGTGGTAAAATTTTCATGTGAATCCAAGTTGTTGTGAATGTTTGGGAGCAATTCGAAGTTCAACATCCTGGCATTTTGGAAGTAGAGTGAACTTTGGCGGACTATTTCTTCTTTATACAAAGTCCATTTTCAATAATTCTTTTTGGAAAAGTTGCACATACTAGTCAAGTTTGTGAGGCAAAAATCTCATGTCAATCCAAGAAGTAATGAGTGAGTGAGAAGCACTCTAGTAGGAGGAGGTTCAACCTTAGATGTGTTTTTAGATGTGTTTTTTGCAGCTTTTTCAACACCTCCAAGAAGTAATGAGTGAGTGAGCACTCTAGGAGGAGGAGGTTCAACCTTAGATGTGTTTTTAGATGTGTTTTTTGCAGCTTTTTCAACACCTCCAAGAAGTAATGAGTGAATGAGAAGCACTCTAGTAGTAGGAGGTTCAACCTTAGATGTGTTTTTAGATGTGTTTTCTGCAGCTTTTTCAACACCTCCAGATATCTGGTGTCAAATTGTCATTTTTCTTGCTATTTTTTGACATTTCAAAGTTGTTTTCTAGACACAATGAGTTGATTGAATGAAAAAAAAATTCACCAATGTGTTTGTATACTAGTTTTGAATCATTTTGTAGTTTCACCAATGTGTTTGTATACTAGTTTTGAATCATTTTGTAGTGTAAAGTTTTTCATTTGAGTAGGTTTAGAAAACAAATTTCACCTCCAAATGTAGCATCTATTTTTGACACTAAAACATTATGATCTTACAATCTATATGGCCAAATGACTTCAAATTTTATACATATCATCTAAAACATATACACTACAAGATTGTAGTGTTGAGATTTGTATAACTTGAAAATATCTAAACCTATAGAGCTTCAAAAGCAATGTTTTCAAACCCTGGATATTGAATGTCACTTTGGGGTTAACCCTTTTGAATTCAAAGAGTATTGAAATTAGAAGTGACCAAATTGTTTGAAACACATATATTGATACTTGTATGTGAAATATTTTAATCATTTAACCATATCATTAAACCATTTAAACACATTTCCTTAATAATTTTCAATGATTGAGGGATGCATCATAAATTTTATAATGTTTGTGTAAAGCATGTGAAAAATGTGAAAAATAAGATTCCTAGAGGTGCTTTGAATTAGTGAGTAAAATGAGGGAAATTTTCAAGAAGTGATTGTAAACCGTTTCCACATTGCATAAACTTAACAACTCAAATTGTGTGCACAATCTAAACTTCACCTCCTCTTTCCACATAGATTGTTTGGAAACAGGAGGTGAAATATGTACTATCTAAACTTCACCTCCTATTTCCAAATAGGTTTCCAGTTCCAAACAGATTTGGAGAGTTTTGTAAATCCAAATCGTGATTAGTTAGGTCACATCGTGCACGCAAACCCTAGCCACATCTGAACTTCAATACCCAATTCCACATAGATTTCCAAGCCAACTTGATGTGAACATAATTTCCAACCAACCACAGATCGGAAAGTGGCCTGGACCAATATCTACCTCTTGGATTGCACTTTTGTACCGATTGTTATCTTCCAGACTCGAAAAGATACCACAAACTTGCAATTGTACAAATACGCGACTCACAATAGAATTACGACTCACACAAAATGAAATAAGATATCAGAAGCTCTATCTCTGGTGACGGACAATGTAACATCATTAGGACGTGGTTCTCACATTCAGCACAAACTGCTAGGCACGGCATCTGTTGTCATTTGCGGCGAGAATGATGCTTCGATGACGGGAAACAGCGTGTGGATTATCACAATTGGAAACGCAGAGGGCAGAAGGACAATCCACTCTTCAAGCTTAAACCTGTGCAGATTCGAGCATTGTGCATATGAAACAGCCAGCAAGTTCTGATCATACACAGCATGACCCTGTTGTTCATTTAGCCCTAACCACTTTTTCACAACAAAGTCTTCACAAATTGTCATTGACAGTACAGTTCATGGGAACATAATGTGTATCATACAATCAAGGACGCTGAAAATCACATATTCCTGGATTAACATTGGTTCTGAAAGATGTTCGATACCCCCATCTAAGCTAAGTTATATCCAAAGATAACCTTGTTTACAGAAACAATTTGAATAGGAAAAAAAGACGATACCCAGAAACATTTCACCCCTCCATAGAAAACGGTCAGCGTTTGTAAGACTACATTCTCAGCTACAAATTTGAACAAACTTTCAAATCTTACAAAATACACAGGAAACATTTGTAAGAATGATATCGCCGGAAGGTACTCGGGCCTTCCCACTCCGCAGTCTACTCCTCGTTACTCTCAATGTACGGGGCAAAAAGGATGGAAGAATTTTGACCACCAAAGCCGAAAGAGTTGGACAAGGCCACCTTGATATCCAGTTGCTCTTTCTGTCCTCCAACGACCACCTTCATATCCTGCACAACCAAAGAAATATCTAGAAGTGAAACTATAAAAACTATAAAAACTATTATAGATGCGAAGTTCTGAACAAAGATATAAACAGACACTACAATGCAAATGATCAAAGATACAGGTTCAAAATATGCATGCACTTCAGCTAAATGAACCAGAAAAAGAAGCTTGTGGAGCAGAGCTTACCACATCACTCTCAGGATTTTCAAGATTGATAGTCGGGTGAATCCAGCCACTCCGTATGGCCTGCACATGTAAAATTCCAAAAATGAAATACGGAACATTGATCGAACCAGAAACACAACTTTCAACCGCCTTGGTCAAATAGAGGAAACTCCTGTGAAGTTCGGACGGCTGATCATGTATCAAGAACGTGAGTCGATCTTTAGAATGGCGTCAGAATTGCTTGCATAAAGACCTGAATAGTTGCGATAGCTTCCACGGCACCAGATGCACCAAGAAGATGGCCAAGCATTGACTTCGTTGAGTTGATTCGCAACTGCATGTGTCGGAACAGAACAATAATTTTAGTTTTAGAACGGAATGTGTGTAAGTAACCCCATAACCTACATTAACTTTAGCTAGAATACAGACCCATCATGTTGCTAAAGTAACGATTCTTGATCGAGTATAACTGTTCTCACTGCAACGTTGTCAATATTACATCGGAGAAGTCACAATCAATACTTACCCACACTTCATATGGGGAGCAATACTTTTGTACCTTATCATCGCTCAACATGACCTGAACTTAACACACTGAACAACTAGAGCATAGAAATCGCAGTCCAAGATTTTGACCATTTTACCTCTGGATTCTCTCCAAACGAGCGCATGAGAGCTTTATACTCCTGAAGATCACCAGCTTTAGTCGACGTTGCATGGGCGTTCACGTAATTGACCTCATGTCTGCTAACTCCTGCATCTGCAAGAGCCTTCTCTATACAAAGCAGTACACCTGCACCTGCAAAAATTCCTAGCTTTCAGTACAGAAAATTGATATAGAGCCTTCTATTCCATAGCTGCCAACGCTTTAGTACAAAATATCAGGTTCCACCAAAAGATGGATTTCTTTAATGCCAATTCTGCCTGTTGCGGTCAAACCGGACCTCTGTCATCCTCGGAATCGAAATATGTATCACCTACTGGGCATACTCTTCAGTTTTGTAATCAAGAACAAGTGATCGCCTGAAGCTTACCCTCAGGATGAGGTTCAGTCGTATGGTAAGCATCACACGAGAAGCTCCCTCCAAGAAATTCAGCGTAGATTTCTGCTCCGCGTTCCTACAACCCAAACAAACACCAAATTTCAGTGTCAAACTCTGACCATGAGAAACGCAGATAGACGAATCAAGTTAAATAGACACAAGCCAGTATTGAGCCCCTACCTTAGCGTGTTCCAGCTCCTCCAACAGAAGAACCCCTGCTCCCTCTCCCATAACAAATCCATCGCGATCCTACAAGACATCAAAAAAACATGAGTAAATAAAAAGATCCCTCTTTACAAAAGCATCTAACAATCACGTACATGGTAAAAACACTACGACAGTGCAGGGCAGTCGTCTCAATGGGCCTGTATATTTGAGATTGAGACATCGATTATAAGCTAACTTCCAATCTCAATGTTCGCAGCAGTTTTCAAAACTTATTATTTCAGGTAAAATGACCACGTAAAATGAATACCCCAACATTTTACTAATCCACAGATTTCTCAGACTTGGATAGTCATGCACCTTGTCCCAGGGACGAGAAGCTTTGGACGGATCATCATTGCGCTGAGACAATGCCCTGCAGGCGACGAAGCCTCCAAGGCCTGTCCACATTCATAACATTAGACAATCTGATTGTAGATGACAAACAGTGACCAGACTTCATAAAGAATTAGCTTGGATTCTGCTTAACATTTAAATTACAAAACTGATTTTTCTGAGCGGTTGTGCCCAAATGAAACAAAAATAACAAAATGAAAATATTGACATACTACTCCAAAAGGCATAAGAGGCTACAGAAAATCAGAAACGAAAATCAGAAACGAAAATCAGAAACTAAACATATGGCATTGTGAACGATTCCTAACAAGAAACGCAATTTGACGCTGAGCATTTCCGAAATTCTTTCTTACCAATTGGGATGACTGCAGCATCCGACCCGCCTGACAACATAATGTCCTGCACATAAAATAGTACATATTGCACTTAGATAGAGCTACCTCAAGGTCTGGTACAAACAAGGATAATAACAGTACGTGCAGGAATTTCTACAGCTTTGGAAAGGAGGTCAAGAAGCACTAGACATAAAACACTCGGTAAATCGGTAACTTACTGCTTCACCCCTGATGATATGGTTGGCAGCACTTAATATACAAAAATTGCTTGTTGCACAAGCTGTAGAAATGGAATAGTTGGGTCCCATCCAACCCTGCAACGAATAACATCTAACTACGTTAAAAGTAGAGAATGATACGCGGAGTAATGATTGTTAGTGAAAACACTATTACCAACATTAAGTATGGTAGCAAATGCCATGAGTA
This sequence comes from Climacium dendroides, assembly GCA_950106755.1. NCBI lineage: Eukaryota > Viridiplantae > Streptophyta > Bryopsida > Hypnales > Climaciaceae > Climacium > Climacium dendroides. The sequence goes on from OX467083.1 coordinate 22,083,864, forward strand.
GCACAAATCTCTATAGGTCACAGCAAATGACAGAACAAAATGGAAAAGGCAGAACTACATGCATCCAATCTAATCTATTGAATACCATCAATCACAACCTCATGCTTGCAAGAGAGTAATCTCAATCAGGCTATTCTTTGAAAAAACGAAAGGCTATCACAGAGTCTATCTAGGAAAAGATCAATGTGGGTGACGACTCCATATTATAAGATCTAATGGTACTTGATATTCAAAGTATAAGAGAATCACAGAATATACAATATTGGTTATGACACAGAAGATCACTAACCAAGTCCATGGCTAGCATAGCAGAGCCCATATTTGTCGTTGCAAATGGTACACAAAATGGGTTCATCTTGCGATATGATACCCTTAAAGCCTCGATAGCGTCATTGAAAATCTGCTTCCACAATTGCTGATGTTATGACCACATAGAACTCGCAGGCTCCATGGAACTACATGCCATGGGAACCCATATGATGCCTGCAACTCTTTGAGCAGCAACACTCATGACAAACAGTTCTCTGATTCGAGGATCTTATAATCCTCCGATCAAGCCACAGCAGATTATAAAACGAATTCCACAATTCTGAAAACTGAAAACTGCATTGGAACATGAGGTACATGCAAAGATAAGGGTTGTGCTTGGTATCGCAAGCAAGCATACTTCCCAAAAAAAATTGAGCTCCTACCTGATTGCAAGAGCAGCGGAAACAAAAAATTAGATACAAGAATTGCAACGGTACCTGCATGCCTCCCATGGCTGACCCAATGAGCACACCACATCTTGATTTATCTAACCCCTCCCCAATCTCCGTGAGTCCAGCATCGACTACAGCTTTTTTACCGGCAGTGAGCAGATAGAGCATGAAATTGTCCATCCGTCTTGCAAACTTTCTGGCAACCCAGCCATCTGATGAAAAGCCTTTGATTTCACCAGCTATTCTCTGCAACACAAAAGCAGGAAAGACGTTGAAATACAAATTTGGAAACCACTGCGATATTTTGCGTGGCAGAGATATATACCAATTAGAACAACATTTTAAAAAGCATATCGTACATTTGACTTCCCTGAAGTAAGACTTATACATACGATTTCAACCTGTCAGCACGATCCCCTGAAGTGACAAATGAAATGAACATGGGCAATCAATTTTTGATATCCTTTCAATTTAAATCAATTTCAGTTCTTAGTCAGATCCTGTGTAGCTTAAGCAAGCAAGCTAAATCCATAAGACATACTGAAATTCCGAGATGCAATGTGAGAGATCAAAAATCATTTAGAGAAGATCTTGAATATTATTACAGTTGGAAACTCCTTGCAATCGAAATTTTCTATCTCAGAGACACCACTCTTTCCATCCAAGAGGTTGGCATAAAAGGTGTTGGCATCGTGACCAAGACTGGAGACAACGCCCATCCCAGTAACAACCACCCTCCGAGGTTTTGTGGAAGTTTTCTTCGACTGAAAGGATTCTTTGACTGGTTGTACAGGGTTTGTGGCAACAGAAGAGGCCTTCCCTGTACAGAATCACGCAAATATTAGTAATAGCATCAAGAATTGTGAGTTTCTAGAAACTGGACGTTAAAGCATGGTATAAGACCAACGAAACCTATCATGCTGGCAGAAAGTTTTGAAATACATCTTCACTTCCCACTGTTGACCAATAATTCCTCAGAAAGATTCAGTGAAGGGCACTTTCTTGCAATGGGTGTTTTTTCATTTCTGCTGAAGAAGTTTTGGGATACCATTGTCATGACACGCGATGCAGATCAAGAACATGTGAGGTTACGGGCTGCCAAATAACAGGGTAGCGAGGCAGCACGTTGTGCCATTTAACAAATTAGAAAATAACGATAAAGAATTAGCAGAGAGAATCTTGCACCTGCTGAAGTTTTCACCGGTCTTCTAACAGACTGCACTGGCCTTGTCCTCAATGCTGGTAGCCCCGCTCCAAAAAAAGAAACATCTCCAACTAGAGACTCATTCTTGAAGCTATCATCTTCAGGCCAACTTTCGAAGGCAAGGTTTGAACCAAGACCAGATATACCAGATCCACAAGGTGCTCCCATGCACACATTCGAAAACGCACGAGACTGAATGTCGTCGGTCCTCACTGACCAGCTTGCTCCTGCTAAACGCTTTGAGCTGGCATTCCTCCTTCGAATCCTCCCCGAGGGTCTTCCCGAAGGTGCAGAGCTCACAGGATCATCTGCAAACCCAGTAACAGCACTGGACATGCAAGCTGCAAAGAGCCAAGTGCAGAGCGGGGAGGCGGCGCCTATCGTCATTGTTCAGGGAGAGTGGTTCAGTAATCGTCACTGCCTGCATACATAACAGTAATCATGTGAGAATCGTTTTCAGAACTCGGCGATCGAGGGTAAACTAAGGTAGCCTACTTCTAAAATCCCTGAGATCAAAGCTAAGAGGAGATTTGACTCGAGTCACAGGCATGAGGCGCAAGTTGACATAGTATACTAAAGAACTACCAAATTTCTCAGACACGATAGACGCCTCAATCCACTGTTTGAAAAGTGCACTTCGGTTGCGACGAAGCGGCAGCTTCTGCAGAAATGAAACGAACTACAGGGATTTGGAACCGTAGAGATCCTACTAGAACCAGAACGTTCTGGACAGGAACAATGCGGGATTCAGTAGCAATGTGCCAACTACATCCTATAACGTTGGAGCACCCTGCTAACAAGCAAGAACCTCCGCGAACATATGAAAGACGAACTTCATGAAAACAATTTCCAGAATCAAATACCATGATATTAAAACGATAAAGGAAACTCTGCGCTAAATAGCTAGGGGTCAGTCAAGAACGAAGTAAAAGGATTCAAATCGATATTGCAAACGACCTAGAAGAATTGATCCGAAAAAGCCACAAGTTGGTTTCAAAACCAAGAAAAGATAAGCGTATGTGTATCAGCTGGCAAAAACTGCGAGCGAGGCACAATATTATTTAAATAATTGAATATGAAAAGAATAAATTATATAATAAAGCATTACGACTTAAAGGCACGGGAGGACCAAAAGAAAATCAGTATCGTCCGAGAGAACGAATATGATATGAGGGAACGAATATGAGTAAAATGAAGCTGACGACATCTTTCTCAACCAAATACCAAACGACAGAAATACTTCTGCTCGACTCTTCAAATTATGAGTGAAATTGATAACATAGAGATTCGGTTATAAGAAACACACACCATAACATCATTTGTGCAACTTTTGAACAGTCAAACAGCAACCTTCCGCTAAGAGAAAGCAAGATTTCGAACTACCTAATATCAATCACAAACAAAAAGAAGAATATACCAAAAGTTCTACACGGAGAAAATGTTCCCATTCCGCTTCACCTCGGGGGCATGAGTAACCAGCTCGAGTTCCATATCGCATTCGACAAGTGCACTAAACCTAGACCAAAATTTTCAGAAGACCTACGCTGAAAAGAGTTTTAAACTCTCCACTTCGCGGCTGTGAGCACCACCCCTTGGAAGACAGCGCTGCGTTAACCGTCTGTCCTCAGAGTATCGTTATCCAATAGACAAGGCGCGAATATTTCTACTGAATTATGAGCCACAAGGAAACATACAGATTCAGTTTCAAGAAAAACTCGCAACGTAACATCACGTGCAGCTTCCCTCCACTATCACCAACTCTTCGCTAAGAGAATCGAACTACCTAATATCAATACAGAAGAACATACAAAACACCTCTACAGTCACGAAGATGTTCACATTTCGCCACACCTCAGTGCGATACGTCACTAGCTCGACTCAAATATCGCATTCAACATCGCATTCAACAAAACCGAAACCAAAATTCCTCAAAAACAACAAGCCGCTGACCAGAGTTTCCACCTCTCCACTCCACATTCTATCCCCAGCCAATCGAAATCCAATACTGGATGCGCTTAACATCATCTTGATCAACCACAACCCGGACTACACCAAAACTTCTGCTCGAATCTCCAAATTAAGAGATAAAACGATAACATAGAGACACAGTTCCAAGAAACAATCACAACGTAACATCACTGAACACCTCTCAATCAGACCAGCACCAAAGAGAAAGCACACAGCTCGTCGACGACTTCAAACAACCTAATCTCAATCCGGAGAAGCCAAAATACAAGACGCTCACATTTCCGAAGCTAGCTCCACTACCACCTCGCATTCGACCAAACACCAAAACTAAAACCAAAACATTCACACAACTCTCATCACTTCACGCTCCATTAACCAATCTGCCCCTGAAATGATGAAAATCCGTGCGGGAGATGCGCTCCACTGTCTCTACGCGATAAAACCGGACCTGGACCTGAAATTCAAATCGTTACGAGCAGCCAAAGCTGCGCACCATTCGCAATGCGCACATTCTTCTCCTTACCGAGAGAAAAGATTTCCAATCCTCACAGCTGCTGCGGCATTGTGGAAGAAGCGGCGGGCAACGATGCCCCGGAGGTCAGAAACCAAGACCTAGTGAGTAGCGGGACGAACCTGGTGGAGGGAGGCCGGGGGGTGTGCCTGTGTCAGAAGCGAAGAGTCTCTCACCCGTTATAGACGCCGGGGAAGAAAGACCATGGCCCAAGCAGTGAGAGGAGAGAGAAGATAGAAGAGCAGGGGGCGGGCTTGGGCGGAGAAGCCTAAGCGAATGAGGACCTGCGAAAAGCAACTCGGGATCATTTGCATGGACCGGTTATGCGTTCGACCGGTGCGTGGAAAACGTTTAGCACCTCCATCAGGGCCTGTTTGGAGAAAGACGGACTAAGCGATGGTGTGCCACCAATAGTGGCCAATAAAATAAGTGCACCCATACTCAACACTAGTAACAGTTAGCAATTGAGCATCCTTACTATTTACTATTGTAAAACTTAATTTCGATGTTGATCTTTAGGTCAAAATTGGATGAGTGATGTTTTTAAGTATTTTTCCTCTCCGAACATTAAGGGCTGCAAATACAATTGTTGCCATCAAATTTGAGGTTTTATGTGTGAAGTAATGTGTCCTATCACATACCGCGTCGTTTTTTTAAAAGCACTTTGTAGTAAGTGCACCACATTTTTATATGTTGTTTCATTCACAATGTATGATTTTATGATCATTTATAACATTACAATTATGAGTACATTATAAGAAATACTTCAAAGACTGATATCTAGACCTTTGAAAGTTATTTGGGATGCATATGTACTCATAAATTTATTCATTAGCATCCATGATACCTACTAGATTCCCATTTACGTCGATTCTACTAAACGCATGCAAGCCATGTACCATCTATGGCTCTTCGATGCCGCACACAAAGCGGCTCATTGGCATCCACGATACCTACTAGATTCCCATTTACGTCGACTCTACTAAACGCATGCAAGCCATGCACCATCTGTGGTTCTTCGATGCCGCATACGAGGGGGCTTGATGTGGAGGCTTGCCCTAAAGTCCTTTCGAAAAGGTCAATTAAACAAATCTTTGAGCAATCTCTTCAAAATAGCACACGGCTAAAACTCTCACATTTTAATTGTATACACTTTGTGTCATCAAAATGTAGGTTTTAGTAATATTTTTTAGTTCAAATGTAGAATTAGGATTTAGAGCAATGATGATTATGGTTGTGCATACTACATTCAAACTATTCATTCAACCATACATTATTTATCCCTACGAGTGTTTGAACTAAAGGTAGTATATATAATTTTAAATTTTATATTAAATAATTGAAACTCCTTCAAAATATCTAAATTATATTTGTAGGGTAATTTCATCATAAAATAATTCAAAAATCAAATGCCAATTTAGATGAAAAATTATTATTTTTTAATTTTATAATAAAAACAAAATTCTTGTGGGTGGTTTCTATTTTTAGCATCATGTCCTTTACTTATGGTATCATTGATTCATGTAGAACATTCTTTCTTTTTTCAATTAATATATTATATGATTTCTCTAAAGCACTCTAAAAAAATTCTTTAAAAAATTCTTTATAAATTCTCTAAATACGTTTTTAAAAAATGTATTAAATAATTGTAGCTCCCTCGAAATATTGAAATCATTGATTTCTGTATACTAAACATTTTTTTTTCTTTTGGTTGATATTTTATAAGATATATTTCTTGAAGCTTCTATGATGAATTTTAAGTAGATGAATTAATTCTAAAAATATCCATCATTCATTCAATGGATGGATGATTGTTTAGGAGACAAAACTAAATTCTCATTGCTTTAATTCATGTAAGTTCAATTGTTTTTTAAATAAAACCTAATAAGATTTCAATAAGAGAGATATAATAATAGCTTTATAAGATTTTAATCATGAAAATTAAAATAAATAAGATTTAATTAAGAAAATAAATAAGATTTAAATTTAAAAATATGGAGGTGAATTGCCTCAAATGTAGGATATGTATTTAGGGTGAAGTGATTCAGGAGAATTATAAGTAATTGAGATGGAGGTGCTAACTTGAGGTGGAGTGTTTGTTTTCATTATGCATTGTGTCCTCATTACTTATCATATTTAAGAAATTTATAGAAAGAAATGAAATTCATAGTGATGGCCATAAATGAAGCCATTGGTAGACAGATTCTCTCTAAAGGATGGATTTCATGAGAATAAATATACTCATAAAGCCATAATAAAATTATATTTTATTTACATAAATAAAACGTTAATTTTTTTAAAAAATATAGTAGTATGTTACAATTGACAAGCTCATTGCAACTTAGAAAATCATTTTTATTGGATCCAATGGAATTATGGCCTATAATAAATTATTAGGAATATACTTTTAACAAACAAATATGTACTTATACTAATAGAAACATGATCTACTTAGTCTAAAGAAATGACTACAAGAAGATCCATTGATAGTCCAATTTGTCATATGGGTCTCATTTTCTTTAGTTTACATGGACCACATCTCTAATAGTATTGGAACTAAAACGTCGTTAAAGATTGATAATATGCATAAAGACAAAGCCTCATAGTATGTTCATCCCGTTGTAAACAAAATCCTTCAAAATTGCACATCCAAAATCACTCATTTTGAGGTTACAACCAATCAAGCAATGGAGCTTTGTCTCACCTAGAATATAAAAATTGAATAAACCTACACAATGTAAGGCTATGTCATGTTCAATCATAAATATCCATCCATAGTTAAAGTTAGGCTATTTGCTTGTTTGTTTTGTTATGGTAAGATCTCTTGAACTGTACTTCCCCCAGTCATGTGCTTGGTACTTTTGGAAAGCCCTCGACAATCAAGGGTGCACAGACTTTGTTTCGTGGCATTTGGACTTATAATGTAAAAGTTATTGAATTTCAAAGTTTTTCTGAATTTGAAATGAAATTTAAAATTTACTTTTATTTACATTTCAGTTGTGATAACAGCACAAGGTACACTAGTAAGTCACTTTGAATTCATGAATGACTTTTTCCAAGCAAATGTAAAGATCCATCCATTAAATTAGGTTGTTTGTTTTGTTTTGTTTGTTACAGTTAGATCTCCTTGCCCGTGCATCCCCCGGTTGTGTTCTTGGAAACATTGAAAAGCTCTCTCTAAGGAGGGGTGCATGGACTTTGTTTCGTGATGTTCAAATTCACAACAAAAATATATTGAATTTTAAAGTTTTTATGGATTAGTAAATTAAAAAATTACTTTACTTTCACTTTTTATTTTGGTTGTAGCAATGGCACAAGGGACACTAGTAATCTAAGGTAGGAGCACTCAATGGCATCAGTGTATCCAATGGCATCACTTTCTAGATAAGGTAATGATTTTAGAATATAAATATAGGTCAGCTATAAATAACTTATTAGTGTGCCCTATGCCATTGCCACAATCAAAACAAAAGTAAAAATAATTTTCTAACTTTTTAGAACAAAAAATAACTCAAAAATGCATAACTTTTACACCGTACATCTGAACACCACAAAATCAAGCTGGTGCACCCCTCCTCACCGAGGGCTTTCCGATGGTACCAAGCACACGCCCAGTGGACACACGGTTCGGGAGATCTCAATGTGACAAACAAACAAAACAAACATCTTGTCTTAATGTATAGAAGACTAGTGTGCCCTGTGCCGTTGGCACAATCAAAACAAAAGTAAAACTAATTTTCTAATTTTTCAAGAACCAAAAACAACTAAAAAATGCATAACTTTCTCACCGTGAGTCGGAATGCCACGAAACAAAGCCTGTGCACCCCTCCTCGTTGAGAGCTTTCCGACAGTACCAAGATTGCGACCAAAATATAAGTAAAAGTAATTTTTTAATTTTCAAATCCAATAAATACTTCAAATTTCAATAACTTTCACACCGTATGTCCAAACACCATGAAACCAAGCTAGTGCACCCCTCCTTGCCGAGGGCTTTCTGATAGTACCAAGCACACAACCGGGGGACACACAGTTCGGGAGATCTCAACGTGACAAACAAACAAAACAAACATCCTGTCTTTGGTTAATAAGACAAGATTTTGGTCAATAAAAATAAGCTATCTACAGTTTATCTACACTAAATTATAGTGAAATTAGGTTGCCCCACACTAAATTCTCGACATTCTACACTATATAAATATGTATAGTTACTGTAGATGGATGCAATAATGTAGGAACCATGTGTGTTGCATGGGTTGGTGCACTGGTTCATGACTCGGGTTTAGAGAATTGCTTGTGCCTCCATCTGGACGAGTGGTGAGTCATGAGGTAACTTTCCTGAGTAAGGCAACCTAATTTCACTATTTAGTGTACATTTAAGTCTTGAAATGACTTTCATATGTAGAAAGTGACACCATTAGGCGCTCCTACCTTATAAATCTTTGCCAGGCATATGCAGTTGTTGTTTTAGCCTAAATCTTGAACACTGGCTTCAGTCACACTGCACAGAAACATGATCCACCTACTTACTCCATGACAGCATAATTTTCACAAGTAGGTGAACTATCCCTTGGTCCGGCTCAGTTCTGATCCAATACTGTTGATTTGGCTGCAAGTGTGGCCGCAAGTGTTGCTTGCCACCACTAGTCCTGGAAGGATGTGACCCCATGACCGGGCACAGAGGATTGCCCCATGAAAGGGTAAATGTAAAAATTGCCCCCTATTATGTACTGCTTAAAATTTAGTATTTCTTCATGCCTCCTAGCTCATTTGGGGTCCAATATTTTCTGCAAGGATAAAACACAGGGCAATATTTTGGTCAATCTTCCCTGGCCTTCATGACCAAGGTAGTCACCGAAATTACGTTTCTATTATTGGACCAATTTACTGGTGTATTTTTTTTCCTTTATTTAAAAATGAAGTCATCCATTGAACCTTTCAACCCTTAAGCATTTGGCTGACGACTACGGAAATCATCCCTTTCAGAACTGTATGACATCATCTACTTTTAAAAAAACAAAAGTGCTCGTTGGAGGTCAAACTATTGTGATGATCTCTCCTTTTTGCACAAAATTCCAAGGATGAATAATTGTGTCATTGTTCTACACATAAATATTCCTTGTCATTCATCAACTAAAAAATGGCCACTATGTCGGTTAAGGGTTAAGGGTTAAGGGATGCTATATACTTGAAGGTTGGGCCAATTTGTTGGGGTGTGATTGGATCAAAGGTTGAAATTCTCACTTGTAATTGGACTGTGCAATTAGCCACATAGAGAATGGCTTGATCTTTAGGTGTAAAGTGTCCCTAAGTCTACAATATACTTATAAGGCTAGAGAAGGTAAAGGACACATGTATTACATCCAAGTCCAACTATCCAAGCTAAATAAATCAAAATAAATTCCCTAGAACTCTCATTGATAATTTCTAAGTTCATTACCTACGTGAGTGTTCAATTTTTTCAAAGTTTCTTTGCTTGGCCTCTAGTGTAAAGTTATTCTAAGTAGCCCTTAAGGTACTTACAACTAAAATTGATTGAATAAGAATTTAAAAGTAGTTCTTTTATTTCATCGATAAAATATTTGTTAGGTAGCTAAAAAAATTATTTTTTTATAATTATTTTTTGGAAATATAGTTGAATAAATCCATGTGTAAATAGAAAGCTTGAATTGATTTTATTTTGATGAGTGAGATGAAAGATATGAAGAATTTTATATTGCAAGCATACAAGGCATCTCCAAACAAAATAAACATATGAAATTCAATTTTGAGCTCAATTTCCATTTCTTCTTTTAAAAAATAATTTTACATTGTGTGAATTTATTATAACAATATTTGTAGCTTCGAGATTGAAATATTTTTATTCAATGATAAAATTATTAACAATTTTGTTTTTTTGCAATCCAATGTCTCTTTCTACTAATATTTTTGAAGAAAAATATGATGATTTTTGTATGTAATCTATATGTTTGTATCCATATTCCATATTTATATCCATAACATGTATCCATATTTTGTATCGCATGTATATCCATATCTTTGAATGATTGCTTGTCATTACAACAATCAATGGCAATTATTTACTTTTTAATTTGAAAATCAATGGCATAAGAAGGGGGGATTTTTTTAAAATAGGGATCAATAGCTCTAGTTTTTTCAAAATAGCATGGGAGTCTTTAAATGCAATACCAAGTGTGATTGAATCTTTTTGTTATATTACATAGTGATCTTTTGGTGAAATTTGGTCAAAGGATATTGGACTTACATGTAAAAAAACAATCCTTTATTTAAAGTATACAGTTGAAGCTAGGTATATCCTTGAAAAAAACATTAGATCACATTTGGGAATTATTATCTTACAATCTAGTGGTTGAAATTACATGAAAATTTTAATAGTATATTGGTATTTATGGATAAGTTTGGTTACATATCAACTGTTTGGATTGTAAAAAACACTCATTTTTACAAAGTAATACCCTCTATCTCAAATTATTAAGGCAGTAAATTATTGAGGTCATTGTCATTGTCTCTTTTGAGCTCAAAAGTTCATTAATTATTTATTTGTGTTTTTATTTGGTTTAAAAGGAAAAAAAATTAGTTAACACCTCCTCCCCTTGTTACCCTCCCATCCCCCAATATATTTTTAAGGATCCCCCCTCCTACCCCTCATATATTTTTTCATATGAATTAGATGAATGGATTTGTTATGAAAAAGGTTTACAAAATCATATCAATATTATATTATATAAAAATATTTACCCTTCAGCCAATGTCACAATTCCAGATATTTGCTTTCCTTCTGCAGTTAAGAATGGTATATTTGATGATATTATAAGTGCTTGTATTATAAGTGTATATGTTATAGGCACCTTCAATGGTTGTAGAGTACCTACATATGTAGTAAGGTTTGCATTCCATATAGGATATATATGAGTAATTATGAGTATGAATATTCATATCTTCATATTTGTATTAGTATCTTCGTGTTTGTATCAATATCCAAATCTTTGTATTTGTATCCATATCTTCGTATTTCTATTAGTATCTTTGTGTTTGTATCAATATCCATATCTTTGTACTCATTTTGTATCTGGATCTTTTGTATTCATATTGTATCCGGATCTTAAGCTCAATCAACAACAGGGGATTTTTGAAGATCAATGGCAGGGAAGGAGGTCCATTTTTTCTTAAATAGAATTGACAGTGAGGGTTTTTTTGGTGAGGAGGGGAGCATCAATGCTAGGAGGACAATTATATTGCCTCTTTTGAGCTCATTGTAACACCCTCTATTTCAAATTCTACGTTTTGAGGGCCAATTTTCAATAATGTAGCCAAGGAACTACAAGGATTAAGTTGCAAATGTTCATTGACTTTCTATTTATATTTTAACATTTTTTATGAATGCCATTTTTTCTAATACCATAGCCAATGCAAACAATGAAGTTCATAGTTTATAAGGATCATACTTTGTTGATACTCCAATCAAAGTGGACAATGAAGTTCAATGTTTATAATTATCATGCTTTATGTTCAACTAATTGTAATGTTCAATGGAAGTGCCAATTTTGCAAATTAGCATCAATATTTTGTGTCTACTATTATTTTTTTGTATGAAGATAACATTAATATTGTATATCAATATAGGTTGAAAAATATTTGAGCCTCTCACCAATAATAATTAATTATAGCCTTCATTTAATTGGGCCAAATTAATAAATTAGCAAATCACAAGGTGCTATGAATTCAAACATATTTGAATAATAACCCTTCTTTAAATACTAATTGAATTTGGGGTGGAAATGGGGTATGAAATTTTATAAGGGATTTCTTCTTAGTAATTGGGTTAATTCTAGGTGTGCTCACCTAAAATCTTCAAGTGAAATGAACAAATTGTTTTGTTGTTATTTGGATCAAATCATAGTTTCAATATATATTTCTAATTAGTTATTTGATATTAATCCCAAAAATGAAGTATGCTATATCATGTTTTTATTCCATTTTAGAATCTAAATTTTTTTCATAAATTGAATGAATGATTATTGTTGCAAGTATTATATGTCAATTCTAAATTGCACAACATAGAGTGTATTTTAAAATAAAATTATAAAATTACATGTGATTGTATAAAGGCAATATGTAAAGGTAATGTATAAAGGTAATATATAAAGGCAATGTATAAAAATATACATTGAAAAAGCTTAAGGAGTAAAAATATTCTTTTTTAAACCATTAAAATCTAATTTGAGATTTTTCACTTCAAAGTATAATTAAAAAAATCCAAATTTTAAAAAAAGATTAATGAATTTAGAAAATAGAATTTTTTTTAACTATCAAAAGTTACACTAAAAAATTAGAAATTATCTCAATATAGTTTTCAATGACATTTCTAAATTTAATAAGCATGATGCACTCCAACAAAGCACCATTTGGATGTAAAGTTCCCAATTTCAAGAACTTTTAAATTTCTTTGAATTTTCTTTTTTAAAGGGGGTATTTGGTTGGGTGGACCTATTTTCCCCCAAATTATACTCTAAATCAAGTTTAATATGTATTAATTATGGATATTTTTAAAGTTTAGCATAACTTTTTTTTAATATATTGTGATAAATCCTTGTATAATGGAGCATGCAAATATACACCTTTACACTATATTCTAATGCTAATTTTCAAAGTTAAAAATTTTAATTTTTTGATAAGTACATGTAGACAAATAGTAATTGAAGTTTAAAAGTCTTTGGTGGATAAATGCGAATTATGTAAAATTTTGTACACAACCAAATTAAAAGTAATTAAAATATGTATTTAAAAATTATAATTGTAAGATGAGAATATTTTCTAAACTTTCTAATTTATAACTCATGCACATAAAATTTTCATCCATATATATAGTCAATTGTATGTAAATGCACTAGTATATTATTTACTGTATAAACATATTTATTTCTAAGCCACCTCAACAATTGCCTTAAATCCTTATCTTAAAACAAGTTAGCATATTTTTAAAGCATCTTTCCAATCCTAAATGACATTCAAGAATGAAGTCAAGGAATGAGGAGGTGGGGATGATGTAAAGAAAAAAAAATTCCAATTTTCTAATGTCTAAAGTAGACTATCTAAAAAGGGCATTGGAGAGTTTCGAAAAAGATTTTTTTAAAGACAACCTTACCTCAACTATGCAATACTAGAACATGAGAAGTGATGACGGCAAATGAATAATCAAACTCAAGGTGATTCCAAGGTTTTGAAGAGGACAAGCCACAATTTTAGGATTACAATAGGTCATGTAAGATATCTCTATAAAATTATGAAAGCTTGTTTTCATTTCATTCCTAAGATGATTTAGGAAAAAATGAAGGTTTTATGATTCAAAGAGTTACCTAATATATCCCATTGAAACCTTAAAATCTTTTATTCTTATTTTAAAAACCCTAGAATCACCTCTTATCTTATCCCCATTTCTTCACAATTCAACACTGATATATAATCAAGACAAAGGAATGAGGAGTTGGATGGCAAATGCATTTGGTTCCTATCTACTTTGTCCCTTGTGTACACAAGTTTAAAGTTGTTTTCTTTTCATTAGGGATTAAGATTAGTTCATTTTGATGATATTTTCAAAGCCTTTTTTGTTGAATAGAAAGGTTTTGTGGCTTTCTAGCATCAATTTGGAAAAGAAACAAGTTGTGATTAGAAATTTATATTAATTCTTTGAATTATCTAAACTTTTAGGCAACTTCAATAAATACATTAAAATTTCAAAAAAAAAATTCTTTTGTAGAATAGATCTAGTGCTAAAATGAAAAAATTTAAATATTCTATAAAGATGATTGAGGTAAAAATTATGAAGAATTTTTTTAATCAACTGAATCAAGAAATGTTATAGAGAGAAATCACATGGTCTATTTAAAACCTTATAGCCTTTTAGATGCTAAAGATTTAGTCTAAGTTGATATTTGGATACAAGATTTTGTAATAAGAAGTTATAAGAGAGATAAAACAAATTTTATCCACTTCACTTTGTTTTCAACAAGTGTTGTTTTATGGCACTTTTGCTTAAAAAGCATAAATAATTTAAATTGGGGTTAGCAAGATGCCATTCTTTTGATAATACATTAGGTAATATCAATAGTATTTCTAGAAATAAAAGTATGGGAATGCTTCTATATGCACTTAGGAAACTAAAGATAAGTACTCCTAAATTTGGGGGTTACCTATTTCTTCTTTAAAAAGTTAAAATGTACATATTCTGAATTTGAAAGCTTAGGTAGGTTTTATTAATGTTTATTTGGACAATTTAAGTGTAAATAGTGGATATTTAAAGATGTTACATTTTATATTGATTTATGCTAGCAATGAATGCCAAAATTATTGTTACCTACAAAAATGTGTTATAATTTTTTTAATTCTATGGAAATTGACACCATGAAGTAATATTTCAACCTCCTACACTAATTTAATTATTTTCCAAATACTGTGAACTTGGTATATTAGTTTCATATGTACTATTGTTTCATAGAATACTATTGTATTTTAAAACTTCAAAATGAGTGATATCAATTGACCTACCACTCTCACTACCACTAAAGCACCAATAAATAGTGTAGGAGTGGTGCTAAAGGCCCATATAGGCACTAGCTTAGTGCCCATATGGGCCTTGGGCACCATGCTTTATACAATTCTTTGATATTTAAATACTTCTTCTCAACTAATGTGCTTTCAACTCACCTTTACTTAGTACTAGACTTTACTTTCACAATCACTCTTAATATTTATTTGTTTTGTAGCCACAAGGTCTTTGCCAATTGTTTGCATCACTCCCATTTTGTATTGAGTTTTAAAATAATATAATTTTGAAAAATGTGCATTTTTTTGGCATTTGAATATTGAAAGAAAGATGGTACCAATGAAGAATCAATGGTTGCAAATGTGATTTCTATAGAAGAAATAACACTAGTATTACCTCCTCTTTGTCCTTAGTTTTCAAAGGTGTAACATTTAAAATAGGGACATCCAAAGGCACCTATCCATTTGATGAGATGCTCTCATTATGTGCACCTCCTACATCAATATGAACCTATTTGTTGAAGAAATGATTTTGGAACATTTATAAAAAAAATTGATTCTTCATAATTTTTATATAGGATATTCAAATGATTATTTTTTTGATAAATTGAATCTCCTTTCATTTGCCAATTACAATATGTAATATTGAACTAGTTTAATAATATAATATATACCCAATAAAAAAAGTGGCAATTTTAGGTATACCTATCTTACATTTGTTGGACCAAGTTGTCACTTCCAATTGCTAGCAAAGTCAGTTATGTAATAATAGAAAATGTACTATACATAGCAAAAAACTAGTGGCTTTAAATGTATCTACCTTACATGTGCTAGACTACGCCATCACTTTCATTTGTTGGTAAAGTTAGTCATCTAATAATAGAAGATGTACATAGCAAAAAAATAGTAGTTTTAAGTGTACCTAGCTACCTTCCATGTACTAAACCATGTTGTCACTTCCAATAGCTGGCAGGTCAGTCATCCAATAAGAAAAAACGTATAGGGGAGAAAAATAGAGGTGTACCTACCTTACACGTACTAGACCATGTTGTCACTTTCAACCGGGCTTTCAACAGTTGGCAGGTCAATCATCTAATAATAGAAGATGTACATAGTAGAAAAGTAGTGGTGTACCTACCTTACATGTGCTGGAGATGTAGTTTCTTCCATGTGTTAACAAAGCCAGTCAATTACACTACTGACAAGACAAAGCAAATGTCGATCTCCTACTTGTCAACAAAAGATAAACACTAGACTTTGCCAGCATGATTTTAGAAACAAGTACATGATTCAAGGAGTTTTTATTGGGTGAGAATTTTGCTGATTGTAGTAAAAGTAGAGGTTTTAGGTGTACCTCCTTACATAGTTACATAAGCTAAACCATGTAGTTACTTCCATGTGCTAATAAGGCTAGTCAATTACATGAGTGCCAAAACAAAGCATATATTGATTTCCTTCTAGTTAGCAAAAGATAAGCACTAGACTTTGTCAATATGATTTTAGGAAGGAGTGCATCATTGAAGGGGGGTTTGTTGGTTGAGAATTTTGTCAACTCTAGTAATTGGCTTTGACTTACAAAAATGATCACCATTATTTTGCTACTTGCTCTACTTCATATTGAAAATATTAGTTTAGTTCCAAATTGGACTTATAACTTATCCTTACAATGTATTGTTGGAAGCTTTCGAATACATTAATATTAGATTGAAAATACTTTACCGGTGTATGTATCTCTTAGTTTCATTAGCAGCTTATCAAAACATATCAATTTTACCAAAGAACAATATAAGATGACTGACTATGCTAACAAAACTTTTATCATGTGCCATTCCTACATTGGATGAGATCCACTTGAATTCTTAGAGGATTTGCATTTTGGCACTAAAAGAGATAATAGCCCTCTCCGATATGCTTTTTATGTGATTTGAAATGTTACTTTAGAGCATTAATTATACTTTCTTTAAATGCAAGTGTATTACATATCTTCAAATTATCCTTTTAGATGGATTTTAAGAGCATCTTAAGAGAATCATTTTTAGCATGTGACCTGCATTATAGGAAGTTTTTTTAAATTGAAAAATATTGTTATGTTTGCAAAAAATGAATAAAATGAAGTTAGTGGATCAAACAATGTTATATTACTTAGAATATTATAATATAATTAAGTAAGGTGTATTTTGGTTGATGCAAGCATGATGTAACCTTAAATGAAGATAAAAACATTCTTAACAAATAATGATGCATAGAATTATAAATAAACTATTAGGGCCAAACCAACACTATGTGACTACTATACACAAATGATCTTTTGAATAGGATTTTGTTAAAAGTACTAAGAGTATGTGCAAGTTGCCCCAAATGCTTCCCAAAATCTCATTTGTTGATAGAACATTTTTTTTTCTTATTTCCTAATTTTTTTGAAATTTAAAGGTTGGTAGTAGATATATCTCATTTTGCCATATCATTGTTATTTTATGTTGCATATAACTAAATAAATCTTAACTTTGACCAATTTACCTTCATTTGGTGCTCCACTTGCAATGAATGAACCTTCAAGTTTAATATTCTCTACATTCTATGAAGAATTAGTCAAGAGAGCGTGGATAGTATTAAAATTACTAAGATACTATCTGCAATAGAGTAAAATTAGATGAACGATAATTTAGTGAAATCATGTTGCATCAATCAATTTATAACTAGTCTCAACTAGAAGCAACATTGTGCTCTCCCATGTCCACTAATTCAAGAAACATTGAACTAGCTCCAGATTACAAATCACGAAGTACAAAATTCTATGCAAATGAGGGCCTGTAGAAACCTTCAAGAGCTGGTAAGGAGGCTCACATAGAACAGGGCGTAAGGGATGACAATCCTCTCCCTCTCAACTAAAGAACACTTGACAATATGAAGGCTCTGCTATCCAGCTTTGCATTCCTCAACCCTTCGTAAGCTTTGTAAAAGAAATTCTCTGCAGTACCGAGAACTCGGTACTCTAAATCCTAAACCATTTCCTACTCTAATAGCAAAGGGAAGATGATGCAGGAAACAGTGATAACCTTATATCTTCAAATTTCAAAAACATCAAATTACCTTCACTCTACAGTTCAAATCTCGGGAACATGTCTGAATGCTCAAGCAGGGGGATCAGGTTGGTCCTCAGAATTTGCATGCTTCAGCAATCCAATGTTGAGCACGAATGAAGTTGCAGGGACCGAGTCGTACTTGATAGTTTCTCCTCAGATTTGTTGAATGTCTCTCATGTTATACACCGCGGATCTTGTTATGAATCTCTGCCTCTGAAGTTCACGTTGAAAAAATAGGAGTTGTCGCAGATTTTTCGACGACGCATGCTCCCTCACATGCTGTATGAAAAAAAATGGATACAGACTTTGATAACTGAAATCTGCTTCACACAACGACTCGCATTGTAAGACGCACTCCAAAAATGAAGTTTCAAATATAGATTCAATAAGCATTGAAACGTTTGCATAAAACACAGACTACCAAACAACTATTTCCTTTACTACCAGTTCAACAATAGTTGGAACCCTTATAATGAAAAAATGGCATTTACCCCATAAAGAAGTGATGGCTACACCGAGAATCTGAGCTCTACAGTCACACTCGGAAAACTATGAAACTTTGGCCAGGTACATGGTCGACTGATACACTTCCCCAGGATAGGAAACATCCCAAATATTCTATTGACAGATTCTATCCTTCGGAGTCTGTTGCATTATTCTATAAAAAAATGCCGAACTAAAAGGTGTAAGTTCAGGGACACCCCAAATCGCCAGGGATCCCAAGGTCACACATGATCAGATGTTCATCCTCTTAAGGAAGAAGGAATTCTACGACGTCTACTGATAAGACTATGATCTTCGTAACTTTGCATACGGTATCCAAATAACAAGTTTTTAGTTATGTTGGAATCCTCTCTCAATTGCCAACTAGAACATATAGAGTTTTGACTAGTTTACTTATTTACAGTAGGAACAATGTTCAACAACAAATGTGGTGCCTTTTGGTGTCCCTACTACCTTAGTCAATGAACTTTGGTAGAATGGAGTCGACATCAAAGGGATGCTTACGAGCTCTTTGAATTACATCCTTAAAGTCTCACTCGATTTCCAATTTTTTTTGCAAAAGGGTGCTGAAACTGGAACTGGCATTTGGTCGTGGCTGCCAGCCATATGAGGCTAGGGGGAAAAAAAAGGACAAAAAAAAGAGGGTGAAACTTGGCACTTGAAAGTAAGTCTCAAATTTTAATTCTCTTAAAGCTTGGAGGTTCTAGCGAAAAAGGAAACCAACTCACTTCCAAGTCCCATTTAAAGCACCAAGGAAAGAAGAACTTGGAAGTGGCACTCTAGGGAAAGTGAAACTCGGATCTTGGATGTAACTGAGAGAGTCCCTTAATAAAACACAGAGCTATGAGATGTAAGTTACCCTATGAACTTCGGCAGATTGAATAATAAGCACTCCCTCGCAGGCTGACAAAGCAACGACTCGGCCACATTAACTTAACAGCAGATGTTGCTATTTCAGCTATCATAGCCCCGTCCTCTGTTTTAGAAGAGTACGTCACACACCCTCATTCACTTTGTACTCAACGAATATAACCCGTTGCTCACTAGTTTACTCTTGCAGCTATTTTCATCCGCGGAATAGGCTGCATGAGTATTGCACAACAGTTTGCTACACCATGTGGTGAGCACATGTCACCACCTCATCACTCTTCGACTCAGAGTGACGTACACTCACTATAAGCTCTAGCATAACCCTTGCAATACTCAATTTACATCGATGAAGATGTAGCACACCTCCGCTTTAGAAGAGTATGCCACACATCCTCATTTGCTTTGTACTCAACAAATACCAGCAGCACACTCTACATTTGCTGCTATTTTCACGAGCGACTATGCAGATAAATCGAGTATTGCAGACAATGTGCAACACCTGCGCTGAGCAAATGTCACGACCGCATCACTCTCGAATTCAATGTGACATGCACCCACTGCAAGTTGTAGCGTATTGCACACCTAATACTCACACAACACTCAAACAACACTCACACCATACTCACAATACTCAATAAAAATGCAAACCAAAACCAGCACTGTAAAACAGAGATTCTTCCAAGCGCCACCGACAGACATACCTCAGAAGTGCTGCCGTGAAGAAGCGGACAGATCGGGACAAAACCTCTGCGGCTCATCCACCACATACTTCTCATCAGCTTCCCGACCACCGTGAAGACGGTTCGTATTATTATTATTATCACTATTATTATTATAAGCGGAATAGTTGAACACCAACGTCGACTTCCGCCGTGAATAGCGAGAGCGCGACCTCAGCATGGATTTAATCTTCTTCACCACCTTTTTCGCTAACGTCGCGGTCATACCACTTCCACTGAGCTTCTTACTCTTCTCCTCCCGCATCCTCTCCTCCCTGCTCTTGCAAATGGACACCGCCAGCAGACTGTAATCCTTCTCCGCGAATGACATTGTGGGTATAATGACCTCTCTCTCCACACAAACGGATCCTACCAAACTAAAGAGCGAAATCCTTAAACCCTACACACTGATCTCATGCTCCTTCTTGAAGTGCAACCCACCAAGGGGTGGTGTCGGGAGAGACAATGCAAGGCGGCAATGTACATTCCGTTTCGAAGGTGAGCGGCGTGGTCTCTAGTAAGCCTCAACTTGCGTTTGCAGAAACTTGAGCTGCAACAACAATAATAATGTGACAGAAAGTGAAGCACGGAAAGTTGTACTAGTCTAAATGCATCGGGCGGGCTCGTACACAGGAATCCGGGGAGATACTCTTCTGGCTTTTGGAACTGAAGAAGCAGCAGAATCGGGAGTGCTAGCTGTCGAAATCTTTCTATGGCAAAACTGAAAATTTAATAAGTGTGTTGCAATCCCGGTGACGAGGTGGGGTGATCTTCATCTTCACCTGCTACTTGCCTCCTGAAGTAATAAATTGGAGAGTTGTAAGTCAACAGCCTGCAGTTAGGCCAGGGTGAATTGACCCCCTCATTGCCCCGTTGGGAGAACACTGGAGTTTTATATGTGCAACACATGAAAAAATTTGGAAGTTCTGAATTCATATTTGCAACTAGAGGCCCCAAATTAGATTGTGTAGATGAAGAAATATAAAAATACGCAAAACAGGGGGCAAATTTTGCAGATTCTCCCTTGGCTGGGGCCATGAGGGGGTCAATTCTCCCTGGCCCCTGCAGTTACAGTTGGTTGAAGCTACAGTTGCGCCATTGCCGCCGTTGCTGCCATCGCTGAAGTGCTGGATGGCGCTTTCCTTGAAAAAGACGAGGGATTCGTGGCTTGGCCGTTTTTTCTGTTTCACGCTGGGTTTCCTTTTGGGAAAGACGATTCAGTTTCACCGACTTTGGGAACGGTGGGTAAGGTATGTCTGGTAACTGAACGCGTGGAAGTCGTAAGGAATTTTTGTCATCTGTCAAAGGGTTGCAAGGGTTTTAGAGTTTAGCAAGGGTTGAGGGTTTAGGGCAGTCGTCCTTCTTTTCCTCTACCCCTCAAATGGAACCAGTTTTCAATTACGGGGAGTCCGGATATCTTCTTTATGTTTTTTACTCTATATAGAAATTTTGTAGATTTTTTCAATGGTTTTTTGCAGATGTTTTCAAATTGCAACCGGATTTTTTTCCCAATTCTACTAGCTAACTTTGGATTAATCATTGGTTTTCTCAAACCATTGAGTTTAGGGGTTTAGGGATCTCTCTTAGTGATTAGGGATTTATAGTGTCCTAAAATTCCAAGAAGTGTTTATGTTTGGCAAAATTTAGCGCAAGTTCTACCAATATCATTTAGAATTGTAAAGCTATAAATACCATAATGTTAAATCATATATATCCTAACTATTTAAACTAAACAAACAAAATGAGATTTAGAGGACTTGTAGCTCAAGGCCAAGGAAGGCAAGGTTGGAGTCCTCCATCATTATCCAACCATGAGTTGCACCAATTAACATTTGGACAATCTACCATTGTGGCTAGTTTATTGTTAGATTTTTCTTGTAAGAATGATGCCTCCTTGGCAAGCACAAGAATATAATCGCTCCATTTATGGTTTGAAATAGACTAGGTTGGACAAGAGGATTAATATTTTAAATGAAAAAATCATACATCTAAATACTTTGGCAAGAAGTCAAGGCCCATCATTATTACAAAAGAGAACCCGAACCAACAAGAATTAGTTTTTTCAGACATTTTCAGTATAGTTGTGTTGATTCAAATATTTTGAGTTGGTTGGGACGTCTTGATTTGGGCCCTATTTTCTACTAGTACATGAGTATAGTGTGTTGGTCATAGAATTTGAAGTGGTCTTGCTATATTTTATAGATGACAAGTGTGTGGTGGTAGTCACCAAAATTCCAAGGCTTGCCAAGCATTATAGCCATGCATGGTGTACAACAGTGAGAATGGTTGTAAAAAATTGAATTTTTTGAACTGTAAATGGGTGGGAAAATGGAAATTGTATTCACTACAAAAAAAAAATGGATGTTCATTCCAACATAGGTTAAGCATAGTTTTGTTTATAAGTAGGGTTGGTTAGGATGTTTAATTCATACACGTTTCAACATAGTTCTATCAATTATACCATGTGGGATGAATGTCCTTATGAATGTCACATGTTAGTTGAGATCAACTGCCACATCGGAACATGTTTTTTTTTTAAATTTTGATTATTAATAACCAAAAATTTTATCATTTTTTGAACTTGGCTGTCACGTAGGCAAAATTTACCATGCAAGCAAAGTTGCTACATCAACAAACCCTACCCACAAAACTCATTGATGCTAAATAATTAATTAAAGTATACACAATTGATCCTCCATGTCAAAATTTAGGATAAAATATTTATTCAACTGTGAACATCCTTTACTTTGATGTTTGAAGAGGTGAGAACAAACACTCTTTATACATGCATGTGATAGGAGGTTGAACAACCCATGTGGGATATGGAAATTAGGATTAGTAAGAGCTCAAATGCTTATAAGTCAAAAGTAGGAATTGTACTTAAAGTAGAATTTCAACTTTCATTTAGGGAGTAAAGAATAATTTTCTTCAAATTTTTTTAACCTAAGTTAATGTGGAAAATCAAGCTAAATTTCATCTTCAAAAATCTATTTGAGATTTTTAGAATTCAATCAAAAGTTATGGACAAATTTCAAAAAGGGTTTGAAAGAGATATTTGCTTTCACAATTTCAAACATCCTCTCTAAAATTTGTTTATAACTTTTGGTTGGAGGCTTGAAATATCAAACGGATTTTGAAGATGAAAATTGTCTTCATTTCACAAGTTTTTAAATTCAATTTTTTTTGAAAAAAGTTATTCTACTATGCCAAAATGAGGTCTTAATTTCTTTGCACACAATTCATAATTGGACTTTCTTTTGCACACAATTCCTACGTTTTGACACACTCCACAGTACTTTGCACACAATTCTTAATTGGAATTTATTTTGAACATTTCCATAACAATAGACATTTTCATTTTTAACAACATCTTGGTTTTTTAATTTTTCTTGAAAATTCAAAAAAAATTCTTATTCATTTAATTTAGTTTTTGGCTTATTTTTAAATAATTATTTTCACCAACCTTGCCTTATTATCACGGTATGTAGGAAAATGAAAATGATATTTAGAAGATTGCCAAATCAATTGAGTAAATTTTTTTGGGTCAAATGAACACAATTATATTGATTGACATATTATAAATAATATGTTTAAGCAATCTATATTGAATTTCAAAACTAGTCATGTCCTATTTCCATTTTTTAGTAGTGTATTTTTTACCCTCTATTAAAATGAATAAGAATTTTTTACCCTCTTATTAAAATGACTAAGAATTACCCTTGAAATTCAAAAAAATGGAAACCCTTGAAATTGAGAATTAAAATGTTGCCTTTTGTAGATTGTGTTGCTATTGTAGCTAAGTTAAGCTAATAAAAGAGTTAATCTATCATTTTTCAACAAATCCACTCGGGGATGTATTAAAAATGATTTATTTCCAATACTAACTAGATGTAGACTATAAGGCCAACTTTAAATGTCACCTAGTAGTTCTAAAGAACATTATAGATGTACCAAAAAATTTGCCAAGAAGATAGAAAATACTGCATAGGTAGTGCTTTAACCCTTTAAGTACTAAGAATTCATGATTTTAAGTTGCATACTTTGATGGTTTATATTGTAGAACATATAATGTAAATAATTTTTTTTATTATATCATTAGCTTGAGTGAAGAACATTGCATGCATTGGTTTAAGTAAAAATTTATTAAAATAAATTTTAAAAATCTATATAAACTCTTCAAAATTGCTTAAAATACGTGAGGCCCAATTTGGGCTTCTTAGTCATTAAAGGGTTAAGTGGATCCTATACTCTCCCCTACTACTTTTAATATGTAGGCTAGTTTGTTTGTTGTTACCTTAGCGGCAAATGCTAAGATATGTATGCACAAAACCATTGACATTAATTTAATGATTTATTATTAGAAGATGATCTGATAATAATGCAATGCTCCACGGTTATGGTCATGGTTGTCATACTGTACTGGACAAGTTACTATTCATTTTTTGTCCTGTAGGACGAGTTACTATTCATCAAATGTACTTGAGAGGTACATTTGATGAATAGTAACTCGTCCTACAGGACAAAAAATGAATAGTAACTTGTCCAATATGACAACCATGGTCATGGTTTGTCCAAGTACTTTCAAAAGGTTGCAGAAATCGGCATTTCTATAGTCTCAAGCTTCGTTTAAGATATGAGAACATTTAGCACAATTTCTATCATGAATTCTTGCTTGAAAAATTACTTAACTACACATCTAAAGCTTGTAGTTGGCATGAAGGCACGATCATTGTATACCTTGTTCAACCTTCCTTATGATGCATCTTACCAAAGATGGAAGAGTGATAAGCATGCTTGTGATAATGCTTAGGCTAATGCAATCACTCAATGTACTATTGTTGATATTTTTGTATTACAACAAGATTATCTTGAACCTTAGTACAATAGTCATACTTTCATTTCAAAAAATACTTCTCTTTAATAATTTTGAACAACAATATAGAATTTGTTAGCTTTTTTTATTGTTGAATTGCTAGTAGGTCATGTAAGCTAGTCATTATTTAGGATGAGTGCCATGTAGCTAGGATCCTTAATCCTTTGTTTATATGCTTCAATATTTTGCCAACTATTTCTAAAAATTGTAAAGAGAGATCTTGATAGTGTTTCTAGATTTTTTTTATTAGTTAAAGTCTTTATCTCTAGCAATAGTTTTTTGGAAAAAGAAGTTGTCACCTAATTTTGTTTGTTGCAATGCTTAGAATAGCCTTGTAGGTAGATATTTGCTTCTCAATTTAACATTGTTGCTAGATGGATATGTCCCCTTAAATTAAAATATCACTGGAGTATTGGTGCAATAAATAATATTGAAGCCATCTGGGCTTCAAAATATGTAAGTTTAAGAAAATCATTGTATGAAACCATTTGCACAACTAGAAAAGTAAAATCAAACATGGAAAGGCACAAAATTTAAAGCAAATATTGTTGGTGCATTTAGTGGTGAAAGTGACCTTCTTCATCCATCCAAATACTTTCACTCATAAAAAATCATTCATAGATCAATTGACTCGGGATGAAATAAACTTCATTCATCTCTCACTTGGAACCTCTATGCTAGATACTAGCATTTCATCAATGTGCCTATCTCTTAATGTTGCTATTCATACCTATTTCTTTGATTTGCAAATCAATAAGTATAGATCAACTTCATTACCTGCCCTAACACATCTACAAAACTCCATTAGGCCATTACCTATGATAGTTTGTAAATCACAATTGGAAAACTTCTCGTTTATCAATGAGAAAGATCATTCAATTTAATTAAGATTTAGAAGAGGATTATAAGGAATTCCCGCATTATTTGGTATTATAGATTTCCTATTCAAATCATTTTTTGTTCATTCATTGTTATCTTTATTGTGTCTTTTGATTATATATTCTTTATCCTTGCAACTGTTCTAATGCATTCTTTCATTGCAATTAACTTGTAGGTTTTATGAAGCTTGATAATGCTTGATATATATGTTTGTATGCATCCAAGACCTACCAATGAACAATCTTGTTTTTCATTGAGCTTCCCTTGCTTGAGAACCCTAATGGGATTTCTTTGCTTCATAGATGGAATGCCAAATAAGAAATATTGTAAAACAACTTGTTATAGAGAAAAGACCTATTTTGGACACCTTGGAAATTTTTAATAAATGAGAATTTGGGTACAATACATTGGATTCAATTAGTATACACAATCAATGTTGTAAGTGATAATAATGCAATGATTAGTGACTATATTAAGAACTTCTATCTTTTGAGTTTAAATTCATTACATAAGGATATTTTTTTAGGTTTTTATATTGTGATCATGTTAGGAAATATTTTCATTGCTTTAGGTGAGTAAATTGGCAATTATGGATATACTTTTGTTTGGTCTAAAGACTTTTTGGGGCCATGATGGGCAACACACTTCAAAAATTCATAACAAATTTTTACTTTTAGTAAAAAAAAAAAAATTCAATTGCTCTCTCCATTCTCACATTCTAAGTGAATCTAAAATCTCCTTTTGACCACCAAAAAGACCTCAGCGAAAAAAAATTCAATATAATGCTGAATTGCTTATTTGTGCGATTTTAAGTGTAGTCACCTTATTTGCCGCAATTCCCTCTTCATCGGCCATTGCCCTAAACCCTAATCCACCCGCTAAAATGAAGGTACACTAAATTGCCGGGCTTCCATGGACATGCAAACACCGTATCCCGAGCAATTCAAAAGCATCCTCTCCTTCGAGCCCTGGCTATGGATCGTGTATTCTTCAACTGCGACAGCCGCTTCGGATTTCGTGCAACAAACGAGGTATGGTGTCACATAATTTGAGCATTCTGTCAATGGATTTGTGATGATATCCTCAAAAAATTACACCAAGTGCATTCATTATCGAGCATCTGTTGCCCAGTTGAGCTTCTTGAAATTGGACCAGTTTCTCGGACACCTAACTCTTGTAAGAAGTTGTTCCAAAATTCTTGAGTTCCGAAAGTTCGGTTTCTAACCTCCACTTCATGCTCAATGAGTGAAGATTCAATGAATTTTCCATGTTCTGCGTGGACAGTTCTAGGTTCAGGGTTTTATCTGAACCCTGCATGTGAGTATTTTTGTGGAATGACATGATTCGAGCACTTTCTAGGTTGATTTGTGATAGTCTCTCAGAGAAATTGGAGTTCGATCGCCAAATGTGTTTAACTGTGAGGAGTGCAAAGGATTGTTGCTCATTTACAGGTTTGATGTAGAGCTGCTTGAAATTGGACGGGTTGCATCTAACCCCGTACTCTTGTTAGACGTTGCTCCTAAATTCTTGAGATTAGGAAATTTTCCTTCTAAACTCCAATTCATGATCAATGAGTAAAGATTTAATTAAGGATTGTCGAAAGTTCGATGTTCAGCGCGGTTCAGGTTTAGGGTTCTGTCGACGTTCTGCATCTGCTTTGTGAAATTCTTGAGCTGCCAGATAAGAATCATTGATGCTAATTTTGTACTTGAATTATCCTTCAATTGTGTTAGGTTAATGAGCGTGATCAAGTCCCTACAGGTTTTAAGTATCCTTCACCTTAATCTAAGTAAATTTTCTTACAACAGGAGTTTAATTGTCTCAAGGTTCTGCAGCAAGACCTTAGGCTGATGGATGAGCAACAAGAGTTGTCTCTTAAGGTTGTGAATACCCTTGAATTACAAGAGACTATGAAGGTTGTGAAACAGATCCTTCCGCTCATAGAGCAACAGGTGCCGGTTTTTCCGTGTGGAGTGGGAAGCGAGTGTCATGACGTTACTATCTGCTTAGTACCAAACGGAATGGTCTCAAAAGGAAGCGGGGATTATCACAGAGAAATTTTGACCGTGTTGAAGGTACATTCGAGTCGTTTGAGTAGATGCAGCAAGTACTTCGAGACATGCATGACTGAGCGATGGAGAAAGCCAGATTCAACCTTTCTGTTGGAGACGCACACAGACATCGCATGTTACACAGATTGCTTTTCTCGCATGTACTCATCCCCATTCCTCAAGGACTTCAAGGATGTGGAATACTGCCTGAAACTTCTCAAAGTGGCGTCGCAGATTCAGTTTCACGAGTTGATGGACTCCATTTTGCTCTACATTTCGTCAAAGTTTTGGACGGATTCGGATGAGCTCATGATCAGGCTTTATGCGGCTTCCCCGGATTTCCCTCGTAACCATGCTCAGGATTTGGTAGTCCGGTTGGGAATGGACGAGAGCGAAGAAGCTTGTCACGAGCAATTGTGCGATGTTGTAGAGCAGCTTATCCGTTCTGCTTTGGGTCACGACGGCACCTTCCTTGTTAATCGCGCTTTTTTCAAAGAAATTTTATCTGACAGCGGTCTCAGCAGTGGTGTGGGTTCTTACGCCATGAAAGATGTGATCGTTATTGTTAGCAGAGAGGCAAGGGACATGCTTGTTCGAGTTGCAGAAGAATGCGAAGGGAAGACATATGCTTCAGTTCCTGGATTTGCAGATAAGATCTTGGACATCTCTTGGATATTGGAGGCATTATTAGCAGCAAAAGTGGCCGAGGAAGTAGTACAGTGCTTCGTGCATTTACATGCATTTCCCAAAATTCTTGCCATTGATGAGCTCTCTGAACAGATGGATGAAGATGAGTATTTTATTGAAGATGATCTATATACTGAAAGGACAATTCTGCAAATTAGTGCTAGAAGTGCGGCAGAGGAATTGGCGAAACTTGTCCTTGTGATGTATAAAGAGGTGGCAGCTGGAAATTTGCTGTTGAAAACACCAGAACGAGTTGCACTGTTAGGGAACTGGCATTTGCTACTTGGGAAGCTTTTGACTAAGGATAGTTCTGATCAGGCTACAAAAGAGTTGTTCTCGACTTTGCCCTTGAGTTCGCAGATGGAGCTCGTCAAACTTCGGAAAGATAGTAACTACGAGGATTTCATCAGCACCAACTCTCTTGTGAAGCGCTTGAGGAAGGAGTGGCCTGCTATGGAAGTGACGTATGCTGTATCCTCTCCCTCACCAAGCTCTCAATCGGGATCTGCAATAGTCTCAGACTGTGACGCCTAAGAAATTTCCAATATTACTTCCGGAAGTTCAAAGTTGCCATAGTTTTTTTGAAATGACTTACAGAAAGTCCCCTGTCAAGTGGTCTTTCAAGGTTTCAATAGTGTCTATGCTTGCACACTCGAGTTGTACTAAAGCTACCTATCCCATCAGTCTGGGAAGCTTTGTAGCCTGGGAAGTTTTACACTCTTTAGACTTGTTGCTTCATAAAAGCAGAACCTGGCCTGAGACTAAATCTTCCAACATTAAAAGAAATTTTGCTGCACAAACATCTGTCAAGCAACTGCCCGGGTGGTTGTCCTCCATTGTCTGTCCAGGACACTTTTGTCCTTGAACACGAGCGAAGTTTTCAAGTGCGGAGCAGAAGAAATCTCTAATGGTGGTATTTCTCACCACGAAGTATTGTCCATGCCCTGCAGCAGGAGCACCCCACTGAGCTTTTTAGCGAATACCTCAAGCTATTCGGTCAAGGTGTGGAGTTCCTGCTCAAAAGGTAGAGTATATTAAAACTGTTAGGATCCTGATCCTGTCTTTTAACTGTGATCCCTATTACCAACCACAAATCATCTCTTCAATATACTCGGCTGGTGTTCAATTAGAAAGTGGTATAACCATGATTTGGCTAAATTCCTATGCCCATTGATCTCTGCATGGAAATGAGGTAGTCTATTGTCAAATTTAGTGGTCTACATCCCTCTTTGAAATTGCATAAGAAATTAGACCTCAAGAGAGTTTGGCACTTGTACTCTAAGAAATCTCTCCTTAGACCTGCAGTATACCAATCTCTCAATAATCACACTCCTACATGTTGACTAAATGCTGGAAGGGGCGAAAATAATATCTTCTTAAGATTGTTTCTTAAGTTTCAAGATGGTTGCAGATTGTGCAAGGAATTAACCTGTAAATCTGTTCGAGGAGCACCAGGAATGCCACTTGATGATTGAGCACCATAGTAGAGAGCTTCACGCTCACATTTGCACGTTCGCGAACTTGTGGACCATGCCCAAATGGCCCTCCAATACAAAACACAACTGCGCTAGCCCCCTGCAAAAGAAGCCGAAGCAATTGAGATCAACATGAGAGTACTGAATTCATGGAGACGCTAACATTATATGGTAGGCCCTGTGATACCTTGGAGTTGGCCAGGAAGCCCATTCGTTATATAAAGATACAATGAGAAATAAATAGAGAGAGAAATAGACAAACGAAAATGATACAAAAATAAGTGATTGCATAGGCTTTGGCAGTAGAACCAAGCAGTAGTTACTTGTCAGTGAAATATCTCAACATCTGCAAATAAAAAGGGTGTATTGTTCCAATGATTAATAAGTGATTGCTAGAACAAGCCAGGAAGTAAAAACATAGAATTTGAAAAACTGGTTATAGACAATGCCCACCCACAGTTTCTCCGGCATCAGCAATTAGATCAGCGAACTTCTCAGATGTCATTTCTTTGCCACGCTCGTCTAATATGATTACCTGTCAAGCAGCACATACGTTCAACGAAAGATGGGTAACATTAATGTCAGTTGCACACTGAAACACAAACGCATATAATTGTTCCATTTTCCACTTCTGCTGCAATCGTACGTAACATTGTAGAGAATCCTTGTTGAGAACCTCAGAATTGGCATGAGGAGGAATCCTTGACACCGTTTTTCCAGACTTGAGCTCAATTTGAACCAGTAAAACCTATTACCAGTGAGTAATTGTCCTCACATGTGAAGGTATGTCAAAGCTTAACATTTGCTTGCAATGTCAATTTTAAAGCATTGACATGACTTCGACAATGTTAAAGCTCAGTCATCTCATTGCTGTCCTAACAAGAGCTTGCCATTGTGAATATTGATTTTAAGAGTTAGAGTTCAGGGTTTAGGGTTTAAGGTTTTTACCCAGTCCTTGGTAGTGATGGAGCGCATTACACGGTCTCCCTCGCTAGACACCTGTGTACTGACGTCGCTGCCATACCATCACTTTCATCATCAGCACAGCAAATGCGCATTGAATCGTTACTTTCTACTCATACAAAGTTTTCAAGACTACAGAAGAAAACTTGAGAAGTGCATGGGGCTATAAGTTGGGAAGCATATATGCCTGGAGTTTTTAGGGTTAGGTCGCAGCTGCACTTCCTCAAACGCACAGTACCGTTGGATCTTCTTCACATACTCCAGAGCTACACTCTCCATGGCGGTCCCCCTGTCTTTGCCCACTGTTACCAACTTCAACGGCAGAGGTCTCTGCATTCCAAGAATTTCACATTAGGTTTTGCACAATCAAAACCTAAAGGAGGAGTTACATTATAGTTTTCAGAAACTTCAGCAGTTTGAGTGAATTTTCGTTGCTCAAATTTTCCTTGTTGAAATTGGGCACAAGGCCTCCTCGACGTCCGCCACCTTGCGTTTATGAAAAATCGTTGAAATTCAATTCAGAAAGAGTTGAGAAGAAATTTGCAAGATGAAATTTGAATGGAGGATGGATTAGAGCTTCCAACCAAAGTGAACAGGATAGGGAGATAGTTCAAACATCAACGAGTTCCTAAACCCTAAACACTAAGCAGCTTCAGCTATGAACTCCTTAATGCTATAAATGCGATTAGATTATGGACACAGAATCACTCACTGTAGAACTCTGCCTACTTCCAAGGACAATTCCCAATACAAATGATCAGAGTTCAAGCCTTGCGCTCCAAGAATGGAGGCGATTTCTACAATGTGGTTTGAAAATTCTGCAAGGGGGCTAAAACTTTGAGAGAAGCCTCTTGCGTTCAAAGCCGAGCAGGGTCTGAAATGGCAGAAATCATGAACTGTGACAACCCCTCATTTTTTCAAAGGGCACGAGTTTGGAGACGATACTTACAGTAGCACGGGGAAATCGAGTTTGTTGGTTTTGCTGTATTTGGCCTCTCTTTCCTGTTGAGTTCAACACATAAAGAACATATGAGAATCAAAAGACGACAGGAACTGACAATTTCAGGAATAAACGATATAGCCATATCCATGGACTCAAGAAAATTCTGAAGGGCGATCAAATCCAGAGTACTAATTTGAAATGTATGGCTTCAACGCGTAAAGGACGTATGAGAGTCAAAAGAATGACAGAAACTAGAAATATATCAATGTACACAAGAAAATTCGCCTTGAAGAGAAAGGTGATCAAATCCAGAGCAGATTAACCAAATTCTCTGGAAAATTTTGCAGTGTAGACAAGAACTCCGTCAGGGTTACATTCTATTGCACACCGAATTGTGAGAGACAAAGCGTCGAGAATTTACCTGCAAACACGAGCATCTGCTGGGGACACTGCTGCACGAGCAAACCCATACTTCGGGAACGTTCGAAAAGGGTTTGATTCTCTCTCCACCTCCAAATTCAGAAGTTCAAGACTTTATAAAGACAAGTCCATTCTAGGGCATCTCATTTCAACCACCATTCCTGGTTCTTGCAGCTCCGACTCCAACAGTCCAACGCAGGCAATTTAGACACTTAGGCACTGGTGAGCCTATATGATCACTCTACCATGTGGCCAAAGATTCTCTAAAACTATGTTTGTCTTAATTTTACCAGAACAACCTCATTTGACTGAAATCCTGCTAGTCGATAAATCTACACATTGGCATCATATACAAATTGAGGTAATTGGGGTTTCCTTTGATCTGTCCATCATTTCAGCTCTTGCGACTTCTCCACCTCAGTTTACATGTTTGCAACCAAATAGGTCTAGAGGAATCTCATATTTCCTCAAAAGGAAGTACCAATGTACCAATGTAGCCCTGGTCGAGTATTCGAACATGGATTCTGAAATCGCCTTAAAAATGTAGGAAGACATCATACATTTCATAATTCACACATTCTATATTTAGATTGTACGATTTTATTGTAAAAACTGTTCTTTGGAAATATCATAAATGCACATATTATTAGGAGTAGTGGAAGTTACGCTGTACAGTGTTCACCAGTCTAGTGAATTTTAGGGTCTGAGATTCAACGCGGCGGTACAGGATG
This sequence comes from Climacium dendroides, assembly GCA_950106755.1. Taxonomy (NCBI): domain Eukaryota; kingdom Viridiplantae; phylum Streptophyta; class Bryopsida; order Hypnales; family Climaciaceae; genus Climacium; species Climacium dendroides. The sequence goes on from OX467083.1 coordinate 22,117,006, forward strand.
ATGAATATTTTCTCCGATAGAAGATTCCGGTACAGTAGATATGGCATTGACCTTCTCTCACTACACTTAAGTTAAACGTGCGTGCACAGATTTCGGAAACCTAGAGCTCGTCAAAGGACTTTGTGGTCACCAAGCATTCTCTCTCGATCATCTAGCTCGCTTTACTTATTTCAATTCCTTCTCTTAAGTTCAAGGGATTTTGCGACCATGGACATACGAGGAGTACTTCTCGACAGCTCAGTGCTGGACGAGTCCGCATCCCTGGAGAAGCTTTTGGTCCGACTAGGCTATTCAAACCTCCACGTTGTAAGAACTCCTTCTCTTGTGCCTTCTCTGGCTCTTCCTTTTGCGTCTCGTGATGTTCAGTTCTCCTTGGAAATGTCGTCAGTGTTGAGATGCAGCGTTTGATTTCCACACGGGCTTGCCACTTGGTGACGATTGATGCGAGGTAATGCTTGGAGTTTAGGAGCTTGGTACTCCGGCGTGATAGTTTCATTGGTTGAGTCTGGTTAATGCCTTGCATTTGTGGGAGTTAGAGTAACCGTGGTTGGAGGTTCTCATTGTTGAAATTGAACGCTCAATGTTTGATCATGTTATTTGTCAAAGAGTATTCTGAAATTCGCTAGTGTTGGAAGATGTCATATGTAGGGCGTATGCATTAGGGTTTAGGGTTTCAGGATTTTTGCAAGAGTCTGTTTCTCAGCTTTGTAGACCAATGCCTTTTTCTTTCTAGTCTATGCCTCTTTCATGTAATTCTAAGCTACATGATGAGAAATAAGATGTCGTTGCTGTGATTTCAGTTCGAATTAAATTGTTGGAGATTGACAGGAATCATGTTTTTTGATGTGCAGTGCCTGCTTTTTACGAATGGCAGGAATCCCTCCGAAACGGTTTGTCATCTAGTTCTCAATTTTTATTTTTATTTTTCTAACCTAGATGTGATACTTAGGTCGTAAAACACAACTTGTTGTAAACTTCATTTCTTAGACATGAAAATTCATTTTCAAAGTTGAAATCGGGTTTGACCAGTAAGCATGGTTGCGTAGTCCTCAAAGGGATAACGTTGCTTGGGTATGCAGGAATGTCTACTGAAGAAATGGGGCCTGTCAGAAGTAGTGAAGGTAGCGTCTGCGAACACGGACGAAAATGTGATTGAATTTGCGAAGACGGTGTGGACTTTGGATGCTTCCCATTCTGTGTTTGTGTCTTCGAATGATCGAGGCTCTTTGGTCAGGCTGCGCGAATCAGGCTGGAATACAGTTTACTCAGGTTCACACTTGATCTTGCTAATATTGTGATATATTGCAGAATGTGCACATAAGTTTGTTCAGTTGGTAGATGAAGAGTCGCTTTTGGAAGTCTTGTTTAGCTATTGTAGGACTCCACAACAAGGCTAAAGTGAGGGTATTCATTGAATTTATATCAGTGACGCCTTACTAAGTTTTTCAGTAAAATCAGATAATTTCAGGAACTTTTAGACAGCATGATATGTAGATTCTTCCTTATGATTCATTCAGAGGCCTTTGGGAGACCTTCCCATGAAATCATGTTGGCTGTAGTCACTATGATGTCTAGTAATGTTGACAGGACAGTATTTTTGGTTAACCATTCACACTTTGGAGATCAAGCTGAAGTGATATCTGATACAGTTTTAGTACTAGATGGATGAATAAGTTTGATTTATTTACCTCTTTTAATGTTACACTAGAATTACACAATGCATGTTTTGGGTTTGGTTCCTGAAGTTGCTACACAGTACTAACTACAAAAGCAATGTACTGTTCTCTTCTCTTATGCAGGGCAAGGGGGTTCTAGCAATGCACTTTCCGTCATTGAACATATAGATGACTTGTTGGCAGCTGTGGCAACCTTAAACAAAACTGTAATTACTAACTCATTCAAAAACATTCTTCTTTCCGTCTAGATTGTTTGATTTATTTTTTCTTTCCGTCTAGATTGTTTGATTTATTTTTTCTGTTCGCTGATTTTACTGTATAGTTCATGTATATTTCCAACTAGATTTCGTTTCCTATTCCTTTCGAGTCGTTTGGGCTGTCACAGTTGTTGAAGGTTTCAGTTCAACTCTGGATTAATTTTCATGTTGACCTGTTATGAGCAGCAATTCGGAGAGAAGTTACTTGTCGTCGGCCATGTAATGAAGTGGAGCCGGGAGAAGGACTTTTTAAAGGTAATCCTCTCTCATGTGTGATAAAAGTATTCTTGCCATATTCTTTGCAATGGCTGTCTTCTTCTTTCATTCTAAAAGCTTCTTCATATTTGGCACACATATTGTGTGTGTGCAGCATTGTGACCATAATTTGTGAGAATTTGCACAAAAAAAATCTTTGAATCATAGATTCTTTAATATTTTGCTTTATCCTTTTTCCGCAGAGGCGTGCACTACCAGCCGTTCCAACGAGCAACAACTTGGTTTTCGTCCCACTTCAGACAGACCGCTCTATGGATGCGCAGCTGGCTGTTGTGGACATTGTTCTGCACAAAGCCACGGATGAGATTGTCAACGTCGTTATTACTAACGATCTCGGAGACCGCATCCAGTATTCGGACAGCATCAAGAAACTTCAGAGGTATTGACCCAAACTTCAGTTTACAGATATTTGATATTTTGTTTCTCTACGATCAAATTTAGAATTCCTATGATACTCTTGTAGGCTGCAGAGAGAGCTCCAACATTCAGAACTCCAGCATTCTTTCTATTTAGTGTCATCCTTGATTTAATGTGCAATCAAATTGTTGTGCCGTTGATTGTTTTGTTTTGTTTAATAGTGTACTTTGTGATCACTATCGAGAAACTTTTGAGTGAAAAACAAGTGGCTGGTCAAGTATTGGTCAACTTCTATCTCGGAATATGGTGTTCCAATCTTATCCATCAATTGGTACATATATACATGGTGTTTGAGTTAGCATTCATCCTACAAAATAGTGTATCATGATCTAAATAGAATAAATGTTTTAGTTCAATCATAAATGCCTAACTGCTTCTTGTGCAGACACCTTGCAGAGAATCCTGAGAAATGTGTGGTCGACCCGATCGATCGACTTGACCCCATACTAGATCGATCCCTCACGCGTCAACTTTTGCACGATTTGGAAGATGCGAAAGTCAGTGACACAACAGTTGTTCGAGCACCTCATTCTGCGGAGGTACACTAATTTGTCCTAATAGTGAGTGCGACACTAATTTGCCAAAGTCACACAATTTTGAATTAGTGCAAGTTGAAATATTACTGTATTGTACCAATTTTCACCATAATAAAAAAAATTTGGTGACACTAATTTTCAAAGGTGAAGCTAATTTCCACCCCCACCCCCACTAATAGGACAATTCAGTGTAGTGCGAAGGACCATTTACAATAGTTTCTCACATTGAGATTGATGGTTTTCATAACCTCCTGTGCAGTCTTAGTTTTGTTGTTTTCTCTTAAGAATCATGAAGTACAGGACGGTCTTTGTTTTTGCTTTCAAGTGACCTCATATTGCAATTATGCTTATCATAATGTATTTAAGGAAATGTGCAATATTTTGATTCTTTGGTGGCTCTTGCTTGCAGGTGAAAGATTTGCAAGAACCCCATTTGACAGAGGCCGTCAAGGTGGGCTTCCCCACAATTGTGAAGACCATGATGGCTTGCGGGACCAACGATGCACACACAATGGTATTTGGGCTCTGTTGAGATACCTTTTGTTTTGTTTTCAGGTCTTACTAGCTAAACATGATTTTCCAAATAATGCTTGATTTGAACCTACTTTGGCGTGTACAATCTCCATGCAGCTTTTGAGTAATTTCAGGCATGTGTGAAGCATACAGGCTGTGGTATTCAAGAAAGAGGGCTACGAGAATTTGCAAGTGCCTCTTCCAGCTGTCATTCAGGTTTTGCTTCAAAATCAACTTGTCTCTAATAGCACTATCTCAGGCACTGGGTACAATAATTGACTCTCGTTGCTAACCGTTTAGCTTCTTATATTCTACTGAAAAATAGGCTTGCGCAATTTGGATTTCCGTACATATGAAGGATATCTACTGGAAGTACTTGGGACTAACAGCAATACTTCTAAAGCTTTTAACAATACGTTGGCAGTTTAATGGTAAAAATTGAAGTTCTGGACTCAAGTTATTGTCTAATTAGCAGGTTCCAAAGTTCTGAAAATGATAGGTGAAGATTCTATTTGGGCTAACTATCTTTGTTGTTGTGGTGCTGAATCATGCAGGAGTATGTCGACCATGGTTCGTGTGTTTATAAGTTTTACATTATTGGCGACAAGGTGATGCATTCATGTAGAAGATCTATGCCAAATGCGGCCTCCATGGCTGTATCGGATGGTTCAACAGGAGGTTTGTCAGCACTGGTCTTCGACAGGTACAATTCTTCAAGTTTCATGTTTTAGCCCCAAAGTGCCCAAGCTAAAATAGGAATTCCACTTTGGAAATTTCGAAGTTGATTGCAGTAAACTACCAACACAGTCTATTGTTTAATAATGTAGGGTGTAATGTATTGGTAAATTTCGTTACCTCTCTAAACGACGTATTTCAATTCGTATAGGTATGGAAGTGACCACTTTTGACCATTTAGTTTTGATCATTTAGGCCCTCAGGGATTTATTATATGCCTGTTGTTGGTTTATATCCATCCGCTCTGACATTCTGATTTATGGCAGCCTAAAATCAATGCCTTCGAGTTTCGAAGGTGAAGGTAAACCTTTGCCAAATACAGTGGTGGAGGGCGATGGAAGCCTGGACGTGGAAGCAGTTGAGAAAGCAGCTGTGTGGCTTCGCAAGAAACTTGGTCTCACAATCATTGGTTTTGACATTGTGGTAAGTGTTCGCAGACATTAAACCTATACGTACTTTAGTAAATAGCAACTCTCAAAGAATACATAACTTCAACTTAAGATTATTGGTTCTTGAATATTGGCTATTAGTTATTGATACAAGTCCAAGTCCATGTCTGTCACCGAGTCCAAGGTGAGTATACCCAAAACCAACAAACCAGGGTTTTTTTTAGTGATACACCTTGCATGGAGGAGTATTCATATTTCATTATATTGCAAGGAGTGCCATGCAGTGGTCCTCCTGTAAAGTGTATCGCTGAAAAAACACCTTACAACAAGCTAAGAAAAGTGACACTATGTACTAGAATTACTTTTGGGACATCAAATGTAAAATAACAATACATGATATCAGTTTTGCATGCATTGTTGGTTTTGGGTATACTAACCTTGCCTTGCCTTCGAAAAGAGACACTAAATGAGCATACCCTATTTGTGTCCATGTGGCACAGTAATGTGGCACAGTAGTAGGACTACCCCAATAGACTCTTCATTCAGAAAGGTCTTAGTACCAAATGTCTTCTCCTTTGTGGACATCTTTTTCATTGTAATTGCGTCAGCTCTTCTAGACTTTGAGTCCTGCTTAATATCTAAGGCCACATCTTTTTCCAAATTCCTTGCATTGAAACGAGTGAAGTTCTCATCTTCAAATGAACTCTGAAATGGTCTACATTTTGACAACGACCCTTGGGCTGCAGTTTGACTCAATCTTATCCCTTTAAGCACTATGGATTCATGATTTTAAAATGTCCATTTCAATTGACCATAGTATAGAAAGTGTAATCTAAAAGGAAAAGATATTTACATTACTAGATTGAGTGAAGAACATTGCATGTGTTAATTCGTAAAAACAATAATTTGAGCAAACAAAAATCTAACAGACACTCTTCAAAATTGCTTAAAAAAAATGTAAGACCAAATATGTGCTTTGTCGACCTTTAATCAGTTGATTGACTTGGGATGCTCCAGGTGCAAGTGGGAACAAAGGATCATGTCATGGTGGACGTGAACTACTTTCCATCCTTCAAGGATGTCTCTGACGAGGAAGCCATCCCTGCCTTCTGGGCTGCTCTCCGCAACGCTCACGCGACCAAGAACACATGATTGATTGACCTCTCGAAGTAGTATGCAGTGAGTGTTTGTTTTATGCAGAATTTTTTTGCCGGTTGGCTACAACGAAAAGACATTGGCCATTTTGTTGTGAAGAAAGTTTTCATTTTTTTTTTCAGTCAAAATAACCTAAATATTGTTGTTTTTTAGTAAGTCCAATAGTCAAATTTTACCTATTTTTACTTTTGATATAGATGTCACCAAGTATTATGGCCAAGTATCACATGAGTATTGAAGAAATATTGGCTACTTCTCCAAAATAAATCATTAGCACTATGGCTTTCAATTGGTTTCATTGGTTTCCAGTGATAGAATGGTTGTTCATATGCCATTTTGGAGAGGATTCCATTGCATCCAAATATATATTATTTGGATATTACTTGAGTACTTTAGGATTTGTTTAAAGTCACATGTGGAAGAAATGGAAATTGAATTTTGTATAATGGGAATTTATATTTAGGATATATTTCATGGACACATCTTTGAATGTGATTAGTTCACTTGAATTGTTCTTCTAAATCTCTTCTTCTACTTAACCCCTAAAGTCCCAAGACCTTTTTTCCATCAAAATCCACTCAAAATTGCCATTTCTCTTGCAAAGAGTAAAAAAAAAGTTTAATTTTTTTTTTACATATATAATAGCTAAATCTTAAACTACACTAGTATAAAAATGTGTGGAATTTTTTTTTTAAACTTTGACGGCATAGATTGCAAGATTTTTGCATTTAAAGTGAAGAAAACAAAGTTTTTTAATGCCTTGTTTGACTAGATTTTTTGGCTTTAAACCTTCTTAACTTAAAACTTTTGCTCTATTGTTTTTGATTTTCTAATTTTCTATGTTGAAGATTTGAGTTGAGAATCTAAGAAAATAAATTCAACAAAAAAACATTCAATAAAAAGTTGTTAAGTAGAAATAGGTTCAAGATTGAAGGGAAAACTAATCTACTAATAACTCTAAGATGGAATTGAAACACAATAATTCCAATGGTGAAATTGTTCTAGCAAGCAAACCTAACCTTGCCCAGCAATTCTTTTTGAAAAATTATAGAAATTGCATTCAAAAATGAATTCTATGAGGGTTTTTTTTAAAAGATGCTTACATTGCTTGAAAAACAAGATCGTCCATAACTTTCTCATTACTAGTCCAAATAGAATGAATCAAAGATTTAGATTTAGACAAAAATATGATCTTTGAGAAAAAAAAATTAAAAATTAAAAAACTCAACTTTTTGTGAATTTTTTTGTTGCCCCTCGAGTTGCTTTTTAGGCTCATGGTGGCATAATTTTTACTCCCAGGTACTAATTGAAAGAAAAATTATATTCCCACATTCCCATAAAGCTAATTTGATTTCCTATCTTAGAAACAAGTTTCAAAAAAACATATAAAAATAACCCCTAAGGATCCATTCGACCATTTTGTGATTGTTGCCCTACTCTCAAGGGCTCAACAAACTAGAAAAAGGAATTTTTTTAAATGAAAAGTTATTCTTGTTAAAAATCAAGTGGTGACTCCAATGGAGTTATTTTTTTGAATTGCCTGTTCGATTGATTATGAATAATTGTAGCTTAGAAATCAATCATAAAGATACATTCTTCATTCAATTTAGTGTGGTCCACACTAAATAGATATCATTATAGTATTTGAGGTCATTTCTTTTAGTGTTGTTTTTATGATTTAAGGAATTTACACTTTGCAATGATTAAGTTGTTTTTACTTTTAATAGTTTGTGGTACAATCACATGTAAAATGTAGTCTTTACTACATATGGTGTCTATGGTAATTGATGATAAAAGTTCTATTTAGTGTAGTCCTATGTTTGTAGAAGTAATACTATTTGAGAAACACTACTAATTAAAATGGAGAGTGTAATTATTTGAGGCCATCTACAAATAGATGGAAGGAACATAATATGATTGAAAATTACTAAAAGGAATCCATAAATAATCAGCTCTTCTTTATTGCTCAAGCCATTGAATGTGCTTTGAAACTTTGAACAAGTCCGCAAAGTAATTGACTCAATCTCTAATCAAATCACCACTACAAAAGATGATGGGGCAACTTTTTGTCCGTTGGAGGGAGAAATTTTAATTTTAACATGCCAATGTCTATGCTAATTTGTCCTATTTTTTTAGTGATACTAATTTACTAAAAATTATATTATTTTGAATTAGTGTAAGTTGAAATATTAAGAGACCTATTGACTCTTTGAGGCTCTTTGAGTAATATAATTTAAAAATTCATAAAAAATTCACTCTTTGTTTAAAATATATAGTTTCAATCTATCATCTATTCTTACATTTATCCATAGTAGGAAAAAAATTCAACCATTCTATGGAAATGAAGTAGACATTCTACGATAGACTCATATTCCTTGCTTTGTTCACTGAAGACATTCCATTTGTACTGGTGAAAAATATATAAGATATATATATCTCATAACATTCTCAAACTTCTAAACAAGTTTATGATGAATTGACTCTTTTTTTATCATAGGAGTCTCCAATTTATGTATTCAAGGATGTTGAAGCATTTATAATCATGACTGCAATAAACGGCATGATCGACAATTGTACAAACTTCATGAAGAATTGAATATAGTTATTGCCTTTTGTCCCTATGTAACATCATGTAGTACGTATAAGTTTTTAAAACAAAACTTTTGTTATGAACAATGGGTCTTTAATTGTAGGGTAGTTGTAAAAACTTAGGGTGAAATAATTGCAAAAGGCACTTCAACAAGAATCTTGCCATGATTTAGCTTTGTGAGAACTTCAAAATTCCTCAAAGTACCAATCTTAGTGGGAAAATATAATAACCCTTTACACTGCATATTAGGTACATTGAGGCTTTAAATTGATTTGTTGAAAAGACCTCACTTACCTATTGTAATTGTCATTCATTGGTAGCAATTCAATTAAAAGTTTTTATACTAATGTAGATCCACTTTTCAATTGCATCCATTTCTATACCAATCCTACATTTGAGCCCCCCAATGTTAAACAATGTAGATAAAGATGTTAATATTAAACAATGTTTAGGGAGAAACACCAGTTAGTTCGTTGTTAGCTAGTATCTTTGGAAAAATAACTAGTTGGAGTTAGAAAAATAACTAGTTGGAGTGTGAAAGTGGAAGATTCAAAATTGAACAAAAAAATGGTAGGATTAATATCCAACTAGTGTAAAAAATGAAAATATAGTTACCGCTTTTATGAAATTGTTAGAATTTGGTTGCTTGCCATTTTAAATCTAAGAGTAATATTGGAGGTGCTAAAGTTTGAAGTGCTTGGACAAGACGAAGTTGGGTATCACTTTAGAAGTGGTGGTAGTGGCTAATGCCTAATTTGTTGTCTATATCTACCCAATGTAATGAAATTCAAAGTTTAGTTTTAAAACTAGCATGTCTTTGACGAAAGAAGATTGTAAGTCTTTTGCAAATTTGAAGTTGAAGTAGCTTTATGAAAATTTGATACTAAAAAAAATAAACTTAGAGATTTTGATAAGGGGAAGATGCAATTAGTGCTCTTAAGAAAAAAAAAAACTCGTCTCCTTTTACAAATAGTACAAAAAGGAAGAAAATTAAAGCATCTTTAATCCAACACGTAAAGAATCACAAGAACAATATGTTTTGTATAGATCCCAAAATTAACAATTGAAACTCGGCCCAATGCCCATGGCACTTTCCACATTACCTTCCCAAGCCCATGATACTTCATGACTCTTGCATGGAAAGAATTGGTTTTCAAACACCTCAACACTCCTTAGTCACCTTGGTCAACATATATTATAGGAACAATTGAGTCTCAAAGGGTGTGACAGGGAAAAAACTTTGCTAGTGAAACCACCCGCCACTGTGTCATAGTCATTTAGGGTTTCAAGTACTGATGCCGGGTTGAGGTGCATGCAATGGAATGAGACACTAGGCACGTGAATGCAAATAACATATACCGTTGCAGTGCCTAGTTACCGGTATAGCACGAAGGATGCTCTTGCTCTTACCGGGGCAGCTCCAAAGGCCGGCCCAGAGACGCTGTGGACAAAAGGATCCCATGATACAGTAATGGGTGTACCTACCTCCGTCGGTCCCATAAATGCCAGGATGCGACCGCCAGCGGCTCGCACCAGCACCCACACTTATAAGTCTGCCAGTCTCCAATTCCTCACACCATTTCCATAAACCACCGTCACTCTGCTACGATCACACTCGCACTTCCTCACAAATCTCCAGAAAACGGTCCCTCAATTCCTTTTTTCTGCAACCAACCCATCTCCAACTTCATCCCCAATCGCAACTCTCAAGCTCCCAATGCCCACATTGGCTTCCAAACCTTCTGTCAGATCGCAGAGAAAAACTCTTGACAATGGTGAAGCCCTAGAACAGGGGAGCTTCAGTAAGTAGGTTTGCAACAGTAGACCTTGTTTGTGTGCAAGTCCCAAGCTCATGGGAGACATGCTCGTGCTCTGTCGTTATTCCTAATTGCACTCGCATTTGTGATCGTTGTTGCGATGTCTGGTCGCCCTAGTAATGTGCGATTGCGCTCTCGTAGCGATGGCAACGCACGGAGTACTCGGCGTGTGGCTGCTTTCCTCGTGTGCATCGTCGCCGGGGTCTTGTTCCTGCTCTCCCTGCAACGAAGTTCCTTCTGGCGCCATGGGAAAACCCTTACCACAACCCCCGTGGATTGGACGCTGGTGAAACCTGTGACTGTGAGTGTGAGAGAAGAAGCTGTGAAAGAGGTGGATGTAGTTGGAAAGAAAGAGGATGGGAAAGACGAGGAGAAGGAAGAGGGAAATGCGAAGGAGAGTGTGGAAGAGGTGGAGGAGAAAGAAGAGGAGGGCGTTGGAGCACATTTTGAAGGGTTGGGGGTAGGTGAAGAAGGAGCTGGTAGCAATGAAGAGGAGGCGATGGAAGAGGAGACGGTGGTAGGGGATGATGGAGTCCTGCAAGTCAACCTAAAATCTTTTCCTGTAAGTTTGGTCGAAACCTAACTGAGCACAGGTTTTATTATGAGAATGGTCAGATTATTTTATATTCTTTCGTGAGAAATTCGAAGAGGATTGCAGCGCACCGGAGATTGCATTCTTTGCACGAGTACTAAGGGTTTAGAAGATGATGGCAAATTGGTGCAAAGAATGCAATCTCTGGTACAATGCCATCTTTGGTTCTTTGCACAAGTAATGAGGGTTTGAAGTTAATGATTGAAAACTGTCGTGAGTTCTGGTGTTGAGGTGGGATACATTCTCAAAGCCATATGTATTCCTTGTAAGAGATTTTGGAGGGTTGCATTTAGCTAGTTGTCGCTATTAGGTGTGATTATATCGTTCCATTGAGAATTAGGTTTTTAAGATTCAGTGATTCTCTAACATTTACTTTCTTTGAAGGAATTCCACTGGTGTTTTGAGTTAACATTTGAAGGCAAACTTCTTGACTTACGAGTCATCATGGCTTTGAAGTTGCAGTTTTGGAATACATGCCAGATGGTTCTAAAGTCGTACAGTCTTGGGGCCACATGAATGTTGACATTACTAGTTCTCACATTGTTTTCGTTTTCTGTTTGTATTTAGTGTTATAGTGGAAAGCGTGCATGCCCAACACTATTATGGAATGTTTATATTATGTCCACGTCGACTATGTTTTGAAATTCTATATTGGCTTCAGATGTTAGAAGGTTAGAACTGAGGCGTTATTTTCCAGGTCTGTGATTCTCGATTTACAGAAGTGGTTCCCTGCTTGGACCGGAATCTAAACCATCGAATGAAATTGAAGCTGAATTTGTCAATGATGGAACACTATGAGCGACATTGCCCGCCCACGGATCACAGGCTCAATTGTCTCATTCCACCTCCTCCAAATTATAAGGTATTTTTAACTTCTAAGGCCATGCATTTTTTCTCATTTTTGAAAATTATTTTCACCTCTTTTCCCACATTTCTACAGAATGTTCTCTTGGACTGTTCTCTTGTTCTACAGATTAAATTGACCTGAAATGAAGTTCTTTTTGGACATTTTATTGTGAACTTGCATCCTTTCTATATAGTTCGATTATGCACAATTCTCCTGGGTTGACTCGTTGTGTACAACGGAGAGCAGGTTCCTATTAAATGGCCGACGAGCAGGGATGAAATTTGGCAAGCGAACGTGCCACACACTTTCCTTGCCACTGAGAAGTCCGATCAGCATTGGATGGTTGTGCGTGGGGAGAAAGTGAATTTTCCAGGGGGTGGTACCCATTTTCCAGATGGTGCGGACAAGTACATTGCCCATATTGCCAAGGTGACATCTTCTTACACTTTCCTCATTGTGGTATTATATAGCATTGAAGGCGCAACACGGCGACACTGATTTTGAGTAAGATCTGAATGATCATTCTGCGCAATGCATTAAGGTAGAGCATACTGAAACCGTTAGGGACTTGATATCGTCTGCTACACTGATTCCACTTACCAACAGCATCTCGTCTATTCATATACTCGGTTGGACTTATTAGCAACTGGCGTCAGCATGACTTGGCTAAATGTCTATGGTTACTCATCTTTGAATGGAATGGGGTTATCTACTGTCACTTGTAGTTGTCCACAATTTCCCACTTAGAACTTGCGTAAGAAATTCGTATACAATCATAATTTTTTAATACCAACAGATTTGACCCTTCAACACAAAGATCTGTCCACAGCCTTATAGGTCTCTCAATAATCACACTCCACATACGCTTAAATGCTTGAAGTGACGCAAGCAGTATCCTCTACTTTGAGTTGGAGAAGGTAACAGTACGACGAGCATTATATTGTCAATTTATACATTTTTGAGAATCTGTCTTTGAGATTTTCTGAAACTGATAAATCTCATTTTGGGGAGGGTGTACTGAAGGTTAGTATTGGGTTCGTTCTGTATAGATGCTCAAGAATAAGGATGGCAATTTGAGCAGCGGTGGCAAGATCAGGACGGTCTTTGACGTCGGATGTGGGGTGGCAAGTTTCGGTGCCTTCTTACTTCCACAAGACATCCTGGCAATGTCCTTGGCCCCCAATGACGTACATGAGAACCAAATACAGTTCGCGTTAGAGAGAGGCATCCCTGCAGCTTTGGGCGTCTTGGGAACAATGCGGCTTCCATATCCCAGCAAAGCATTTGACCTGGCTCATTGTTCCCGTTGCCGAATAGACTGGAGACAACGGGATGGAATTTTACTTTTGGAGATTGACCGGATTCTGAGACCCGGGGGCTACTTTGTTTGGTCATCTCCTCCCGTTTATCGAGATGACCCAGCGGAGAAGCAGGAATGGATGGAGATGGGGGATCTCGTTAGTAGGATGTGTTGGACGATTGCTGCCAAACGGGATCAAACCGTCATTTGGACCAAGCCTATCACCAATGAATGCTACGAGAAACGACCCCCTGGAACCTGGCCTCCACTGTGTAGCATCGCCAACGACGCGGACTCGGGCTGGGAGGAGCCTATGAAGATTTGTATAACTCCAGTGACATCCCGTGAGCATTTGTCGCACAATTTCATCCTTGTATTTTTTCAAGTTTATGTGAATTGGATTCTTGTGCATCTGACTATTTTATACACTGTGTTGCAGAAAACAGACCTGGGAGAATTTCTTTATCCCCGTGGCCAGAACGCATGTACAGCCCGCCCTCCAGGCTGAAGGAGCTAGGATTCAACGATAAAACGTTTATGGATGACACGGTACTGTCAATCTTGACATTATGAGCGTTGTTTCCGGTTACCATCGACCTCGGATGTACTTGTGTTTTGTTTTACACTTCTGGCTCCCGTGAGGCCTTGCAGTGATAATTACATTGCTGTAGTCGTTAAAGTTAATCAAATTCAAGAAACTGGCACTGCTCGAGGTGCCTTTTTGGAACCCCAGATCTGAGCCTGTTGAAATTTTTAGCACATTAATGTGACTGCTTTGGCGCTCTAAGAGAACGCCATTTTAACGAAAATGACCATTTGCGTGGTACTGCACAGTGCCTTCCCTAAAAGACTGCCACCCCTTCCTTTGGGGGGTAGCAGTCGTTATTGGAGGGCACTGTACTGTATCAATGATTGTGTTATTGCAATTGCTTCTACTTCACATGCCGTTTCAAGCTGTATTAAGAAATCCTGAATTAAAGTATGGAATAATACACAGTAATTTTCCTCGCTGGTACTAGAAGCTGACAAAAGTCCTTTTATGTGCATGAAAAGACTGCATGGAAGAAGAGGGTGGACGTCTATATGCAGAAGCTGAGGGCCGCCAAACAAGTCGAAGATGACAGTTTCCGGAACGTGATGGACATGAAAGCGAACTTCGGTGGATTTGCTGCCGCGCTTCAAGAGATGGAACTGCCTGTGTGGGTCATGAACGTGGTTCCTATTTCTGGACCAAGCACTCTGAAAATCGTATATGATCGTGGCTTCATTGGTTCCTATCACGATTGGTATGTTTGATATCTTCTCAGTTTCTAAGGATGCCACACTCATTCTATTATACGAATGCTTTAGACGTTCGATGCTCCTCCCAATGATCGATTTTTATCTGTGAATGGAAATGGTTGACACATATACAAAGGTAGGCCTCTGTATGATCGCTCTGACCCCCTGCATAGAGGGAAACATTCACTTTATGATACTGTCTTAATAGTTCCTGAAACATTCTAGTTTTACTGATGCCTGCTGTTAGCTATCTCCGTCACCCTGCTTGGTCAAGTCCAGCTGAAAATTACGCTTGCTAACAATCAATTCCATGTGACTTGCGCAGGTGTGAGGCGTACTCCACGTACCCTCGAACATATGACTTGCTGCATGCTTGGAATGTATTTTCCGACGTCTACAACCATGACTGCAGCCCAGTCGATTTGCTCCTTGAGATGGACAGACTCTTACGTCCACAAGGGGTTGTCATTATACGCGACATAGGCTCTCTCATCGACGAAGTCAGGAAACACCTGAATGCCTTACACTGGAATCTGTATTCTGTAGTCTTTGACGCGGACAAGGATGCGATTTCAGATAGGGATGAGAAAGTCTTAATTGCCCGGAAGCAGCTCTGGCAACCGGAAGATATTTTATAGATATGGTACACTTTCTCATAGCTTTGATCCTGAAGTTGTGGATTTTGCAGGAATTAGACTCATGTAGTGATCAATTTTTTAGTTTTTAAAGAATATATTTGTATCGCTGCTTGGGTTGTTAGGTAGGAGGTGCATGCTCAAGTCTTTTTTTCTTTTTCATTGAGCTGTGCTAGAGTGTAATTCCCCGTAAATAATGGAAACTTCTTTTCATTGTCTATAACATTGGGCGGGAGTTGTTACATAATACATAGTCAGAAAAGCATTAAAACTCATAACACAGATTTGTGAAAAATATAGATACAGACGTGTGATGAACTATTAGACTTGGCATTATGTTTCATAATGTTCTTGAGCCTCCTGGCTCTTGAGCATTATCATTAGTCCATTAAGTTCATTGACATTGCTATTCTTAAATGTCATAGTATACATCCATACAAACACACATTCATAAGTCATTGATGTCATACTTGAAATCCAAATGCATACTATCTCAAATAAAAACCAATGAATGTATTTGACTTGGTTGCACATAAATGATTTTAAAATGGAGGTAAACACTATCAACATTTCTAACCAAGAAATAATTGTGAAAGTGATGGACATGCACTACCGTTTTTGTACTCAAGATCCTTTTTTAGTTTTCTTTGTTTTCATTAGCCTTAGTGTCAAGATTTGCTTGGGGAATATCAAGAAGATAAATAAAATTAGCTTGGCCACTAGTATGTACATGTAGATACAAATCTATACATTAAATTAGGTTGTTTGTTTTGTTTGTTTGTCATGTTGAGATTTCCCGGACTATAAGTCCCCCGGTTGTGTGTTTGGTACCGGTGGAAAGCCCTCGGTGAGGAGGGGTGCACCGGCTTGGTTTTGTGGCGTTTGAACGTATAGTGTAAAAGTTATGCATTTTTGAGCTATTTTTGGTTTTTTTAAAATTAAAAAATACTTTTACTTATATTTTGGTTACAATCTTGGCACCGTCGGAAAGCACTCGGCAAGAAGGGGTGCACAAGCTTTGTTTTGTGGTGTTCTGACGTACGGTGTGAAAATGATTGAATTTTGAAGTATTTTTTCAATCTAAAAAATTAGAAATCACTTTTATTTTTGTTTTGATTGTGGCAACGGCATAGGCCACACTAGCTTGGTGTACAAGCTTGGTTTTACGAGCTTGGTTTCATAGCATTTCAACTCACAGTGAGAAAGTTATGCATTTTTGAGTTGTTTGTGGTTCTAGAAAATTAGAAAATTAGTTTTACTTTTGTTTTGACTGTGGCAACGGCGTAGAGTACACTAGTTAAAATTAAGATAGTAACTAGCTAGCTAGAACCAAAACTTTAATCTCAATGAAGAGCTCCACTTGGCACCATGGCTAAACACTAAAGAAAACCCATGTTTTTCATGATGCATTTTTTGTGACATTCACTTGTTTTTATGTCAACAATGACATTAAACATAACATCAAGATTTTAATTGTAACATCAAGCATGACATAAAAACAAATGGATGTAACCAAAAATGCATAAAAAAACCATGAGTTTCTTTTAATGAAAATGATACAATCAAAATATCAAATTGTCTACGCAAAGCTCTAAACTTGTAAGCTTGAATAGATATATACTAGAGAAGTAGGGAGTTGAAAATTTTATTAGTGAAGATTAGAAGCCATTGTTTTTTAAATCGGTGTGAAGAGCTTGAAGAACTTGATTTTGTTAGTGATGCATGTGTTAATGCAAGATCTTATGTTACAAAGGATAGTTAGGGTTGTCACAATGGATGTCACATTGGGTGAGTTACAATCAGCCAACATATGGACAAATCAAACAAGACACATGGATGCTTTAAATCACTTGGGATTTTTAGGGTTTGAAATTTTGTAAAATTAACAAAATTTACTATGATTAATCTTTATTGAGTAACATGGCATGGAAGATGTATTAGATGTGGCATTCCATGCTAAAACAAGGGCATGGAAGGACATGACATAAATATTGAAACAAGACATTGATATAAACAAACCAAGGCATGGATGTTGAGATTGGATGTGGGCACAGAAGTAAGGATATATAGCAACAAATAGTCACAAACACACACACACACACACACACACACACACACACACAGATATATATATATATATATATATATATATATATATATATATATAGATGGATGGACATGGATGCAAGAACAAGTGGTGAAAAATAAGCACAAATATAAATATGGTTGGTAATAAACAAGCAAAGATATAAGGACAAGCGGTGATGAATGAGCATAAATGCAAGAACAAATGTTGACAAATAGTTTTTTGTGATAGGGTGATTAATGTGGAAATATGTTTTGTTTAACATCAAGGTTGTCCATGGTGATTTCCAAAAAATCCATCAAAATTGACATGCCAAAAATGCGCAAAAGTTTAAAAAAATACATGTTCCAAGTAGTTTCCATGTGGGCAAGAAGAGCCATATGGGAATTCTTTTCATCCAAACCATCTATGATGTGGGGGCATGAACAATGACAAGGTAACTAGTGAGAATGATGTGGCTTGCTTATGCAACATTTTTTTTTATGCCATTTGAGAATTTTGAGATTTTTTTTTGGGATGTCAATTTAGACATCTAAATGTTTGCTAAGGCATCAATTGGTGCATACTATACCCATATGATAGAATAGGTAGAAAACAACTATTTAAAAGAAAGTAAAAAAAATTAAACAACAAAAATTGTCAAGTTCAACAAATAAAAGAGAATTCACCATCTACCATCAAATGAATTTTTATTGTCAAAGATAAAGAATTATTTCATTGACATTTAGTGAAAATGAAGGATGGAGGGGTCATTTTCATAATGAAAATTATTGTCCATCCATGGTTAGACAAAGGATATGGGATAATTTGAAGATGAGAGCTTAACTACTAGATATTTAGACATTGTTTCAAACATTCTACTTTGATTACAATTCTTGCTTCATATATCTCATATGGTTTGTTTTACTTCCTACCCTTATAAAAGAGCTTCTATTTTCATCTATGGAATCCATCCATCCATTTTTCTTTTCTTTATAAAGCATACCACATAGTTGCCCTTCCCTATATTTTTCACAGTCATCTAGTTAGGATTTTATCGCATTTTATCCATGTGCAAACACGTCAATGTATCATTAAAAAGAAAATGAAGTTTTGAGAAGGCCATGAGTTCTTTGGATGTTTTCAAGGTTGAGAGCTTTGTTGTAGTTAAATATATGGAGTACACATAGGCTGGTGGTATGGTGTGGATACTATAATATTATTTATATAATGTTTTTTTAAAATTATATTTTAGATAAAATTTTAATTATTTAATATTTTGCCCAACAATGCACTAGTTCACAACTCTAAAAGAGCCCTCCCGTGGCTTCATTTCTCTTGTAATGGGGCATGAGGCAAGGATAGGCACAAACACACAGGCAAGAATGCAAGAGATGAGTATAGATGCAAGGACAAGTACAAGTGCATGGGTGCAACCACTTCAAAACAAGCACAACCTTGTTTTCTTTGGGCCTCATACATTCCGAATTTGCTATAGAATTCTTTCCTATAAATTAAACAATCTAAATGAGAATTTAAAATTTGCTCTTCTTTTGAGATCTTCATTTAAAACAATAGCAATCTCTAAAATTTGATGTAGTATAAAGTGCAAATGAGTTTGGTAAAAAAATTCTATTGCCATTGTCTATAATACAATATGATGTGAATTTCTGTTAGGAAATGACTTTGTATTTTAGATTTGAATATTTCAAATTCAACATTTTTTAGAAAATTAATTTTTTGTTACTTTTGTGGATAGGTACAAGGATTTGCCATTTCAATTGTTGAATTCAAAATTGGAATTGCATTGTGATTTAAATCAACCACTTCTTTTAATTAAAAAAAATTGCTTTGGAATACTTTAGTGGGTACATAAAAGAGTTTGCCTTTGAAATTGTTGAATTAAACATTTGGATTTGAAGAGACTCACATCAACCACATTTTTTTCTATTTTGATTTTATTCTGTTTGGGCTACTTTAGTAGATATGTAGAAGGGTTTGCCATTTTAATTGGTGAATTACCCATCAAGGCTTGGATTCACATGAACTCATATTATTTCATTTTTTTAGGGGAGGTTCTTGGAATATTTTTGTGGGTTGGTACAACCACATTTAGTTAATTTTTAAAAAATCCTTTGGATTTTTTTAATGGATACATAGAAAGGTTTGCCATTTTAATTAGTGATTAAAATACTAGGGTTGTATAGACAATGATGCTAGTATGTGAGCTTAGAAATGTGAGCCTACAAGCCTTAAACCTAAATGGTACTTTACAATTATTGAAGGTACCTACAACATACATACCTATAACATAGTACCTTATAGCCATGGAAGGTGCTTATAATATAAGTATCTATAATATGAGTACCTATACTATAAATATCCTATAACTATGGAAGGTACCTATATCATAGGTACATAACACATAGACACTTATAGTATAGGTATCTATAATATATAAATATCCTATAATCATAAAAAAATTTCATAATATAGACAACTAATATATATATAAATATTCTATAGCCATGGAAGACACTTATAATATAGGTACCTATAATATATGAGCCTAGGCTCTTAGGCTCCTAGGCTCATGGGCTCGATATCCTAAGCTCATATGTTAGCAATTGTGGTTGCACAGATTTTTATGAATTGCATTACTTTTTTTTTCCTTTTTTGAGGGTTGGTTCAATTGCATTTTTATTTTTTAAAATCCTTATAGTTAGTATAGTAGGCATATAGAAGAATTAGCCCTTTAAATTGATGAATCAATTTTGAGACTAGAATTTATTATAGTATTCAAAGATATTTCATAACTTAGAGCACAACAATTTTGCACTATTACTTGTAGTGCTAGATTTCTAACATCTTTCAAATCGTCTATCTAGATCCATAATATAATTTTTAGTATCCAAACTTTTTAATTATGATTTTTAACCTAAACTTTTGTAAATGTAATTTTCAAAACTTACTTTCCAAACAGAGTGCATACATAAATTCCAACCATAGAAAGTAGAAGTGCGCTTGAAAAATCAAACACTTGTCATGGGAGGAACCCATTTGCCAAGCTTCATATTCCAATCAATCTATTACATGCAAACTTAGAAAATGACCATTACAATCTTACATCAACCCATAGCAAAAATTTTGCAATAAATGAAATTTAAGCTTATTAGGTTGAGTTAGTGGTCACAATGAATGCCTTGAGTAGTTATTAGTGATTGCAATAGGAACTTCTACCTTTCTAGTGTAAATTCACTAAAAGAAATAACTTTTTTTAGTTCTTTATGTTATGGCTATGTTAGGAAATATTATGAATGCTTTAGGTCGTAAGGTAACCATTATGGATATATTTATTGGTGGTTTGGGAGTAGTTTAGAGACTTGCTTAAACTAATTAGACAACACATGTAAAAAATTCATAACAAATTCATATTGTCAAAATAAATAAATAAATTTAATTGCTCCCCATTTCTCACATTTGTCTTTAAATGATTTAAAAAAAAAATCATAATGTCAATAAGGCAAACTAGTCATTCTGCCCTATCATAGGATGGTTTACCTTATAAGTAGGGGAGCTTGTCTTGCTCTTGTAGGATGATTGTTCTCCCTCGAGAGGGAATGCCATCCGCCTCCAAAGGTTTGTACTGACCCAACCATTCCAATTGGTGATGAACCGGTGCATTTCTTTGTAGTTTGCACGTCCGCAGGTCGTCCATTAACTTTATAGCCCTCTCGTATCCGTCGGTGCGAGAGGTTGGCGCAGAATAATTGTTGCTGGATAGAAACAGGGAGGCAGGGGACCACCAGAACCTGGTCATTTAATCTTTTTCGCACTGGTAAATCGATTCCTGACATCCTTGTGCTTCAAAACAAAGTTTGTGGAATTTCAACATCTTCAAGTTTGGGGAATCCTTGCTTTCTCAGTGCTCGTGGGAGGTGGGACCTTGAGTTTGTACTGATAGGTGGCATTTTGCATAAAAAAAATGTATCATCTACAGGCAGAGCGGAGGTACCAGCGATACTGCTTTTGGGGTACCTGTCCCTGTGCATTTGGTTTCTCAGAGATTCTCCAGCATGCAAGCAGGTTCAAGTGTCCACTCTGATCCATGTTCACTGGGGATCATGATTCCCATACAGTTATTAGGGTTCCCTCTTGGAGAATGCTTCGTTGATTCTTCGCCCTGAACCTTGCGTGGATATTTCTTGCAAGTGTAATTGTCAAAACATGAGAGGCACTAGGTTCTTTCTAAGTAAATTGATTGCTCGATAGAGGGGACAATGAAGTAAGTGCCCGAAGTGTTGATACCTGTTCCTGTCATCAAAGACTGCTGTGTGCCTTGCTTTGAAAGTACCAGAATTCTTTTGAGTCATTCGTTTGAGATTGCCTGACAACTGGAACTGGAAAATGCTGAATCCTTTCTCAACTTGTATGCTGAAGCATTATGTGGAGATAGTCCCGGCCTCTTGCGTTATAATGGTATCATTTATGCCGAAAGCCAGAGAGCGGAAAACGCATTCCATGATTCCTCCTGTCATGAAGTGCTCACGAGCGTCAGATTCGGAGTCGACGTTGCCCTTGTCAAGATTATGGAGCTTACAGGATATTCCTTGGGCCTGACCTCATTCGCATACAAAATGGTGCTTTCACTACTAGGAAGCGCAAGGGCTATAAAGTGCTCAATCTGGTTTGACCTTGCATATCCTCCAGTTTGACACAACCTAGGAATTAATAAGTGACTACCCTGGAGAAATGGCTGATTTTCCAAAGGAGATGCCAGAAAGGAAGCTCAGTGGGGAAAAGCTTGAAAGAAAGTCCAGTAGGGAGCTGCCTAAAAGAGAGCCTGGAGAAAAACCTCACCTGCCTGTCTGCTACCTCTGTAAACGAGAATTCGGCAGCCAGAGGTGATCATCCAGCTTCACACTCCACCTAGCATATTAGGGTAACAGAATCTTTTTAATAATGCTTTTAGCAATATGGACTGTTTCAAGAGTTTTTGACAACACCATTTTGAGAATCTCTATCATGATTTACAGCGATCCTACGGAGGATTCCCAATGATACATCCGGAGGCCTCCGTGTGATTTCTGTGACCATGGGAAGACCGAAGGAAAGGGAGACTTAAGGATTATGGAGAAGATTCTCTTTATGACTTGTTAAAAGTCTTTAATTTTACTAGAGAACTGTAGCTATAGTTCATCCGATTAACAGGCACATAAGTGGCAAAGGTATGTAAGCTAGCTCTAATACGCTTAGTGGGGAGCGCAGCATACCAATCCATATCAAACAATGCCAGAAGAAATGGCTGCAGGAACAAGAGAAGTTGCCTGAGCACGAACGGCGTCCTCTGCCACAGCCTCCGTATGATGAAGTGCCCATTAAGACCGGTGGTGCTCCACAACAAGACGACTTGAGCTCCGAGTAAGTTCGAATCACCTTACCCGCATGGGGATTTCTGACACGTCAGAAACTGTCTTATAATTTTTCGAATCTTTTTTGATGCTATGCCACATGATTAACCACAGTAAAAGAAAACATTAAAGAGCTTCCCCAAAAGTTAACGACTCTTCTAGTTCTGTTACTCTCAACTGAAAACGAAGGAGAGCAGGGTGTAACCACTTGGCCAATTTGATGCAGAGCCCGATCCGCACTTGAGGCAAGTTTAGCACAATGCCCCCATTGCCAGCGGCAATTCGTTCCCAAAGCTCTTGAACATCACTCCCATTTTTGCACTGAGGCTAAGCCTGCCAAGCCGGCTGGAACTGGCCTCACTCCAATGTCCCTGACCAACAGGCTGGTTCCTGGCGAAATTGCGGGATCCCAGCATGGAAAAGCAAGTGGGTACATGACATTCCTTAGCCATTGAAACACAGCACCCTTTCTATTTACAGATGCTAAGATACTTCTCTGACTGAGTACTATTCGTACTGGTAATGCTGCCACAGCCATGTTCCTCGTTTCTTCCTTCAACCTTCCCCTCAGTGTGTACAGTACATATGACCTCAGCCCTCTCAGTCTGAGTGATTGTTCACTCCTTGTTTATCCTCAGAGTCTCTCATGTTGTGCACACATCTCATTGGGCAAGTTTCATTTGTCAAGTCGTGATCATACATGAGAGTGCTATTAAACGTCAATTTGTTCCCTTGAGGTGGCCAATAGAGGGGGTTGAGTGTTTAAAGAATGGGAGAATGGGCATCATGGCCGATTACGAAATGTCTGGACCTCTCTAGACTATTAAGTAACCAAACCAGTTTCTCCACTGTTGCAGTTCAATTCTCCCTTTAGGTTTTGTCAGTTGAGCTCTGCAAATCTGTCCGTGTTGGAGAAATTGTGCTGAGATTGATTCAAGCATGCTCCTATTCCAGTTGAGCCTGTATAAGCTTGTAAGCGTGTAGTTCACAGAGCTCGAAACTGGGGTGGCACAGATGCGCAGCCTCCAAAAATCACCAAGAAGATTGGTCTGTTCACGAATTGGAAGTTGCTGGAGAGACAAAGATCGGGTGATTTGTCACCTGATCGAAGGGTGAGATCTGCATGATGTCCATTTCCGTTCTTTCAAATTTTTTGTTGCTGAATGAGGGAAGAGTGGCTCGCTCAAGGTGAACTGAGGGCTCTGTCGAATCTCATAACTGCAGGATCATTCACAGGGTCAATGCTCAAAGTTGAGTGATGCTTGTGATTCTTGCGGGACTTGTGATCGACCGGATTCCAATTTTTGCTCTTCATGTGGGAAAAAGAGACCTGGTACTGAAATCACCTCTCTACCTTGAACCTATACAGAAGAATTCATAGTCTATTGCAGAAGACTTTGCCGCCTAGTTCTTGCATACTTGCTGAGTTACATACTTTGAAATCTAGCTTCAGTGCTATAATAAGGGAGGAATTTCACTTGTGAAATAATGTCTTGGTATCTAATTCATTAAACAGGTCAACCTCCACCAGGCAGTCCAAAAAGTCCCAAGGCAGAACCCGACGATGTGGTCATTGCATGGATTGGTAAAGATCCGAACAGTCCCAAGGAAGAAAAACCTCCCGCTGAGGCCATTGCGATTAAAAATCAGGACAAAGTCGTTGTCGATTGCAGCAATTCCCCTGTGGAAATAGTTATACAAGTGAAGCCAACCAGTCCTAACTGAACAACGTCGTAGGTTAATAATCCATGGTTTTCATGTCTTACGAGTGTCGTTCGAATTCTGCAATCCACCATCATATAAATTTGGTTCACATGCAACCTCAAGTAGAATCTCGCTAGAACCAAACTAGCCCATTGTAACCGGGAGAAGGCACGAGTATTGCTTAGCTGATTCGACCACAAGATATGTGATCAATTCAGAAGGGGAGATTGCGAGCACCTGAATTGATTGCGCTTCCACGGCTCCTGATCGCTTCTGATCCTCTTGGATTCGGTAACTCACATCCTTACTGAGGTCTCAACTATGTCTGAGAGAACTCTCAATGCACTTGGAACACTCAGAACCATGACAAATCACATACTGAACCGGCGTCACTGTTTAGCAATCTATGTTATCGCCTTCTTCCATGTGATTAGAAAGTGATGTGACGCCTAAATGTAACATTATGAAAATAAGCAAATGAATCTAAATACAGGATTGTCATACTCGCAATACGCTCTTGGTTTCTCCGCAATTTTATTGGAAGAAATCGTGTTCAATTCATTCCCTTAAGCGCGGGATGTCTTATTAAGGCATGATTGCAGGTGGTTTAGAGTACTACAAGAGAATTTCGCTTCTTCATGTCAAGCGCTGTAATCAAGGCATCTCACGTTCATACGGCATGTATGAGCCTTGTGCCTCTCGCTCTCTTCGTTCCATTGTCACCTGCGCACACAAACAGAACACGCGGACATTCCGACATCTCAACAAACCAAAAGATTGAATGTAATGAATCTAATCTAATCACATATAATGGAGGTTTGCATATGTCATGATCGAATATAAAAAGGATGTGATCGACACCAAATGACGCAAGAAAATGGACACCAACCTGTGCCAACATATCTTGTAGGTAAAACTCATATGGAGTCTGCTTCGCCTGCACTCCAATAAATATCAAGGTTTCATAGTTTTTGGTTCAAGCACATCATGAATTACTCATTTAAAACAGATTCCTTTACATGTGCAGGAATGGCAATCTGGTCACCGTTTAAATGATACTCGTTGTAACAACTCTGATCCCACATATCTCGGCCATTAATTCACGATTGCCTAAAAACTTAGTTCATGCGACTAAAATACCTGCAAAGATTAGTTCATGCGACTACAAACCTGCATTTCTTTATCCAGATAATTGTGCTTGAATCCACAATCCATCGCTCGTTTCAACCGTTGGTTTCGAAGATCTTGAACTTGAATCGGCAAGCGATGCAATGCTTCCATTATATCAAAATCATACATCTCGTCATACAGATCATCATAGCGCAAACCTAATTCCACCAAAAGAGTCTGAAAAGTCGGTTATCAGAGCTCCAATGCAGGCGATAAAATACTGACTAAGTCTAATCTTACCAATCTGACGCCGGAGCTTCGTGCATATATACATGACGATTTCGTCGTAACCGATTATATCGATAACCTAAGCAGAATAATACACTGAATAATACACTTGTACTTTTCATCCAAGTAATATACTGGCAATTAACCGTAGTGCATTTATCTTTCACACACTCGCTATGCTCGTCACGCGAAAACTTCAATTTACTCTGCTTTTAATTGCATTTTGATTGCGTTATGCTTCTAACTATGTTTTTAGAGAGTCTGTTCTTGAGCGGTAAGTACACACACAAAGACAGAAAAATGCTAAAAAAGAAGTTCAAATCATTACTCACCTTGAAAACAGAGAACGGAATAAAACGGTTTGATTCCGTTTAGCCGTCACGTAATTGCAGAGACTTCATCGGAAGATGATTCTACATTATTTGATTGAAAAGTGGCAACAATGACATGAATAAAAGGCAATTCCATACCGTACTTCTTCAGCTCTTTGGCGACCTTGCCTCGATACCAATTGGAGCACCATCCGAAACTATTTCCCATCGATTTCTGAATGGCAAACGCAGCTTTCTCTGCCCAAATGAACTTCACCATGGCGCTGTGAATCAACGTTGTTTCTTGCTGCTCACTACGCTCCCTGTAATCATAGAACAACGGAATTCAGAATGCTTGAAAGACGCCAAAAATTCAAAACTAACGACGGTGCGTAAAGAGAAAATCTCTCATGACGAGTGTGCAACTGAAGTCTCCGACCCCAAGAGCCAGTGTCCGATGAAACCACATTCATCCTAGAAAAGGACAATCAATGAATGAATAAATGAATGAAGCGTGCCGCCGTGACCGACTGCCGTGCCCTGAGTGTGAGTGAGCCTCGGCTCACTTGCAAGGTCAGTTGGTTTCAACCACATCCATCCAAACAAGGGGATGAATGATATACTTAAGTGTACTGTACTATTGGAGAAATACTAAGCATGCATACTACACCTAACTCAACACAGCACTCAGAACTCCACGTAGAGTAATCACTATTCAAGATTCCATGCACAGTAGCAAATATTCCAAAGTCGTGCGTAGTCAGGTAGCATATATTATACAGAACATATCCACCTTACACTCCCTCTGCACCATGCTGGAGCCAGAGTACACAAGACTACCAAACTTGGAACTATGCACGCTGAACACACCTCAACGTGACGAACTAACGAACAAGAGAGAGCTACGGTCTCTACAGTACGCTAGTTATCCTCCTGTACTGAGTGGGAAGTGCCTGTGGCCACGAGATCAAGAAAGGAGCGTCGGTTCGCATTCCTCAATTCAAACTAGCCGCTCTGCTGGCACATCATGATTCGGAGCCACTGCTTGGATGTGGGTCATCACAGTTTAAAGCATCTTCATCCAATATGTACTGAGTGAATCTCAGCTGAAGCGACAGGTAGTCTCCCTTACGTTAGGTAGTCTGCTCCAACGTTTTTCTTGGATTTTCTGATTTAGAGCCAAGGTGGCAACATGTGCAATTTTTGGAGTGAACCATTGGCTTCCAACCATTTTATTTAAGGAAAATTGTATTGGCTACTCCTAAATTTCAGACGACATTTCTAGCACTATACAATTTTTTTTTGGCCAATACTTGGCGACTTCTAGAATTTTCATGCCACTAGTTGGCGACATCCTACTAATCCTACACTTTTGCATAATCCTTGGCAATTACCATATGTTTACAAGCAAGAGTTGGTGACACTGAAAAAAATTATGCAAGTAGGAATGACAATTTACAAGTGTCTCAGATACCAGTTCACCAGCGTCCGTCTCTCCATGATTAGTGATAAATAGATAAAAATAAGCAATAAGATTAAGGCAAGCAAACAAAGACCAGAAAAAGACCCAAACCCCAACAATACAACAACAAAGGCTAGAAAAAGACCCAAATCCAAGCAATACAACAACAACGGCCCGAAAAAGATCCACATCCAAGCAATACAACGACCAAGGCTGAAAGAAGACCCAGACCCAACAAATACAACGACAAAGGCCAAAAAAAGACCCACGCAATACAACGATAGCTAGATACAAAAAGATGAAAATAAGCAATAAGATGAAGGCAAGCAAACAAAGGCCAGAAAAAGAACCAAGCAATACAACGACAGTTACATACAACTATACAAGATTACAAAATAGGGAAATTAGTGGCCTGGTGAACCAGTTTGTTTCAGTGAAAGCCAAACAAATGTCAGGGCTTACTGAATTTCATCATAGACGTCAGGTCCTGCACAATGCACACTTCACACAAGTTAGTCTTCCTTCCTCACTGAATTCTTCCACTCATCATAAGCAGCGTCGTAGGGGAAGTCATCAAGCCCATAAAACTCCTGAGCATGCATTTCCACCACGAGGGGCAAGTACGTGGACAATCAATTATGAAGCTTATTCTTCATGAAGTTCAAAGTCGAGAACATCTAATCATCCTCCATGCTTCCAAGAACAATCACCATGGCCAGCTCCACCACTTTTATGTACTCCGACAACTTGTGTCGAAGTAGGCTATTGGCTTCAATGCAACGCCACAGACGGATTAGCGGATTCAACGGAAGATCCCCTTGCATGGCAACATGGTAATTGCCCTTTATGGCAATCTTGAATATGCAAGCTTACTCGTCCAGCTTCTGGATGAAAAGAACAAGAACAACCTCAGCCATGGATGCCTTCTTCGCCTTTTGCGACAAAGGAGTGACATCATCCAACTCTTCCGGTAAGCTGGTTTCGGAACCCCTCCTTCTGCGTTGTGTCGAAAAACTTCGGGAGCTCAAAGTACTCTTTTATGATAGCGATGTGCCTCTCAAAATCTGCCTCAGCGTTTTCCCCCAGCTAGTATTGAAGGGGTACCAAAAGCATCCATGACGGCTGAGGTATATCATTCAGCAATTAGCTTCTCAACTGCCTCTGTTACAGCAAACGCATGCAAGAAGGTTAGAAACACGATAGTATATAGAAAACCAAACAAGAAGCATTAGAAAATCAAGTAAACCAAATAGCACGCACTGAATGACGTACCTTTGCACAACTTCTTTACGTTATGTACAATGCTTACATACACCTCCCTTGTCACCGGTACAACCAAGTCTTTTCTGCCTTCTCTGTGGATAACTGGGATGCTGTGACCTGTCGGCGTGAAGTGCAAGACCTCCACAACGTTCTTGTTCAGATCAAAAGCGCTCTGCACCCAATTCATCGGGATGGCATCATACTTCATATGTATGAGTCCCTTGAAGTCCCAGAAAACATCTTATGTGAAGGCTGTCTGGTCGTATAGATAAAAAGAAAAGACCTCAACGAAGCACATTTGAATTATAGACACATAGTCACAGACGAAAACATCTCACCTTTGCGCAAACTACATCAAGCTATGTACAGACTTCAGCAAAGGCAATAAGTCCAATAGTCCGAGAAGAATTTGGATGTCCGTCAGGTGCTCAAGATTCTTCCTTGCAATCTCCATCAGTTTCTTACCAACTTTGACTTTGGTGCCCATTGTATCTTGCACAGGTTGTTCAGAATCCAATGACATCTTCACTATGTACTCGCTTATCATACGTACAGCAGGTGACAGCATGCTGATCCATCTCGTCTTTACGTTCTTAAGTATCTTCAAGCCTTTCAACTGCATCAGCTCCGCAAGCTTCACGAACTCCAAGTGTTGCTTGGGCGATTTGGCAAAGAACGCATGGAGTAATGTCAATATGAATTCAATTCTTTCCACCACAGGCAAGGCACTCAAAGTGTGTACTGTTAGGTTTGTTTTGTGAGCCTGGGCACACCAATAAACTTGTATTTAGATGTTACAGCAGGTTTGTATTCCACAAAATAAAAAAATTGCAGAAACAAACGACCTAAGCATTAAACAGTCAAAAAAGAGGGCATCAACCTTACCTTGCAATGTATGCCAAGCATTCAAGGTACAAAGCAAGTCTTTAGTTGATTCACAACTCTACTTTTCTTGCCCTGGAACGTACTCACCCCATCTGCAAACACAACCCGAAATCAGATTTCCAACATGCAACGAGCATACACGAAACAACTACAGAAAAGAAGGTATCACCGTCTGTGTACCTGCTCCGAAAGAGGCAAATCGTGTTGCCAAGTCTGCTTCCTTGATGCCGGCGTTGTTCTTTACCGCCCCAACTATCACATTAGTGAGGTTGTCGCTACCACCACCGTCTATTACACGCTCCAAAGATAGGAACATTGGCTTCCTCTCCCAATTCTTACAGACATATCCATGAATGGATATCCAACTCTGGATATCCAAAGTAGTTACTTCATCGTAGGTCACGGAGAAGAAGTGTGCTTTTGACATGACATCCTTTGTCTTCAGTTGAACTTGATGGTGCAAACACTCGGCCAAGGCCCACCCTGCGTTGTCGGACCAATGCCGTTTGGGCAACTTCGGGATGTCCAAGAAGGTGAACATCGAGAGCAACGTTGCATACTCCAACATCGGTCAGCCCTCTTGCAGAAGATGGAGAATCGTTGCAAACTAGAGTCTCTTTCTGGCTCATTCTCCTTTCACCACAGCCAATTGTTGCGCCACAGTGACGGTGTTCCTTGCCACATACAGCCTCTCGTACCTCAAGTGCTTGCAATTCTTAGCCATATACCATTGTCCTTTTTGATGCCCTGCGTCATGTTCTTTGTTGCCTTGCGCTTGCCGCTATACTTGACTAAAGTGTCCCACTTCGGTCCAAGAATCTTCGTCTTCCCTGTTATCTAAGAACATACAACACACTTCACAGACTCGTACAGGCCGTTAGAACCTCGGAAGAGCTCCGCCCAAGGCAATTTTGCTGCCCATGTGTCCTGGAATTTCCTCATGGCGTCATAATTTTTCTTCGGCACCGTCTCTTTCACATCAGGAATGAACTCATCGTCAGGTAGGTCGTCAAGTTCCTCAACGACAAGCAACTTACCTTTACCTTTGCGAGCAGTAGTTGCGTCAATGGTCTCGGCAATCTGCACTGTTCCAGTGGATCCGTCTGATGATATTGGAATGATCTCAACGACGGAATCTGATCCTATTGACGTATACAAAACATCAGAAGCAAGAGCATGTGCATCCAATAAAGCAACAACGAGATTTGACCTACGACATTTCGTTTTACATGGACTTGTTTTTTTCTTCCTTGGATTTTCACATATAGAGAAGCCTCCACTTTGACTGGAGCATCTAGTATGTGCACTCTCAGGGGAAGGTACAACAGACTCAGGCGTGCTTGAAGCATTCGATGCACAGAAAAGCACAATTGAGATGAGCCTAGATGACGAGCCTGTGCTAAGGATACGATTGTAGTAGTAGAACAAAGCAGACCCTAATTTCACCATTGTACACAAACTGGCAGTGAAGTTGCCCTCTCTCACTTACTCCCTCTCGTGTAAGCAATTCAGTACAAGGACCGTGGAATCCAAAGACGACAAAAGATGAAAGCAAATCAAGAAGACAACAAAGGTGGGTGATACTACAAACCCGAAACTGTAATTTGCAACCACCGAGCACTGGCCAAAGCTTTGATTCGCAAGCCTAAACCGATTTGCTTGTCGAAACTTGGACGCACGTCAAGACTCCAGACTACGATCGCTGAAGGTATTCACCGATAGGAAGAAAAGAGCAGCAATAAAGAGATCAATGTGAACTTGAGCAAGGTCTTGGTAATAACAACTTCCGCAAGGGCATCTTGCAAGGTAGATCATTGCAGCATGAGGCTGAGCCAAGAAAGTAGTAAATGACGGCTCCAAGCCTCCATTGTCAAGTATCCTCAATCGCAACGCAGGAAATTGGCTTCTACTCTCGCTCATCATTCCAAATAGCATAGAAAATTCACTAAAATCCTCCTGCAATTCTGCTCATCAGTACAACCAAAAACTTCTAGCAACAAGCACAACGTAGTGGGAGACATGTCCAAGCGAACATTGCTGGAGTGCTCCAACTTGGAACCCTGATTTCACCTTGTAGGAGGCACCACAATGTCAAGCCGATGATGTTTTTTGTCACCTGCAGGCACCATCAGCTGCAAGTAGGGCGATCGTGACAAGTTGTTGCCGGCGATGAGACAGTACGTGAAGATTGAACGGTGGCGATCGGCCTGATCGAGCAGGTAAGTTTTTGACACCAGGTAAGTAATCCTAAATCCAAAAAGAATTACTTTTTGGTACATTTAGTAAAAAAATTCGCCATCTGGCATTTTTTCGCCCCCAAAAAACATTGGTCTGCTCTAAAAGCGAGCGGCTTCTTCAAATCGCCCCTATATTTAGGTCTGAAATGGATAATAGGTGGTCCTTAAATGGACCTCTCAAGCCATCGAGAGAATCGAGAGAAAAACATTATTTATTGCAAGAGCCAATTGCTCTTCATTTGTTGAAATCACTTTAGAAGTTGCGAGTGGTCGAATTTTGGAAGACCTAGGGTCACAAATAGGTGCCTACGACAGATTTTTTTTAAAATTAAAAATGATTCAAAAAATATGAAACCACTTGTGTGACATTCTGCATCCATTTTTCTTTCTCTAAAAAAAATGATCCAAAAATATTTCTATTCATGGAAAAAGGGGGACCAGCCCTCAAATGGTCGCTTTAAGGCCTTAGTTGCTTTCATTATGCAAAGTACTGAGCTGACTGAGCTGACTGAGCTCCCAGCTGGTGAGCCGTACTACAGTAGCATCTTCGTGCAGCATGCACTACATTCTGCAGCAATGGCAGAATCTCTTTCCTCCGCAATCCAAAACTAGGAAAGGATCAATTCGCAGCAGCTATGATAGCTCGACCAGTTCAGATTGCTCCAGGAAAAGAAAAAAAAAATTGTCTAAAAATGGCAAAAATTTGTGAAATTTAACCAGAAAAAATTCCAATTAAAAGAAAATATTGGATGAAATCACTAAATTGTGGATGAAAATAGAATTAGAGACACATTGGGAAAAAGTCCTCCATTGCACTTGTATTGTTATTGTTGCAATACTATTTCAATGCTTGAACAATCATCATACTACTAAAATCATAAAATCATAAGCCCCTCTGTAATATCACAAATGCTACCATTAATACTAGGGGCTTGTGCTTGCTAAGCTATGCATTCATTGTATCACATATTACTAAAAATTTGATATATTTGAATAGAATGCATGATAATGATTTCAATAAGTCTTTAAAATAATCATTTTAATTATTCTATAAAAATATTTCCAATCATGCGTACATAGAAATCATATTTTCATACAATGTGATATTATTGAAATAGAATAGTAGTTCACAATCACCTTTGTAATATCACTTTTTACAAAGGGTGATATTATAGAAATAATATAGTCGTCGCAATTGAGGTGATATTAAAGAGGATCAATATGGTGACATTATAAAGGTAGCAATTTCATTGTTTTTCTTGGCTTTATACTTCTTTTGCATTTCTATGATTTTTTGCTTTTGTGAGCTTTGAGCTTCTAATTTCAATTTTCTATTGCTACTACCAAATGATTTGATAAATTTGTTAGATTGAACTGATTTTGAATTTTACAACAACTAAGTTGTTCATGAAGCTTTTGAGGTTTACAAGTTTTTCCTTTAAATTCTTCTATTTGGGTTGCCATTGTTTATAACAATTGAATCAAATTTCTAATGCATTCTAATGTATGTGTATCTTTTACCATATTTATAATTGCATGTATTTCATTCATCATTCATTAAATTTCTATTTTTTATTTCAGTATATGCTTATTTATTAAAAAAATTATATAAAGATTTTAGTAATTTTTATTTGAAGATTTTTTGAAATTCTTGCTCTGCGTTCTATCTAATACATAAAAATTCTAATGAAATTCTAATGGTGAATGCGTAGCATAGCAAGCGCCAAACGCTAGTCATACTATCATACTACTAAAATCATAACTCCCTTTGTAATATCACAGATGCTACCATTTATATTAGGGGCTCGTGCTTGCTATGCTACGCATTCATTGTATCACATATTACTAAAAATTTGATATATTTGAATAGAATGCATGATAATGATTTCAATAAGTCTTTAAAATAATCATTTTAATTATTCTATAAAAATATTTCCAATCATGCGTACATAGAAATCATATTTTCATACAATGTGATATTATTGAAATAGAATAGTAGTTCACAATCATCTCTGTAATATCACTTTTTACAAAGGGTGATATTATAGAAATAATATAGTCGTCGCAATTGAGGTGATATTAAAGAGGATCAATATGGTGACATTATAAAGGTAGCAATTTCATTGTTTTTCTTGGCTTTATACTTCTTTTGCATTTCTATGATTTTTTGCTTTTGTGAGCTTTGAGCTTTGAGCTTTTGATTTCAATTTTCTATTGCTACTATCAAATGATTTGATAAATTTGTTAGATTGAACCGATTTTGGATTTCACAACAATTAAGTTGTTCACGAAGCTTTTTAGATTTATTCTAATGTATGTATATCTTTTACCATATTCATCATTGCATGTATTTCATTCATCATTCATTAAATTTTTATTGTTTATTTCAATATATGCTTATTTATAAAAAAAATTATATAAAGATTTTAGTAACTTTTATTTGAAGATTTTTTGAAATTCTTGCTCTGCATTCTATCTAATACATAAAAATTCTTATGAAATTCTAATGGTGAATGCGTAGCATAGCAAGCACCAAATGCTAGTAGAGTACTAAAAACATATTTTTTCAATACTACAACAATACAATTTCAATGGTGTATGTACTCTATCCATTGAAAGTATACTATTGCAATATTGCAACAATATGTTTTTAGTACTCTGTTGTTCAAGCATTGCAACAATATTGTTGTAATGGGGGGTACTTTCCTAATGCATGGCATGTGATATGTGCGAATGTGATATTTTCTATTGAATATTTGGATGAATGCTAAAGTTTGGAGTACCGCTATAACATTTTATATTGCCATTTTGGCACTTTTTAAAAAATGCATTGAAGAAAGCTACATGTGAGGAGAGTTTTAGGGTCCACCTTGTTGTTTCTAGGATGAAAAGTATGTGTGCAACAAATTCTTGACCTTGCCAAACTATTCTTCTTCGCATGGCAAAAATTGCAATTGTGTTGGGAACAACAATTCTTCCAAAACTACCTTTTTCTCTACAAATAGTTCATTGGATTAGGAATGATGGAGTTTTTTTTTGCTTAGGGCAACTAGAAGCTTGTAGTTGGTTGGAAAATAAAAGAGAGAGTTGCTCCAGTGGGACTCTAAAATAATAATTCTAGAAAACAAAACAATGTCTCTGTATTTTACCAAGATGATAATTTCTCATACTAGTGGAGATGTTCTTATTCAAAAAGCAAGCCAATGCTATACAAATAGCTATAGGAATAAAGCTTCTTCTAGTGTAAATTAATGTAGGTACACTCATTGTGGTTCCTTTGGTTAGAACACATACTTAAATTGATTGGTTTCATAAAAAAATTGCAGTAGAATGAAAAACTAGAGAGATTTTCACGCATATTTTAGTCAACTCATTTTTCAGTAAAAAAAAGTCACATTATAGGAGGTCAAAGCAAAACATATAACTTCCCATTATTGTTCTCAAGGGGACTATTCTTGTCCTTTTGGATTCTAATGTAGTTCTTTAGGCTCTCTACACAATTGCAATGGTAATTCAAAAATATATCTTTGAATTGTGGAATAATGAAAGACCTTTTGTCCATTAGTCTAAAACACATGGAAGTGTCCCTTTGGAGTTATTAAGTAGTGACTATTCAACCCAATTCCTCCCCTTTCAATCCAATTCTACTTTGAAGTTGTTTAATCATTACAAAAAAATTTAGGACTCAAAGAGGCTGAGAGTTTTTGATTTTGCACCACAACCCTCCATGTGGTGCAAATACAAAAAAATTGTAAATTTATAAAAAACAATATTAAAAAAATAACCAAAATGATGTGATGCTGATGTGGCACCAGTAGTGACACATTAGATTTTTTTTTAAATTACCTCTATAATTGCACTACAACGGATGCAAAACTCGCGGCCTCACCCTAAATTTTTTGCTAATGGTAAACCCTTTATAGTTTTCACCACATTAACCCCTGAGCGCCCAAAGTATATTTGCTAAATTCTAGACCCCTCTCAATTCATTCCAATCAAATGATCATGTAAAATGTTATCTATGTAAATTGACCGTACTGATTGATAGTAAAGATAGGGCTAGAGCTATAAAGAAAGGGACACATTCTTTGACTATACTGTTGAAAAGTTTATAATGGTCAAATAAGGAGAACTTTGAGTTTTGAGAGGCCATATTTGAGGCACTGGGGTGCTCAGGGGTTAAGGTAAATGAGCCCATTGTAGGCAAAATTATATTAAAGGTATGCATTAAATTTTTTAAATGTATACCACTAATATAATTTTGCATGCAATGGTCTTGTTTCTACTTAGCTTGCAATGGACTCACTTACCTTAGAATGTAGTTGACTCCAACAATAGGAATCACAATTGGTTACTTTTTATACTTATTTGATTTGATGGTGAGTCTTTACTTGAGAATTTACATAGCATTTTGGCCATGTCATACATAAAGGTTTGATTTAGCACTCAAGCTTGTTTGAATTTCTATGTCAGATTTCCAGGAGTCTACATCACTTCATATTGTTTACAAGATGTCATGTGGCTCTATTTCAAGAAATTACTTAATTTATGCCAAATCTAACGTTCATATAGGGTATCTTGAGAGATTGAGAGAGAACTAAGCTTACACTAACCTCTCAAATTCTATTGTCCTATTTGAATTTTTTTCTTGTGAAGATAAAAAAATACATTAGCTTTTTTGAGAATATAATTTTTATTTTGATTGGTGTCCAAGGGCAAAAGTTATGGCACAAAAGCCCAAATTCTAATTTGGCAAGTAGGAAAAAAGAACCTCAATAATTGTAAACAAAACAAAAAATTTGAATTTTTTCTTGTAGATCATATATTTTGTGTACATGGGAAGCTTTGATTCATCCCATTTGGATTTTTTATGTGAAAGTTGTAGACAATCTTGTTTTTTGGGCAATCAAAGCATCTTCTAAAAAAAATAACTTGTAGGATTCATTTCTAAGCTCAATTTTCACAATTTTTCAAGAACAACAATCTCACAAGTTGAAGACCACTTGCTAGAACAATCTCACCGTTGAAATTAGTGTATTTCAATTCCATCTTAGAACTATTAATGGTTTTGTTTTTCCTTCAATCTTGAACCAATTTCTACTTAATAAATTTTTAGTAAGTGAAAATTAGTTATTATGGTTTTGAATTTTTATTTCCTAAACTCTCAACTTAATTCTTCAATTGATAAAAAAAATTAGAAATTCAAAATCGAGAGAAAAAAGATTTTAAGTTTAGAAGGTTTAAAGATCCGGTATGGATACATTTCCCTTACAAATGGAGGAGTCTAAGGGTGGGTTTATACTATGCCTAAGGCCGGATGGAAGGCTGGCCAAATTTGCCTTCAATCCGGCCTTCAATCTGTCCCAAGTTTTTCCATCCGGTCCCAGTTAATGTAAACCCCTTGGACCGGATTTTAGGGCTGAATTTTAGGGCCGGATTTTCAATTCATGTGCTCTTGGATTTTTTCAATGCTCAATTAAAAAAATACATAAAAACATGCATGTTTATCTTTCTCTTCTTTTCTTTTTAATTAAAAATAAAGATTTTTTTTTGTTCCTATATATTTTATTTCTAAAATAAAAAAGAATTTTTTAAATTTATTTACTTAAAAACAAAAAAAGAATTTAATGTTTTGGTTTTCCTCTTATATAGAACATGCATTTGTAATCAACATGTTTAATGCTAAAACATAGGTACTTCATTATAGTCACTTAGATGATGATTTTCCTTTAAATTTTAAAAAATAAATACATAAGGGAGTTTACTCTAAAAACACCCATGCTCTAAGAGTGATTATGACGAAGAGGTATATTTTGCTTTATTTAATGTACTAGCACATTTTAGGACATGGTCACCTTTAGTGACCATTGCCTTTCAACTTTAAAAAATTCATAACTAATTACACAAAGATTTAAAAAATATGAAACAAATCAAGTCACCAAAAAAATATGCATAATATGCATAATCCCAATCAATTTATGGATTTTCAAAATCTACTCTACAATTTTTTAAATGAATTTTTAATGTGATTTTTTCTCCAAGATCTAGTGTATTTGAGGCTCATTTCCAAAAGCCCTCAACACTATGAAAGTCAAGATTGTGATGGACACTCTTGTACAAAATCTTGAATAAAAAAATCATGATTAATGATTTTGAAAATTGGATTTTTGATGCTAAAACTAGACTTAAAAAAGACTTTAAAATTTATATAAACTACTAAGAATAGCAACTTGGTTAAGTTTTATTAAACTTCAAAGTATTGTTCACACCAAAATTTGGTACCTTGGACATTTAGAAATTAAGAATAGATCTATCAAATAAACAAGTACCAAATTCCAAATAAAAATAAACATCTTATGTTGAGTCAGTTAAAAATGATTGAACCAAATATGCTTAAAAATCTCATATTTAGTTAAGAATAATTTTATAGAATATCTTATCAAACAAACAAGATTGTATATATTATAATAAGTTTATATATTATATTATTATGAATTTATATATTGTATTACAACAAGTTTATATAATGCATTATAATGAATTTATATATTGTATTATAACAAGTTTATATAATGTATTATAAACTGTGTACTTCCATTCCAGAGCTCCCAGCCCACTACTCCCAATGTCAAACTGAAATATTGGCAACAGATCAAGCTCTAAAAATTTAGCAATGCATATCAGTGGAAGTTTCTTGAGCTCACAATTAACAAGCACATACCAAAATAGAAAACAAAAGACTTCACATTTGTAGACGGTGGAGATTTGTACAATTCAACAGAGGAGCCCAATTTGGCCCCAATCCGGCCCTAGATGGGAGTTCGGGCCACCCAAAACCTCGGCCCGATTGCTTCCCTTGGGCCGGATGGTTTGGCGCCAAAACCATGCCACCTAAGGCGACACGTACACTAGTAGAAAACGTAGGAATTTCAACAGAATTCTGTTGTTTCGGTCGCGTTGATTCGGTCACTGAACAACAGATTTTTGTTGAAATTAACAGATACATAGGATGAGTTGTAGTTCCATCCGGCCCCAAGTATAAACGCCTTGAGCTGGATTTGGAGAAATTGAACACTCCTATTGATTCAAACTTGGAGAGTTCCGGCCGGCCCTCAATCCGGCCCCAAGTATGAACCGGCCCTAATAAGCTGGAATGGGTTGACGGTCGGAAATGGGTCGACTCCTCTAGCAGACCTGGCGAGGTTTCCTCGAGGTGCGCATCCCGAGAAATGAATCACTGAATGGCCAGGTGGTTGTTCTACAGTAAAGCTCTTGGTGAACCTCACTCGCAACGATTCTCTCGATGAACCTCTTAGCGATCGACACCCGCTGAAGAAATACCGGGATGCGGATTAGTACAGCACCCGATGGGGCCGGAACACGCGAAAGGGACGACAGGTGTCCGAGACCGGGCCGTCGGAAATAGTTAAAGCAAGAAAGAAGGAGATTGAGTGCTTCCTGCTGGCAATTCGCTGGCGAACCGGGCAGTTACCGTATTCGGATTCTTGTTTTGGTGATCACAAGTGGAAAGTAGATTTTTGGAGATGCAAAGTGAACGGTGAGTGAGTGCTGTAGTTGTGCGGAGGATTGTAGCGAGAGACATTCGGTGGAAGCCCTAGGAAGGTGTCGCATCGTCGTTGAAAATTTATTGGAAGGCGGCAAGGGCTCGTAGCTGGGGAGTTGCCGAAGCGGAAAGAACAGGGATTAAGGCGCTAGATTCCTTCAGGGTGTACTTTCTTGCCGGAGAAACGGTGACGTACGCCGAGAGCGGTAGTCGGTTTCGTTGTAGAACTGTGAGCTTAAATTTGAACGAGGTAAGTTAATCAGCACCTTGTCGACTTTTTAGATATTTTGTCAGGAATCAGAGTGATGCTTAGTTAGAGTGTAGGTGGAGAGAGATGGAGAGAGAGAAGAAGACTGCGGTGTGAGTGAGGGCTTTAGTGGATGGATTGTGAGGTTAGCACTCTTAACGCTCGACTATTAGATTTTCACAGTTGGAAGTGCGGGTGTGGATTATGGCTGGGAACGACTGTTAGTTAGGATCTGTTTCAAGGTGTGTCATTCTTTCGCGTTTGATGAGTTAGGGTGGCTGGCGTCAGAAAATTTGAATCATCTCATGAAGGGATCGTTCTTAGCAGAGGTGAGCTGGAATTCGGTTATTTGCAGGTTGACTGTCAGCAAGATGGTGGCCTCTGTAAAGAACCAATAAAAGCTTACTCATTGCAGACAATTTAAATTCGAACATATAATGTCGAAGAAATTTAGAGCTGTTCCGGATCTAGGTTTTGAATGGCTCTATGATTTGCAAGCCAGACAAAAGCGCACGAAGTTCGAGTGATTATTTGGCATTAAACCTATAGTCAGAAAACTAAATCCCCTCACGATTTGTAAGATTGTGCAGTTGCGGCATTGGAGATGTGGTTATCTTGGTCACTTAAATCTGGAGAGTTAGTTATGAAAGGCACGTGTCTTCCAGGAATTTTTGGCATGATGACAAGTATAACCTTAAGCCGGTTTTATTGAATTTAGAAGTAAATGGCTTGACGGTCTGTACGATGATGCGCAGGTCGACCACGCACAAACTGGCTTTTATCTGGTGAAACAGGGGAGTAAGAGGGTAGGATTTGGAGTCAAGGGCTTGATTAGTGCATCGCGCTTAGGTGGAACGGATCGCAATAGGATGCGGATGGAGAAGAATTGTCTACAGAATCGTGAAGACTTCAGGCCGTGATGCCATGTGCAGAAGCATCCTTGCGGATGGAGAATTTTGCGATCTCTTCGGAAGGAAACTGTAGCTGGTTCCTAATTTGTTCAGTTGCTCCAAGGATGGCAGGGCTTCATGTAAAATAGCAGAGAGGATTCTTAGACTTAGGGAGGAGGGAGGAGGGGGTTGGGGGTTGGGGGGGAGAGCAGAAGTGAAGCCATGGCGGACGGAGCTGGCAATAAGGGGTTTATAGCAACTTTATCGGCAGGACCTCTAGGCACAGTCGCGAGGCTACTATGGTTTATTCTTCTATGTTTGATATTATTCATCCTCGGACTTGTGAAAGGTATTTCTTCTATTGCCAGCATGACTTTTGTTTAATTTAATTTGGACGTGTCGCCTTCAAAAGCCTGACCACTCTATAGCAAACTTTGATCTCATCCTCCACCGGGTCTGTTTGGTGTCCGTCTTGAGGTTTTGAGCACCTAGCTTGACTGTATTTGTTCATCGCCTTTGTGTCTACTGGGGATTATGCACATACTTTACACGGTTTACGGTCAGTCATAATATAAATGTCAAGTTATACGGACAGCAGTTACAGAAGCGGAAGCTCTTAGTTAAATTTAGTAGGGTGATTGTGCAAGCGATTTAGATGACACGTTATGATACACTTTGGTGGTCTAAAGTTTTAATGGTTTCGCATACTATTTTCCTTTGCTTACTTTGTAGATTCTTAAACCTACAATTTATAATGCAATGGTTTTTTTTGGTGCAATAGTGAGGTTGTTGCAATTTTTCGTCAGTGTTCAGTCCATTTCTAGAGTGAAATTTTGGTATGGCTCGATGCTAAGGTGCCTTGCTCAGATCGCATGCTTCACATTTATTGTTTCTGATATTGATTTTGCAAGATTCTTTTGCATCCGCAAAAGTGTACCTCGGCTATCCCTTTCGAATATCCTATTGTAAAACAAGGTTTTCCTTTCGCTTTTTTGTATTATACTCCTACACGCCTCTGTTGGTGATCCGCCGACGATTGTAGTGTGTCTTACATCTTAGTCATCTCTGATTGTGTTAAGAGACATTCGTTTGCTTGCCTGCATTTTCGTCAGCAATAGCTGTTGACCATATTGATGATAGATCTCTCTCATTGTGCAGGCGTCATCATTGGACCATTGGCCGGCTTAGTCTTCTTTTTAGGGGTTATGGCAGTGGTGATTGGACTTTGGCCAGTTCATGTGGTGGCCATTTTTCGCTCAATTGCAATGTACGCTCTTCTATATACTGTTACTTGCTTGTTATATCTCTTGTCTAGATGGACAGTGGATTGTACAGATCTTGCAGCAGCGTGATTAGGAGAACCGATTGCGGCAGCATCCTGCGAAACATACACCTTCCCAAATCTCAAATTTAGATCGTTTGAGAGAAACTTGTTGCTGGAAACATACTTGGGACATGCATGCTTTCTGATTCTCCTATGCTTGGTCTTTGTAAGCGTGATTGTAGCTTGTGATTCTTGCCATTATGGAACATTTGTCTGTTGTTTACAAAAAGTTGCTCTTTCAGATGTTCTCAAGCATCAATAACCTGTAGCAAACCTGGTCTGCTTGACAGGACTAAGCAGCTTGGAGTTGTATTGAAGATTTCTCTGATATTGTTGCTGCCGATTGTGCTTCTGCTATGGCCTGTTGGAGCAGCAGTTGGGAGCATATTAGTGGGCTTGGGTTATGGAATTGGTCAGCCTGTTGTAGCAACTTTTGAAGCTGTGGGGGAAGATAGGAAAGACAAATTCTACCATGCCTTTGCGGTATGATGCTTTTTGTTCTCGATTAATTAGAATGCCTAGAAATTCAATTGATGTTTGTTCCTCCTGTATTCCAGGTACCTAATTTTAGACTACCGATACACTGTCCCTCATTAATGGGATAGAAGTTTTCTGTGAATAGTGCCGACTATGGTCCAGTTGTTATCTTGGGTCTGCGGAATTTGTTGACATCCGAGTTGTGAATTCTTGTTTCCAAGGTATTTCGGCAATGTCCATGCTATTACATTACTGAGAATTGCTGATGTTGTTGGGATATCTCAGGATGGGACTCTGAGCACTTGGAAAGGATCCTGTACCTGGGTGCGAGACATCTTCGATTTTGTCTACCACTCTGTCTTAGATTCCCTCGACGAGTTTCGTGTTGGGGAACCGAAAGATGGCAAGCCTATAGAAGTCAAGTAAAGTCATCTCCTCTTGCCCGTCATTTGTATTGAATATGTCAAGATGAAATTGTTTGATTTTATGGCATTTATTTTTGCTATGTGGAGCTGCTTATTTAGGGTTTTGATTTAGTAGCACACATTAATCAAATGGCCTGTTCGTACAGGTTGCACGAGCTTCCTTTATGTGCACTTGTTGGTATATTAGGGGTAATTATCGACACTCCGGCGATAGTCATTGTCGCGTTCTGCAAAATGCCACTTATGCTTATCAAAGGGTGGCATCGATTACTGCAAGACCTGGTGACCAGACACGGTCCTTGCTTGGAGGCGGCATGTGTGCCTTTTGCCGGGCTTGCATTAGCCTTCTGGCCATTTGTAGTGGTAGCAGCTGCACTTACTGCTTTCACCTGCAGTCCATTAGTTGGACTGTATGCTGCCGTCATTGTGTATCAGGTCTGTTTGCGGTGCCTTCGGTATTTCTCTTTTTAGTTTATCTTTTTAATCGGTATGAAATCCTATTTGTCTTTGACATTTGCTTGAATCTGTTGAAAAGGACCACCCAGCTGGAACAATGCCTCGTTCAGTAGTTCCAACCACATGTTTGACTCTATTTTTAAAATTTTCATTCTGCATGTGCTATACCTCGAGAGTTTGCGCCCTGTTCGCAGGAAATGTCCTACAAATGCGGGCTAAAGTACATAGTCGCTATAGTAGCGGAGTTCGATGAATACTCCAACGATGTCCTCCATACGCGTGAAGGA
The DNA here is from genome assembly GCA_950106755.1 of Climacium dendroides. Taxonomy (NCBI): domain Eukaryota; kingdom Viridiplantae; phylum Streptophyta; class Bryopsida; order Hypnales; family Climaciaceae; genus Climacium; species Climacium dendroides. Next base: position 22,160,428 of record OX467083.1, read on the forward strand.
TCATGTCTGCCGAGGTAACGTTTGGCTTGCAAAAAAATTTGTTGGTTTTATTGTTAAGCCCCCTGGGTTGTTGGATATAGGAAAATTGTTGATTTGGGGATTAAGGAAATTCTGGGTTTCTCTCAGAGAATTTATTCAGTTCCTTATTTCCAGTCTATTAGGTTATTTGGGTTTTAGAGATTTGTGCTGAATAAATATTCTTTCAGACTCTTGCTACCTAGTGTGGGGGAAGCTTCCCCGTTCAGTTCCAGGTATTTGTATTGAAATTTTTAGAATGGAATGATTGTTATCCAAAGAAATAGAAAAAGATTAGTCTATTTGAAGCGAAATTATTAAGTAATTTTTTATTTTGTGGATAGCTAGGCCCAAGTACCGGAAGAGTAAGGAGACTTCAAAAGCAGCTGATGTAGCAGTTGGGACCTCGGATATTGAAAAGTCACGTGAGCAAAGACGCGTGCCCGAAATACCACAGCTCAACACTCAGAAGTCGCTCAAACATACTTTACAGGAAGTGAAACTCGTGCAGGTTAGTGAACTTTCTTGTGCTTTCGGAATAACAAATCTAAAATTCACCAAGACATGTAGGCATACTTTCAAGAATTGAACTTTCACCCAACATATAACAAGCCTTGTCGTAAAGATTTTTAATGTCAGTGACTGAAATCTAGTGTTGTAATGCCGTTCAAATGAATTTTGCGCCTTTTTGTACTAATCAGAAGCAAGAGTATTACTTTGAAAAGGTCATTGGCCGCTGTTACTATTAAAATGTTGCTAACTTCAATTTATGTGAGATGATAATTCTTGATGAGAGAAGAGGTGAGGGTAGAGATAATATTAAAATCCATGACGTTCGTTTGCTTTAATCAATTTGTTCGTATAAATCTGTTCGTGTAAAATCGTTCCATGCTTTTACTATGCCCCGAATGACTTTACTAAGTTAGGGATTCGACATGAAATTCAGGCGTAATTTATCTCCTTTGTTACATTCATTTTAGAAGAATATTCCTTTACGCAGGTTATGGATGGTATATTTCAAAGATTGGAGGCGGAAGGGAAATCCTTAATAAACGACGGTGTATTGAAGCATCCAGATATAGATGGTGCGGTGAAGGGGAACAAAGTCACGGGAAAAATCATTACTTCTGGGTTACCAGCATATTGCAATGTGAAGACACTCGTCCGCTCAGCCAATTCCAGCAGTTCTGGAATTGTCTTATGTAAGCTCATCGTTATAAATAGATTTGGTTCCTTACCTTGTTTTTCGAGATGCTTGTAATGATTAAGTGTGAGAACCTATCACACCAGAAGGTATTAAGAGTTCGCATCACACCATGGTGTCAACCATAATCATCCCCTTGTACTGTTGTAATTGCCGCTGATTGGATTCATATTGATTGTTCTCTTTTGGGTGGATTTGCGTGTCAATCGTTCCTGTCAGGTTTCTTTTGTGAAGTGATTAAAACTTTTGCTGATATTATGTATTAATTAAACACTTGCTTGGACAGTTGATGGAACGGAAATCACCATGAGTAACAAGCCCCGAGATCGCCTATCCGATTGGTTCTTCGAGCCGCTTTTGACCATTAAAGATCAAATGCGGGCAGCTAATTTGCAGGAAAGTGATGAGCGTTATCTTGAAAAGCTCTGCTTGACGGCTGGTGACACTCAGCGCATGGAGAGCTGGGATAATGGAGGTATAGAACCTGAGGATCCAATTAGGAGAGGAGAACTGCAAGCACTTGCCCGACGGTACGCATGTTCTCGCACTTGCAACTTCCTTTGCGTGCTTACGTTCAATAGTGAGGCAAGTTTGTCGTTCATTTAGTCACTTAGCTACGTAACGCGAACGTAAAGCTATGATTTGAATACTTCAACGAAGATGTTATCAGCCATCCAAGATACTTCTTACTTAGCCAATATGTAACTACGAAACGGCAAGAATCGTGAGCTGTAGTTTATGGGAATCTTTACTGTAGCAAACTGAAAACGAGAATTCTTTCAGTTCCTTTTAGCTCTTGAGCATTAGAATTTGGAAGCAAAGCTTGCTCCGCATTTTGAGGTTTGGAACGAAAAACCAATCCCTTGCTTCCATTGGTTGCTAGTAACTGACCCCATTACGTCCACAAGTTTGGGCAAGCCTATTGCAGGTAAAAAATTCTTGTGATGTACATGTGGTGCGAAATGTACATCACAAGAAGAATTTTGCCTGCAATGGGCAAAGTTGTGTCTGCAATGGGGTCAGTTACCTTAATGCCCAGGTGGCCAGCTGGGTAACCCTTAGTCTAACTTGGGGTCGTCGTCTCCAAATTTCAATTCAAAATTTCTAAAAATAGTCCCTACCACTTCCCGAAGTGTCTCGTAATAGCTCATAGGGCAGAAACAAGGAGACCCGATCTAGACAGTACAGACTACTGAGCATTTGAAAATATTTGGGCTTTGCATTACAGGCTTCAGGGTATTACCAACTCCATTTCACGATTGCCTACTCATCGGCGGCGAATGGAGAGTATCATGAAAAACTTGCTGACATATATAGAAGATATGGACGGGAGTGCCAGTCGTCGAAAAGAGGCACGAGACAAAACTAAGAGCATTAAGAAGAACAAGAGCTTTAATTTGCGCAGTTTAATTAAGGAGGGTTCCAATCGATTCAATCAGACAGCGGTTGCAGCTGCGGACAAATCTGAAAGGGAAATTGCTCCCACTGTAGATGAGGTTGTTTAGCTTCGTCAGGTTGTGACTCTTCGTAGGCAGTGTATTCGTCACAATTCTGGTGTTGGGAACCTGCATTATTCCCAACTATTAGTTTATTTTCTTCGGGTTTCTCAAATGTAAAAATCTGTGGCTTTAAAGCGTTTCGGTAGGATGACCACATCACCTACTTGTACTCATTCTCATTAAGAATTTTTTTGAAAGATTTCTTTTCTTTTCGATTAACACTACCTTTTTGCTCTTCTGGATTCTTACATTTCCTGATTCGAAGTTCAAAGCTTATGCATCAGATTTCGAATGATTTAGTTTGGATTCGAACTATGATATGATATTTTAAACTACTTTTTGCTACAATTGTGGCATTCCGAAATCATTAGCAGTTCAGTGTGCATGTGATCAATACATGTTGCCGAATTTACAGTTCAATCAATTTCACTTGCAGCACTCCCCCAAAATGCTGCATAGAACAAAGAAGTTGCAAAATGGCATGTGGTTAACTCCAGAGTGCCCAAGCATTCTTATTGCACCTTGTGAACATGATCTAAGCTTTTGGGTCCTAATTCACAAGTGTCATTTGAAAGGCATCACTCAATTATTATTCTAAATTGCACTTTATGAATTAGAGAATGATAGGCAATGATCATGTGGAGTTGTGATACAATGACTACACCTAAAGTGAACAAATCCTCAAAATCGACCCCTATTTTTGAAGGGAAACTGAATAGGGAGGATACCCCAAATGGTCCGCATTACAAGGACAAGTGAGGATATCCAAAATGGTGCACATTACAAGAACAAGTGCCAAATGAAGTTGGGGGCTATTTTGAATAGTGTGCAACTCTATTTATAGTACTAAGCAGGTGGCAATCTTACAAGTAGTTGATTTTGGGTACACTTTGTGTTGTTTGAACTTCTTCTCTATAATATGTTTTGAAACTTCTAAAGTCTTTTTTTTCATGTGCATCAAATGTATTTTGGCATCATCTACATGACACTATTAGCACTTGATACCTTGCATCTTTGAAAATTAGTAACTAATTCACAATGAATCCAAAAATTATGGAACCACTTGCATTTTGATTCATAGTCTTTGACCAATGTGCAAAATTGTTGTTCATTTTCTAAAGCATATTGTTTATGTCATAAAACTTATTTGTGTGATTTTAGGTGTAATTACCTTATATGAAGCAATGTCATAGGATATGACCTACTAACTTGCAAAGTGAGGAAGTAGGTAGTCTCTTGTGACACATATTGCAACTTTACACAATGATTATGTTGTGTTGTGGTTTAAGGTGAGTTTGGAAGGATGTCATTCATCCTCATTGATTTGCATTAAATTAGATGAATATTGTTCAATTTATTTTAAAAATATACTACAAAAAATCAAGGGTACAAATGACTTGTCTACAATGACTTCAAGCACGACAATGACTACAAAATGATTGTTTTGTAGTCATTGTAAACAAGTCATTTATACCCCTATTTTTTTTTATAGTGATGCTTCTTCCAAGTTTTAGTTTTTAAATGAATTTTGTTTGGGGGTGAACTTCTATTTTGATTAGGCTTTTGTAAGGGTGGATGCACTCATCATTGTCCTTCTAATTCCAAGATGTAGAGTGTTTGGAAGGTCATTTTAATTTTGTCCAATTGTTTTTTTTATTATAGTGGCAGAGTTTGTCAAAAATAGATTGATTTAGCTCAACAAATACAAACTAAATATGATACAAAGATATATTATGCATTCTAGAGAGTAGATTGAAAGCATGTCTTGCTTCAATTATAGAGCCCATCCATCTTATTTAAAAATGGTTACTAATGAATTTAATTCCATTTGAGTGTCTTAATTTTGTTGACATGAAATGTTTTGGATTGAAAGCTAGGTAAATGAATGTCTTGGTCAATTTTAAGGTTTAGTCATACTCTGAACCAAATTGTGAAGAAAAAATGCCATAAATAAAAGCATGTGTGAATGTATGCCATTTGAGAGATTGTAAGAGATTGAAAGAAATTTATTATATTTCATTTGTTGAGTATACTTAGAAGGAACTTTAGAAAGAGGTGATCAATTGATGTGCATAAACTTTTGGTACATAAGAAGTTTTACATAGAAAATGGCATACTTTGAGTGCAACATAATTATTACAACAAAGATACATGAAGACCAAAATCTTCAAAGCAATACTTATGTTTGAGATTCATACCAATAAGGGTCAAAGTTAAATATTTGTAAAAGTATATGCAACATTACAAACATAAAATCAATCATGAAGGTCTTAGAAAATCATTTAACTCCAAAATTCTCTTTAATGAAGTCACACAATGTCCAAAATGTTTTAATTTCTTGTATATAAAGGAATGTGAACCTAGAACAAATTTTGGCTTCTATAGTCTAAAGAATTAAACATTAAAAATTATAAGTGCTAAATTAAAAGCAGAAACTTCATTTAGAAAGAAATAATCATTATTGTACACCTTTGTTACTTGTTTTTATCATTCCAAATGTAACAATGAATTGAATTGCCTTCCTTGATGCATCCTAAATGATTTATTTTAATAAGAAACAACCACTATTGGTCAATTAGGCTTTAATTGGTAAGTGCTACAAAATCCATCGTATGTATGATGAACAAAGTTCTTAAGGACAATACTTCCTCCCAATAATTTCTCATTCATCTATAACAATGGATGAATCTGTAAAAAACAACAACTTCCTTATAATCATATTGAGGTAAACAATATAATCATATGAAGGCAAGCCAAAATATGCAAAATTTCTAAAAAGGAATAGAGCGTCTAAGACTTAAAAAAAAAATACGGACTATAAATTTTCCAGACTAATTTTCATACGCTATAAAAAGTCGTCGTGAAACGTATATGAGCAGGTCCTTCCTAGTAACTCGAGGGTTTGTTTCCCCAGTGGGATGTGAAGTGGGGTTTTGGTGGAGTTTTTGCACGACGCTTGTTTTTGTTGAAGGATTTCGAAATGGCGGAGGGAGGGCCGCTCGGCTTGCTAGTGTTTGCCACCATCCTCGCACTCATCGGCGTCTTGGCCTTCTCCATCCGCTTGTTCTCGGTGAGTTTCCCGATCTACCGTCACCCAAAAAAATTCTTACATTTCGTTTTACCGACAATGCGAGCACTGGTTTTGCATTCTGCGTAACTCCGATGACTCTAGGAAGGCTTCTTGAATCAGCTGAGGTTTAGGTTTCGTTATTTTTAAAACTGCGGGAATAGATGGAAAGATTGGTTGCCGTAAGCCGTAACATCCAATTTTGAAACTTTGCATATGTTGATCAAGTTTCATCACGAGCTTTTGTTGTAGCTCTTGTCAATGGATCTGCTGTCACGAATTATTTTGTTCACTTTCGTTCTACCGACAGTGTACGCACTGGATTTGCATTCCGCGTTACTCAGCTTGTGGCGATGACCCTTGGAAGGACTCTTGAATTAGCTTAGGTTTAGGTTTTGTTATTTTGAACCTGACGGGATAGGATGGAGTGTTTGTTGCCATTCACCTAATTTTGAACTCTGCGTATGTGATGAAATTTCGTCAAGAGCTTTGGAGTAGCTCTTGTCAATGGATCTACTGTCGCAAATGAGTTCTTACCTTTCATTCTACCGTCAATGCGCGCACGGGTTTTGCATTCCGCGTAAGTCAGCATCTGGCAATTACTCTAGGAAGGTCTCTTCAATGAGCTTAGGTTTCATAAAGCTGCCGGAATAGGAAGAGTGGTTTGTTGCCGTATGCCGTAACACCTGATCAAGAATCTTTGCATATGTTGATCAAATTTCGTGACGAGCCTTTGTTGTAGCTCTTGTCAATGGATTTGCCATCACGAATTATTTTTTTCCCTTTTGTTCTCTCGACAATGCGCGCACTGGTTTTGCATTCCGCGTTACTCATGACTCTAGGAAAGCCTCTTCTACGAGTTTAGATTTCATCATTTGAAAGCTGCCGGATTAGGATTGAGTGGTTTGCTGACGTATGCCGTAATACCTAAGTATAAAATTCTGCCTATGTTGATCTAATCTCGTCTTGAGAGATTTGTTGTAGTTCTTGTCAATGATTGTATAATTTCATCGCCCTGGCATTTTTACTCGGTTCCGATCTACGTTTAGGTCAATGATTTTGACGATCCTGTTGATAAAAGCTCATTGCGGAGTGGAAACTCTGTTGCAGAGACACTGTAAAGATTATGGCAATACAATTTTTTTTAATCTGATGACAATCGTTGCGTTGATTATGCAAGTCCTTGGTTAGTGTTTAAGACTTTGCAGTTGTTGACTCGTCTAGAGCGACTCGTGTAATAGAATCGAATGGCGAGAGATACTTGAAGTTAATGCTGAAAGTGCTTTGTGTGAAATCCTGCGTTTTATCTTGGTATTCGTGGTACATAAAGTGAATGAGTGAAATAGGACGAGCAACTTGGCACTGCGGAAATTCCGACTACAATGGGGAAAACTTGAGAAAGATCTATCTGTTGGCGCACTGGTTTGATATTGTTTTGTTACACTGGATTGTTTTGCTACAGGTCATCAAGTATGAGAGCATCATTCATGAGTTTGACCCCTATTTTAACTACAGAGTCACTCAGGTATGTTGTCTTGCCTTTAATAGTGTTGCTCAGGTAATACTATACTCGTAATAGACAATGGGCGGATGCTCGTTCTGGATTGGCATGTCCCCTTCTGAGAATGGAGAACTGTATTTAACTCGATTTGTTGTAAAGAACGAAATGCGAGTAGCACGTACTTATCTTGACTAAAAGAATGAACCTAGGTTTTCAGTGAGTTGTTAAGTATTACCGTATGTCTCCGTGAATGGGGCTGGCTGCGGGTTTTACTTCAGTTTTCCAAGAACAGAGATCTACTCGCATTGTGTACTAGATATTTTTTTCAGCTTGATCAGCGTCCATCACCTTACTGCAGCTTTTGGAGCGTACTGACATCTTCTTACTCTGCTGTTTTGTAGTACTTGACAAAGGCCGGAATTTATGAGTTTTGGAACTGGTTTGATGATAGAACATGGTGAGCACTGTCATTTGGTTCAGATTTTTCCTCAAACTGTGACATAATGGCACCAGACGATATGGATAACCACGCAAATCCGTGTATTAGGATTGGCTGTTACCTTGCAAGTTCACAGTTCACATATTCCCAATCCCAATCTAATGTAGTGTATAGCAGTATCGATGTGAATGAGCATTATGTGGTAATTGCGGCTGTTCGGAGAGTATTATGCCCGAGTAAGTGATGTTTGATGATCTTATCAGGTATCCATTGGGAAGAGTGATTGGAGGGACTGTTTACCCAGGCCTTACATTGACAGCAGGGACTATGTGGTGGTAAGACAAACGCATGCACGCGGTTTCTGTTTTCATTCGTTGATAGTGTTTCATAAGTGCTGAATTTGCAGCGCCAATGTAGTGCAGAATTTGTGCAGTACTTATGTTGGAACTGTGGATGTATAGGGTGGCACAAGCTATCAACATCCCTTTGTCGGTAGAGACAGTGTGCGTTTTCACCGCGCCAGTGTTCTCCGCCTTTGCCTCGTGGGCCACATTCCTGTTAACAAAGGTCAGTCCTCGTCTGATTCGATCTGCCTTCGATTTTATCAATGTCTGCAGTTTCAATGTCACCTACAGATGCGAAATATTTTAACAGTTTAAACCATTTTAGCAATGTCTCTTAAATATTCAAGTTCATATGTGCCGCACTTCCATAAACAAACTCATCACAGCGATACTTTGCCGTTAATTCATGATTGATTTGCACAGTCATGGGCTCTGTGTCATGGATTCTTTGCAAGCTTCTATGAGTGGGATCCAGCTCACGGTTCATGTCCGACTACAGCTTGTTGCCATTGTACAACGTTGATTTTGGACGGAAATCTCTTCTTTAGGCGATTCCTGGGTATAAGTTTATATTGACTACTGGCTTTCAATCTTACAGGAAGTAAAAGGGACTGGCGCTGGACTGACAGCGGCAGTTCTCCTTGCTACGGTAAGAAAAGGCACTGTCTGTACGCTTTTACTAAAGTGCCATGGTCATCAATGAGCCTGAATGTTTGTTCATCCAGAGCTCTTAATTAGGTCTCGTAATTTATAGTCCAAGCTTCTTGCAACCCTGAGGACAATCCGCTTTTGCATTGCATATTGAGTCAATGAGATGTTACGTCCTCTCTCATTTGACGAGTGTAATTGGATGTGAAAGAAGATCAAGTGTATCGATCATAAAGTTTTATCATCTTGTTGGCGTTCGTCCTACGCTTCTACACTTTAGGTTGCCTATCGCATGCTTACGTCTGCTACTTAGGGCATAAATGATTAAATTCTTTTGATTTTGTTTGTTTGTTTGTCGGATGCCACCCATGTTTTTTTTTTTTGTCAGATGGCACCCGTTGCTCTGCTACCTTCAAGCGATTTGACAGCTTTGTTGTCTGGCTTCTCCATGAGTTTAAATGTCAGAAAATGTCCTGAATTGACTTGTTTGCGCATCGTGACCTGTGTAGGTTCCATCTTACATCTCAAGGTCTGTAGCTGGTAGCTATGACAATGAAGCAGTTGCTATCTTTGCTCTAGTTTTCACCTTCTACTTGTATGTCAAGGTGGGTTCATGATTTCTAATTTTCTGCTCACTTCCCGCTCTTTTGTGTAATTTGAGAGTCGCTGCTGAAGGGGTAAATGCAGTTCATTTCTTAATTGCAAGAAGTAATGTTGCTTTCTTGCTATTAGCTGAACCTTCATCCTATTCTTAACGTTTGTGCTGGTTGGCAGACATTGAACACGGGGTCTCTTTTCTATGCTACATTTAACTCCCTCATCTACTTTTACATGGTATGTTCAATTTTTTTCTCTCGAGAGTGATTCAACTCGAGACCTTCACATTAGATATCTTATATTTTAAGTTTCGACCGTTGATGTCGTATGTATCTGGTTTTCTTCAAATTCATATCAGTCTATAGGTTTACTCGTGATCTTTTCTTTTTAATGCTATTCATCAGCAATGGCTTTTTTTTCAATTTGTTGCCATGGAAGCTATACACTAGTTTTCGGGCTTTGAATTGTAGTTTTTTGACATAACATCCATGCGGTTGTGTCTTATAGGTTTGTTCTTGGGGTGGCTACACATTTATAATCAACCTGATCCCAATCCATGTATTGATGTGCCTGGTCACTGGACGCTACTCAGCACGCCTCTACATTGCTTATGCTCCCTTGGTACACCCATTTTCTTCACTAATATACCTAATTGTAGCTTAGTAGTGCCCTTGTGTCCCTCGTTTTGTTCCTATCTAATGATTTTTGGGAGACTTTTACATGATTCCATTAGTTATTGGCATACTGAACTATTGCATGTGGTGCAGGTGATTCTAGGAACCCTTCTAGCGGCTCTTGTGCCTGTTGTAGGTTTTAATGCTGTCATGACTTCAGAGCACTTTGCCTCTTTCCTGGTTCGTGAAATTTCCCTTCTGCTTGATTAATTAGTGCTGTTTGCTTATTTTTATTGGCTTCGTTTGCCATGATATCTATTGTTGCAGTCTGAGATTGATAGTGCGGTTTTATACTTGCTTGATTGATTCGTTTGCATAATTTTATTGCAGGTCTTTGTCATATTACATGTAGTAGCCTTGGAGCGGTACATTCGGAATACTCTTGATGAAAAGACCTACCGCATGGCATTTACAGTAGTTGTCACTATTGGAACGTAAGTGTATTTTGTATCGCAATCTTCTTCCATGTGCACTCTTTAACATGTGGAGGTTCTGTAGTATTTTGACAATCGTGACTGATTACATCATTGACGTGGGCAATCCTGAAAAGTGTTTTCGTGTTCTGGAATATGACAGGACGGGTGCTGTAGTTTTAGTTGGAATACTCATTGCCTTAGTAGCAGCCAGCCCAACAAAGGGATGGAGTGGACGAAGTTTAAGTTTGCTTGACCCGTACGTGATTTACGATTTTAAACTCATTTTTCAATTTCATGATGGTCAATTATCGCCAGTCTCTTAGGAACGTGAATCAAGTACTGGCAATGCTACCGGTAATGCAGAGAAGTGGCAATTGCTTTGTACATATATTCTTACAGAATTTTTCTAGTTTTGTTTTGTTTAGTGCAGTTAATTCTTTAAGCGAAGCAATTTTTTCATGTAGGTGACTGTTATGATTGGATTTGAAGAGGGTCTGTAATTCAATCTGCTAAACTCATGGTTTTCATTTGTTATGTGATGCTGGTGCTTAGAACCTATGCAAGCAAGTATATTCCTATCATTGCCAGTGTTAGCGAACATCAGCCACCTACCTGGCCTTCATATTTCATGGACATCAACATCTTGGCCTTCTTAGCTCCAGCTGGGATTATCGTATGGACCTTATAACCCTTGTCTGCTTAATTAATCTTTTGATTTTGTGAGGTGATACATACTTCCATATCGCTACCTTCAATTATACTCTTCTCTTCTCTCGTATTTATGATTGAAAGTAGCGATATGGAAGTATGTATAACCTTGGCAGCTCTATTGACATGAATAACTTGATTTATATCAATTCTGAAACTTCAATTCTGGAATCCACAGGCATGTTTCCGGCCTCTAACAGATGCAAGCACCTTCATTATTCTGTACTTGGTTACTTCGGTGTATTTCTCTGGAGTGATGGTAAGTTCATGTCCCTCCTGCTAAAACCATATTTGATTTTCAGTTTATGTTTTGTTTTTTTTGTTTTTTTTTTGTGAGTAATTCTCTGACTTTGTTTATGCCTTAAATTTTGTTCCTTGTGGCTGTAGGTCCGGCTTATGCTTGTGCTAGCGCCAGCAGCTTGTATAGTGGGGGGCATCGCTCTATCTGCAGCGTTTGATACTCTTACAAGGTCTGTGAAGTATGCGCCTGCTGCTCCCCCCGCTTTGTTACTCCCTTCTGATAAGGTAAGGCTACCTGTAGGCAAATCTCTTATCAAGTTCTTTTGTGCACTTTTGAGCTCTTCTGTGCACCAAATGGTAGATTCATCAGGCATCCGCAGAATCACCCTTGCCGACTGTGACGAAGTTGTGACTTCAAATTTCTCTGTCATCAGAAGTATCGCTTCGTCTATTCTAGCATGGAAGTAAAGTCGGGCTTTAGATAAGCTACTTAAACAAGCCTCCTCGGCAATATTCATTGTCAGGGATGTTAGTATTTTCAATAAATGACGAAAACTGTCTCAGTATCTGGTCTAGATCGTACTGATTTCAGTCAATTTGATTGAGATGTCTGGCTCTTATTGATGAATGACAATTGTGACAGGAAGAGACTTCTAGCTCAAACGCTACATCAGGATCCTCTGCAACTACTAGCGTGAAAGAAAAGGCCAAGGAGTCCACCACTGAGAAAGTTAAAGAGAGAGTGGCGAAACGAAAGCAACGGAGCGAGAAGAGCGTCATCGAGAAAAATCTTGCAGAAAAAGAAGTGCCTGAGGACAAGCTAGCCCTTCTTCCCGTGGAAGCATCCGCTGTCGGTATTTTGCTCCTCATTTTATTGGCGAGCTTTTATGTGGTAAGTTCTTTCTGTACTTCCATTGATCAGCCATACGAAATGAGATTTGATTGCATTTTCGTTCATCTCCATACTTGTAAACAAAGTCCACTTTGTTTGATAGTTCATCTACGAACCTTTGAAAAGTCAGGTCGAAATCGAAGTTTCTGAGTACCACTCATTCGCTGACTTACAAAATTGGTTGCAGGTTCATTGTGTATGGGCTGCGGCAGAGGCTTACTCAGCCCCTTCAATTGTGCTGACATCCCGTACAGAGGATGGAGTGCATGTCTTTGACGATTTCAGAGAAGCCTACGGATGGCTCAACCACAACACTGATGAAAACGACAAGGCACGTCCTCCTAGTTATGAGTTTAGAGGCTGTCTTTCTTAAGTTTTTAATACATGTTCTATTGCATCTCAATTAAGTGTACATTAAACCTAGGCAACATAAAATAATATAACCAGGGAAGCATGCTGAGTGTGATGTGATCATTCAGTGCAGATATCTGTAGCGTGAGCTTGCGTAAATGAATCTGAGTAGTGGATTATATTCTTGGCTCGATCAACTACTAAACAAGTCTAAACTAGACCTTTACTTCCCTCATTAAGCACTTTTAACACAAGTTTATACGAGTCAATGCTCACGGTTTCTGTTTGTGTTGTCAGGTAGCCTCCTGGTGGGATTATGGGTATCAAACAACTGCTATGGCCAACAGGACTGTGATTGTGGACAACAACACGTGGAATAATACCCATATAGCGACTGTGGGCATGGCGATGTCTTCTCCTGAGAAGGCAGCATGGGACATCTACAGAAGCTTGGACGTTAAGTACGTATTTGTTGTCTTTGGGGGTTTGGTAGGTTATCCGAGTGATGACATCAACAAGTTTCTATGGATGGTGCGCATAGGTGGTGGTGTGTTCCCCCACATTAAAGAGCCCGACTACCTGGTAAGTTCTTCTATAGGTTTCAATCACAGATTTCATCGCATGAACATATGTGATTGATATTACCTTCGGTTTGATCACTAGCGGATGATATCTCATTGTTAGTGAATGTTCCTGTTTCATGACAGAGAGATGGTCAATACCGTATTGATGACCAGGCAACGCCGACAATGCTCAATTCTCTGATGTATAAGTTATCCTACTACAGGTGCGTGGATCTTTAAATTGATTTTCCGAAGCTGGTGTTGTTCAATTCTCTTTCTCTTGGCTTCGCAATTATATAGTACATGCTATTTTGCGTCTCTAGTTTTGTTTGTTTGTTTTAATCAGTGGCTTCACTTTTGTTTCTTGGCGTAGGTTCGCTGAAGCAAGCATGGACGGAAAGGGCTATGATAGAGTGAGGCGGACTGAAATTGGGAGAAAGCATTTCAAACTCACCCACTTTGAAGAGGTATTTGACTGCACCCACATATTTTGATAATGGTTCAATGCCTAGGCTATTGTTTGTTACAATCTTCTCTCTTAAAACTTCTTGCTGGAGCTTTTTACTAACTATAGAAGTGTTGCAGGTTTTTACAACTCATCATTGGATGGTACGAATATATAAATTGAAGGAACAGAAGAATAGAGTACGTGGAAAGATCAAACGCAAAACAAAACCCGTAAGTAGCTTCTTTTCTTTCCATTGCACATGATCATTGCATACAGGTTCTGGTGGTTGATGCATCCTATTAGCATTAAATTTCTTGTGCGGTTGTAATTTTACACTTTCTGGTGCACTTGAGCATCATTTGGTAGTGTCCATTTAGTGATAAGATGTGATGTGCCCAACTTCATTTGATTGTGCGGTTCAAGACTTTGAGACAGAGGTCACCTTCTCTTGCCAAACTGAATGTGGTTTTTCCATCTTCTGCAGGGTAAGAGCAAATCAGCACCAAAAAGGACCGCCTCAAAGGGAAGATCGTAGAAGTGATATTCTAGGCAAGAGTGGAAATGGCTTTTAGTTACCATTTGCCATGTAACGCTCAGATGAGGTAGAGATTATCAGACCCTTCGTGGATTGGGTCAGTCTAAAGGTTAGAGTGACGCACTCACACAGGTCTGTGGGTGGGAGGTTGGGGCTGACGGGTGGGGGTCCCTTATCACATTAATATGTGCACCTCATATGGCAGTTTTAATATGACCTCAATGATTGTCTATCTATTATTAGAATCAGTGACCGCTGTGCAAATTGTCAATGTGAAGTTCTTGCAGGCAATTGTTTATTTGACATCTTGATAACCCTTGAAAGGAAATTCCATGTTCCCCGTTCGGTCAATTAGTTTTCTATATTAAAAGATACTTTTCAAAATTTTGATATTTTCTCATGTGGTAATATACATCCATAATTAAAACTTCATTTTTCATAATTAAAAACATTAAAATGAAATTTATATGATTTTCTTAAGTAGTTTCTTTGTAAAAATCACAAAACTGCTTAAAATAGTATGAAAATTTTGGTGAAATTGTGTTCAATGGTAACATGTCCTCTTTGAGCTTACATTATGAGAAATATGATAGAAAAGTTTGACAGTAGGGTATTTCAAGCTTTGAAGATGTTCTTTTCAAATTGTTACAAGTAAAAGTTATGTCACACAAAGTTCAAAATAATCAAGTTTTGGCAACAAAAACAAATCACAAAAACTTGATATAGTTTTTTATTTTTTATTTTTTCTTATAGATTATATTTTCATCTCTGTGTGGCATGATTGAATCACTTCATTAACCCTTAAATGTCGACAAGGATGTTTTTGTTGATAGATGGTAGAGAATCCTTCTAATAGGATAGAAGTGCAACTATTCATCCTCATAATAATTTTGTTGTGAAAAGGGGAGGTGATCTACAATAGTTTGACTTCCAATGAGTGCTTTTATAATTTTTTAAGCAAATGATTCACATGGTAATCAAAGGAATGATTTCCATAGTCACTAGTCCATCCTTTAAAGATTAATATTGCAATTGCTCCTATAGTAGGAGTATGGTGGCAATCACCAATCCCTTATAGCATGGTCCTTGTAGTAAAATATTTGAGACAACATTAAACCTCAATGTAGGGCATTGAATTTAGAGTGCTTTTGCTTTTCAATATGGTTGGAATGCTCTCATATGTGAATTAGTTAGTGATTACTTGAACCCCTAATAAATGAAACATTGTAACTTGTTCTTATTGTTGGTAGAAATAACATAAAATATAAAATAAAATTTATAATTATTAATAAATAAATTTGGCAATGAAATAAAATCAATTTTCAAAGGAAAAAATTATATTTTTATTATGGTATACATTTTTTGTATTTTTGTTATAATATCTACAATAAAATATTGCAATTTGTGGGTGATGTGGATCAAGGAATACACAAATTATATGAAGTAGTAGTCATGCTTGCAAATGACTATTATTTGAATACTTGCATTTTTATTAGCCGCTTGGCCTCATGATTCTATGAACAAGTCATGTCTAAGTGACTCTTCACACCTAAAACATCTTCTACTTGAAGCTACCTGGGCTACCTAAATTCTTTTGATTTGGGCACTTAATTGGGAAAAGTCATATTCCAACTAAGAAGGTGCATGTTTACACACCCAAGATCTCTTGTAGACATTAAATGGATACTTGATACTTTAGGGTTAAAGCCTTTATTGTAGTGCATGAAATACTAATTTATTTGAATTTTGCTATTTGAATTAATGCAAGCTAATATTATACTATATTGTTTAAATTTTTATAAGAAGAAATCTGATGTTGAGATTAGTTCTATAAGTGACTAATTTTAAATTCTCTTTGATAGAATAATTTAATGTAACTGAGACCATTTATCACCCAATTTTATTTAATAGAAGTCTGTTGAAGTGTTTCTAGTGTATGATCTTCAAAGGATGTGATGGACAAAAAATTCAACATTCCTATAGAAGCAATGAATACTCATTTTCATTTAATCAATTGGTAATTGCATAGTTGTTGTACACAATGGCATACCCAATTGTACACAATGGCATACCCAAGATGAACACTCATTTTCATCTAATCAATAGATAATTGCATGGTTGATAAATGCAATGGCATACCCATTGTTTAATAAGGTAAGCAAATCCATTATGAATTGAACCCCATTGAACCTCTACTTTTGAATCCAATTCCATTGCATTGTAATGTCATTTTTATTGCAAAAAATTGTGGAATTGAGGATGAAAGGGCTGGAAAGTCACCATTTAATGAATTCAATAAACTCACCCATTGAACTTCTATACATGGTCAAACATTCATTCATTGTTTTATTGTCAAACATTCATTCATTGTTTTATTGTCAAACATTCATTCATTGTTTTATTGTGCACAGGTGATTTTGAATTTCCATTGGAACCATGTATGGAAGTAAGGGAGCCAACATTAAAATCCAAAAGGGCAAGATTAGTTTCCCCTTGCACCCAAGAGGATGTAGAGAGGACTTCCAAGGCTATCCCACACAAATCAAAATTGGAACATTGTGAAAAATGATTACACCTCTGCCATGCTGGACATTTGAGCTTGAATGCCGCATCACAAAACAAGTGGTGCAAAACTGTGATTAAATATGATATTTCTGATTGAGGATCAGAAAATAATCTAAACCGGACATTCAGTGGTCTTTAGACTCGAAGGGTTTTCTTGTAATCAGCAAAGGAACCATGGAATGGAGTTGCCTTTCCTTCCGAGACACACCAAAGTTCATCTACACTCCCGGCAATGAGATGCTCATCATGACTCACCTGCACGACACAACACCACTTCGTCACTACTAGGAGATGAAAACCTTTGGAATGCGACTCATCAAGAATAACAAACAATCCACATTTTCAGCTTTCACTATCTGCAGGTGTAGGAGCATAAGCCAACATGATATGTACACGTTCAAAGATAATGAGTTCAATTATTAACAAAAAGTGGAAAAGAAGATACCATAAGCACGCCTCCTTGAAATAGAGCCAGCCCTTGGATGAGTGCCTCTACAGCATCAAGATCCTGGAATCAAAGCAGAATTTCAGCGACAATAACCACACAAATTTCGAATACATGATATCAAGATACTTGAAAGACCAAACACAACCATGTTTTGAGAGTAGCGAAAAGAAAGAAATAACGCGGCAACTTCTGAAAGAGGTTGAACAAATAGATACTGAAAGATATATTTACCAAATGATTGGAAGGTTCATCCAGCAGTAGAATATGGGGCTTGTTGAAGGTGATCTTTGCAAAGGCTACTCTACTTTTCTGACCACCTAGGCGGCAGCAGCAAAATTGAAAGAGGGAAATTTAGGCACATCATAGCTGATGAAACATCGGAGTAAATAAAATGATAAATGCCCTCAATCCCCTATTATCTTAATAAAACAGAGACAAGACTGGGAGCCCAGCAACTGCAGGCGTATCATTATTTACAGAAAATACATTAAAATCCTCCAAAGAAATTCTGACACACCCTTCCAAGCTGATCAGACATGCAAACATGCATAAATCGCAATTTCTCATAAATATGAATTGAAAATGAAAATTTCTCATTCGCAAGGATTCGACTGATGATACATAGATGCTAAAGAATGTCAGGATAACGAACGAACCTGAAAGAGTGTACATAGATTGCAAAGCCAAGTTGCCTGTAATTCCAAATGAACCTAGATGTGAGCGCAGACGTTGCTCCAATACCCCCTAGAATATTAACAACCACGACCGAAATTAGATTCCAGGAGTAGCTGAACAAAAGCAGCCGACGGTGCCTTGGCAGTGTATTTATTAAATTGAACATCTTTCATGATTAACATCTAGTGATATATGCATTTTTTTTTTCTAAAACTAAGAGAAGAGATGAACATTTCATAAACCAGCAAGCCGGTTTTCCACGATAAATAATTAAAACCTTTCTAGAACAAGATCAACACAGGTTAGGCACTCAGATCCATAACGTAACCGCCATAAAAATCGACAAGAGATTTTCGGGAATAACAAAGGTATAGTGCTCACTGGGAAACAATGTGCCATATATAGCAGTGGCGTTGATGAGAGATCCAGGCCATCAACATGATGCTGACTAAAGACTGCCATACGCACCTGCATACACATTTTCCAGAGGGGATAAGAAAGGTGTCTATTTAACTGTCTAATAAGCGCAATGATATGTGCAAAGACTTATGATCAAAATCAAAAAGTCAAAGCAAGAGATTAACACCTTTGCTGATCTAAACACTGTTCCTGATATAGGCTCCAACTCTCCTGAAATCAACTTCAACAGCGTAGACTTCCCAATACCGTTTGGACCCACCACTACCCAGAAAGGAACGTTAGTTTCCACTACACAATAACTAGTAGTGTTGAAAGAATTGTAAATCGATAACCAAAAAATAAAACTTCGGTCGCTTAGATATAAAACATACTCATAACCAGAGATCAGAAGTGAAGGAATCGATTTCAAACTGCTAAAACTATTTCCTCCATCGCATGAAAGCTCAAAGACACAATAAACACATACACTACATGCTGGCGGCAAATAAAGAGATATGATGCTTACTTGCTAGTCGACTGTCAAGGTCAAGCCCAAAGTTTAGATTCTTAAACAGGATAGGACCGTTGGGATATCCAAAAGATGCATCACTGCAAAAATTGAACCATACAAATCTTTTAAGTATATAGAGACAAAATTTCTAACTGGGAAAACGAAATGACCGCCATTCAGAAGTGAGATCAATATCAAGAGACATTACATCCAATGAGAAATAAGCCGCGCTTGGTATAATCATTTAGTGAAGAGGCTCACCTGAAACTAATAATGGGTGCACTTGGTTTGTCTTCAGGTGTTGGAAATTCAAACTTGTAGCTGCGGAAAATAAATAAAGGGCATAAGTGCATTGCTTACTACGACACAAAATCTTCAACTTGACAAATGACCATGATAGGGGCCAATAATGAATTCTTTGTATAGTACAACTAACAGTGAGATTTTATCCTAGTTATATGACAAGATGATGTGTGTGCAACATGACATGATACATGTAATCAGGTAGAGAAACATCACAAGACGAAAATCTCACTCTGGATCATTCACCACTGCATCAACGTGGCCAATCCGGTCCAACGCCTGTAATAATAAGAGAATCGAATTTAAGAAAGAATCTCTAGATTAGATTGTCTGTAACGAGCAACCTTAGCTAAAAAACTGCCTTGTCACAAACAATTCTCTCAAGTTCCATATCAAACTAAGTAGGTCACATAGTCCATATTGGTCAAAGAAGGGAAAAATTGCTCCACGATTATTGATTCACCAAAATACTGTACTAGGGGCAAATATTGTAGCTGCCCGGACTAAAGTATTTAGGGTTTCGTCGAGCAAAATGTAATATACCAGGCACAATCGAAAACAACGTAAGAGCAAGAAGAAACAAAAGTTCACACCAAACCACAAAATCAGCACAAGAAAGAGAAGACGTCATACTGGGAGTAGTTTAAAATACCTTGATTCTAGATTGCACCAGTGATGCTCTTTTAGCATTGTATCGGAATTTATCTACAAAAGCCTGCACACAGAAGTAGGCGACAGATTAGTGCACATCATCCACAAAACACGTAGATGACGACAAGTTCGGTAGAAACAATCGGATCGACCAGCAACCATATATCCGATACATTACTTTCAATTGTAATGGGCATACGTTACTTGGCATATACTGGCCAATATACATTTGAGACCATAACATCAATGAAGTGAAAAGACAAGGTGCGGTTAGATTACTTGAATGTGACCACGAGTTCGCTCGTTAGCCTCATGTGCCTTCTGCTGGTTCCGAGTGCGCTCATCACGAGTTCTTTCAAAGGTATCATAGTCTCCCTTGTAAGTCACTATTTTCTGATTTTGAAGGTGAAGTATATCTGTGACAACCTGCAACCCAAATAAAACTAGTTATACACCGATGGACATACGCAGCACACAGTTCTCAAGCTCTAGACCAAAGAATCGCACTAAAAAGAGGTTCCGGAATTTATGAGTCTTTCATTGAAGGAAGTGTTGAAATCATAATTTCCATTCAGACAAGTCAAACTATTGACGTGTGCAAAGGATCAAACAGTGCTTCTCGAGGAAACAAGCTGTCATGCGGTCATGGTGGACGTAAGTGGAATGCTATCAAACATGAAGGGAGGAACAAGGAAGACGACTTAATTCGAAAAAATTAGTGCATAATTAATAAAAATAAATCAACTTTGTTCTTTACAACTATTGAGCACAATACAATTGAGGACTAGAAGTAGGAACGAATTGAAAATTAAAAAATACTGGATATTATGTGAGGATTTGCTCACCGAATTTAAGAACTCCCGCGCATGTGAAACAACTATCAATGTTTTTGGCCATTTCACTAAATAAGTCTCCAACCATAGCACCGCATGTAGATCCAAGTGGTTCTGCAAAGCCAACCCCCTGTAACTGTTAGCAAGTTCTGATCACACAATAATTGGATCAGAGACACCCTTCAAAACTAAGTTCTCTCATGATGGGCAGTTCCTCTTGAGCCGTCTACAATATACTCTTGGCAATGCTGACAGACAAGTGCAGTATGACCCCCACAATCTACTATATTTAACAAATGATTCAGTCAGTAAACAGCAATACAATAACATATTTTTCGAACGAATTCGTGTAAGCTTACCGTAGGTTCATCCAGAAGTAGTAGATCAGGTTCAATGAACAGAGCTCGTGCTAATGCCACCCTCATACGCCACCCTCCTGAAAATGTCCTTGTTGGCCTCCGCTGCATGTCTGATGTGAAACTCAATCCCTGTAAGAGAAGTTGTAAACTTTAGGCACGTCGCTGTTTCTTCCTCCATTTATAACACAACACACTAAATGATGTCATCATTGCCAAATACTGGAACAGAATCACAGTTGATTTGTGAAGCCCAAACCCAAAGCATCCAAAAATAGACTATACTCACGGCAAGAATTGCGGCAGCACGTGCTTCTGCTGAATAAGCGTCAATTAGTTCTAATCTCTTGTAAATTTGTGAAAGTCTGGCAGACACAGGATCTTGTGCCTCTTCCTTCGTCTCCCCTGCTTTTGTATCAGTTACTTCTACCTTTCCATTGGCCTTTACCAATGGAATGCTTTCAGTAGTTGATGTAGGCCCTGATCCTTTCTGCAGCACAGAGGCTTCCATTCTATGAGTGTCATGACGAAATTCGTCCAGTCAAAGAAGAAGTATATTGAAGACAAAGCTATAAACAGAGAGGAAACAGGTAGCAGACCTGCTGGGACAATTGAGCCTCCTCTTCCATCAGCATCTTGCGTTCCACATCTGAGTCCAGAACACATTGAAGAACTGTTGTTTCATCACCCACCACCTCTTGTTCCACATGCAAAATCTGGCAGTTACGTGGAATACCGTCGATAGCATGCATCGCCATGTGCTTCAACAGAGTGGTCTTTCCTGTCCCGTTCCTTCCCACAAGACCTGCACCACCACACAAATAAGAATTTGGGAACATATCACATGTAGAACAGCTGGTAATCGGTTCGCAATTAACCTCTGATTTATTAAGCGTGGTCACAGAAACGATGTGAAGGAGATGACTGATTCTCACCATAGCGCCTTCCGTGTGCAAGGGTAACCGTAGCTTCGTTGATAAGCTCACGGCCTCCCATGGAAATGCTGAAGTTATCCATCCGTATATCTTTAGCGACAGTTCCTTCACCAACACCCCCATGATTTACCATGACAGCCGGCATGCCTACATTAGCTGCCTGAGCAGCAGCCACATGCGCCTCATAATCGGCCTGTTTCAATACCAAAGGCCACGTAAGAAAAGGATTGACTCTAACAGTCACCTACACCATGTTGCTGAAATCAAGAATTATAACTACGTAGCACATAGAGCTTTAACATCAAGCCCAATACTGCTCAGATTATTACATTTTCACAAACTGCTGCAGTCTGGAAAAAATTAAAGTACTAATAAATGGTACCTGACGCTGACGCTCCTCTTTCCTTCTTCGTCGCTCAATCTTAGCCAAGTCTCTTTCTGAGATCTGTGGTAAAGATTGCGGATCCTCGGGTCTCATCGCGGGTTCAGAGCCCGCCATCCCATCGGACATGCGTACAGGTGCAGCCATTTTTCGGAAACTTTCTTGTGATTTATCGCCTCCTCGAGCACCGAAGCGACTTGCAAGTGTAGCACACACCTGCACAAAAACATCAATTATGAATAGCTGCATGGGTTCGAGGGAATCTCAGCGATAGGGAATACGCTATCATCGTTGCTTTTCCAAGACCACAAAGTTGCGGAGCTAGAACAAGACTTGAAAAGACTAAAATCTCCGGGACCTCATCAACTGATCAATCAACTTCACCCTCCTAAAATCAAAGGAAGAACCTCAAATGCCTCCCTAATGTGATCTCTTTTTACCAACTAATTTGCTGCTGCCATATCGATGACAACGTTATAACTGGCATCGGGCCTCTGTGGCTCGTTCATGACATGTACCTCCCTTAAGGTAAGAGCGTTCAAAATGGAAATTTCATATCAAGAATAGAAGTTGAGCATTTGGACCTCCAAAAAATTTCAAGGACTCATTCCAAAGCACCCCGTACCCGGGTATAACGTTATTAAAAATGAACAGACCTACGAATGGCACAGGGAAGAAACGCTCAACCTAGATCATCTAACGTGCTTAATTGCTAGAGTCCGATAGAATCGGAAGGGCGGAAATTAGAAATGTGAATTAGTGACGAATAAAAGGGACCTGTAACCCTCTGGCAGTTCTGTTTTTCGCTTATAAAGGTAGCGAATCTCAGAGGTAAAGATAATTTAAGTGTCCACCACGCACTAATGTGATTTCTAGCAATATACCTATTCCAAAGATTTTAAATTCAACTTCCGCTTCATTAAAGCTGATATTATGCCATGAACATAGAATGTCAGGTTCATTCAGATGAAAACTCCTCCGAGAATACTAAGGGACGCTTTACACCTAAAAGGCCGGGTGTGTAAGAGGCCCAAAATCCTCATTTGTGATTGGACATTGAACAAAAGGCTGAATTTTGTGAATTTTGTGCAATCGGCCTCAAGGGGAATGGCCCGACCTCTAGGTGTAAAGCATCCCTAAGAAGCTCTGGAGTAACACCTGACAAACACAGTTACCGAAAAACAGACTCTTTCAAATTTATCCCATTTTTTAATTACGTTTTCATTTCCTTGCCCCATAATCCTTTTGTACACATTATTGCTTCTATATTGGTATAACTAAGATAGTTACCACAATTTCAAATTGATTATAGAGGAAAGTTGTTTTTAGAAATATTCATTTGGACGAATGAGAAATTATTTGGACAAACCCTTGCCAGCAAGGACTCTGTTCAGTACTCCGTTCACTTCGCCGACTAACAACTACAACGAGAAAACCAAATTATCAGACAGCATGCGCAATTTGCAATGGAAACAGTAATTTCAAACATAAGCAACACGTTGGACAGAATTCTCAAAGTGCAACTCAAGCAAGGTGCTGACAGATGATTCTAATTCCTCACCGCTCGTGCTTGTTTTTCGTCATCGACGAGCTCCGCAGCAACAAGGAACGGGCCGACCGCATCGTACGCCTCCTTCCCTTCAAATCCGAAATCGAACGTCTCATCCTTGAGAACATTAACTAAGTAATCCAAAATGATCGTATCCACATCCTTCACCCGATCTCCCAGCACCTCGTAAAAGCCTTGCTCCACGGTCACTTCCGGCCCCGCAGCCACCATGGTGACTCCTCCCAATCCAAATCCTCCCACCTCCTCCGATTCCTTCAACCCTAACGAGCAATTCAAAAGCTAGAAGCTCCTCCGCTAATGCAGAAAGAGGAAGACAACGCCGGTAAGGCAGGTGTGCAATGGTCGCGACGGAAGCATTGTGCGCATCCACGCAGAAATCGAAGTCCGTGGCGATGGCGACTACCGAGAACAGAACTTCGCAACAACAAAGCTGCAGGCTGGGAAACTCTAGGGCACAGGATGGAAAGCAGTCTCATGAGTGTGCGTCCATTCTAAATCATATCTACGATAGTTAGAGATTTTGGTTTCGTGAATGTACTTCATCTGTAGATATGGAAAGGTATGGACTCAATTGGCAATGTATACTTGCCCCTAATATTCTTAACCCCTTAGAAAATATTAAGATTGTAGCATTGTTGCAAGGAAAAGTGGAGTTATGGATTACTTAATTGGCTTGAATTTTATTTCCAATAAAATCTAGAAGGAGATGTTTAAATGTCATATAGTATATTCTTCTCACTGCATATTTGACAACTTTTTTACTTTAGAATATTGGGTTAATCATTTTGGGTACTATACAAATCATTTGCTTAAAAAAAAACAAAAAAACTCATTGGAGGTCAAACTATTATTCAAGACCTCTTTTTATGCATCTCCACTTATGTCTTACATAGAAAGATTCTTCATCATTCATCAAACAATTCGTGTCTGTAGCAACATTACAAGGTTTATTATCACCTAGAGGTATGCAATGACTACAATATATGTTCCTGGGAGCATTGTAGTCATATCAAACACATATACATTAACATGAAGAGGTGCCACAATAGGAAAAAAAGCCAAGAGTGCCGAAAATTTTGAATGAGGGTGGTAGGAGCAACGTCAATGTAATCAATCCCATTGTAATGCACATAGCAAACATTCTTTCCATGAGTTGTCATTGTAAGCTCGCCCCAAATGCTATTGTTGCAAACTGAAACCAAATTATCACTCAAATCATTGATGCAATCCTGTGGAGACAAGATTGACAACCTTTCAATTATGATCTTCTAAATCTAAAAAAAAAAAATTAAATGGCTAATATATGTACTCATCAATATTGTAAAAACTAAAGGATTCTTGAAGCATTTCTTCAATTTCTATGACTATCTATTAGACATTGGCAAAAGTTGTATAGTGGGTTGGATTGAAATATAGATGTTATTTTAATGGAAAATTGTTACACCTTAGGAGACTTCAATTAGAAATCTTAGTCAAAAAGAAAAATTAACAAGATATATTACTAGACTTCAATTAGATAGTTCACTAAAGACTTGATCTTTGGAATTTAAACAATTGAAAATATATTTTATCGTTGGATAAATAAAACACTAGATTGTTTCTACTAGATGAAGTGTTGCACTCAAATATTGAGTAGAAAATGGTAAACTCTACTATTCAATTTATACCATACTAATGCTATTAAGTTGGGGTTTTAGAAATTAAAATATATGTGATATTGTTAATTTGGGGATTTTACATTTTAATGCTCAAAAAATTCTAAATATTCAAGTTTATTCAATAATTTAGATTTTTCTATTAATATGGATCCTAATTTTTATTTTTATTTATGTGAATTGTGCAAAAATATCTGCCAACATTATCTTGATGAATCATGTTGATTATTTTCAAGAAAATTAGTTTCACAAAATGATTACACCAATGGTTTTGTACTAGGATTTGTAATTCTATTCCAAGATGAATAATGAAGTTACCCAATCATCAATAGTAGTATGTTTCCAAGGAGCAAGCCTATATCATCATAGAAGGTTTTCATTATTGGAACAAAATGTGGCTTACATAAAGAATTTGCATCCCTTGAATTTTCTCAATATTGAGCATTGTTGCTTAGTTGAAAAGAGGTTTTACAAATAGTTTTGGTAAATGGCTATAGTTTTCCAATTGATCTTTATGCTAACAATGTTGGGGACTCATTTCAACTACCTTAAGTTAGAAAATTAGAAGATGAATAATGGAATTCAAAATAGCCAACACTTTTATTTCTATTATTGGTCTTTCTACTCTAACATAAGAAAACTTCCACATTCCACATTTGCCTTTGAAACCACTTTGAAAGAGATATTATAAAAGACATTGGACTGCAATACAATGTTTGCTCACCCTACAAATGTCTGAACCTTGATCTTTGTCACATTCACCCCACACCCATACAGAAAGGCTTGTCTTTTCGCTTTTTGCACTAAGGTTCATTTTCATATCTTTTTGCGAGAATAGATAGACTTTCAAATTGGAAGAAGCATATTTTAAAGTCTCTTGAAAATCATCCGCTTTCTCTTCCAAAATATGTGACTTGCTACAATTGTACCCCCCTCTCACCATTGGTAGCATATATAAACCTACCACAAGCCACCCCAAGATTCCTAATATTGCCATTCAACTCAAGAAGTCGTTGTCAATTCCCAAAACATTCAATTATTTATTAAAGAAATTGATGTTTTCACATTCAAATTTGAATATACCAATACAACAAATGAAGAAGCAAATATAAACATTTTGATGCATTATTTATAGATACAAAATTGACATGAATTGCAAATTTTTGTTGTCAAGCTCAATAGCATCTTTGAGATTAAAAAAAGTTGTAAATAAGGAACCTCAATTAGGTTGTAACAAACGGGACGGTTGCTTTTGGATGATCATCCATGATTCCTTGGAATGACACTCCCTTTCTTTGGATGAAGAGTATTGCTAATATGTTTGGGAATGGTTTATTCTTGTGTCATTATTATTATTATTATTTTATTTCTATTTATTATATTTTTATAATTATTTTAATTTTTGTAATAAATTTATCTATTTCATTTTTTTCTTACAATTATTTTTCCTTGTTCTATTTTGCCTTAATATGTTGCAATTAATTTTGATTGCTACATTAAACAAGATGATGGAGAAACAATGAGAATAATATTGCTTACTATTGAGAGTTATGGATTTTTTGATTACAACATGAATTTTGAACAAAATGCAAGTGCTTGACAGAAAATTAAACTCACCTTTTAAATAAGCTAATCCAAAGAAAATAGCTATTGTAAAGAATGACAAACATTGCAAGAATAAACATGGATTTCATGAGGACAACAAGGACAATTTGGATCTTTTGACAAATGTAAATAGTCATAATAGTTATAGAAACATATTTTTTCATCCTATATTTTTGAATTTAAGTTTTTTTCTTCATATATATGCACATCATTGATTGAAGTTCAGGTCATATTAGTTATATTTTTTGACATATTGTCTTTGAAGACAAATCACCTATATATTATATTTTACCCATATACCATTGTTTTTTGTTGTGTAAACTTGATTTTGCAATTCAAAATGTTTTTTTTTTTAATTTTGAACTAGTAATGTTAAGCTTTTCAACTCTAGTTTCTATTCTACTTAAAAATTTAAGAACTTCCCCAAATTGAGTAATTTATAGGAGTTTGAAGTTGAAAGCATACAAGCATATTTTAAAGTACAGAATAAAATAAAAACTATGGTAACTCCATGGTTTTGTACACTAAAATATATTCCCACAATGATTTTTTTGGTTTTTTAAGTGTGTTCTTGTATTTGATATGATTTTTTTTAATTCATAAAAATATCAATTTTTGTGCAAAAAATCTGAAAATTTTACAAAATACAAAAGACACATGTTTTCATCTTTGAAAATAAAATTATTAAATTTCATTCATATAAAATAAAAATAGAGCATGCAACTAAAAGATTTTGAAGTTCTACTACATAATTCACCTTTTTAGGGATAATATGACTCTATGTTCACTAATAGAAAAAATGTTGAAATTGACTAAAATGATTGATAAAAAAAACGTCAATCTAGACACGTTGATTTAAATGATATTTGTTGATTTGGACATTGTTTTCTACTACATGGTTTGCAAAATAATGTAAAACATGTGGAATTGGTTACATCTTTAAGATTTAAGAGAAATTGCTCTACAACTAATCATAGATCTTTTTGCTTCAAAATTGAAGTGAACAAAATTCATTGAAAAATCCTTTGTTATGTCATTCTATTGAAAAAAATTGTGAATTTAGAAAGAAACTAGCAGTTGGCGCTTGCTATGCTTCACATTCACCATTAGAATTTCATAAGAATTTTTATGTATTAGATAGAATGCAGAGCAAGAATTTCAATAAATCTTCAAATAAAAATGACTAAAATCTTCATATAATTTTTTTTATAAATAAACATATACTGAAATAAACATAGAAATTTAATGAATGATGAATGAAATACATGCAATGATGAATACGGTAAAAGATACACATACATTAGAATGCATTAGAAATTTGACTCAATTGTTACAAACAATGGCAACCCAAATAGAAAAATTTAAAGGAAAAAATTATAAATCTCAAAATCTTCCTGAACAATTTAATTGTTGTGAAATCCAAAATCAATTCAATCTAATAAATTTCTCAAATCATTTGGTAGTAGCAATAGAAAATTGAAATCAGAAGCTCAAAGCACACAAAAGCACAAAAGTATAAAGCCAAGAAAAGCAATGGAATTGCTACCTTTATAATATCATCCTATGGATCCTCTTTAATATCACCTCAATTGCAACGACTATATTATTTCTATAATATCATCCTTTGTAAAAAGTGATATTATAGAAGTGATTGCAAATTGTTGCTCTATTTCTGTAATATCACATTGTGTGAAAATATGATTTCTATGTATGCATGATTGAAAATATTTCTACAAAATATTTTAAATAATTATTTTAAAGACTTATTGAAATCATTATCATGTGTTCTATTCAAATATATCAAAATTTTACTAATATGTGATATAATGAATGCGTAGCATAGCAAGCATAAGCCCCTAGTACTAATGGTAGCATTTGTGATATTGTAGAGGGAGTTATGATTTTAGTATATGACTAGCGGTTGGCGCTTGCTATGCTACGCATTCATCATTAGAATTTTATAAGAATTTTTATGTATTAGATAGAATGTAGAACAAAAAGTTCAATAAATCTTCAAATAAAAATGACTAAAATCTTTGTATAATTTTTTTTATAAGTAAGCATATATTGAACTGTACAATAGAAATTTATTGAATGATGAATGAAACATATGCAATGGTAAATACTATAAAAGATACACATACATTAGAATGCATTAGAAATTTGATTCCATTGTTACAAAAAATGGCAATTCAAATTGAAGAATTGAAAAGAAAAAATTATAAATCTCAAAAACTTTGTGAACAACTTAATTGTTGTGGAACCCAAAATTGCTTCAATTGAATAAATTTCTCAAAATCATTTGGTAGTAGCAATAGAAAATTGTAATCATGAAAGCTCGAAGCTCACAAAAGCACAAAATCATAGAAGTGCAAAGAAGTGTAAAGCCAAGAGAAGAAATGGATTTGCTACCTCTATAATATCATCCTATGAATCCTCTTTAATATCACCTTAATTGCAACAACTATATTATTTCTATAATATCACCCTTTGTAAAAAGTGATATCACAAAAGTGATTGCAAACTGCTACTCTATTTCTGTAATATGACATTGTGTGAAAATACGATTTCTATGTATGCATGATTGGAAATATTTTTAGAAAATAATTAAAATAATTATTTTAAAGCCTTATTGAAATCATTTTCAAACATTTTATTCAAATATATCAAAATTTTACTAATATATGATACAATGAATGCATAGCATAGCAAGCACAAGCCCCTAGTATTAATGGTAGCCACGATGGTAGCATTTGTGATATTACAGAGGGACTTATGATTTTGGTAGTATGATAAGGACTAGTTCATGTATACTATATTCCTATTCCACCAAATTCTCAAAACTTGATTCATTAGGAAAGGAATGAATTAAAATGAGAATAGCGTATTTGTACTCGTTTGTTATGGCATGTGGACTGCAAGTTCAAATCTGTAGACGAATTCTTTTTTAAAAATTGTTTTTGCTAAAAGAAAGATCAGCACGGATTACGAGTTCCAAAGTTGCGGATTCAATTCTCAAAAGGTGGGGGCCTCCTTGAGGCCTCATTCCTTTCATAATGGGTAGAGAGCTAAAAATCACAATTTAGAGCTCCACACTATGTTCCAAGTCCTAATGCATTGAGAAGTGCCTATTTGGAATAAATTTTTGGAATTTTTTGTACCAAGGTTGTAGGAATTGAAGTTGAAGTTGGTTTTAGCAAAAATAGAGATTAATTTTAGGCCTCCAGTCTCAACAAATATTTTGCATATAACATGAGGAGAATAATACTAAATCAAGCATCCTCATGGGTTGATTTTGTCTACAAATCTAGTCATTTCAAATTGCATGAATCTTATCCCTTTAATGACTAAGAAGCCCAAATTGGACCTCACATATTTTAAGCAATTTTGAAGAGTTTATATAGATTTTAAAAATGTATTTTAATAAATTTTTACTTAAACCAATGCATGCAATGTTCTTCACTCAAGCTAATGATATAATAAAATTTTCCATTTGCATTATACGTTCTACAATATAAACAATCAAAGTATGCAACTTAAAATCATGAATTCTTAGTATGTAAAGGTTAATTCAAAGTCAAATCTCCAAATCTTGACCCATAAAAAATTTTAAAAAAACTTTTCAGCCACCTTTTGATATATAGTCACCATGTAAATATTATACATGAGAAAATTTGGGACTTAAATTTTGAAACTTTAACCTTCACACTATAAATCTCTAAGTCAAATGTAATATTTTTGCCTTGGCACTTTTACCTTCTACAATCCAAGGAAGTTGAAATTTTTTTGGTCTTGAACCGGGAATTACAAAACTGGAACTTGATGCATAGTGTGAACAACATACCAATAGTGTACATTTTAGGAGGTGGTTGCTTTAGTGACCACTAAGTTTCAACTTAAAAATTTGCAACTAATTCCATGAAGGTTCAATGAATATAAAACCACTTGGGTTAGATGTGAATTCCATTTTTTTTCCTATCAAAGTTTACTTTTCCAAAAGGCAATCAACTCTTAAATGGTCACTTTAACCCCTCACCATCCAAGGGGACTAAAAGTTTATCACATATTTTCAAATCCAACTCAATGTGCTCTAACTTTCGCACCCAATGTCAGAACTCAATAAAACTTGTTGGAAAATTTGCACTCTCTCTTCTAGTTTGTGTGGTAAAATTTTCAAATGAATATAAAATGTACTATTTTTTTGTAAGCCAATTGAAGTTCAGAGGTTCAATTTGAATTTACCAAATTGCATTGGATGGCTGCAACTTTAGGGGCTCATATCTCCTTCATCCAATCTTTGTTTTCAATAAGATTTATTGGATTGTATTCCACTTAAAGTCTAGTTTTCGTGGTAATGTTTTCATGTCAATCCAAATTGTTCAAAATGTTTGGGAGCACTTTGAAGTTCAAAATCCCAACATTTTTGGATTATAGTAAACTTTGGCGGCTTGTTTCTTCTTCATACACTCTTTGTTTCCAATAATTTTTTTGAAAAAAGTTGTGCATATTATTCTATTTTATGTACTTAAAATTTCATATCAATCCAAGAAGTTATGAGTGACTAAGAAGCATTTTTGTATAAGGAGGTTCTAGATGTGTTTTTTGCAACTTTTTTTGCTAAATTTTTTTGACATTTCAAAGCCATTTTGTAGACACAATGAGTTAATTCCACCAATGTGTTTGTATGCTAGTTTTGAATCACTTTATAGTTTAACCCCTAAAGGACCGGCATGCATTTTTGGGTTACATAGAAATTTTGGGCAGGTACATGTGACTAGAGATTTGCATATTTTAGGCTGAAAATTTAATAGAAGGTAGGGGTGACGAATATCTTTCATACGCACCAAATTTCATGACAATTGAAAATATAAGTCAAAATTTATGGCAAAAAATGTTACTTTTTTCATCGACCGAGTAGTACGGGTAGATAAAAATTCCATTTTGATCAATGAGATGAAAGTTATGAGCAATTTTTGTTTGTGGGAAGTTATAGATTCTTTACTCTAAAATAAACTTTGAAGTCCTTTATCTTAATCAATTTTCAATATTTTTTGAAAAAAATAAAATCATGGGATGTAGATTGTTTATAACTACATTTCAACCATTGGAATTGGCATTTTTCAATTCCATAATTAAATCCTTAACAATTTAATATTTTGAATCATTCTCCACTACTGTCTACTTACTATTTTTTTTCTATATGTTGTACAAATGATTTGAAGTTTTTCAAACATGTGATCAACTTGTCTAGGAAAAAGAATCCAAAGAGTAACCATCATTTTGGACATTTTTTCATAGGAAAGTGAGCTTGTGAAGTGGAGCAACCCGATTCTTCACAGGACTAAAAAAATAATTTTAGTGAATTTTGAATGCTTATATCTTGGAATCCACACAGTAGAAATTTCTAAAATTTTTACCACTTGTTTTCAAGTCAGCATACTATAGGA
The DNA here is from genome assembly GCA_950106755.1 of Climacium dendroides. Classification (NCBI taxonomy): domain Eukaryota; kingdom Viridiplantae; phylum Streptophyta; class Bryopsida; order Hypnales; family Climaciaceae; genus Climacium; species Climacium dendroides. Next base: position 22,192,904 of record OX467083.1, read on the forward strand.
TCCTACGATTACATGTGTCAAAATTAATTTTTTTCAAAAACTTGATACTCGTACTAGAAATGGCAATTTTGGAGCGTTTTTGGTGAAAACATAGTGAAGAAACTTTAGGGGTTAAATTTTTTATAATTTGAATAGGTTTAGAAATCAAATTCCACCTCAAAATGTATTTCTAGGAAAATTCCAACATCCTTTTTCTAACTAAAACATTATAATCTTGCAATCTATATGGCCAAATGACTCCAAATATTCACACCATCTGCAACACATACACTAAAAGATTATATGGTTGAAATTTTGTACTATACCAGTAACACTTCAAAAGCAATGAAACCCCAAAAGGCTCTAGGCCTTGAAGGGTTAACCCCAAAGTGACATTTGATATCCAAGTTCAAAAACATCATTGCTTTTGAAGCTCTATAGGTCTAGATATCTTCAAGTTATACAAATCTCAACCGTACAATCTTGTAGTGTATATGTTTTAGATGATATGTGCAAAATTTGAAGTCATTTGGCTATATAGATTGCAAGATCATAATGTTTTAGTGTCAAAAATAGATGCTGAAATTTTCCCAAAAACACATTTGGAGGTGAAATTTGTTTTCTAAACCTACTCAAATGAAAAAACTTTACACTACAAAATGATTCAAAACTAGTATACAAACACATTGGTGAATTTTTTTCATTCAATCAACTCATCGTGTCTAAAAAACAACTTTGAAATTTCAAAAAACAACAAGGAAAATTGCAAAAAACACATCTAAGGCTGAACCTCCTCCTCCTAGAATGCTTCTCACTCACTCATTACTTTTTGGATTGACATGAGATTTTTACCTCACAAACTTGACTAGTATGCACAACTTTTCCAAATTTTTTTTATTGAAAATGGACTTTGTATAAAGAAGAAACAGGTCGCTGAAGTTCACTCTACTCCCCAAATGCCAGGATGTTGAACTTCGAATTGCTCCCAAACATTCACAACAACTTGGATTGACATGAAAAATTTACCACAATAACTAGACTTCAAGGGGAACAAAACCCAACAAATTTTATTGAAAATGAATGTTTTACGAAAGAGATCCAAGCTCCTGAAGTTGCAGCCCTAAATGCAGTTTGGTGAACTCAAATTGAAGCTGTGAACTTCAATTGGCCCCCCAAAACTCGTACATCTTGGATTGATCTGAAATATTTTCCACACAAACTAGAGGGGAGAACACAACTTTCCCAACAAATTTTATAGAATTTGGACCTTGGATGTAAAAGTTACAACACTTTGAATTGGACTTCAAATTGTGTGAGGACACTTTCTGTCCTCTTTCTCATTTTGGGGTTAAGAGCAGACTTACCTTATCTCAGTTTAGGTCCAACCGTTTGAGAAGGTGATATTAGAGAAAGAAGGTGATATTAGAGAAATCACGATGAGAGAGAAAGGTACGAAACATTCATCCCAAGTCAGCATGGTCAGAAACATGAGCACACCAGAAAAAGCGATGGTGACCGACTGTTCGAAGGACCATTGTGCAGGCAGATACATGCATGAAGTCGCTGTTTCGAACAAATTTGGTACACCAGCTATTCTGCATTGACGACCTTTTTGTAGGAGACGATGTTTCTGGATCGGTGGAAAAAGAAATTCAGCAGCACACAGTTTGCGCTGACATAGTACGGGAAACTAAAGTTAGAAGCTAGGTTTTTTGTTAGGACAGCATGCAAAGGTACGTGTTACGTTACGTGTGCGGAGAAAACAAGCTCAGTAGCTCAGTAGCATAACTTAACTTACATGGAGCTTCTGCTGTGGCGAGCTGCCGAGGTTGCTGAGGTTTGAGGAGCGACGAGGTCGTGTGGTTAAAGTGGAGAGGAGGCAGCTTGAAGAGAGCGACAGTTGGTTTGTAGTCGGAGAGTCGGAGGGAAATGGTGGAGAGGTGACGGTACCGGTACGTTAGTAGGTTTTGCGGTAGGACAACAATGGTTCGTGTGCAGAGAATTCATTTCAAGCTGAGTGCAGGGGACATCTGCCATGGCGAAGGCACGTCTAGGTGAACTTGCTTAAGAATTAATGACTGCCGAGGTTGTATAAGTTGAATAGGTTGCAGAGGGCGTCCGTGTGTTTATAGTGGAGCTAGAGGAGAGTGACAGTAGATTTGTGGTGGGAGAGAAATTGGCGAGAAATTGGAGTCAAGTTGGTGAGGAGGTCGGCATTCAAATTTGTTTGGATTGAGTTTCTTCATAGGAGGGATGCAGGACGTGGCGCTGCGTCACGGAGGATGGACGCCGCCGCTGCGGCGCGTAGCAACGTTGGATGTGAGTTTGCTGGACAGAGAATGTAGCTCTGTCGTTATTAGGAAGTATTCGATTGAGCCGAGTTCTTCATTGTTTTCTTCATCGTCATCGTATAGATTTTGCTCTTCTTCTTCCTCTCTCTTTTCTCCTGGTCCGTTGCACCCTGGGCGTGTACATTTAAAGTGGAGGAATGGCGCAGCACGAGTATCGATTAGGCCAGATGATAAAGAGTCAATGTTTGAATTGGATGAACTCGATGTCATGAGGACGTATCCAATTGCGCCGAGGTCTTCATTTTTTTCTTCGTCATCGCATACCTCTTCCGATTTCTGTTCTCGCTGTCCATGGCACCCTTGGCTTGTATATCCGAAGTGGAGGACTGGTACAACGCGAGTATTGTGTATGCGAGATGACAGAGAGTCGATTTCGGAATCGAACAAGCCCGAGGAAGTAGTGTTAAAAGAAACACTAGGGAAGGACTCCTCGTCGAGTTATTTTTCAGCGCTGGAGAGGGATAAGATTGCGAAGACGACATCATCGCCGGCAACTGAGTTCGATGCTCGTCGCCCGTTCGACCTTAGGTGGATTGCTGCGAGGGTGGACGCCGTTAGCGAAAGAGGCATGCGAAAGCGGAGAACCTTTTACGGCCATGACGACTGGATGGATCATCGAAGCTCTATTAGGCATTACCGACATCTTCAGTCGAGCTTTTCTTCGCGGGTGATCTTATCTTTGATACCGCCTGTTGGCACCATGACCGCGATCGCACTCGTGGTTGCGCTGTACAACACGACTGTTCTATCGGGGTGGTTGCCACCGTTCATTCCATTGTTGCATGCTTCCCCTCTTTCATTCCAGCTGACTGCTCCAGCTTTGGCGTTGCTTCTTGTTTTTCGAACGGAAGCATCGTACTCTCGCTATGATGAAGCTCGAAAAACTTGGACGAAAGTAATTAGCAGTTCAAAAGACATCGCTCGCCAGTCGATGGCATGGGCTCAACGCCCAGCAGATTTCGAGCAGAAGAAGCTGTTATTGGACTATATTCTGGCTTTTCCCTCGGCCCTCAAGGTAAGTTTCTCAAAATTCGCATTGTAACTCTGTCATTGCAGCGCAAATCTCTCAAGCTTACCCTGTTTTAAATCATTTTCTGGGCAATCATGGGGCTTGTTCGTCTTTAATATTACATCGCACTGTAAAGAACAGTTTTTTAAGAACTCTTGCCAATTGTTACGAAACATATCTCTTTTGAGTGAGTTTGCTCTGACTGTCAACTGATTCGGCTGTGTGCGAACATGCAGTGTCACCTACTATATGGTTCAAATATTGTAGATGAGCTGAGGGAGATCTTGAAAGAGGATGACCTTGCTCTTGTCCTAAGTGCAGAGCATCGGCCAAATTGTCTTATTCAACTCATGACTCACTCTTTGAAGTGCATTAAATTTGAAGATGGAGAAAGAAGCCTCCTGGTGAGTATGCACTACTTACTCCTGTAGTCCTTTCTGTTATTTCATATCATTGTCCAGTCAGCACAATCTCTAGTTAGTTAGTTTCAATCTGTATACTTTCTGACTGGAGTCTGACAAAAGAAATAAATTCTTCAATGGCAGGATGCAAGCATTTCACAATTTAACGAGAGCATAAGTGTATGTGAGCGCCTGATTCGCACGCCCATACCCCTTTCTTACACGCGGTTGACCTCACGAGTTTTGGTGTTGTGGCATCTTGCATTACCTGTGGCGCTTTGGGATGAATGTCACTGGGTAGTTGTTCCAGCCACTTTTTTCAGTGCCGCTTCACTATTCTGCATAGAAGAGGTGAGACACATTGCCACTTCACAGATGTTATAGGGTAGTACTGTCTCAATTTCACCTTTCAATTCTTCACTATCCATACGTTAATTAGCCAATATGGGAACTTCACAACAAGCTACGCGAAATATGTTCTTGATGAAATTATCATGATAGGTGGGGGTGCTCATCGAAGAGCCTTTTCCGATCCTGCCGTTGGATCGAATGTGTGCAAAAGCACGCGAGAATATTCAGGAGTTAGCCGAAGTGCAAGTACGAGCTCAAGAGCACTTGAGAAAAAAGACTACGAAGTTAAAAAGTAATGGTGTATCGAATGGAGTGACCAGACCGTGACCAATGACTTCAAACTACTCTTGGTAAGGATGAGGCAGCTTCCCCGTTTCTCTTTTTCAAATTTAGAAGCGGAATGATTGCGTATCACCGTGAGAGACAACTTATGCGACAGTTCTAAGGTTTGCATCATCCCTTGAAGAGATTCATTTTCGTCGGTAGGCATGAACATTGTATACAGCTGTCTGGATTGTCAATTCCTTGCATGATCACTGCCCAAGCCATGAGCGACCTCTGCACACCTTCTCGCCAAGTGCGCTAGAGTGTTGGAATAGAATTAGTTCACGGTAATTTAGTTCACCTAAAGTCTATAAACTTTGAGCTCGCTAATGCACTAACGGTATACGACAGTGTTAGCCAGAGTAGCAGGAGTGATTGGTAGTTAAAAGCACCATTTGACATTCAGAGCTAGCTCCATGCACCGTGCAGTCAAACTTCAAATTTTTCCCCCCCATTTGAATGAAGAGCCAATTCTTATTTTTCGTAGGTTATCTAATATGCTTCCTATAAGTCATATATTCAATCCTCCTCCCTTGGGGAGGTCAAATGGGTTGTGCTCTCACATGTGTCCACAACTTGTCATGTAGAAGTTGTCTAGTGAATAGTGAAGACACTAATTTTTGGAGTTTTGTTTGCTAAATTTTTTTTCATAGTATCATAGGAAAGTGGTTCCATATTTTCCCTAGTGCAATTATCTTGTTCTTTGTATTAAATATATTCAAGCTATACTACCCTAGTAATATACCATTTTTTCTATTTTTGTATGGATTACTAATTCTTAGGTTTAATGTTATTTGAATTCTACATATTAGTGTACCTATTGATGGATAACATTGGAACTCAGATTTTGAAACTCGGATTTTGTATTGGTTGTTTTTTATTTATAGACTACAAAAGTAGATGATGGAATTATTCTTTCTTTAATAGGAATCTTACCAAAAAAAACTTTTTTTTAGAATATATTGAATTTTATTTACAATAGTTATTGAACCTTATAGGTAACTATTAAATATTTGGCAAGTGATGTTGTTTGTGACAATTGGGTCTAATATTCATTAAAAACTTCTTAATGATAATTCCAAAGTTTAGAGCCAAGTTCTGAAACAAAGTATAATTTGAGTATTTAGCTATTGTTATTATAAGTCAATTTTTCATCCATCTAATTTTTAAAAAAATTATATTAGTTTTCTAACTATTGTATTGTGTCGGTTTTAAAAACTCTTCTTTGCATTCTGCAGTTTAGATATTACAATAAAGTGTCTTTTACCTCTAAATCTTATTTTTTTAGGCCAAAAAATAAATCTCAAAGAATAATAGCAATAAATAAGATATTAATATTTTTAAGCAACTAAGTTGTAATTAGAAATTTATAATTCAAATTTTTATATGAGAATCTTTAATATTGTATTTATAATCAATTTGAGAGGAAATTTATAAATTGATTAAAATTTCATAGATAAATTTTTTGTAGTGGTGTGTATAATTTTATGGATATAAAATAATCTATGGGCTATATATAGTTTATCATTTTTGCAACTTCCAAATTATTGCTAGATATTTTTTTTAGTCACACTTTATAACAAATCTTAAGACATTAAAATTTTGGACTACCTTTACATTTTGAGTAGCTTACAAAAGAATTCATTTATACTATGACTTACCATTTGGTCACAATTATTATGGATGATAGTAAAGAGTATGATTAGTGAACTTGCAATATCAAATAAATTGAAGAGTAAAAAAATGTTTCTTAATACAAATTCGATGTGCATGTCATGCAAAATTAAAAATACAAAACTCTAAAATAACCAAGGGACTTGTTTTCAACTCCAATGTCAATCCATTAAATTTGTTTTTTTTCAAGGTTATAAATCCAAATACATTAATCAACAAAGTTCTTTTGGGGTCATGTTTAGACATTGTATAAGGTTGGTATGAATAATCAATTGTATATATATATATATATATATATATATATATATATATATATATATATATATATATATATATATATATATATATATATATAGGTGCCTTTTAGGTTTGGTTTAGCCAATGAAAAAATTATTAAAAATGACCAAAGGGATTCATCAACTATTTTCAATTTTATAACAATTTCAGCTTTTGGAAAATCAATTAATGTTGAATTTGGCTAATTCCATTCCATGGGCCTCTATCATAGCTTCACAATTCATATAAGGTAGAACACTCCCATTTTGGACATCTAAGAAAAATTCCATTCTAAGTTGCTTGTATTAGAAATCATAAAATACAAATGAAGAAAAAAAATTACTTGCTTTAGGGAGCTAATTACATGGAATAAAATGATAGCATGTATCTAGAGTAGGTATGATCTATGCTTTAATTACATGTTGTCATCAATTCATTCTAAGTTAGCCTCAAATCAATGCAAATTGGTTCATTTTTGCAAATAGAAGTATATAATTAGTATTGAGGTCATTATGAACTAAATTGGACATAGATTGATAGAAGCCTTACAATAGATGTTTTTTTTGACGTTGATAGGTATGTCTACAGACTTTCATAGAATGTTCAAAGCAACACCCTTCTATAAATTTTTAAAAATCACATAAAGTCTAGAAATCATTTTTAATTATAATATAGTTTCTTATTGCTTGTTTACCATTGAAATTTATTTCCACATTTTTCAAATAGTAATACCATATTGCACTAGTCATTCTATATGTAATGGGATAGTTTACTTTAGTGTTTGAGGGGTGGCAATAGGCAAAGCTCTTTATACAACTTGGGTGGTAGGAAGTACAACAATATTAGGATTTATAAGAGCTTATAGTCAAGTGAATAGCATGAATTGTGTTCAAAGAAGAATTTCAAACCTCATTTAGGCATAAAAGAATACTTTTTTTCAAAAAACTTTGAACAATATAAATGTGAAAAATCAAGTTAATTTTCAGCTTCCAAAATTTGTGTGTGATTTCAATCTTCTAATAAATAGTTATGAATAAAGTTCAAAGAGGAGGTTTGAAATGTTTTGAACAAGTATTATTTCCAACCCTTCTTTGAATTTTGTTTATAACTATTTTTTTGAGGCTTTAAATCACTATAAGGGTTTCGCATCTAAAATTTAGATTAATTTAATACATTTTCATAACTTGAAGTTTTTTGAAAAAAATGATTCAAGGATACTTAAATAAGGTTGAACTTTTGTTTTGAACAAAATTGCTATGTTTAATTTTTCAATGAGCAATCAAATTAGCCCATATTCTTTGAGAATTGATGAAGGAAAATGTATTTCACTATAAAAACAACCTAGCTACCATGTCTCTCTAAACTCCTAAAGTTCCAAGATCTTTTTCTTGTCAAAATCACTAAAAATTGCCATTTTTAGTGCAAAGAGCCCAAAAAAAAAAAATTGGGTTTATTTGACTATAGGATCTTGAAGTAGATTGGTATGAAAATGTGCGAAAAAAATTTCAAACTTTTTGACCGCATAGATTGCAAGATAAATGTGTTCAAAGTGAAGAAATCATATTTTTGGCATTATGGCAAACTAGTTTATGAGACTTTAAATCTTTTCAACTTAAAAATTTGCACTAAAGATTTTGAATCAAAATTTTTTTATTATGAAGATGTGAGTTGAGAAAATAGGAAAAATAAAATTTAAGAAAATAACATAATTTTCATTCTTTAAAAAATTATTTAATAGAAGAAGGTCTATAATAGAGGAAAAAACTAAATCATTAATAGCTCTAAGATGAAATCAAAATATGCCAATTCCAACAATGAGATTGTTTTAACAATCAAAGTTAACTTTGTGGAATTTTTTGTTTTAAAAAAAATATGAAATTGAACTCAAAAACAAATCCTGTACATAATTTTTTCAAAAAGATACTTTGATTGCCTACAAGGCAAGATGCTTTAATTGCCTATAAGGCAAGATACTTTGATTGCCTATAAGGCAAGATACTTTGATTGCCTATAAGGCAAGATACTTTGATTGCCTATAAGGCAAAATGCTCTGATTGCCTACAAAACAAGATGTCTTATAACTTCACACAAATCCAAATGCAATGAATCAAAGTTTTTCATATAGACAAAAATACAATCTATGGGAAAAAAATGTTCAAAATTTTTATTTCAAATTTTTGTGAATTTTCTTTCTACCCACCCAGTTTAGACTAGGCTTTTTGTATTATAACTTTTGCTCCTGGTCACCAATTGAAAAAAATTATATTCCCCAAAAGCTTGTATATAAGATTTTTTTTATCTTATGAGAAAAGTTTCAAAAAATTCACCAAAATTGAACTCATAAGAACTTGTCCAAAATCCATTTCATCCTCTAAGGGGACACTGAACAAAACTTTTGGAGGTTAAAGTGTCAAGTAAAGAACCTCCTCCATTTTGTTGTTCTAAATTTCCTTGTGATAGGTGGTGAAATGGTGGATTGATATACTACTCCAAATATTAAATTGTTTTAACATTACTTCACTTTAGTTTCCCTTGATTTCGCCTCGTGTGGTCTTTAATTTCCCCCCAAAATTGGCTTCACTTTTTCTAATTATTTTCTACCGGACCTGATAGTCGCCTACGGTATGTGTACCGTAAAGATTTATCAGATTTTCATTTCTGAAGTCAATTATTTCTATGAAGCATAAAATTTTCAAATTTATAACATCAATTTTCTAAGCCGCAGACCCTCAAAGTTAAGTCCTGTCGGAATAAGAGTCCTCGTACTCACGAGTAGGATTTTATCTCAAGCAAGAATCCTGCATGTCCAATAATGAAAGAGGCATGATTGCAATATATTTATATGTCATCACAAGAGGGTACTTGCGTTCAGTCAGGAACAAATCAGAATGCAAATTCTGCTAGCTAGACCAACATAATATGATAGAAGCCAACGGCAGGAAAATACTACGAAACCCAGTACTGTACTGTACTAGCATTACCGCTATTCCAATACTAAAAAATCATGTCGTCTATAAAGGAATTTCAATTCAAGTTCAAATTTCAGACTTCGAACTTCAGACTTCAGAGGTTCAAATCAATAACTCCATCGCTAAGAGGTTGCGGAATAGCGAAATACCGTTCGAACGTTCGAACGCCAATTTTCCGAAACCTCGCAAGGGAAAACGTGCCTTAGAAGCAAGATCATTTGAACATCGGTGGGGGCCCCCTGCAACCGGTTAACCTCCGATAAGTGAAGTAGCCAGGGTAGGTTATTACATGTTATCACATAGGTTTTCACATGTGCACAGAAGGTTAAAATCTCGCTGCCTGAAGACCGTTTTGCACGATTTTCACCTGGATGACCACTTTCTTTCTCTCCTGCTGTGGATAGAGCAGAATATGTGGAAGCATACTTTGATTCTTCCTTCATCACATTGCCAATCCTCGTCTTCAGTGGGGCTTGACGCTAGTCATATACAAAGAACTCTGACCTCGGAGGAGGTCAGTGACCGAGCTCACGCTTTGACAATCTTGATAGGATGGTTCTAGTATCTGTAGTATGTTTGAGACTTTTCCATTGTCGCGCTAGCATGTGAAAAGGAGCTTCAAGCTCCACTGATACTTTTCCCATTCTTACTGGGCGTTGGAACCCTCTTTTCCCCCTTTGGAGCACCACGGTGGAGAGTGCAAGCACAGTTCTGGAATCCAACTTCCTCGACAATGCACGGGATTTCCACCTTTCCATCAGGGAAAGAGCGCTTCCTCACCTCACTGAGCTCCTCCACAAAAGTATCCAGTTTCTCCACAGTCACACTGGGCATGACAACCGCGTGTGCAATCTTGCCCTGTGATCATACTCGTCGCCATTAGCACATAAATACTAAGCAGTTTCAACATTTGCAGGATAAATACATTGCCTTCAATCTATATCTCGATCTGAACTGGGTTAGAATAATGAATCGCAAGGGTTTGAGAGAGTAATGAGCGCAAGTCTCTAGCACTGACTCGTACGTCTCTATAGACTTCTATCTGCTTCCAGAATCGGAAGAAAAACTCACCTGACATGCAAGCTGCCATTTGAGGATAAAGGTCTCATCAAGAGGCCTTTCAAAAACGACTGTGCTGCTCAGCTCGTTAAGCATGACCCCTATTTTGGCTTCCCGCAAACGCTCTTTCAAGTAGTGTGCGTTGCGGAGGCACCTCTGAACGTCTTTCTGAAATCCACGATATCCCTTGCGGTTGAGGGTGTACCACAAGAAAATTGGAGCATGGCCATTTCGACTTCCCATGATGGTTGCATCACGAGAAGCCAGATATTCAACGTTACGGGACAAAGAATTAATATGCTTCATCCTAGTGACTTGCACACCACAAGGCATTGGGCAACCAATAAACTTATGACCTGACACACTCACACTACCGATGGGTTTCTTAAAGGTCACTTTAGGAGCCTGCAAGGGAACAGTTGAAACCTGTGTCAGGAACTTGTGGAAAAAGATTTCTAATCATTAACTGTTTCAAATTTGTGAGCAAAACGAAGAAACGGGCTGTTTAAGTCCAGCTAAGGGGCACGGTCACGGAGTCACGGATTGTATCTGCAAATTAAACGCCAAAAGGATTAGATCTAGATCAAAATCAGGTGTTCCTGTGGCAGGCGAATGGGTACTCTCCTCAACTGCGTGAAAGCACTTACCTCCTGCACTTCTCCGGATAATGACTTCTTTCGAATGTATCGCAAATCCCAAGTACCCTTTAATAAGATAGAATGAGAGTAACGATGATAAGTCAGAATTTATAGAAGCAATTCCTAAACTGAGAAACTTATATAATCATTCATTTACTGTGACAGGAGGTGACCTGCACCAGGTCCAAGTAGCTGTCTGGGTCCTGTCATGTGGATGACAGGTAGACAAATGGCTCAGACGCTTGTACCGCGGATTCTCATCCTTTCAATGTCATCCTAGTGAAAAAAATCGATACTTTCACAGCGTCAACAATTAACACGTCGGGCTAGAGTCTGAGATATGCTCAGTCAGACCCTCCTTCAAAAAAAGACCATAGTTCAGAGGCCATGCAGCTTGTGAACTCTGCAAAACACTCCTTATAAAAACCTCTTGGTCTAAATGATTAAGGCTTCGTGTAACGGCATAAATTAAGCCTATTGCAGTAAGCATGTTGCCTTTTACAATTGTTAGCAGAATAATCCACCCTGCCTTGGATAAGCAACAATAACTCTTCATGACATTGATGTACAACTTTAATTTGTTACAAATTATTGACAGTGATATCTAGAGAAATGCCAAGAATACTTACCTTCTTGACAAATGGCATCATCAGGCCAAAGAGAGCGCCATCAACATGAATGTAGAAGCGATCCTCCGTGTAGCCTACTCTTTCCAGAGTCTTGAGTATCAAATCGAGATCGTCTACGGCTCCCTTCACCGTCGTTCCTGATGCACGAACAACCCAAGCTTGTTAATCGCCTGATTGAGCTATCAATTTAAAAAGCGACACCTATCCAAAGTGACCTGAAGCTACCGAGAAGCAATTCAGAAGCATGTCCCAGCCATATCCATAAACTTATGGTCGTCACTCGTTGGGTGCTGCAGAGGCGTAAACAGACCACACATTAGATCACCGTCTAACGCTACAGGCGGTAGATTCGACTTACCAATATTGACATTCAGAATAGCAGGTTTGTCCTTTCGCTCAGTTAGCTTGCGCTCCAGGTCAGCACAGTCTATCTCACCGGACAAATGCGTATCCACTTTCACCGCCTCCATACGATACATTCGAGCAGCCTTGAAGACAGAGTAATGTGAATCTCGGGAAGCATATAAGATGCCATCCGGGAGAACTTCTCTCCTGAAAATTGAATACGTTCAAAGGTTAGAACTAGAAAGTCTCAGCAATTTGATCCATGGTGCAAATTTGAAAGTCAGACCGAAAATGCGAATTCTTGGCAGTACGCTTAAATCACAACCTGCGAGCGAAAGCTAGCACGATCATGTTCAATCCCGGTCTAGTGAGATGTGAGGGCTGCACCTAAATAAATTCAAAGGACATTTATCTAAATATTCATGCAAAAGGACCGAATTTATTTGAATTGTTGGAATTTAAAACGCCTACCCGACGAGAACGCCATGAAGATTTCCCTCTGTGCCGCAGTTGGTAATGTAGCCCCAGTACTCGTCCTTCTCTAGCTCCCACAACCTGGCAAACCAGTCCAACACACCTACCTCAAATTGTCTTGAATGGACACCGTAGTTGCTTTCGATGAAAGGATCACCTAAATTGTTGATGGAGAAGTGCTGCAGCTGAGACAGAGCTCCGTAGTCGAAGTCCAGATTGTACGGGTAACCTAGAGCATATGAAACCACGTACGGTCAGAATTTGCTGAAACAGACCAAAATCGATGTGCACACCAGATCGACCGATCCGCACGTGTTTCAATTAAAAGCTCCGTGCAAATGTTCTTAACGTTCAGGAATCATGGAAAAGTCGGACGTCTACCACAATATATGTCGGAGCAACGTACGCAAACCGACCGAAAGTACGAGCGTAAATTAAAAGCCTGAGATTACGAAAAATCTGCTCACGTTATCTAATCAAGGTGACCTCGGAGACTTCAGGAAATAAGACTATGACGGCGAAGAAGCTATGGCTATGAATTCTCGTTGGTCAGAAATCGAGGAGAATCAGTCAGCAACGAAATACGAATTCGTGAGTCAGTTGATGATGTCCACTACAAATTCGAGTATACTACTGGCATTCCGAAAATTAAGACTGACGTGCGACCGCTGTATGGCGCAAGTATGAATTCTGTAGAGAGTCCACAGTCAAGCAGCCTGTCCGAAGTGACTCTATAGAACAAGCTGCGAGATTAGTGTAGAGTTCTAACAAGCAGAGGAGCGCACAAACCGTCATCGGAAGCTCACTATTTCAAATGGCATACAGCAAGCACAGGACTAAGCGCCTAGCAAATACTACTTGTAAATAATCTCACTTGAGGCGCCGCTTGTGAAAGTACTAACAGGAAACTACACAGCGTTTAGAACTTAATACTCGATGAAGTGATGAAGCTCCTTCAGAGAGCTGATCAGGCAAATACTGTATATTAATTGAGGAGCAGATTCGAATTTTCAGAACCAATGCGAAACGACTGGTCAGTGCCTGCGTACCTAAGTGATACTTTGATTTCTCCGCCAAGGATTTTCGATACCGAGCAAGAACGCTGGCCATGTACGCATCTTTCTCCCCGGTTACCTCATCGTCGTGGTCTGGCTCGGTGATTTCCAAAGAGCTCCCGTGCATGTTTTTTCCAAGAACGAAGTTCTTGATGTCCTTCCCCACGTCATAGCCACCATTTGGACCATTTTCAAGGCGTGGAAGAGCGGTCTTCAAACAATCGAGTGAAATCTCAACCGGAAGAGCCTCTGACTTGACAACAGGCAGGGGCAGAGACCTTTTCACCGACGCTTTCGACGGTGTCTGGCGCCGCGTAGCTGCATCTTCCACAGTGCTCACCATTTCCACTCAATTTCCTCCTCCCGCTCTCTAAGAAAGCAACCGAGCTACCGCGAAAGATCAAGAACCTCGCGCAATCGGAAACAAAAAGATACAGTCAAGATCAAGAACCTTGCGCAATCGGACGCAAAAAGATACAGTCAAGATCAGGACCGTCCTTGCGGATCGGAAGCAGCTTCAATCGTTCCAGGCAAGCTACGTGAGCGAGGTAGCTCAGGAGCAAGAGCGGCGGAGGCTACAGAGCCCCGAGATGCGCAAGAACGAGAGAGCGAGCGAGCGAGCGAGGAGAGCACTCGAAATTGTGAGGTGAAGGTCTGGATTGTGAGGAAGCGACGCCTTTTTAAAGAGAAAATGCGAGCACGCGGCTCCAGAATCCATGCGCAGGGGTCACCCCGAAACTTTCACTTGCCCCTTGTACAAAACCACGGGCTGCTCTCACTGATCCGTCTGGTTACTGTTCTTAATATAAGAGAACTGATTCTCCAGGACTCTCGTACAGTCGTACTCACCCTCCAGATCACATATTCGCAATGATCATGGCACCAGTCGGTTGTGGTCAAAAATCAAGGTAATTACACTGAAAATTGTCCGAATAATAAGCATCTGAGCATGGTTCGATTTACGAAGTTATGTTAGTTTTTGTGGTATCTCAGTGGCAAATTGAAAGAGGATTCTAGATTCTTTGGCTTGGCTTGTATTTTTTGGAACGCCATGGACGTGAATAAACTATGAGTTTTCAAATTGTTGATTCCAAGGAATCAAATCGTGGAGACCCACTAGTTACTTGTTTGGGTGGGCTAGTGCTTGATTGAACACATTTTTGTCATAGAAACCAAGAAACTAGTGGGTCTCCACGATTTGATCCCTTGGAATCAACAATTTGAAAACTCATAGTTTATTCATGTCCATCGCATTCCACAAAATCTTATTAAAAAATAACTAATTGAAGAACTTTGTAGGTAATTGTGCTCAATAAATGGTGAATATGTGTTAAGGTTCCTAAATCTAATTTACAATAAAATAGATTGGTCTTGTATACTTTTCTTATAGTACAAGACAAACCTACAAGACTTGCATGTAGATCTTGGTTTCGATGACAAGAATGTGTTCAATCAAGTACTAGTCCATTGTCTAGCCCAACAAGTTCTACATGCAAGTCTTGTAGGTTTTTCTTGTACTATAAGAAAAGTATACAAGACTAGCCTATTTTATTGCATAATATTAGATCTAAAAACCTTGACACATATTCACCATCTATTGAGTACAATTATCCACAAAGTTCTTTAGTTAATTAGTTTTTTAATAAGATTAACTCCGATCAAAGAGACTAGAGTGAATGAAGCACTTTTTGGAAATGGTTCATCTATCTAAGCCTCATGGACCTAGTTCTTGTTAGTTATATTTTAGTAGGGGATCTAAACTACAATTTAGAATAAACAACTCAATGTAATTAGATTGCATGCTAGTATGTCTTGTCATTTCAAGAAACATACCTTTTGAATAGGGCAATCTAAAATAAATAAGTAAAATAGAGACCAAATGGAAGGTGAATTTTCATAAATTTTTAATATAACTCTGCAAAGTAAATTCAAACGCACTATTTTTGTTTATATGGCCCCCTGATGGCAAAGCCATTTATAGTAAAGGTGGACTCTTATATAAAGTCTGATGGGCAGAAACATTACTAAAAAACAAGAAGAGCTCTATTGATCATTGGTGAACCATATTGAAGAAGGAAAATGAGTTCCATCAATACATTCTATACACTATAGAAATTACATGTAAAAGTGCTTTCTAAGGGAGGCAATCCATTTTGACCACTTAATCAAATACTCATATTTGTATACTAATCATAATGACCTTCCTATTTTCAACCAAGGGTTGGTTGCAAAAACTACCAAGGATTGGTTGTGATATTGAGAGTCTTGTAGCCAATTATAATGCATCACAACTACATTAGGAGTTGTGCCATAATTGATTCGAGAATTGATCAATGTTCATCACTTTCTGAACAAAAAGAAAGCAACCTACATTGCGAGAATGGAATGATCAGGAATGGATTGCCTCCCTTAAAGCAACTCCGCATCAACATATTGAAACAACACTATAAAGCAAATCAATGGAGGACATTCCTTATTACTAGGAGATTGGTGGTACAAGAACTTTTGCAAAGTTGCTTCAGTATGTTGTTGTGAAGCTACTCTTAAGGTAAACTAGCCCATTATTGTTTGCAACCCAATTCCATCATCCCAATTCCATCAATAGACCAACCCGATTCCATCACCTACTTTTGGCCCCAATTCCACCTAAAATGTCTCCCTCCCTAATTTTCTTCATTTTATGATAAAATCAAAAAATATTATGACAAAATCAGGGATTTTATGACAACAAGGAATAACGTACGACTCCATTAATAAAGAATATCTAATACTTGATTAGGCAGTTTAGGGTTGTTTATGGGGTGTTCATGGCTCTAGTCTAGAGGTGGTTTTGTAATTTCAAGGCTAGCCACTTCAAAAATTCACAGAAATTACAAATTTGATCCAAAAATCATCATTCCACTCAGGTTTGACTCATGAAACAAGCACGCACCTCTGGAAAAAATATGTGCCCCTCTTGAAATTGGCCCTAAAATGTACAGATTCCAAATCAAGGTGATCGTAGGCTTGCCTACCTTATATTTCAATATCAGTGAAAGCACCCACCCACCAACACATGTAAGAGCATCCCCACATCAACACGTTGAAGCAACACTGTAAAGGTTCTACACCATTGATCTTCTAATTATGAGAAATGTCCTCCATTGATTTGGTTCACAGTGTTGCTTCAGCGTGTTGCTGTGGGATGCTCTAAGGAGGCCCTTCAGTAACTGATGCAAAGATTTTTTTTGTACTACCAGTAGTGGTACCTAATGCAGCGACAAGTTATGTACCCACATGTGCTTATGTATTGTCAAATATCGCATCAGCTGCAGAGACTAGACTGGACTTGGTCATTGGGATTCATTGTGATCAGTCTCTTGGAAGGTGTAGGCAAAAATGTTCTGGAGTCTCTGCTTACCAATGATCATGTTGATAGTATTCAGTTATTATGATATAAGCTTAAGGTATTCCCACTTCTTCTTCTTTTGAAAAGGGAAGTTATTCCCACATTGCCAACACAATTGTGACATACACGAAGTCAGTCAGAAGAAGTGTGTAAAAAAGGAAAAAGAGAAGTGAAAGTAAGAAAACTTGATCGCAGAACATGAGCATCAGAAAGCGTACCAACAGTGTTGAGTGCCTTACAGGTAAACTACCCCATTACAAAGAGAATGGGAGAGAATGGGAGCAAGCTCATAGTGGGCAACATTGTAATGGTGGTGGACATTCAAGCTCTGTAATGTATACCACTGTCTTCATTCAGCCTACAATGGACTTGCTCCCATTCTGTCTTTGATGGGGTGGTTTAGCTTAGATGGTCTGGAATTGATTTACATCTTGTCCATACAAATATGGAGTAAGGTAGGAGGCTCAAACTCTGTGTTGGGCATTTTGAACTGCCCCTGTAAATGGCACTTGAATGGATTGGAGGTGGTTTTTAAATTGATTTCCATAGTCATTGAAAAAATCGAGAAAAATATTACTCATTATTGCAAGAGCCAATCAGTCTCCTTGCTTTTCCCATTTCTCTTTAGAAGTTGCAGTGAACACTTTATGAAAGACCTAGGATCATAAATAAGGATATACAACACTTCTCGTTTGAAAATTCATAACTAAATAAAAAAATAATCCAAAAAATATAAAACAACTTGGATTAGATGCCAATTCCTCTTCTCTTTCAAGGAAAATTTATTATTTTGAGAAGTTGCACCTGCCCAAAATTCAGTTCCACTGCTTAAGTGGTCGACTTATGAGCCTCCTACCTTACTGACTATTAGCAAACAAAAACTGCACTTTGGAAGCCTTTTTTCAGGTTTGATTCAAATGATATAGATCCACCAGCATATCCATGTTATTGATGGTACAGTACCTGCTCGAAGGTATCCACGTAATAATTTCAGTGACAATGAGGCCCTTTCATAATTGCAACAAGAAATGTGTTCCCTGATTGCATCCAAAGTCTTATCAGAGTCTTCATCAAGCTAGCATGCTCTTTGTTGTGTTCTTTCTCTTCCAATGGATATCCTCTGTCCAGCTGCTTCTGTCAATCAAAAATAAAGTTGGTTGTGTTTGAAAAAAACAGAAAAAGAGAAGAAGAAGAAGAAGAAGAAGAAAAGAGAAGAAAAGAGAAGAAAAGAGAAGAAGTTGCTGCAGAGTTGAAGAGAAGATGGAGAAGACTGACCCAACGTTTTTATTGCTGGCAAAACTTTTGATTTGTGGTCTCCAACCTTGTCTAAATTGCAACAGGAAACATCGCATCAAAAAATCCCAAAAAATAAATAAGGTAAAAACAGCCCATTGTGGTGAGAATGAGGAGTTTGACATCATCTTGTTGCTGAAATTTTTTCAATTTTTTTCCCACATTAGTACAAGTGTGAGAAACAACAAGTGCAATTGAATTTTTCTTTTCTTTTTTGGACAAAGTATGAATTTGCTAGGAATTTTTGAAGTGTTCAGTGCATCATGGCCCTAAAGAGTCTGTGGACTACCCCGTAACCAACAAAATCTGAATCGATGATGCTCATCTGACTACCTAATGCAGTCACAATATTCTCTATCATGAAAGGCCTAAAAAGTCAATTTTTACAATGAATTTCACACTGAAAAGTTAGAAGTTCCTGATGAGGTCATTGTTCACTCCATTACTGTCATGTAAGACATGCATTGTGGTCCACATCTCACATACTGAAAAAAAATCCACAATGTGGTCATTTCCTGGGTGACCACTATGGGTCATTTGATTGCAATAGGTTGTTTTACCTTAATTTTACTTAACTTACTAATCTTGTTCTTAGTAAGACAAATCTCAAACCAACATATATTGCACTTATGCATTATGAATGAAAAGTAGTCATATTTAAAGTGATTTCAACATGATAGCCATGGCCCATTCTTTATATCTATGGGGCATAGGTCCATCCTTCTCTTTGTTTGTTGCCATTTTGCAACTTAATGTGAATGATATTTTTTATATTTATTTTTCAAAGATGAAATCCCATGTCTTCTATAAGTAGTACAAATTTCAATTTTTTTTGAAAAAATTTGAAATTATTGTGAATTTTTTTTTTTAAAATGCAAAAAATAGATATCAATTACAAAATATCCTCAAAAAATCTGAAATTTCAGCATAGGTGTATTTTGTAGTGCAAAAATCATGGTATAAACAAAAGTTATCATATCATTAGAAAATTAGAAAACCAACAAACCATGGTTATAGGCCTAAAGTTCAAATTGCAATGAAATATTGAATTTTGAGATTTTTTTTCCATATTTTCAATTGGAGTATGAACTAAAATTGATAAAATTCATTTCATTAGTTGTCTTCAAATTCAAAAACCATCATTTTTATGGCTAAAATTCACATCAAAAAATAAGGAGCAAAAATTGGCTAAAATACACCATGAAGGTGATCCATGGATTAAGCTGAATTTCTTCTTTAGAAAAATCAGTATACTATATAATGAAGGAATATGCACTACTATTCACTAAAAATGTATTGTAGGAATCTCCTCCCCCTCCTAAAAAATTGGATAAAAAATATTTTTCTCAACTCTATAATCCCATGTGAAGTCATCTAAGGACCAAAATCTTCCATTGTATCCTTTTTAAGGGTTAATGAAAACTATTTCAAGAGGCTTTGTAGTTGTTGGACATGCCATTTGTTCTCTAAGGCACTGACCTCAATTTTTTGTTGTTTGTTCTTAGCTTTTTTCAAATAAAATTTTCATTTACCCCTCAAAAAAAATGGGTGCTTCGCATCTACTCTTCACTGGGATTGTTTGTTCCTTGGGACTTAACATACACTACATCCTTGGGTTGCAATCTCATTATAAAAAATTGTGAGTCAAAGAGAACCATCTTTTCAAAATAGCCTAGCCATCTTCTTCATGTATTATCACCAGATTGGAAAGAAGTTTAGCACAAGACTTGTTTTCAGAAAGATGCAACCTTCATGTGATATGTGTGGCATACTGCAGTAGCAGTCCATTCATAGTGTGTAAGGATAGCCTCAAGCATCGACACCAAGTGTAATTGTTGTTCCTTAGATTGCAAAAAAAAACTCATTTACAAATTCTTTTTCATGTCCATGGGCTCAAGAGATTTGGGACTATGCCCAATCCATTCTCTATTGCATCCAAGGTGCTTCACTTTGGCCCCCATGTCCACTTTGGGACTTTCAACTTTCAGATGCTTCCACGATCTTCAAACCACTTGGACTCTCTTCTAAGGTTTGTGACATTGGCTTATTTGGATTTCTAGTAATGATACCATTGGAGAGGATTTGAGGCTTCTAAGAGACTATTTTGAGGTTGTTCCTTTTATTGTGAACTGTTGCAATGTTGTCTAACTATTAAATAGTAAATAAATTAATAAATTTATTTTTAAAATATTAAAAAATTTAAATATATATATATATATATATATTAATTAAATATTAATACATGACATGGCCATTTTCATTTGGTGTTTATTTGGTGTTGTTCCCATATTCTCCATTGTCTAGGGATTCATGGTCTTCTAAAGGCCTCAAAAATCTTCTAATGGATATTCTCCTATAGCTAGTGGCTTTTGGAATGCACTACTTGATTTTGGGTGTGCGGTGCAATTGAAGGCTTGGATCACGGCTCAACAACAACTTCAACACGCCTCTATCATTTGGACTAGATTTGATTGCATTTAGATTCATTCTCCTATTCTTGCTAGTAGGGTAGAATCCTCTACTATGATCTTGGAATAAGAAGGGCCATCCTCTTCATTTGTTTCAGTAGTTTTTCTAGCTTCTACTTGCTTCTTGCTCTTACCACTATGTTATCCAGCTCTTGAACTTCATTGTTGTTTTTGGTTCCTTTTTTTTTTTTAATGCAATGGTTTGTTCCATTTGTTTCAAAACAAACAAACAAACAAACAAACAAACAAATAATATATAATAATAAGTCAAACTCCCCCAAATTGTGAATCGGTTGGTAAATGATCCCTTTAATTTATGAACCTACTACTACCTTGAGAGTGAAAAGGTTACAGCATCTGCCTTTTCAACAAAGAGAAGAGCCGCACTAAAAGCTGGCCACTGGTTGGCTAGTCCTAAGTTTCACCGAAAACCAATAACAATAATAAGCCTCCTATTCACATAACAAAATTTTATAACACTAAAATTTTACAACAAAAATTATAACAAAACTTATGGTGTCGGCTACAGACGAAATTTGAATCCAGCATTCAGTTGGGATCAATTCCGGAACACTTGCCACAGATTGTTGGATTCAAATTTACTGAATATTTCTTGCCCACATAGAAATACAGACCAGGAATATACATCTCCCATATTCAATACATCGTGAATCTTCATTTTTTCAAGTCAAATCCATTTCTTAAAATATCATTTTTTTTTTTTCATAGCATCATTTTCTTGAGCAAGGGTTGGGGTGAATATTGTAAATATTGAAAGTCGAAGAAGAGGAGGGCATCCTCACTCATGCCCTCCAAACATGTGGGCTTCAATGATTTTCAGCTGGCTTGCATGAGAAAAAGTCTCCCACCTACACCCACCCAACAAATAGAATTTGAGCAACCTCCTGAAAAAACAAGCCACTCAAGGCCCATACCAGTCAAAGTGTTGTGCTCAACCACTCCAAAGCATAGATTCGATGTATCTTTGACATTGCTTGGTCTTATTGTAAGAAGTTGGTTCCCTACTTCAGCAGCATTTGTGTGCTGCTGGGGAGGCATCACATGGTTGCGTAGAACTGTGGGAGGGAGGGTAGGTAACACTACCCCAAACAAAAAAAACCCACAAGTGTCCATGATGGCTGGAACACAAGAATGACCGCAAAATGACTATTTTGTAATCATTGTGGACAAAAAATGACTACTGCAGTTGTATCTTTGGTTTTTTTTGGAGGGTAATAGTGGAGGACTTGGTGTAGACCTTAAGAAGAAATCCAGCCCATTCCAAGCTTTTATATCATGAATTGAGGGCCACTTTTTTCTTGAGTATGGGTGTGCATGTTCTAAAGTTTTTATCACATGTTTCCTAAAGTTATGTCAAAGTGAAAATTGAAAAAGTCTACCTACACATGTGTTATGTGTTGAAGAGAATTGAGAAGGTTTTTAAAATTAGAAGCACTCTTGGAAGTGCTTTGTCCAACAGTTGGTAATGTGGATAGGATCGCCAGGCTAAATCCCCCATTAAGTTAGTGAGGATGACCATATTAGTTTGGATCAATTTATAATTGGATCCATTCACTGTCTTCCTTTTTAAAAGAAAAAGGAAAAGTATGTGTGCGTCTGGGCAGGATGTTTATACAATTTGCTTTAACCTATTTGAGTGAGGGCCACTGCAAAATTAGTGCCACTGCAAAATTAATTTTAATTTTAATTCTTTTTTTTCATTAAATTGTAGAAATAAGTTCGTACAGTTTATAAATAGTTTAAGCTACACTATTTAAAATAAATAAGGTGATGATGGTAAATGAAATACACCAACTCTAAACTTAACCCCTAAGCACCTCAAGGGACAAAATCTGACCTCTTTGATTTGGAAAGGTTGTCCTTGTTTGACTGTTATAATCCTTCGTTTATTTCTATGTAGCTTTGGACCTCTCTCCACTACCAATCGATACAGTCCATTTTTGTGAATCTCATTTTGGGTGATAGTTTAAGTGAAATGAATTCCAAAGGGTTTGGATTTCAGTGAAGATGAGCTGGGTGCTCAAAGAATTAAGCTTAGAAGAATGATGCAGTTCCATTTGTGTCCATAATTTGTTGAACTTCAGTTAGGGCAGAATCTGCATGTCAATATTTTTAAAATTTTAATTTACATCACCGTGTCAGTAAGTCCATTTTATGCTCCTGAAAAAAAATTCCCAACCCTCAACTATTTGCTGTCATGTCTTGATATTTGGGTGCATGATTTCTACATGGATATCCAATGGATATACCCGGCATCCTCATTTGGGGGCTGTACTGTGCAGCCTCCATTCATGATAGTCTAGGGTCGATTTACGGTACCCTTATTTTCAGCAATTTGAATACTCATCATTTATTCATATTGTATTCCAAAAATGAATTCCGAAAGAATTTAATAAGTTGGAAGGTTCATCAAGGAAGCTATGTCTTCTTAATTTTTGCATTTGACATTGTAAACAAGCAGCGCACCGTGTTAAGAAGTAACTTCTATCATTGCCATGACCATGATCCGAGGGATTCATTTCACCCGAGGATATCTATGCCTATTGTCGACTCTTTGGTCACTACACATATTCACACTAATATGTTTCATAATTTTTTTTTTGTTGCAATAGAATGACATATTCCAGAATTTTTCACACTTACTTGAATTTAACTTATTTTCAAGTACAAAACATATACATTCTAAGTGGGCAATGCAACAACAACCAACGTCCTATTGTTGTCCTTAGCTATGTGGCCCTACTCTTGTCCTTTTGGATTCTATTGAAATTCTATCTTTAGACTTCCTACTCAATTTGTCCAAGTGGGACACTAAATCTTGCCTACGAAATGGACCCAATAGGGTGAGTTTTGGGTTCTCCGGGATAAAAGTGAAAAAAAGCAACCCTATATTGAACCATGTCTAGAGGATGTTTTGGACCTCTCCTACATGATTTGGGATCTCTAATTGCAAATATGAATTTAAAAAATTGCGAATTTCATCCTGTGTGGGGAATCTTAAAAAATTAGTGTTTTCCTCCGGATAAATCCAATTTGTTGGGGCCAGTTCGTAGGTTGGATTTAACATCCTTCATTCAGTGTTCGGAAAAAACCAACGGCTAGTTCAAAGTTAGCTGGAGAAATTGGGAAAAAAAACCTAGTTGCAATTTGAAAACATCAACAAAAAAACGGTGAAAAAATCTATAAAATTTCTATTCAATATGAAAACTAAAGGAAATTAACTGGTAAAATTCAAAAAGTTTCCCGAACATTGCCTCCGTTGCCTAATGGTAATTCAATGTCCAGGAAGTACCGGCGGCTAGTTCAAAGTTAGCTACACTAATGATGATAAATAGTGTTACCTACACTAATTTATTTCAAAAAGCCATAAGTTTTTACTCTCGATGAATATTTTTATCAACTATGGATGTAGAGTTTCCCCACTTAGAATGACACTAGGATTTATGATTTTTGTAAAAATATTTATGAAGAGTAAAAACTTATAGCATTTCTAAAACAATTAGTATGGGTAACACTATTTATCATCATCAGTGTAGTGGAATTGGGTAAAAAAACCCAGTTGCAATCCGAAAACATCGGCAAAAAACTGGTGCAAAAATCTGAAAAACTCTATTTTGAATGAAAAATAGAGAAAATAACCGGTCTTTGTACTTGAAAAACTGGTTCAATTTGGAAATTGAAGGAAAATAGCTGGTAAAAGTCAAAAAAACTTCCCGAGGTAATTACCCTACTGTAATTAAGGAATCTATTAGGGAATCTATTACTTAGGGAACCAACTGAATAGTATCAGCACTAAGCCAATGGTATGTCACCGATTCTAGATTCCTTGCGATTCCCTTGAACCAGTCATTGATTCAGTAACTTCTAGAATCCACCTTGGTTTCTTCAATCTGCCTACTCTTCCAGTGCTGTAGCTTCTGTACAGTAAATGGATCAGGATAAGACCGTAATAAGTTACTGTATAAGGTAATATGGCCTTAAAAGCGACCATTTACCGGCTAGTCCCCCTTTTTCGAAGGTTTCCGTGAATAGAAATATTTTCGGGTCATTTTTCAGAGAAAGAAAAATGGATGCGGAACGTCACACAAGTGGTTTCATATTTTTTGAATCATTTTTGAATTACTTATGAATTTTCAAAAAAATCTGTTGTAGGCACCTATTTGTGACCCTAGGTCTTCCAAAATCCGACCACTTGCAACTTCTAAAGTGATTTTAGGAAATGAAGGCCAACAATTGGCTCTTGCAATAAATAATGTTTTTCTCTCGATTCTCTCAAATGGCTTGAGAGGTCCATTTAAGGACCACCTACAATCCATTTCAGACCTAAATATAGGGGCAATTTGAAGAAGCTTGCTCACTTTTAGAGTAGACTATCTTAGTCTAATAAATCTCATGGGAATTATTGGTATATGTGGTTCAATTATTCAAAACATATTCATGAAGGATCAAATGAAGCTTCCTTTAATTTTAAAAGCAAGTTATTTCCATACCTTGAATTTTGGCTTAAATTGCTTCATTTCAACAATTGGTATTTGTAGTTTTCAAAATTTTAGGCAGTTTACATTATAATTTCCTAAAACTACAAATTCATTCTAAAACAAATAATTTTTTTAATCAAAATTGAAAAGATACTAGGATAGTTTATGATTCAAAATACGGAATTTCTAATAATTTATTTTTGGAATTTTAATTTGCTAATCCCAATGGTTGTAATTTTGAAATAAACAATGTACAACCAATTTCTGGGTGGCCGAAGTCATCTTATTGTGCATAAGAAATCGCCATTGAGGTAAACCAGCCCACTGTGGTCAGATGAACCATAGTGGACATCTAATGACCCCATGACAATTTTTTTGGCCACAATCAATGTCTAAATTGACACCAATGGAGTGATTAGTGACCTCATTAGGAACACCTACTTTTTCAATATAAATTATTGTAGGAAGTGACTTTTCATGGCCTTCCACATTAGATACTAGACTTAATTACGAAAAAAATGGAAGAAAAATAAACTATGAGTTCCAAGTGACGAATTTGGAGCTCACATCAATCTAAATACAAATAAAATGGAAATCCCCCTAGGTGTTGTTGATTTCTTTAGAAAAATGATCATTATTGAATCTCTGTCGTCGATGTTGGAAGAAAAAAATCAAAGCCCTCTAGTGCCATGGATCTTGTGCCGCAGTGAGAAAAAACTTCAGCCATCAATCATTAGCATTGTAATGATTCAGTCTATCTGATGCTTAGGGTTTAGGAGTTTAGGGCTCATCACCCTCATCCTATCATATTGCTTATGCAAGGTTCCTTGAGTGCACCTCGACGGTAATCAACTTGTGGCACTTCAATTTGGAATCGCTGTAAGATTTATTTGAATTCAATTCCGATGTTGCCTTGGAAGAGCCACGGGTTGCTACAAATTTGTTGGTAATTCTCACAAACCCTCTTACACTATGATTCATGTCACATTGTGTTTGCCGCGTCCTTTCAAAATATCACTTGGTGTTTTTAATTTTGGTGAGCTGAAGGGTGGATTGCTTTTAATTGCAAATTTGTTTGTGGATGGACTACCTTGCACCAACAAGCTTTTGGGGCTACACCATTATATCGTGATTGTGTCCTGTTTTGTTATATTTGTATGCAATACTCCAATTTGCAATAGAGTTTTTATTTGTACATGTATTTATTTAATTGATTTGTACGTAATTTTATTTTACTTATGCGGTTCAGGGTATGTGAGGTTTATGCTGCTGTCTACTGTTTTGTTAAATGTTGATGGAACTGTTGTTCTGTGGTGGAGTTTGTTTTGCGTGGTGTGGATTGATTGAAGAATTTACAAGAAGCAGAACAGTTTCAAGTATTCTTGATTCTACTTTGTGTTATATTCTTGTTCTTGCATCTTAATTTAAGGCCATATTCGTTATATTGAGACTTTTGGTAGTCTCATTTTTATCCTCAACTCAAAGATAAATCATAATAATTGTTCAATTTTAAGACTGTTTGGTAAGTTGAGATTTTAATGTATTAATATATATAAAAACCTTTGATTTCCCAAAGGCTGCAAGCTCATCTTATCCTCGACTTGAGGATAAATCACTATAATTGTTTTAGGGTTGTAGTCTCAAAATGTGCAGGTTGCCCAATTTAACGAATAAGGCCATTTATTGCAGTTTGCTAATTTTGATTGTCGAGGGATTCGATAGGTCATGTGCTAGAGGGATTGTTTGTATCACCTTGTGACAAAGGTCTTCTAGGCGGTGCACCATTGCTAGAATTCAATTCAAATTGTACTTTGAATTGCTTTTGGATATTGTATAAAAAATGTCTCAGCCTAGCGAGAATCCCACAAGCACGAGCCACTTGACCACAAGATAGTGGCTCCAACAAAGCCTTCCCTATCATGTTACCAATTTTGGTCCTACTCCTAGCAGGAGAAATGAACTTGGTTTTCACTTATTTCTTGATTGTTGGGAAGGTGTTTCTGATGTTATCCATGATTTTGTTTGACATATGATGACTCATCTCTTCATTTGCTTCCATTTGATTTTCTAAGGACACGGAATAGTAGCAAGTTCATTGTGTCGCAATTATTCATGATGGTCCATAGAAAGGTTGGTATTGCTCTTCAACTCAACTTAGATCTAGATCCGAATGTACCAATGAGGAGTTCTACGAGGCTTCATGTGAGAGCTGAACAGTGAGCGATACTAAGAGAAAACAATGATTTTCTGGACACGCAGTTTTTGCATCCGAATGCCATGAGTGATGTCTTGTTACGTCTGGCTAGACATCCCAAAATTTGCGTTATGGTAGACATGCCAAAAACATGGTACGTTCAACGTCGGACATCACAAAAAACATCGGTCAACGGGGTTCTTAGAAGTTGACATGTGGCTACCACCTAAGCGCGAGAAAGCCAGAGTATCATTTTCTTCATCCATTGCCCCTCTATGATATGGCGTCTATCTGACGTGTTACTAACATGGCATGCCACATCAGTGATGATAAAATTGGCTGACGTGGCATTTTTTTTGAGCTACCTGAACAATCTTTTTAGAATTTAATGATGTTTTTTGAGACATCAATGTGGACGTCTGAGTGTCTTGAATAACATCAAGTAAAACAATTGTATGCTTCTCATCATGTCCCATCTAGACATGTGGCGTTTGCACAGGTGTGCTTTTTAAAACATATGCGATGCTCACATGTTTTTTTGAACATCAATAATGACATGAGGTATGTTTTTTTATATCATGTAGTATGTTGTAAAAAACATGTTGTCAATATAGCAATATGTTGTACACAATATAAAATATGCAATATATCGTATATCATATGCAATACAACAATATAACATACAAAATATGCCATACAAAATATAATATATATAATATGCCATACAAAATACACCATATAAAATACAATATGCCATACACTTGTATACAATACATTGTATTTATCAAGTATATTGAATGGCTTGAAAATCCACTTATTAGACAAGCCTTTTATACTAGTGGGGTGTAGGAAGCATGACAAACCAAATGGAATATACAAAACTAAAATATGAGCAGCAACATAAATACAATGATGTTTGAAACGATGTTTTAAAAACATCTACATGTCTTAGTTATGTTTTTTTCGACGTCATTGTAAACATTCAAAAGAACATTTGTAATATGAAATTAGACATTCACGTCAATGTTGTTTTAAACATTTGCTTCAACAATTTCTAAATTTTCTACAAATCTTATTTGTTGTCTATGATGTCATGATGAACATTTGCATGTCATTTCCAACATATATGGGGATGTCCCCTTGAACATTTAATTGATAAAGTCACATTTATTAAATCAAGGTTGTTTGCAAAATCAACTTCAGTATAGTATGACACAACAATACATCCAACATGGAATTCCAATTAGTTTAATTTAAAATTTAAATTTTCAATTTTACTAGTTTAATTTCACACCACATAGATGATGCATTCTAAGTTTAGTACTTTTAAACATTGTTCCTTCAAGGAACAAATGTATTTTTGAGCATGTACCTATGGGTTGAAATTTTGTAGTAATTTTTTGAAACTTTTTTGAAGATAGAAAAATTGACTAGCTTCATGGGAATATAATTTTTTTCACGATCGGTGCTTGGGAACTAAAGTTATGACCACATAAGCTCAAAACAAGGGACAGGGGGTAGTCTGGGCAGCAAAAAGAAATTGAAAAATTTTGAATTTTTTTTTAAACTTTTTTCTTATAGATTATATTTTTGTCTATTTGGAACGCTTTGATTCATTTCATTTGGATTTGTTATGAGAAATTTATGGACATTTTTTATTTTTGGGCAATTAGAGCATCTTCTTGAAAAAAAATAACTTGTTGGATGCATTTCTGAATGCAATTTTTACAATTTTTTCAAAATAAAATTCCACATAGTTTATTTTACTTGCTAAAACAATCTCACCATTGGGATTAGTGCATTTTAATTCCATCTAAAATATATTAATATTTTAGATTTTCCTTCTATTTCATACCTACTTCTACTTACCAATTTTCTTAAGGATGAAATTTAAGTTTTTCTTTATTTTTTATTTTTTTCTCTAGACTCTCAATTCAATTCTCTACTATAAATATTTAAATCTCAAAACTCTGTAGTGTAAAAATTTTAAGTTAAAAATGTTCAAAGTCAAAAAATCTAGTCCCTCAATGTATTGAAAAACTTGTTTTTTCGACTTTAAATCTATGCGATCAAAAATTCTGAAATATTTTCTACAACTTTTTCTACTTTTTAGGTGTAAGATCCTATGGTTAGATGTGAAAAAAAATTAAAATTTCTTTTACTCTTTGCTACAGAAATGGCAATTCTCAATGTTTTCTAGCAGAAAAAAGGCCTTGGTCCTTTAAGGATTGAGATGTCAAATATTTCAAAGTCCAAGAACACTAGAAAATCACCCCACATTAGATATGAATGATTTGAAAATAATAAGTTAAGAAGGTGAAATAGCAATAAAAATTATTAAAATTTGATGCCAAATTTATGATTTTAAACTAGAGAAATTTAGAATTTAAATCTTAAATTAAAAATAAATATTCTTATATAATATCATATTGATATGATTTTGTAAACCTTTTTTCATAACAAATCCATTCATCTAATTTATATAAATTTGTTATATAAATTAAATCTATATAGTTTATAATGTTTTGAAAATAAATTTTCATAAAATTGGATTATAAAGAAGACATCAAAGAAGACGCCTGCAATTGCTTTTGCAACGTCTGCATGTCCAATCAAATGTCATGAGAAGGACAATGGATAGCATGTGGTTTAAAGTTACACTCACAGGAGGTAAAAAATATTAATGCTAAAAGTGATGTTCCTCGAAACGTCAGGATGTCTTGTATGACGTCCACAAAAATATCAAAGGTTGGAACATGGATTGATCGGGTATGATGATGTGGCATGCCATGTCAACATTCCATGCCCACGTCAGCATTTCATATCCAATGCCTTGTCAGCATTATATGTCCACGTCACATTATTTTCACGTCACCATGCCATGTCAGATGCCACGTCAAATTTTTCGCCTCACCGCCTGCCCGTTATTACCCAGAGTAGTGACTTTACCATTAACCGCAAAAAATTTCTGTCTCAACTTCCGAGTTAAGTTTGCCCAAGGATGCTAACGTGGCTACACATGTTTTTCTCGGCATTTTGAAAACATCTAATGTCCACAACAATGTCTTAGATTGCATCATTGTTTCTTTTGAGCACCAATATGTTGTAATTGAAATTTAGTAATGCTTTCTACAACATCAAACCAAAATCTCTACTTTTTCAGCGTCCGTCGACGTGACATCCCAATGTGTTTTGAGACGTATCGAGTTATCCTGGACGTACCATTTTTTGGCCTGAGATCGGAAGAAACACAATTTTCTTAGAGTGCAATGATATTAGCAGCTTCACCTACCTAAAGAGCTGACTTGGTAGTGACAAACAAATTCTAATCGTTGAAATGACACGGCTTGTAGTCTTCACGAGGTGTGCTAGTCCGTCCATACCACGTTTACATCCATTAGGAGAGAGGATTGGTGGGCCTTCTGGGTCTGTGCTTGCCATTGAGGATGTTGTGAAGTTTGAACATGTTCGTCAACTATATGGCTACATGGTCGGTTTGGATTTGACATGGGGGATACTTTCGTCATATGACATGACGTATGTTGCTCGTATAGAGATAAATGGCGTCACGCTGCTCATTTTTGAAGGCTTTGAGAGCACGAGTTCTAGATTCCTTGGTGTTCTTGTATATCATAGAAAACAACCAATGAATAGAGCGATTTCAAGACGACACGTATGAATTGTGGTATTCACTTTTACAATGATTCCATTTGTTATTGAGTTTGTTGCACAATATTAACTTTGTGACAATACTAACAAGATTGTGCTTTTGTAGTTCCCAAATCCATTTCACTGCCCCCAATTCTAGGAAGTCCGAAGAAATAGGGTTCTAAAGGTGACAATAAGATAAAGAAGAAAGAAAAAAAGTTGTAGCTTTGAATTCATGGAGACCTGGTCTGGTGGCACTACGCAATGTAGGCCCCATTTCGTTCAAGTACCAAGGAGAGCTAGTCTGGTGGCACTACGCAATGAAGTCCCCATTTCACTCAGGTACCATATGGTGGCTCAATAAGTCACCAATATATTTTGTCCTTGCCAAAACATGTTGTACTTGAGATTCCTATTGTCTCTTGAGATTCTTGTTGCCATTTGAGATTTGTGAATCAAGTGCATCCATTAATACAATCTATTATCGTATATATATATACATATATATTTTTTTCCAGACATTTTTTGAAAACATCTAATGTCCACAACAATGTCTTAGATTGCATCATTGTTTCTTCAGAGCACCAATATGCTATAATTGAAATTTAGCAATGCTTTCTACAACATCAAACCAAAATCTCTACTTTTTCAGCGTCCGTCGACGTGACATCCCAATGTGTTTTGAGACGTATCGAGTTATCCTGGACGTACCATTTTTTGGCCTGAGATCGGAAGAAACACAATTTTCTTAGAGTGCAATGATATTAGCAGCTTCACCTACCTAAAGAGCTGACTTGGTAGTGACAAACAAATTCTAATCGTTGAAATGACACGGCTTGTAGTCTTCACGAGGTGTGCTAGTCCGTCCATACCACGTTTACATCCATTAGGAGAGAGGATTGGTGGGCCTTCTGGGTCTGTGCTTGCCATTGAGGATGTTGTGAAGTTTGAACATGTTCGTCAACTATATGGCTACATGGTCGGTTTGGATTTGACATGGGGGATACTTTCGTCATATGACATGACGTATGTTGCTCGTATAGAGATAAATGGCGTCACGCTGCTCATTTTTGAAGGCTTTGAGAGCACGAGTTCTAGATTCCTTGGTGTTCTTGTATATCATAGAAAACAACCAATGAATAGAGCGATTTCAAGACGACACGTATGAATTGTGGTATTCACTTTTACAATGATTCCATTTGTTATTGAGTTTGTTGCACAATATTAACTTTGTGACAATACTAACAAGATTGTACTTTTGTAGTTCCCAAATCCATTTCACTGCCCCCAATTCTAAGAAGTCTGAAGAAATAGGGTTCTAAAGGTGACAATAAGATAAAGAAGAAAGAAAAAAAGTTGTAAACAACAATTGGAGGATATGGTGGCTCAATAAGTCACCAATATTTTTTGTCCTTACCAAAACATGTTGTACTTGAGATTCCCATTGTCTCTTGAGATTCTTGTTGCCATTTGAGATTTGTGAATCAAGTGTGTCCATTAATGCAATCTATTACCGTTTGTATAAATTTTGTTGGTACATTTATGATTTGATGTTTGAGGATCTGTGTTCTACTATGTTTTTTTGTAGGAGCTAGGCATTTGTCTAGGATGGTTTGCTTGAGACTCCAGTTGAACTTCTACATTTGGCACAGCATCACTTCGCTACAAATTGGAGTGGCAAAATTGTTCGAGGCACCTATGAGGGCCAAAACATTGTTGTTAAATTGGTGCCTATTGGTTTAGATCATACTAAGGTGAGACTCCTTGTAAACCATTTCTATTTTGATGAAATCCATATCTATGACAACTTTAGATGTATTTGTTCTACTCATGTAAATTCAGGGTTGTCCTCGTGACGTCATGTCTAGACATCAAGATTCATCCCCAACGTCTGTCAAGATGAAATCGACCCGAGAACCATCAACAAAGGATGAATAACAACTAGAGAAATGGATGGACGGACTCAATGGACGAGCTGAGTCAATGAGCGGATTGGACGGCGAAGGCTGGGTGGACATACTAGGTGGACAGGTGGGCTGGACGGCAAAGACCTAGTGGACGGGAGGGCTGGATGAAGCGACGTCCCTAAAAAAACCCCATGTAGATTGATTGACGACTCGATGTATCGAAGAGTGGACCCTAAATCAAACGGATTTGAGATCACAAGGACAACCTCGACAATTAAATCGTCCAGGCGACGGAATGTTTGTCCAGGTGATGACTTGTCCGTCCAGGAGTGGGATTTCTATCCAAAGACAAAATGTTCACCTAGAAGACGGATTTCCATCTAGAGGCAGATGCCCATCCAGGAGACAAATGTTTGTCCAGCAACGCTTTGTCGTCTAGGAGACAGGTTCTCATCTAGAGACGGAATGTTCGTCTAAGAGATGAATGCTCGTCCAACAATGCCCTATCCGTCTAGAAGACGGAATTTTCGTCCCGGAGACGGATGTCCGTTCTGCGACATGATGACCGTCCAGACGACGGACAAGAACCACATAGTGTGTCTAGACGCCGTCAACAGTTGGACAGACTTCATCCGCATTGTGGACGGTCTCATCAACATTGGTGACGAGTCTTGACGTGTGAGGACGAATGCGTCATGACATCCGGACGTGAAAAGCCCATGTCACGTCTAGATAGACAACCCTGTGTAAATTTTGTTGTTTGTTTAGGCTCTCATGTGAGGTTTCGGCCTATCACATGTTGAAAGAGTTTTGGGGCAAGTATGTCCTACAACTAGTTTCATATAGGACTGTTGTTGGAGAAACAATCATGTACATTGCTACAGAGGAATTCAACGGATATGAAATTGAAATGGGTATGTTATTAATCTTGCTTTTTGTGTATTGCTTAATAGTTAAGCTTGCTTATTTCTTATTGTGTGTTGCTTATTAAAGAAGCTTATACATTGTCAAGGTTATTGGTTATTACTCAGGAGGGTATTAATTTATTATATGTGATGTAGTTGGATACTTATACATTTGAGCATGGGTGTGCAGTACCTTTGTCCCAAGAAGTGGTGGAGGAGATATTTGATGCTCTTACTGCTGTGCATTAATATGGGATTCTTCATGGCAACATTTAGCCTAGTAATATCTTGGTTGTAAAAGGACAACGAACATGTGTCCGGTTTCTTGATTTTGGGTTTGCTTGCTTTGGCACCAGAAATGAGGGTTGCAAGAGAGAGTATGCCCAGTTGGAGTCTTTAGTAAGTGAGTTCACTTTCTCAAGTGTTGATGTAAACTCCCAGTTTCAGTTGGAATAAAAGGTGGTCTAGAAAGGTGCATAATCTTGTGTTAGTTTTGATAGTCTAGGAAGGCATAATATTTGCTACCATCCATTCACAAACATTGATGAATAGTAATTCTCGATGCATTTTGTTGTACACAATGAAGGTATTTACAAGTCTCCTTGTAATATTTGCAATTGCTTTCCCCTAATGGCTTGCATCCCTCATACTCGAGTTTGAATCCCTGACATTGATCCATCGACTACATTATTGGCTCAAGTAGAGTGTAGTCTATCAAATGCAAGAACAATGGACACTTTGTTTTCTCATTACTCCGGGCTTGTCTCCACTATCAATTGATAGTCAGTTTATGCAAATCTCTTTTTAGGTGATAGTTTGATTGCAATGAATTGAGAAGGGTCTGGATCAATTTAGTAAACATGAGCTCAGGGGTTGAAGAGTCAATGAAATGTGATTATTTAATTACACATATTAAATTGTTGCCTTGTGTGAAGTCTAAGAATGAAATTAGAATATTACATGTATGCACAAATGATAAGAGAACAAAGCTTGATGGATGGATTTGCTAATTCCATGCCTAATTTTAGTGACATATTTGTTGAACCCTCTGCCATGATAGTCTATTTATTCTCAAGATTCATTAGGGCACATATTCATATATCCTTGCTTGGTAATGTGTGATCCTAGGTACCAAGAATGAACATCACGGCATTCTTTTTTGTGCACTGACTTATAAGAAAGAAAATGGGAGTCATTGTTTTCAAGGATGATGTAGATCATTGTAAATAGGCACTAAATCTTTTTTAAATAATAAAATTTGACAATTTTTTTAAATATAATCTTTTTTTTAAAATATTGTTGAATTTTCTAATGCTTTTTCAAATTTTTGAATTCAACGCTCACATAATCTGTATTCATCACTCATAGGCTTATGCTAACATGCTCACAAAATAGCAGTGTTGGGGTTTAGCTGAGACTAAAGTTAGGTGTAATTTTATGGATTGAAGTTCACGTTGGGCAAGGCTAACGCTTCCACCTTTCGTCGTCATACTTTGTTACATGGGCTTTAAAAATAAAATATTTTATGCTCAAAAATTGAATTCAAAGTCTAGGAAATATATTGAACAAAGAACTAAAACATTAATTATAGCTCTAAGATTGAACTAGTATACATTAACTTATAAAGGACCAAACAATGTTTTTTGGTAACATGGAAATTTTGAGCAACTCACTAAGAACGGAATTTTCTTTAAAATTACACACAATATATGGTTAAAGAGTAGCTTGAAGACACAACAATTTTCATAATTTTTTACTACAAGGTAATAAAATTATTGTATGATATGTTTTTTTTTCAACTTAAACAACTCAAAAAATGACCTTTTTAAGAAATAGAAATAAAAACTTCAAATTGGTTCCCTAGATGTATGAGTGGAAAGCTTTGAATTAGTCCATTTTAATTAATGAGATAAAAGCTATGAGGAATTTTAGTTTGTAGATAGTTACAAAATCTTCACTCTAAAATAAACTTTGAAGTCTTTTATTTCACTCAATGTTCAGTATTTTTAACATTACAACCTTTGGAATTGGAATTTTTCAATTTCATAACTAAATTATTAACAATTTAGTATTTTGAATCATACTCTATTTTTTTTACTTACTATTTTATTCAAGCACAAACATGAATTGTTCTTTTGTTAAATTTTTAATATGTAATTCCAATTAATTTCTTCTACATATTTTAGAAAGCAACAAATTGTAGGATGTACTCATTTTTGTGTAAAAAGTTTGAATGATGAAATTTAGTCTTTGAAGAAGAGTTGAAAATACTTCATTTTGAAATTCAAGCTTATGATCATGCAATTGGACAATTGGTAATGTTTTTTATTTTGAAATTTTAGGAGGATGTACTCTATTAAGTTAACTAAAGGATCTAACAATTCAATTTGTTAAGAAAATTTTAGTAGATGAAGTTTTTAGCTTTAATTTGTGCATTAGTATTTCAAAGTAGTTTAGAGTCTCTAAATATAAAAGAAGTATAGAAACGCATTCCTATGGTAAGGATAAACTAGCAAGCAAACTTCACCTTGTAAAAAAATAAAAAAAATTGCATTAAAAAACAAATCCTATTCACTATTAGAGGCCCTATCCATGTTTAGAGTGGTGAAAAATCAAGAGTATTTGGAATTTCAATACTTTCACTCTTTGGATAAGTTTTGATGGTATGAAGGCTAATTAAACCTTTGCAATCTATATTTTCAATCACATATATTTTAAAATTGCATAAAGATAAAAATGTGATATTTGAAAGAATTTTAAAAAAATTTACTTTGATTTCTTGTGATTTTTTTTGTATTGACCACCAAAGTAAGTTTCAAGCTCATTGTAGTAAAACTTTTTGTTCCACTTACAAATTGAAATAAATATTATTTTCTCCAAATGCTAATTTTTTCTCCCACTTTTTCTTTCTCTTATGAAAAGCATACTTGAGGTAAACTTAAGATAGACTTGAAATCTACCATAACATTGTTAAGTAGTGAACTCTCCACCTCATAGGTGGAGGTATAATTCCCTCCTATATACTTGAGAAAAAATTTAGTTAAAATACAATCAAGGTCATTGGTTCTCTACTTATGCGTTGTCAGAGCAAAGGATGGTTTTGTTGTCTAGCCCATCCCATGCTCATCCCAAACCACCATGTAGAATTGTACAATGTTGGGGGGCTCTCCCTTTCTATGGAAGCAAAAGGACCCTTGTAGATTGGAATTTTCTATAGATGAACTATTGACAAATTCCTATAGTTTTGAGTTCGTTCTCAGGGAGGTAGGGATGCTCCAGGGTAATCCTATAAAGTAATGGATTTAATCCATATTCCAGGTTTATGCACAATCAAAGGAAATGGGGAAATATTCAACTCTACACTTACAATAGATATAGCTTGAATTTATTATAATTAAACTAGAAGAAAAACTAATTCCATTGATTCTCTCATTCCATAGCTTTAGCTTTTCCTTCCAATCACCATCCTTGTACAATCTTCAATTGGATCTCTTCTATATCTAAACTACATCAGCAATTGCTTGTATTCTTCTTTTTGTGCTCCATTTTTCCAACATGCTTTACAGATTCTATTGAGTCCGCTCCACAATTTCTCTTTCCAATTCACCAATTGATTTTTTTTTTCAGTCTTTGATTGAAACTCCTTTTCTTGACTATGCACTCTAGATTATTTCTATTGATGATAAATTAATTATTTCTCTCATTCATTTTGAATTCAAGCTTTAAACAATCCAATCAATTGCAAAATTTACATTTGCTTTGATTTAACTTAAACAACTCTTGGTTCACTTTTATATCACTCATTTTCCAGTTCTATGGATCCCGGTCTACAACCTCATGCTTCATGTGTTTCTAATTATACGATTTCTATAAATCAACTCCTAGTTTAAATCTTAAACGCTCAATAGCATCTTTCTCATACGTAATTGATACAACAATTGAAACCAAACACAAACATGCCTTCATGGCCAGTCATGACAATAGAACTTCCTCACAATACTAAATCCATAGATTCAACGCCCAGCACAAACATACTCACAATTGATGTACACGATTTCAACACACACAATCATTCACATCCATAGTCTCAACACAATAGAAAACACCATAATTTCATAATTCAACCATAACTCCATACACACAATTTTCACCAATAATCTCTACATTGTATTTCGATATAGAAAATAATACAATTGTCCCTCCTTCCTTTCAGTCTCCATTTTGTAATATCTATCGATCCAGCACAATTAAAACAAACTCCAACGCTATAGAAACTTAACTCCTTGCACGCACTTGAAATTGCACAAAAACTATCAATCACTCTACACACTGCCAGCAACCACCGCACGAGACCTGGACTCACTTCTAGACTGAGAACCCATGCCAGCATCCATTGAATTTTGCCTGAATCCCATAGTTAGTTTGTAACTGCCTCTATAGTTCATACCCCTTTCATCCATTGACTAAAACTATAGATGAAACACCATCGAAACCTCAAATGAATCAACAACTATAGAGAATTAACCCAAAAAATACCTCCTTGCTATAGAAAACAAGTGGAATTAACATCACCAAACAAAAATTGAACAAAATTACTATTGTTCTAATACTACAACCCCTCAAAACTTGGTTAACAATGTTATGACCTCAACATGTTTTAAATTTTCAACAATCCTAAGACTTTCTATCAACAAAAATGAAATACAATACTTTGAGATCTACACCACAACTTGGGGTGTGCATTCCCCCTTTTTTTGATGTTAGCGTGCGGACAAAACTTTGGACCCCCTATATACTTTTTGAATTTTAAATAAAATTAAATGAAAAAAATATAAATAGATTTTTCTACTTTGAAAGTTTATGTTTTGAATTATTGATATTTTTACTTGTTAATAATAATTAGTTACAAATTTTTGAAGCAAAAAGATACATTGTAGAACTAAAAAATAACTTTCACACCCCTATATTATATAAGAAAAAATTGTTTAAAAAATGAACAAAAAATTCCTAAAAATAACTCTCTATTGAAAGCTCATTTTGAGTTGAATATTGATGCAATGGTCATCTAAACGTGTTCTCTAAAAATATTTGAGTTAAAAAAACATGCCATTTTAGTGCATTTTTAGCCTCTTCTAGAAATCATTCCATGTTTTATTTGAGTTTGAAATTTTGGGAGTAGAATCCTATAGTCATTAATAAACAGTGCTCAAAATTTGAAGTTAAAATTATAGTTTATTAAAAACCACTTGTTTGCACGTAGTTTGTTGTAGTAGAACTAAGTGCACCCCCTGGGCACCACAATCAGTGGATGCCCTAGATGCCCTTGATTTTGTTGTTGTTTCCATTTCATGTACACTTGTAAGAATTTGACTAGATGACCTCAATATGTCGATTCCTAAAGATTCAATCTTCTCCATTTCTTGTTCTATGACAATCATCTAATTTAACAATCATTTTGTTATTGCATACGTCTATTGGAGGATTAAATTCTATTTTCTTTTTTTAGACTATAGAATTAGATTATTCTATCCCATATAACAACATACAAATTATAAATGCAAGCTTGTTAGAAAATACGATGTAGTCAAACTTTGATGTAACTTAGGACTTGTTACTCTGTTCACCTTGGTTCTCAAAGTTAGTTTCCAATTGTTCTTCTATAATAGACATATGCAAGTCCAAGGCATCGAGTGCATAAGTCCAACATTAAAAACATAAAAACACTTTTACTTTAGCTATAGGGTTCTAATGTCTAGTTCTTTATTTTATGTTTATTTCTTCTTATTTTTTTATTTTTTACTTTTATTTTTTTAAGTTATTAATGATATAAATTTGTTTACAAAAAACTATATATCTTATAATTATTTATTGAATTCTCTGTATTCCACACCCATTTCATAATATAAATTTCTGCTTGTATTTTAATTCATTCATACATACATATATTCTTCTGGGAAGTTGATTTCTTCTATTAATAATGGTGCAAACTTGTGTACGTAGCAATAAGCAAGTGAAGTATAGACACTATAAGAAAACAGTGTTTTCCTGCACCCGCAATTTTTGCATCCGAATGTCACGAATGATGTCTTGTTACGTCTGGCTAGACATCCCAAAATTTGCGTTATGGTAGACATGCCAAAAACATGGTACGTTCAACATCGGACATCACAAAAAACATCGGTCAACGGGGTTCTTAGAAGTTGACATGTGGCTACCACCTAAGCGCGAGAAAGCCAGAGTATCATTTTCTTCATCCATTGCCCCTCTATGATATGGCGTCTATCTGACGTGTTACTAACATGGCATGCCACATCAGTGATGATAAAATTGGCTGACGTGGCATTTTTTTTGAGCTACCTGAACAATCTTTTTAGAATTTAATGATGTTTTTTGAGACATCAATGTGGACGTCTGAGTGTCTTGAATAACATCAAGTAAAACAATTGTATGCTTCTCATCATGTCCCATCTAGACATGTGGCGTTTGCACAGGTGTGCTTTTTAA
This sequence comes from Climacium dendroides, assembly GCA_950106755.1. Taxonomy (NCBI): domain Eukaryota; kingdom Viridiplantae; phylum Streptophyta; class Bryopsida; order Hypnales; family Climaciaceae; genus Climacium; species Climacium dendroides. The sequence goes on from OX467083.1 coordinate 22,233,244, forward strand.
AACATATGCGATGCTCACATGTTTTTTTGAACATCAATAATGACATGAGGTATGTTTTTTTATATCATGTAGTATGTTGTAAAAAACATGTTGTCAATATAGCAATATGTTGTACACAATATAAAATATGCAATATATCGTATATCATATGCAATACAACAATATAACATACAAAATATGCCATACAAAATATAATATATATAATATGCCATACAAAATACACCATATAAAATACAATATGCCATACACTTGTATACAATACATTGTATTTATCAAGTATATTGAATGGCTTGAAAATCCACTTATTAGACAAGCCTTTTATACTAGTGGGGTGTAGGAAGCATGACAAACCAAATGGAATATACAAAACTAAAATATGAGCAGCAACATAAATACAATGATGTTTGAAACGATGTTTTAAAAACATCTACATGTCTTAGTTATGTTTTTTTCGACGTCATTGTAAACATTCAAAAGAACATTTGTAATATGAAATTAGACATTCACGTCAATGTTGTTTTAAACATTTGCTTCAACAATTTCTAAATTTTCTACAAATCTTATTTGTTGTCTATGATGTCATGATGAACATTTGCATGTCATTTCCAACATATATGGGGATGTCCCCTTGAACATTTAATTGATAAAGTCACATTTATTAAATCAAGGTTGTTTGCAAAATCAACTTCAGTATAGTATGACACAACAATACATCCAACATGGAATTCCAATTAGTTTAATTTAAAATTTAAATTTTCAATTTTACTAGTTTAATTTCACACCACATAGATGATGCATTCTAAGTTTAGTACTTTTAAACATTGTTCCTTCAAGGAACAAATGTATTTTTGAGCATGTACCTATGGGTTGAAATTTTGTAGTAATTTTTTGAAACTTTTTTGAAGATAGAAAAATTGACTAGCTTCATGGGAATATAATTTTTTTCACGATCGGTGCTTGGGAACTAAAGTTATGACCACATAAGCTCAAAACAAGGGACAGGGGGTAGTCCGGGCAGCAAAAAGAAATTGAAAAATTTTGAATTTTTTTTTTGAATTTTTTTTCTTGTAGATTGTATTTTTGTCTATCTAGAATGCTTTGATTCATTTCATTTGGATTTGTTATGAGAAAGTTATGGACATTTTTTATTTTTGGGCAATTAGAGCATCTTCTTGAAAAAAATAACTTGTTGGATGCATTTCTGAATGCAATTTTTACAATTTTTTCAAAATAAAATTCCACATAGTTTATTTTACTTGCTAAAACAATCTCACCATTGGGATTAGTGCATTTTAATTCCATCTAAAATATATTAATATTTTAGATTTTCCTTCTATTTCATACCTACTTCTACTTACCAATTTTCTTAAGGATGAAATTTAAGTTTTTCTTTATTTTTTATTTTTTTCTCTAGACTCTCAATTCAATTCTCTACTATAAATATTTAAATCTCAAAACTCTGTAGTGTAAAAATTTTAAGTTAAAAATGTTCAAAGTCAAAAAATCTAGTCCCTCAATGTATTGAAAAACTTGTTTTTTCGACTTTAAATCTATGCAATCAAAAATTCTGAAATATTTTCTACAACTTTTTCTACTTTTTAGGTGTAAGATCCTATGGTTAGATGTGAAAAAAAATTAAAATTTCTTTTACTCTTTGCTACAGAAATGGCAATTCTCAATGTTTTCTAGCAAAAAAAAGGCCTTGGTCCTTTAAGGATTGAGATGTCAAATATTTCAAAGTCCAAGAACACTAGAAAATCACCCCACATTAGATATGAATGATTTGAAAATAATAAGTTAAGAAGGTGAAATAGCAATAAAAATTATTAAAATTTGATGCCAAATTTATGATTTTAAACTAGAGAAATTTAGAATTTAAATCTTAAATTAAAAATAAATATTCTTATATAATATCATATTGATATGATTTTGTAAACCTTTTTTCATAACAAATCCATTCATCTAATTTATATAAATTTGTTATATAAATTAAATCTATATAGTTTATAATGTTTTGAAAATAAATTTTCATAAAATTGGATTATAAAGAAGACATCAAAGAAGACGCCTGCAATTGCTTTTGCAACGTCTGCATGTCCAATCAAATGTCATGAGAAGCATAGTGGATAGCATGTGGTTTGAAGTTACATTCACAGGAGGTAAAAAATATTAATGCTAGAAGTGATGTTCTTGGAAACGTCAGGATGTCTTGTATGACGTCCACAGAAATATCCAAAGTTGGAACATGGATTGACCGGGTATGATGATGTGGCATGCCACGCCAACATTCCATGTCCACGCCATATAATTTCCATGTCAGCATGCTATGTCAGATGCCACGTCAATTTTTTGGCCTCACCACCTGGCCGTTATCACCCCGAGTAGTCACTTTACCACTAACCGCAAAAAAATTCTGTCTCAACTTCTAAGCTAAGTTTGACCAAGGATGCTAACGTGGCTACACATGTTTTTCTGGGCATTTTTGAAAACATCTAATGTCCACAACAATGTCTTAGATTACATCATTGTTTTTTCATAGCACCAATATGTTGTAATTGAAATTTAGCAATGCTTTCTACAACATCAAACTAAAATCTCCACTTTTCCAGCATCCGTCGACGTGACATCCCAATGTTTTCTGAGACGTATCAAGTTATCGTGGACGTACCACTTTTTGGCTTGACATCGGAAAAATCACAGTTTTCTTGATCTCGCCGTCATTCACAAGCAATTGTGAACCAAAATTAGCAATCCCATGTGTATGAATTTTGGATCCAAGAATCACTGAGAAAATCTTCATCTGTTGCTGCCTGTTCAAGTTTTGACCGAAAATTGCACCAATTGTTTGTTTGCTCAATCTCTTCCTTCCAGCGATCAATCTGCGCCAACTAGTTCATTCACACAATCTATTCATTTCGTCCACTGAGTCAACAACTCCACATTTCAACTTACTGATCAACCCTACAAAGCCGATCCTTAACTGACCTTCAGCAATTCGACACAAATTCATCCCAAACAATTTTGATTTCTTAATCTAGCCTTCCAACGATTACAAGTTAGCATCAATTAAAATCGTATGACCACAAATTCGGCTGCAAAGGTGCACCCGAACATTGCCTTGAAGTTATCACCAGATAACTTGATTCTGTCTTTTGAGCAATCTTCCACCCTCCGGCTCAATTTCCATGCGCCATTCCAGACATTGTAAGTGGCAATTTTTGAGCAAATGGAAAATCTCAGCACTCTCAGAGATCATCAGTTGAAATCAAGTTGACTAGCAATTCACTTCCCAGCAAGTTGCAATACATAATGTGCACAGTTCATACTTGATACACTCAACAATTACCATTTCTCACTTAAATACATTCAACTAGACTCAATTTTGATCATACTACAATATAAACTTTCAACTTGTCAAATCCTCATTTGACAAATAATGATTCCAATATTTTATCAATTTGATGCACATTACTCAAGACAACATACTCTTAGACACACATGCCTAATTCCACGGTAAGACAACCTAAAAGAAAGATTTCACAAAAGACAAATTTTAACAAAGCAAATTCTAAACTTTGCAAACATATAAGAAAATTACACAAAGCAAGAAGCACTAATATAATATAACATAAACACTTACATATGGGTCATCTTCAAATGCCAATTTTTTTACAATTTTTCAAGTCCTTTTATAGTATTCTTTACACCCCTTTCCAATGAGTGTGTCTTTTTATTTATTTATTTATTTATTTATTTATTTATTTTTACTATTTTATTTTTATTGAATTACTATTTTTATTTATTAAATTTTCTATCCTAAGGTAAAGTCCCCCTTATCATTTTAATTTGTAATTTTAAACTATTATGCTATTTATTCTTAATTTTAAACCATAAATGTCTTTAAAAGTTTTGTAAAAGCTAATGTAAAGATTTTCTAAGAAAAAAATCTAATTACACCACCATTTTGGACATTTTTTTTTTTATAGAAAAGTGAGCTTGTGAAGTGCAACTGCCCTATTCTTCACAAGGCTAAAAAAATGATTTTAGTGAATTTGAATGCTTATATCTTGGAATCTACGCGGTGGAAATTTCTGAATTTTTTACCACATGTTTCAAGTTAGCATACTACAAGATCCTATGATTACATATGTCAAGAAAAGTATTTTTTCAAAAATTTGGTAGTTGTATTAGAAATGGTAGTTTTGGAGCATTTTCAATGAAAACATACTAAAGGAACTTTAGGGGTTAAGGAAGTAGTTGCATTGATCATATATGAACATGCAACAAATTACCAATATCTATTTTGATTGAGTGTATCATCTCTAAAAGCACCCTTAGCATTTATAAATGACTTTCATGTAACATTAATGTTTATGTAGGTCCACAATGCAGTAGATGCTATAATCATATGACTTTAATGTGAGTTGGATTGTATGATGTTGATGGAGTAAAGTCATATACTATAATTAAATATAGTCATAATATGAATTATAGAAAATTATAATTTTTTAATGTTATAACCTTAAAAAGTAATTGAAATTTCAAATCAAATGAAATTCATATGAAAATTACATCTAGTGCGCTATTAGAGGGCGTCAAAGTTGAGTTTTGAATGAATCATCATTGAAAATCTAATTTTTCCCACTTTTAATGGGAGCCAACCATGTGACAAGGATTATGTTTGAAAATTCTAGTAATTCATAAAATCCAAACCCTAAGGTTGATTTTCAAGAATAATTAGAATTTTCAAGCATATTCCTTACCACATGGTTACTTTTCTGGCCTAGAAGGGGGTTCAAAACTAGATTTAAACTTTTGGTTCAAAACCGAACCCGGATGTCCCGTCTATTGAATTCATATGAAGTTGTAATTATATGAAAATCACATCTAGTGCACTATGGACCTTCATAAGCATCAATGTCATATAAAAGTCACACGACAATAAAGCCAATCTTAAAGTGTGTGCAATGAAGGACCAATTCAAGAGCGGGAGTTCCAAAAAAAACATAGGACGAAACTCCTGTTGAAGCATCTCATGGTGGTTGGTGTTGTATTTCTTTTGTACTATTCCTATGACACCCCCCTTTTCGACACCCCTTTTTCAAAACTAGGGTTTCTTTTACAAATTAAATGCAATGAGAAATGGGAAAGGGGCCTTTTTCTAGATTTCTCCGTCCTACCAACTTTGGGCCAGTGTTAAAAATATGTTTAGTTTTCAAGTGTAAATAGGGGTCTCCACATGTAGATATTTCAGTCGCGTACCCAAATAATCCACAGATCCAAAGGTGACACATAAGCCCGGGAATCCGGGAAGCGGGAAAAAAGCCTGAATATCGTGCCACGTCAAATTCCTGCCACATGGACCACTAAGCCCCCAACACTTGGCAAGCGCTCAGTCGGGGCCCGCCTCCACCCTGGAACCCCACTCTCCCACAGTGTGGGCCGTCAGATCTCCTGCTCGAGAGGATCCTCACCGTTTGTTCCTTGACTCTAGCATCACATAAGAAGGAAAGTCTGGTGGTGGAAGTTATTTGGATTTGAAATTGCTGCAGACACCGCACCATCTCGATTTCTGTGTACAATCTTCTTTTCGGATCTACTTGATTCTTTCGAAGGAGCCTGTGTGAAGAAATCGTGTGAAGCAGTGGGTTTTTTTTTTCCTGCTGTCGAGAGCTAGCGGTGTTGTTGAATTCTTGAATTGGAAGTGAAGGAAGAGATCATGGCAACTGTGCAGCGACCTCAGGCGGTTAACACTGAGGCCACCTCTATGCCGCACAGCGCGATGGCGAATAGCCCGACGGCGAACAGCCCGACGGCAAACAGTTTTGATTCAAGCAGTAAGGGACTTGCCATGTTTGATTGATCGCATTTCAAGTTGCGTTTCAAGTTACAATTGTTCAAGATTTTTGAGTTTTGTAAATAAATACGCTGTTTATTTCAATTACTGCGAGGATGCACTATTTTGTTTCATATCAGAGGTTTCAATTAGGATACATTATTAGTACAGTATGTTTAATTATTTTGAATGACTGCTGAAAACTTAAAGAAGTGCGAATCTTCTTTGTCCGTAAGTTGTTAAAGATTCACAAACAAATTCTAGTTTAAGAAGAAGAAGCGGTATGGAATAATTACTGCGTTATGCAGAAAATGAAATTAGCAGCCAGTGTGGAATTGCAGTGTCGTCGTCATTGTGATTTTGCACATTTGGCTTTAGGAAAACATTATGATACGAGCGGGGTCTGATTTGGAATCCTGATCAGGTCCAATGTCTCCTGCATCGCGGAACATGAAGGCCGAGGCTATGGCTGATGCTCACAAGCAGAGAGTGGAAGCTGAAGTGAATGCCTACTTGCTCTCAGAAACTCGCAAGGCTGAGGCACGGTCTGCAACAGCTGAGGTAAGAGAAAACTCCGCTGTTTCTTTCCTGCTTGGTATCGAATACATTGTGTGTGACTGTGTGCCTCTATCACGGCATTTGCATTTTCACACTTGAATTATTGGTGATTAATCATTTCTTTCACATATTGATCCAACTCTTTGGATTTGTATTCTAGTCAATGCTTGAGCAGAAGAGGATGAAGGATGAAGCACGTGCTATTGAGCATAAGAAGCGTGAGGAGGCAAAGGCCGAGCAGTCTGTCCGCGCTGCTGAGGTATACCTCATTTCGTCTATTTTACAAATTTTAGCATTGTTTGGAGCGATTTGTTGGTTTTATTCCCTGCCATGCTATGACTAAAGATCGTTAATTCTGAATTTGTTTAATTTATTCTGAACTCTGCAGGTGAAAGCGGATAAGATTGTTTCTAACGCCAAGGAGGAAGCCGTGAAATTGAAAGCGTATGCTGCTGAGCAATGCGAGAAAGGGATTGCTGATGCGCATTCTTACGCCGAGCGGGTAAGCGCTAGCAGTTTCACTTTCTTTGTGATCTTTGCTGATTCTCCTGGTACTAGTGGCTGCATTAGCGGAAGGCGAAAACATCCGATTGTCATAACCTAATTTATCTCACTTTTATTTAAGAGAGGTATTAGCATTCACGTAATCTTTGGTGGGCGAGTCCGTTGCAGTATACTTCAACTTTGAAATTGTTGGAGACAAAATTTGGTATACGATTAGGTCTTGATGAATGAATGCTGTGCAGGCAAAAGCTGAGCAGGAAGAACTGAAAAAACGAGAAATCGCTGAGTTGAAGGACAAAGCTGAGCAGATGATTCTTACCGGTGAACTTCCCGTTTACGAGAAAGAGAAGAAGGGAATGGGCACCAAGGTGAAGCATGTCTTAGCTTGCCACCATGGCGCAAGCTAAACACCGTCTACTTGTTTGCAATTGTAGGGACAGATATAGCATCTTGTGTACAATAGTTCTTGATCTGAAAGATTGCCGCATTTGGTGTGTGGATCATTCTTAATTTTTAGATTTAGAAAGATGATCAGCTGCTGGATGTAACATATTTATACCTTGTACAATTACTAAAATCAAATTTGCATCGCAAATTTTCGTGTGCATCGGTGTACGACTTTGTTTAAGAGGCTATGAAGCAGTGACACTGTAAAACGGAAAATCCTTTTAGTTTGTGGGTACCGGTATACTTTCTGCATTGATTGATCATGCTTCTAAATTTTTTTCATATTTAGATGTCCGTTTCTTCCTCCACTGCTTCCTGCAAAATCCTTGGAGTGCGAGGACAGTTGCGTAGACGACTTAAAAGGAGTGGGTGAACCAATCAATTTCGAAACTCTGGCAGTTCCCCGATCCTCAATTCGTACCGAATCTCAATCCTTTCTTCTCTAAATTACTTGTGAATGATACTACTTTCCAGCATTCTTCATTCACCATTCGCCACGATGTACCTCACTTTACAACATCTCTCATCTGGCTTGACTTCTCTACAGATTGGAGGTCCAGGAATTGCTAACGAGAAAATAGTTTTCTAGATACCCTTTTGTTCCAAGGTTTCAACACTAGAAACTTGATGGAAATTGTGTTGGCATTACTGTAAGAAGGAATTTTCAGGACATGCAAAAAATGCCGTTGACTTTTGCACACGTGTCACACATTCAAAATTTCAAACTGTGTTGGTCAAATAACCAAAGACAAAAGAAAAGGTGCACACCTAACACTCATTAGCTTCTAGAACTTTTCTAGAAATTGCTTTAACCCTGGAAGGAAGCTGCACACACTAAGTGTCCGATGGATGACAAAGAATCTTTTATATGTAGTAGAACAGAAATGCAAATGTTCATCTTTGGAATTTTGTGTGAAAGGGGAGGTTTGTTACATAGTAGTTTGACCTCGAATGAGTGTTCTTGATTTCTTTAACCCTTAAAGGACCATGACTATGTTTTCACCAAAAATGCTTCAAAATTGACTTTTCTAGTATAAGCACCAAATTTTAGAAAAAAATGATTTTTGGACACATGTAGCATGTAACTGTAGGATCTTGTAGTACACTAGTTAGAGAAGATGTGGGAAAAAATTCAAAAATTTCCGCCATGTAGATTGCAAGATATTAGTGTTTGAAGTGACAAAACTTTTTTTTGGGGCCATGCAAAAAACCAAGCAATTGCAACAAGAGGATCATTTTGGGACAAAAAATTAAGGCCAATAAGAAGATCATTATGGGATAGAGGGAGTACAATAAAGGAAGGTGAAAATTTAAAATCCCATTGATTTAATTTGGCCTAATTTCATTTTCAAGTAATTGACGTATTAATTTCATTTTCATAGTGTAGTTTAGGTTTTGTTCTAATTGTAAACTTAGGACTACTAGTATGGGAGTTCTTGAATAGGGAAGGTTAAATAGTCTATCATTATATGACTAAAATCATTTTTTCAAAGAAAATGAAAATAGGGATTTCTAATTAAAAATTATATCTACACATAATACTATCAAATACGGAGTAATTCAAAAATTTAATATTGCAAAGTACTTTACTACTACTTTTATTATACAAGATAATAAATTATTTTGCTATATTAATACCAAGGATTATCATAGGCTCTAATTGCATACAAACTAATGCAACTATACCTAAAATTACCCTACAAAATGCCAACTTCAACCTTTAGATAGAAGATGAATGGGTATAATTATACCAAAAATTGTGAGTATTAAAAAGACAACAATAAAGGAAAGCTAGAGGCAATTTAGGATAATGAGTGGGTTCGTTTGTGATAAAAAGGTGGTAGGAAGCTTTGTAAGAAGATAGTCTTTGATAAAATATCATCTTGGGTGGTGCACTTAGTTCTACTACAACAAACCACATGCGAAAAAGTGGTTCTTAATAAACTATAATTTTAACTTCAAATTTTGAGAATTGTTTATTAATGACTACTCACAAAATTTCAAACTCAAATAAAATATGGAATGCTTTTTAGAAGAGGTTAAAAATGCACTAAAATGACATGTTTTTTAACTCAAATATTTTTAGAGAACACATTTAGATGACCATTGCATCAATATTCAACTCAAAATGAGCTTTCAATAAAGAGTTATTTTTAGGATTTTTTGTTCATTTTTTAGATAATTTTTTCTTATATAATATAGGGGTGTAAAAGTTATTTTTTAGTTCTACAATGTATCTTTTTACTTCAAAAATTTGTAACTAATTATTATTAACAAATAAAAATATCAATAATTCAAAATATAAACTTTCAAATTAGAAAAAACTATTCAAAAAAATTTCATTTAATTTTATTTAAAATTCAAAAAGTATATAGAGGGTCCAAAGTTTTGTTCACACACTTAACATCAAAAAAAGGGAAGTGCACCCCCAAAAATATCATTCAACATAATTCGATATTTGGTCAATGTTTTGATGCTATAAATAACTTTTTTAAAATGCATCAAATGGATTTGGGGTTATCTAAAGAACATTGATAGCTTTTTGCCTCTTTTAATACTTAAAATATAACTTATTCATTGTGCCTCTAATCAACCTTTTTATATTTTATTTCATATGCATTTATGAATAAAAAAAATTAATCATTTCTTCTTAAATGTCCAAAGTGCTATAAGAGTTAATATAAGTTTAATTTGGGTTGTAGTTAATTTAGAGCATTTCCCTCCAATACAACTGAATCCCAAACCTCAACAAATTTGGGATGAAAAGTGAGTCTATTAATTCTTGAACTTGCATTCAAATTCTCAAATATCAACAAATAAGTACAATTTTAGGATTGGTAAACCCTCTATCAACAAATTTTTCTTCTATGAAAGTATATTGGAAATTTCAACATAAAAAACAAAAATAAACATTTTTTGTGGAAATTTAGCTCTCAAGGTTAAGAAGAAAATCCTTGGATTGGTTACAAATATTATGGAATAGCCCATCAATTCCTTATTCATACAAAGAAGAAAATGAATTCTATTCTTTTTTTTAGATTGGTGTAAACAAAAGGCCTATTAATACCAATCTAACTTGAAATTAATACATTGATTTGTCTTATTAGCAATTGGAGAAATTAAAGTCGCCATGCCTAGAAAATGAGTGTTACCACAACATTTCGGAAATCAGTTCGATACAATAATATTTGAAGCTACACTAATTCAAATAGTGTGATTTTTATAAATTAGTGTCACAAGCACTATAGGACAAATCAATGTAATGATTAGAGGAATGACACCAATATGTATACCTCAATTAGTATGCCATGTACCATTGCCACAACCATCAATATATCATTTGTAATTGCCACAAAATGACACCTAAGCATTTTTAAATCTCTTTTTATATCCATTTTTTAATTTTTAAAATATGACAAATTATTTGTAGCATTGGTGTAGATATCATGTATTCTATCAATTTTTATATTATATTTTTCCTTAAATTCTTTTTTGGCATATAAAAATAGTAGAAGTACAACAAAACAAAATGTAAAGGAAAATTTAAAGGAAAATAAAGTGAAGTAAATATTGAAAAACAAACAAATATTATAAATAAAATTGATTTTTTTGGAACATCCTTAGAACAAGCACTAGTTTGATTTTGTCTATTCATAAATAATTCAAATCTTAGATCATAATAGATCTAAGCACAACTTGTATCCATGCCATCTTTGAACATTTAAGAATGAAAAACTTTGAATTAGCACAAGATATATGCAAGTTGATTGCAAATACACATATGGGGAATTTCATTAAAATGGCGATATTCCACGTGCCATTTTCATAGTGTACCATTCCCACAGTTTAGACCAGGCGGTCTGAATCTAGTACACTAATAGATTTTAGACCGCCTGGTTTGAACTGTGGGATGTCAAAGTCACAGAATATTCGCCATTTTAATGAATTCCCCATACATTCAAGTATTTCTATATACATAGGTCAATTTTTATCAAATAAAAGACAAGTATTTTCAATCTTTCCATGATGGAACTACATAGTCCTCAATTTGCACAAAGCATCTAATTCTCAATCCATTCTAAGTAAAAAGATTCAACTCTTCTAGAATTAAGAAGACACAATGTGTTTGTTTTGAATTTTTCAATGGCAAATTTTCAGTAGAAAGAAACAAATCTCAATATTTTGTAAACCAGGGTCTTATAGAGTAAGAAGTTGACATACTTGTTGCATTTTTTGATTTCAAAATATGAATGTGAAAGGTATTTAAAATTTTATTTAGGAAATGTAGCCTTGTAAAAAAACAAAGTGAGCATTATTTTTTTACAATAAAAAGAATAGTAGGTATGGGAAAAAAAACATTTTCTTGGACATTTCTAGTCTTTGGTCTACACCAAAAAACTAGATCTAGAGATTTTTTTAATTTGTATTTTTAACAATTTAAAAAAATACAAGATTCAATTTACTTTGATTAAGAACACAAAATAATTAAAATTATTTTGAAGTTTTTGAAAATGTTCTAAAAAATATGCTAACAATATCAATTGTTAAATCTCAATAATTGACGCATATATAAATTTTTAAATTTTTTATAGAATCCAATTTGGTCAATTTTGGCTTTCCACTCTTTCTTGTTTTTTTCTTTTTATGAATTTAGTAGATTTTTTCTTTTTTCTTTTTATAAATTAAAAAATACTACATTTGCCTTAGATTCCAATAAAAAAAATTGGGATGGAGGTGGGGGGGGGGGTGAAAAGCATTATTGATCTTCTTATAATTTTTCTTCTCCCAAAGCTACATTTTTTGGCCTATAATCGATCATCCAAAATTGTTATAATTTAAAATTCTAACATTCAATATTTTCACAATTGATTCAATGTATATTAAATAAATTATTCTTTACTTTTGTATAGTTAAAATAAAAAATTTCAAGCACATCCATGTGCAAAAAAATATTGAAAATACTCTAAGAAATAGTGGACCTCACATGTGCTAATTCTAAAAACCAAACAGAAAATGTAAAGCTAGTGAAGATGCAAAAAGTGACTTCATCCTACATACTCTTGTTATTGTTTCACAAGGAGCAAATGTAATTGTATGAGTATCTAGGCTCCTTCTGAAGGTTCACCCCAAACCTTCTAAATTCTTGCCCTTAGAGGTTCAAACATATTTTTGGAACAACTTGTAGAGGCATTTGCAAACCCCACCTAGTTGATACTTCAAAAGATTGGTCTTTGTCTCATTGTACACATTTGTTTTGGGGAGAGCGTTGAATTGTTTTGAATTAATTGTTAAATGTCATAAGAACTCCAATTTATGAGAGGATGGTGACATTTAAAAAATGGTGGCTTATTGAGTAAATAAGAACATCTCTACCAGTTCAAATGAAAATAGACATACCAAACTTTGAATGGCATGTGCCAAAGGAGAAGAAGGCCTAGCATTGTTGTTGGATCTCCTTCAGAAAAGATTGAAAGAGGTACAAACTCGTGCTCCTCAAGGCATAGTATTAATGAATTGAGAATCTTGTTGCTAAACCCAACAAGTTAGGTAGCTTAGGAGAAAAAAATTGTTTTTTTTGCATAGAAGGGTCAAGTCCTAAAACCTAGAAGCTCTTTTGAAGTTTGAGGTTGAAACTTGGTCACAACTTTTGTTTGTTGTGGATTCATTGTTGGAGTTTTCTAGGTGCTTTGTCTATCAATCCTAAACCATGAACAAATGGAGGCAAAGGCCTCTTACGAAGCACTAGAAATTTCATAGAAAGGACGATGTAGAAATTGAGATATTGTTGAACTGTGTTCAAAGATTAGGAAAAAAAATAGTCCATGTGAGTTTAAAACTCACATAGAAAGTCTTTTCCCTCAAAGTTTTTTGCATAGTGATATTTGGATATTTTTCCAAGGTTTAGGGTATAGAATTCATGGTTTTCTTTAATAAAAAAATAAAACTCAACAATGTGAAAAAACAAATTGTGGAGAATATTTTTTCTTTTGTGCATTTTGTTAAACCTAGTTTTACTTAACATAATTAACATCTTAGTGACCAATTGACCATTTTCAAGTCACTAAATTTTATAAACAAGTTTCTTGGAATGAAAAAAATATTTTTATAAAAAATATATTTAAAAAATTAGAGGAGGCTTGCATTTGAAATATAAAATATAGGACAAAAAACAAACGAACCTACGACCCCATTCTACTTTTGTAAGATTCCAATGTAGCCCATGCCACTTATTCATGAGAATCCAACACATCACTATCAATGGTGCTTGTTCCTCTTGCCTACTCGGCTTAAACACCAAGGTGCTATAAAAAACCATATTTTGCAAGCTTAATGTGGTGCAAGTCAAAGCATCATGGCACTATAGGTTGAAGTGTGGGGTGCGGCCTACATTGAAAAATGACAAAGGTTACAACTAGTGGGATGAGACAATTCCCCTAGGCATACCAAACCATTTGTTGGGGCAATATGGTGTTGCCCAATGGAGTATTCTAAGCACAATAGCCACAAAAACATATAGAATCTTTCAAAATCCTCCTATTCTATTATGGATAGGAAGAAGTCATTAAATATTCTTATTTTATACTATATATATATATATATATATATATATATATATATATTGGTTCATATAAGCAAGTATATTTCTTTTATTTGTCAAAGCTCTTTGTATTTATATTACTCTCCTACCCATATTTAAGTAGAAGAAGAGTAAGAATAAGATAGTATATGCATCAAGTATAAATCTAGGGCAACTTAAATTTGATGACAAATTTTTATATTACATTAGAGAAAATTACATTAGAGAAAGAATGCAATTTCAAGAAGACTACTAGAGTTAAACTAACAATGCAATATAAAAATAAATGAATATTTTTACAAAATCACATTCTATTGTGGCACTTCAAATTTTGATTTTCAAAAATAATTAATCATTATATTCATATATTTTTTAAACTATTTTTTTATTTACACTTTTTGCACTGTTGGTCGAGGTTGAGGTCTTGGCAGTTGTTTTGAGGCCCCATTCTTTCTTTAATGAATCACAAGAATTTACTATATAAGGTAGGAGGTCCATAAATTGCCCATTTAAACCTACCTACTTCATCAATGACAGTAATAGATATTTCAAGGAACATGTCACTCCCTCCTAGATAGAGGATGCATGTAGAACCTGGTGGATTTAAGGACCTCCTTCCTTATTCTATCTGTGCTGCTCCGTTACATGAGAGCCAAATGTTGATGAAACAACTCCACTTCGTTCTGTCGAGGAGCGGTGTGTTGCTGGAGGGCATGCGCCATTGAATGCCACGATCCTCCTAGGGTTTAGCCAAATGGCAAATGGCGACCTGCCCTCGCACACTTGTCGTGTCTACTCACAGTTGACGTGTCTTCATGCAGCACCGTCGGCCACTCTCACGCAACACATAAAACCTCCGCATCAGGCTTCTTCAAGCAAATATTCCATAGTTCGTTTCATCCTTCTAGCAAACGCGTATTGCCATCACATTTTCTACAGTAATATCAAGCTTCGGGCACGAATTCGAAGGATTGTGGCAATCTCGAAGCAGTCGAGAGTCAGGTACTGTATATGTTTCATTGGATTGAAGCTCTTTCTCGATCTGCTCATTGTCAAATTAAAGTGCTCGATCTTTTAGCAGACATTCGCGCTTTCATTTAATTTCTTCGAAGTTGCTGTGTGGAGGTTTGCTTTCCTTTGCTATTGTGTCTGTAGCTACGCTCTCTTCAGTCTCCATTACTTCTTTTTTTCTTCTTCTTGTAATCCAGGTATATAGTGTAGTCGATTGCGTCTGTATAGGTTTGCTTTCCTTTGCAATTAAGCAGTTTCTCTTCTCATTGTCTAATCGCTCGATCTTCTTGCAAACCTTATGCTTCTGCTGTAGCTAGCACCTTTTAGTTCTTTTCTTTCGGAGTTGCTGTGTGCAGGCTTGATTTCCATTGATAGCGTGCTGGAAAATGCTCTGTCTCTAGTAATCTTTGCTTTTTTGATCTTCTTGTAAACTGCATGTATGCTGCAGTCGATTGCGACTTCAAGTTTTTCTTTTGCGATTCCGTATTGAATGAGAGAATGAGAGAATTTCTCGGTTGAAGAGAGAGCATTCTTTCTGAGGATTGAACAAGTATATCAGACAGGGTGAAATATATTCAATAGTGTGTTTATTGTGGCGAACTGGATGTTGGAACCTTGAGTGTGATCTTAGTTGCATGTGACGAATGTTTTTATTAAGACTGCTTTAAGAAGGAAAGCTGTCTTCGTATCCTGAAAGGCTTGGGCATCTGCTTCATGCAGGAGTCGTTCCATCTGTTTGTTAATTCGTTTTTAGTTACATTTTCTGGAATGCAGTATGTCTTTTTTGAAGGGTTTAGAAGTTGATAGCTTCCTTCCTTGGACTAAATAATCCTACTCGACGAATTTCACTTTAGACGATTTTAAGAAAGAATTTATTGCGTCATAGAAGCTAATGCTTGTGTACTGTTACTTTCTTTCCATGTGACATCATTGCCCTGGATATGGCGGAAGACATTAGTCTTGTGGTTTAGGGCATGGCTTTAAAGTTTTTCTTATAGTCGCTCGGTTCCTCTTGTGCAGGACTTGAAGTTTCTGCTCGAAAACCAGTAATTTTAACATGGGGAAGCTTGCATTGGAAGCCATGCCGAAGTGGAAGTTGAACACGGGTACATCTATTCCTGCTGTTGGACTTGGAACTTGGCAGTCGGAACCCGGCCTGGTTGGACAGGCTGTTAAGGAAGCTGTCAAGGTGTGCACCAATTCATCAGCTCTTGTTATCTATTTCATAAAGAATTTGATGTGGTCCAGTTTTATTATGATTTCTTGTCATTTTCAGTGTAAATTTTACTGTTTAAGGATTGCAGACTGATTTCTTCTCATACGATTGTGCAGGTTGGATATCGTCATATTGACTGCGCAAAGGCTTACGGAAACGAAAAAGAGGTGATTAATGTTTCTCTCTTATGTTCATATTTTCTGTATCTTCAGATATTTGCTTGGATTTTGGGGTTGTACTTGATTCAACTTTTTCTGGTGTAGGTGGGTGATGCTCTGCAAGAGCTCTACAAGGAAGGAATTGTAAAGCGCGAAGACTTGTGGATTACATCCAAGCTTTGGTTAGTCAGCGTCCTCTTCTTGCTATGAGAATCTTGGATGTGAAGCACAGAAACCTCATATCGAATGCCCAGTATGCAAAATGTTCATAAAGGGTAGATTGTCCTACAATTAGCGTGGGATCATTTACTCTGTTTGAACATTTTGCACACTGAATATAATTTGAGGTTCCCCTGCAGCATGTGTCCCACTCTCGGATTGCAATTATCAAGATGTCGATACAAAGTGAAATAGCATTGATTAGCTTTTGTGCCCACTGCTTGGAAATTCTGATACTTGTTTGGTTTAGGTCATAATACTGATAATAATGGGATTTTCCGCTTGGAAACTTGTTCAGGTGCTCTGATCACAATGATGTGGCCGAGGCTTTAGAAGGATCTATTGAGCGCTTACAATGTGGCCATCTTGATCTGTATCTGGTATTCTCCTGTTCAAAGCTAGTCTTTTTCCATACTTTCTATCACTATAGATCAGATTTCTTAAGCTAAGCATCCTGAGCTAGGAAGATTATCGCAGAAAATTTGTAACTCAGCAACGTAATGATGTTTTTTCAATGTTGTAACGGTATTTGATATTAGAAAATTTCCATTGTCTTTTGCCAGATGCACTGGCCGGTGGCCTTGAAAAAGGATGCATCAGGCACTGCTCCTGAAAACTTCGCTCCCCTTAATATCAAGGCGACATGGACAGCCATGGAGAAATGCTACGAGAGTGGAAAAGCTAAAGCCATTGGAATTAGCAATTTCTCTGTCGAGAAGACGAAAAATTTGTTGTCGTTTTGCAAAGTGAAACCTGCTGTGAATCAGGTGGAATGTCACCCTCTTTGGCAGCAAAAGAAATTGTGGCCGTACTTGAAGTCGGAGGGCATCCACTTGACGGTAAATGCCCGCTCTATTTATCTTGTTAAGTTTTTTCATTTTAATAATTTGTAATAGTCGCTCCCGTTGGTCTTCTTGGACCCATTCACTTTTGAATTGAAAGATTTTATTAGTTTTGCTTCTTAAGATCGTTAATAACACAATCGTCTTGTTCCGGTGAATATGTAGGCTTACTCTCCAATTGGTTCTTCGAATAGTCCATTTGCATCAATCAACGTCCTGGAGCTGCCAACTGTTACAGAATTGGCTAAGAAATATGGAAAGACGCCAGCACAGATCGCTCTTAGATGGAATGTGCAACAAGGCCATAGTGTGTTGCCGAAGAGCACTCACAGTGATAGGCTTGCATCCAACATTGAAATTTTCGATTTTGAAATTTCTAAAGAAGATCTCTCAGAGTTTGACAAGATTGAGCAGGTATGTCAAATTGCGGGACTCAAAATTTTGGGAAAATAAGATATTGGTGAATTTTGGAAATTATAAATATCTTCCACTCTAAAATCTACACTAAATATGCGTTTTCTTTGACGAAATGTCTTGGGTTATTCCAGAAAATGAGTGAGAGATCAGCATATTCGTTTTACATTTCTTTACAGTATACATCCATGAACATGCATTGAACTAATTCTTTGATCTACTGATATGCAGCATCGTCTTCTTCGAGGTGATGATATGTGGGTGAATGATACTACCAGTCCATACAAGACAGTTGAGGAACTGTGGGATGGTGACATTTAAATCTCTCATGTGGTTACAACCTTTTGTGCAAAATTTTTGCTCCTTTCCCAGACGGTGAATATATATAGTTACTGCTCAAAAGGATATATATAGTGCAGAGAATTTGAAAAAAAGGGTTGTGCAATGTTTATCATTGTTGTATGTATAAATTATTAATGCTCATATTTCTTGGCCTGTTTTTCCATCAATATTGGTATACATATCTTCACTGTTTAGTACTGTGCTGGACATTGTTGTCAATTGTTACTCAATATCCTTCTTGCATTAGTATAGACATGTTGCATTGAATTTCTGAAATGTTACCAAAGCATGAACATTTGTAACCACAGTTCTCTCAAACACAAACGTTGAAATTCAATAGCTAAACTGCTTTGAAAAGTAGAGACTGGTAGGATATATGTATGTTACTAAAGTTGCAAAATTGCACATTTTATTATTATTATGGTAATACTGTACAGACATTGTCAATTTCCTCATACATGGTTTGAGATTCAGTGTCTGAGTACATTCAGTTTTTGCAACATTGGGAGTAGACAGACCGAAAACAGTCATTCCACGGAAAAAAATATTTCAGAAATTTCCAAAAATATGTCAGAAATCCATGGTAAGAAAAAACGGCAGCATTCATCGGAAGTAACGAAAAAAGATTAGTTAAGTACAACTAGAATTGAATATAAGTTACTTTCTTTCTGTCTGTCACTGACATTCAGTTCCATATTCAATAGTTCAAATTTATTTCAAATTCGCTTTTAGAAATCCGGTGCAATGTACTGTACAGGGAGTAGCAATGTACAAGTTAGTCGGTTGAAATCAAGAATTGCCGAATTGATTTCAAAATCTTTTGAAAAACCAATCATTTAAGAGGAAAATTATAGAATATTCTCTATTTTTTAAAGGCCTAGCTGAGATAATACTTCAAACAACCAATTGGTCCAAGAAAATGTAGGATTTTAGATGGTTAAGCTAAAAATCCTTCTGGACTATGATTTGGTGAGTTTTTCTTCTCATTTCAGTGGCTTGTTTTTTTCTGTCAAGGTTGGATTTATCCCCTAAATGTACAGAGTCTTCTCCAGAGTCTAGAATTGACAATTTTAGAAAAATCATCATAGAGTACTCTTTAGAAGCATATTTTGGAATTGATGAATAAATAAAAGATGTAGACTTTTGAGTTTTGAATTCCATCCGTACAGTCAAATTCACCAATGCTATCATCAATATTTTTCTATAAATTTTGAAAGGAAATTTTTTAAATTCTTTTGAAATTCAATTACAAGCAAAATATTGTCATTTTTTGAAGTAAAATTTGTTGGAATGGATTTGAAATGAGGTTCTTTCGATATGGTGTTTTTTTTTAAATTCTTTTGTTCTTTAAATTTAGGGCTTCATTTTTGCAAATTTAGTTTTGAACTAGAGTGAATGCAATTTTGGCTTGGTCAACCACTTGACACACTTTCACATTTGTAATTTTAGAAAAATATGTACTATAGTAATACCAAACCCAACCATTAGATAGGACGACAACTTGATAAAGTATCTCTACAAATTACAATGGGCTTCATCCATGTAGTGATGAGAAAGAAAAGTAATTTGCACCCTACTTGTTGTCCCAAAATTGGATATTGGAGCACTTCATGGTTATAGTTTGATGCCTAGGTAAGCTGACTTGTTTCCAAGTAGCCATCCATTTTCACTACTTAGTACCACTTCACACTATGGCCATCCAAGTCAAGAAGCTATGGAGTTGAATGGCCAAAGTTTATTGAGAGTCCAAAGAAATGAGCCATAAATAGGTAGTAAATAATAGGAATTAGAACCTTTGATTGGCCACAGTGTGAAGCCTCCAAAGTCCAAGCCAAAGTCCAAACTTTTAGTAATCTAACAGTTGAGATCTTGCCATAAGTTGACGACATCTCAGTTATAGTTTGGACCTTCATTTCTAATTGACTCAAACTTCTATTGGACCTCCATTTCTAACTGACTCAAACTTCCTTTGAGAGTTTGTTGTCATGTAGGTAATTTATTGCCATGTGGGTAGTTGGAGGGTGTTAGCCTTTGGACTTATGCCTTCTAGTGTGAAGGGTTGCAAGGCCGAACTCTGGGTTTTTTGAAATTTGATTGGTCGAAATCTACAACCTTTCAATCTTTGGTCATAGTGTACAGTGGCTCTTAGGTTGCTTTGTTTCAAATCAATTGTGGTTTAAGTAATAGCTCACATGGTTAGGTGACAACTCACAAAACACAAATGTTGGAGAGGTGTACATTGAAAGCATACAATGATCATAACATGTACATTAGAAGCTACAATCATCACCTACATTGAAGCATGATTGATTTTGTAATCAACCTATGGTTGGAAATATAGTGACTTATATAACAAGAATAGGTTGAGCAAAATCTTCACAAAAAAATTTTATGATAATTTTGTTTTTTAGGAAAAAAATGTAAAATTTTTAAAAATCCTTTTGAAATCTATTTTTGTAAATGGAATTTTTTTTCCCCTAACCATATCCATACAACAAATATGATGAATTGTTGAAGCAATTGGAAAGGAATCGTCTACCTTATAGGATTAATATTTTTTTTACGAGATTTCAATCTTATAATGCAGAAAAGAACGTTGATTATGAAAGGGGGAGCTCTAGTCGTTGGCCACTTGAATTGGGATGAAATGTAAAGATATTGCAAACCTCATTCAATTGAATGTAGGCTTAGTTTTTGAGACCACATTGCTCCCCCCAAAAGCTATTTCAATATAGAACACCAAGCTAAAATATTAACATTTGTTTACAAGCGTTGTTATTGAATAGAAGAAGATTGGAGCAAAGTAATTTAGATGGATGAGTCATAATTTGAGCTTGGAAAGAACTCTAACCAAATTAAAGTTTGTTAGAAGGTGTACGAAAAATATGCATAGAATTGTCTAGCACCTAGTTTGAAGTTCAACCCAACATTTGTGATGGTTTGGAGTACCTTCACAAGTTTTGACAAAAGCCCACTAGTGGTCATCATGCCTCAAGGTAAAAGAAGTGCAAGTGTTTTTGTTCATATTGTTATGAGGGTACATTGAGTGGGTTCTATTTCATGCATGATCAACTTCATGAACTCATGCTTATCAAAAATGGTTCTCTAATCCATTGTGGTAAATTTCTAGAAAAGTGGAGGCAAGCTCATAGTATGAAGGAGTTAAATTGACCTTCCAATTCACCGAAACTAAATTTTATACATAACTTGTAGAAAATAGTAAAAGATTTGTTGCAACACCATAGCTAGATGAAGAATAAACAATAAATAATACAAACAATTCAAGCAATATGAGATCAACTATATATCTCAACAATTTTTGCAACAACTCATTTCAAATATGCCCAATTGAATGCAAGTTGTAATTTTGGCAAATAGTGGCAGCACTAACTAGATTTGAGATAGTGTATAGAAAAGATCTAAATTATTATACTATTTTGAGTTTTACATGTATAGATTTATTATGATGATCAAGTATTCTTCACAACAATTCCAATGCAATTTTCTATTTGGAAATATGTCCATCTTTTAGCATGCTAGAGCTTTCATGAAGTTTTTGGACTTTGTGTTAAAATTTGACTATGAATAGAATTCATAAGATTATTGGACCTAATTGCACGAATACAAAATGGAAGTGGAAATATGAAATAAAAGCACAAACAAGAAATGAAGATATGTAAGTTTTACACCCGTAATCAACACTATCCAAATTGGAACAATGCCCAAATACATTTGGACTAATAAGCGTCACAAAAACCTAAATATTGATTTCACAAGATGTATACTACCAAAGATGATACACCAGACTGGATTTTGGTACAACTAAAAAGAATATTTTGAGAATTCATAACTTGTTCATATTGTGTCCAAATTGTGCAAGCTTAAGTCCGCTATAACATTCTTTTAGTTGCCAATAAGATTTAATCAAAATGATTTATGTTTCATAATAAGAAGTATGATTAATTGTAAGTAGTTACAATTGTACTAGTGGATACCTTAGAATGCTAGTATTACTTAGACATTGAATGAAAATAGAAATAACCCCTAAAAAGCCAAGTGTCCCCTTAGGAGATACTTCAAAGTTGAAGGAGGTTCTCATGATCTCAATTTTTGGCATGTCTTTTTGAATCTTTTTGAAGATAGAAAAAAATATTAGTTTCTAGGAATATAATTTTATGTCAATTAGTGTCTAGGAGCAAAAGTTATGCCATCCTAAGCTTAGAAAGGAAGTTGTAGGGCAATTTTAAAAATTCACGAAAAATAAAAATAAATTTAAATTTAAAAATTTTCATATAAAATATTTTATCTAAATAAAAAGATTTGGTTCATTCTATTTGGAGTAGTGATGAGGAAGTAATGGAAAATCTTGTTTTTCTGGCAATTCAAGCATTTTTTTCAAAAAACATCTTATAGGATTCATTTATTAATTTAATTTTCACAATTAAAAAAATTTCCACATGGTTTAGTTTTCATGCTAGAAAAATCTCACCCTTGGAATAGTGTGTTTTAATTCCATCTTAGAACCATTAACAATTTAGTTTTTCCTTCAATCTTGTACCTACTTATATTTAATAATTTTTTTAATAATGAAAATTGAATGTATTTTTTATGTATTTTTTCTAAACTTTCAACTCAATTTTTCAATAGACAATTCTTTTCATTCAAAATCTTAAGTGCAAAAATTTTAAGTTAGGAAGATTCAAAGTCAAAGTCAAATAAGGTGCAAGAAAAACCTTTTCTTCACTTGAAATGAAAATATCTTGCAATCTATAATGTCAAAGTTTCTGAATTTTTCTATACAACTTTATACTTGTTTAACTAGTACAAGATCCTATGGTTAGATATGAAAAAAATTATGCATTAATTAGTGATTACAAAGTAAAACTTCTTTTAACTTTGCCTTGATTCTTTAGGTATTAAAGTATGAAGCATTGAGAGATAATGTGAAAGCAAAAATTAGTTTTAAGAGTGAAAGCCCACATTCAAATAGAAAGCCCTTGAAAGTCCCATTGTCCATACAAGGGACAAAATGGAATTTGGGTAGGCTTGTGTAACCTCGATTTTTGACATGGCTTTTTGAATTTTTTTCAAAGATAGAAAATCACATTAGCATTATGGAAATAGAATTTTTCATTTTAATAGGTGCATGGGAGCAAAAATTATGCTACAACAAACTCAAAATAAGGAAGACCGAGCAACAAAAAAAATCTATAAAATCTTTAAATAATTTTTCTTAAAATCTCATGGTTTATATTTTTTTCTATGTGGAAAGCTTTGATTGATTCCATTTTTTATTTGTGATGTGAAAGTTATGGAGCTTTTTGTTTTGCAAGCAATCATAGAAACTTTTTGAAAAAATAATGTATTAGATTTGTTTATTACACTTGATTTTCACACTTTTCAAAATAAACTTTTACAAGGTTAAGTATACTTACTAGAACAATCTCACCATTGAAATTAGTTTGTTTTAAATCCATCTTAGAACTAATCACAATTTAGTTTTTCTTTCAATTCTCCTACCAACTTCTACTTTATAAATTTTTAAAGAATATAAAAATCACATTTAAAAATAAATAAAACTTCCAAGACTTTCAATTCAAATTTCCAACCTAAAAATTTTAAAATCAAAATATTCAGTACAAAAGTTTTAAGTTAAGAAGATTCAAAGTCAAATAATCTTGTCAAGGAATGCACTTGTTACTTGTTGCTTTCTTTAATTTAAACACAAATATCTTTGCAATAGAAATGGAAGTTTTGAAAGATTTTTGATGAAGAAAGGGCCTTCAAACTTTATGGATTAAGTACAATGATCTATTGTATAAGAGCATGAGATACTAAATAAACCAACCAAAAGTCACACTATTTTAAGTGGTGCAAGTTGCTCAAGCATTGATATATTGAACCAAAACAAAATATTGTGCTAACACTAATTTTGCATTGCCTTTAAAAAAATCAGCATAGACCTTAGGTTAAAGTGTATTTTGCAAACTATCTCAAAATTTAACAACAAATAAAATATAAAATCTTGAAGTAAAATTTAAAATTTTTATTTTTCAAAACAATCTATTTATCTCTATATAGAATGTGTGATTAATTTCATTTGAATAAGTGGTGTGAAAGTTATGAAGAATCTTATTTGTAGGCAATCACAACATCTTCTTTTAAAACTAATATTTTTTAAACTCAATTCTAATTTTAAAAATTCCAAAATAGATCCATAGATTATGATTTTTTTGTCAGATCACTCTCCCTTTATATTTGAATTTTTTCCAATTCCATCTTAAAGCTATCAACAATTTAGTTTTTTTCTAAATCCATGTACAAACATCTATTTAACAATTTTTTTAACAATTAAAATCAATTTTTTTTACTTTGAATTTTTTTTAGAATCTCAACTCAAATCTCCAATATAAAATTTTAGTATCAAAGTTTAATCTACAAAAAATTTAAGTTTAGAGGATTCAAAGTCTAATATCAAGGTTCCAAAAAAAAATTTAATTTTAATTTTAAATGCTTAAATCTTGCAATCTATGTGGTCAAGTTATCAAATTTGAAATTTCTATGACTCATTCTTATACTATTCTAATGTAATGTCCAATGGTTGGATATGCAATTATAAAAATAAATTATACTCTATATTTTTAATTTTTAATTTTGTACTAGAAATCACAATTTAAGACCCCTTAAGGTACAAGTGTTTGTATTTTGAACAATAGATGAATGCAAAAACGTCCTAAACATACAAGTTCTTGTTTTTTCATCCATCTATTAAAATGCTTGCAAATTCTTGTATTATTTCATATATATTAGTACCATACAAATTTTGAAATATTTTCTTTATAAATATTCTATAGTTCAAAAAATATTGGTATGTTTGACTTCAAAATATAACTTTTCTAGTTCAAAAATGACTTGTCAAAAAAAATTGAATAGATATGTAAAGTAACAATCTTTAAAAATCACCCTAAGTAGAACTTAATATTTTGAGTTTAAGGGAATTTTTGGTAAAAATTGCAAATAGTCAACCTACAATTCATTTTAGAACTCAAAGATGAAAATTGATTTTATTGAAATTATTACATTTACTATAGTTGTAGATCTAAGCACATGGATATGGTCTATATATTATATTTTACAATTTTTGTTTAAAATCCGCTAATTTATTGTTTTAAAGTTGTATATTTTAATACATCATCACAATTTGGAAAATTTGAGCCAAACTAGCCTTCTCCTTCAAACTACTAAAAAAACATATTACTTTTTCATCTAAATTCTAATAAATTTTGTTGAATTGTAGTAACAATTGTAGGTATTTATTACACCTAAACCACTCAAAGTCCACCATCTTCTTCTTAATAGTGGTGGCAAATGATTCAAGTAAATATTTTTTTAATGCATGTAGATTTAGTTGAATCATCCTAGTTCTTTTGTGATTTGGATTTTCCATAATGAATGCACCAATTTCAACACTATCAATAGAAATTGAGACATTGAGTCACTCCTTCAGTCAATCAAAATAATCCTCTAACTACTTTAAATTTAATGATAAAGTAGATTTCTTTCACCCATTCCATACATAAATGAAATGTTTTTTTAATTTATATTCCAAAATCCAAATCACATATCTTCTTTAAATCATAAAGTTATGGATCTTTTGTGAAAATTTCAAATTATCATAAGTTTTTGAAAAAAGCATAAAAAAATTCTCTATCACATTCAAAATATGATTTAAAACATGAAATTTTCTCCATACATGTATATAATAGTGCAAAATATCATTGTCTAATTTAAATTATCTTTATAGTTCTTCAATCAAAAAAATTAGTAGATTGTGGTCATAAAACAAAATTTTAATTGTTATAAAATATTCAGCTTAGGAAATAGCCTTTATCAACTTCATTGTGTTAATTGGTCTCAAATTCAAAAAGGATTGTCTTTATAGCTAAATATCATGTAAAGAGTGATGAGCAAAACTTTGTCAAAATTCACTATAAGATGATGTTTGGATAAAGCATCTTTTGTTAAAAAAGAAGCCAATAATATTGCAAAGAGAATTTTTTTCTACAAATGTATTCAACCCCTTTCCCAATCCTTTCAAAATGATGAAAAAAATGTCATTTTCATCCTATATGGATCCTTGAAATCATCTATTAAATACAAAAATGTCCTCTACAAAATCACAAAATTAATTGAATTAACTTTTATATTAGTTTATGTAACACTAAATTACTAAAGTCATGGTCATTTACATTAGTGCAAGGTTCAAGAGAATTAACTCCAACCATTCAAAGTAGTTGGCATACTTGGAGAATATTATTATTCGTTATATCATTTTTCTCAAAAACAAACAACTACACTAAATAGTGAAATTAGGTTGCCTTATAATTTCACTATTTAGTGTAGGCTTGTATCACTATGTTCTATGAAGCTCTTTTTTGAGTAAAAAGGTCCTACTCAAATATCTTCACATGTAGCTTTTGTCAATAGAAAGTTTATTGTGGTTAGATCTTAAGCCAATAAATATTATTGTGATGCTAATTTTAGGCTAGGGCTAGAACTCATCTAGTTTTTGTAGAACCTCTATGCAAAAAATAAAAAATTACCTCTAAAAATCAATGTACAAGTATCCACCATATTTTGTAGTTGGTCTATTTTGTATTTCTTAGTCTCCCCTTCATAATTGGGGATCTTTGGTTCCAAATATAAATTCATTTAAAAAAAATTCATCCATATACAAGACCATCTACACTAAGTCCTAATTTATATATGGTTCTAATTTAGCACCCTCACTAATAGGACAAATCAACTTGGTTACAAGGTAGTAGGTGTATGCTAAAAAAGCCCTTTCAAAGGTTGGCCAAGCTTTGTAAGTGATTTGTATACATTCAAATATTTTCTTAAAAATATTCCTTAAGACCTTAGGGAACGTTACATCTAATCCACTTTTAAACATATTTTTTAGATTTTCATGGAATTAGTTATGAATATTTGGAAGTTGGAATGGCAAACTATCCAGTGAAAAGATACAATACACATGGTTTCAATTAACACCACCACCCATTGCAAAAAAATGAGAACCATTGATTTTTTTTTTTTAAATTCCCTTCTCCCTTCCAATACCATTGATCTTGAAAAGAAATATGGATACTGATACGGGATACAAACATTTTGAGATATTGTACTGATATGGATACAATATGGTATAAATACATAAAAGAAATACAAATACAAAATATATAAGCCATTAATCCATATCGTTTGCTCATGCAGGTTGGTCTAGAAAATATAAGTATGGTTGGAAGAGGAGGTACAAGCCCCAAAAGAAGGGGAGGTTCATTTGGGAGGGTTGGGTCCGTAGTAAATAATTAAATAAAAAATCAATTGGGAAGTGGGGGTTAATAAAATAAAAAAATCAAT
This sequence comes from Climacium dendroides, assembly GCA_950106755.1. NCBI lineage: Eukaryota > Viridiplantae > Streptophyta > Bryopsida > Hypnales > Climaciaceae > Climacium > Climacium dendroides. The sequence goes on from OX467083.1 coordinate 22,260,785, forward strand.
TGTCTGGAAAACTTGTGCCTCACTATCCATTCAAAAGACAGGATACTAGACTCTAAAAGCATCCACACCCTAGAATGGTCAATGTTGGTACATTGAAGAATCTAATAAGTACCTATGTGTTAAACAACGCTTTTAAAGCTTGAACCTTTTTAGCACTTTCTAGCTTTGCGTTTATGGCATCATCAATTCAACACATGAAACAACTTATAAATTATATTCCTATCTTTGAATTGGTGAAAAATTATAACTTCAAATTATTATCACTGAAAGCACATTAAAAAAACACTTATAATGTAGAGACCAAAAAATTTAGACTTAAAGCATTTGCAATGTGTCCATCATTCAAACTAGTATCAACACTATGCAATGTGCAAAATCATTTTTAATTAAAAGAGTGCTCCAATGCAACCATTATTAAGGCCTCCAATTCCACAACCTTAGTATGCGACCACCCAAGATCGACTAATTTGCAAAATTTGAAGGGCCCTCAAGTTGGCCTGTTGTATGAATAATTATTATTGTCAATGCTTTTGAAGTATTAGTATGTGTGCAACTTTCCCTTATTCCAAGAGAAGTCTTTTTTTAAAATTTAGATTCTTTTCTTTCTTTTTATAATACAAAAAAATCCATGTGACATTTGAATTGCCAGCTTTGCATTGGATCAATTTGTTCAAAGAAAAAACGGGCACTTCCACGGTCTCGTGGAATGACCCACCATTTGCTATTATAGGGCTTGTATGCCAAGTACGCATTGCAGATGCCTTTGGACTCTAGACAATTGAAATGGGACTCATTAAAAGCTAACTAAGAGACAAAATTATTATACAATACAACAAACTATGCTAAATCAATAAAAGTTGGCATCTACTAGTTAGATTACAAATGTTTTTAAGAGCTTTTGTTTGGAGCAAAAGGATAATGTACATCCAAGTATGTTGAAGAAGTTATTTTTGTTTTTTCTTCAAAGATGCAACTAGCATGGTCACTCAGTGCTTCAAGATTATTGAGCAAGGTTTTAAATGAGGAAGAAAAATAAAACTTGCAACAATGAAAATATAATTGAAGTATTTTTAAAAGTCTTGAAAGTCATTTTGTTTTTGATCCTTAGTTTGCTTCCAATTCTAAAGTACATTTGAATGTTTTTTGAAGTTGTATTTGGAATGTCAACAAGGCACGATTGCATGCAATCTAATCACATTTGGCTGTCTCCTTCCTAAATCAAGGTTTAGATCCCACCTTACAAAAGGTTAAGAGAGTATTATTTGTTTTTATGTAATAAGTGAGGTACTAATTTATATTTGTTCCTCAAAATCCACATTTGCCTTTTTAGAAACTCCGAGGAACTAAGAGGGTTATGAAAGAAAAACCCATAAAAACTGCACAACAAAAATTGCAAGTAAGAAATGAAACAATGCTTGGAAATTGAAAATTATGGACACAAAATAATCTATGGTGCATGTCTTTTCAAGTCACACTAAGAAAGTGCTTTTTCCTCAACTTGTTAAAAAAAGCAATGGCCATGTTCGATTGGAGAAGAAGCTTCAATTAGTTCGTTAAAACTTTTATCTCGAGCTCAAAGGATGATTAAGCTCGTAGTGGTTTTTTTTAGCAATATCTTATTTATAAGCTATAAAAAAATTTGAGGGAATATTATATGATATATTCTTTCATTTTTAATAGATGAAATTGTTGATTTGTTATATGTCCTAAAGATAATATCACTCTTTTTTTAATGAATGTACACTCTTTGGGATAAATATTTTAAGTTTAATATGCTTTTGGTATATTTCATCTATATATAGAGATGTAAACAACAACATCACTCCAATGAAGATTGCTTTCTACATTACCTACAACAAACTCAATGATAAAATTAGAAGAGGAACCTTGATGTTAGTGGTATTTTTTAATAATTATTTAGAGATGTGGTCATATCTCAGGTCAAATATTACTTCAATATTTATGCGATACTTGGGTGATACTTGGTGATACACGGGTAAGCCTAGGATCTTGATCCCATGAGTCTAAGAACCTAGGCACCTATGTTATAAGTACCTCAGTCTATAGTTATAAAGTCACTATGCTTTAGGTACCTCTATTATAGGTGCCTCTATTTTAAATACAAATATTATTAGTACCTTCCATGATTTTAGGATACATATGTCATAGGCACTTTCAATGGTTGTAGGGTACTTAATTAAACATGGACTCAAGACCACTACGAGCTTGATCACTAGACTCTCTAAGCTCATATGCTAGTGTTCTTAGCTAAAATTTGGTTGTAGGTCTTAAAATTTAATAGTATTATGGCTATTTTGACCCTCCAAATGAAAATTTCTTCTATAAAGAGGTTTGGGTGAACCACCTCCTTAACTTGTCCATCCAAAGTCATTTCAAGGGTGCATGTAAAAAATCAAAGAACCCCTATTTTGTGCTTGATTAATTTATCTTCCACGCCTCTTCTAGCTAGTAGAGACTCTAATTTGATTGCAACTTTGAATTGCAATTTTATAATTTTTATCATACATGGCAAATAAATTTTTTTTAGTGAATTCTCCCTTGGGACGAGTGAGGGGTTGTTCACCTTGGCCATGAAAGGGACTACATTGTTTGGTTGTGAGTTTGGCAAGACGCTAAACCCTTCTTACAAAGTAAGCCCAGCTATGTGAAAATGCAAGACTTCTACCGTAGGAGAAAACATGAGAGTTTTATTTTTATTTTTTTCACAGGTGAATTTTTTTGCAAATTTTGAATTCATATCCAAATTATCTACATAAAATAGTAAAATTAGGTTGCCTTCACAATTAGGTTGCCTTACTCAAGAAAGTTACCTCATGACTCACCACTTCTCTAGATGGAGGCACGAGCAATTCTCTATACCCAAGCCATGAATCAATGCACCAACCCATGCAACACACATGGTTCTTACATTACTACGTCTTTCTACAGTAACTATACCTAAATATTTCTATCATGTGGGAATGTCGAGAAATTAGTGAGGGACAATAATTTCACTATTTTGTGTAGGAGAGGTCAAGACCATACCCTAAATCATTCTGAGATGACCCTAAACTACCGGATGATGGTGGAAAGGTACCCAAACCACATGGTGTGGTTGCGGGTTCAATGTTCAGAAAAAACCAACAGCTAGTTCAAAGTTAGTCGGAGGAATTGGAAAAATAATTGGTCGCAATTTGAAAACATCGGCAAAAAACCGGTGCAAAAATCTATAAATTTTCTATTTTGAGTAAAAAATAGAGAGAATAACCGGACTTAGTTCTTCAAAAACCGGTTCCATATGAGAATTGAAGGAAATTAACCGGTAAAACTCAAAAAGTTTCCCGAACTATGTGTGGGTTTGATACCTGGCAGTGACAGGTGGTTTATTTAGCGTGAAATCAGCTAATCTACCTGACGGAAACCCCTCGCAATGTGTTGTTCAACACGCTTGTGTAAAAAAAAAACCCAAAAAAACCATACCCTAAACACGGCACCAAATAGGGGGTAAGATTTTTATTACTTTTTTTACCCCGGAGAACCTGCGTTTCACCCAGCTGGCCTCACCCAGCTACTTCGTGGGACGGATTTAGCGTCCTGCGTAAGTAGTAAGTCTGTAAAATCTTACCCCCAAGTGGTGAAAAATCGTGCATAGAAAAAACCGTCGTACAGTACTGTGCTGTCAGTGGCTCCCCCTAATAATGTCGACATCGGAAACTCCACCCGGGCTGAAGGTGGGACCCACGCAGTCGCCTCAGTCAAACAATCAGCCCTCCAACCCCACGGCCACGGGCCAGGGCCCCACCCGCACTGCACCGCCACCGTCCCGGCCGGTCGACTCTCTATAAGGGTGGAGTTGATCAAATAAGGAAATAAGGAATTGGGGACATGATGAGGAGCAATGGAAGGTGAAGCAAATATTGCACGAGGTGTAGCGACATGAATGATGGGGATTGCAAAAAATATATGGTCATTTTCGCATCGAAAGTGAAATTACTATGATTTTTGAAAGGCTAAAAGTTCTTGTTGACCGATAGCTAATGCTTAGGGTCATCCAAAACTCAAAAGTGCTCACTAACATTCTGGAGGCTACTTACAGTGGCACAAAAAATATGGCACGTTGTAATTCTTGTGACAGCCAATCAAACATAGAAGCTTCATGTAACTTTTAAAATATTAAAGAAAAAACAAGAAATGAGTCCCAGACTCTTCAAATTTAACACACCCTATTGATTGCTCATGGGGATCTAGTTAGGAATGGGTACTTCTACCATAGTAGTGCAATGAGCCTCTTGTGGAGGCCCGTGTTTTAACCCTGGGAAAAAACGTAGGGACTTTTTTCTTGCTACGCAATTATTATTATTTTTTCTTCAAATTTTGAGTTTATACTTGAAATCAGAGTCCCCAAATTAGCTAGGAAAGGTCTTAACAAAAAAATGAATACGGCACAAAATAGAGGATCTTTTTTTCTTTTTTTACATTCACCCTTGGCTAGACTTCCACAAGAGGTTCGTTGCACTACTATAGACTTGACCATTCCAGTCCGGCCATGAGCACCAGGGCTTCTTTTTTCTTTTTTCTTTTTCTTTTTTTATGAAGTCCCAAAAGTGGCGATATAAAATGTTATGGTGATGCTCCAAATTTCAGCATTCATCCACATATTGGATAGAAAAGATCACATCCGCACATATCACATTCATGTCTCTCATCCTATTTCCATCCACAATCTAACGACTTCATCCAAGATTTTTTTTTTCCATTTTCATTTGAAATTTTTCTGGCATAAAAAAACACTCTTCAAGATGTGTTGCCATTTTTTAGCCAAATTATTTTTTCTTCGGCACTTCGAAAGCTCAAAACAAAGAAGAAGAAAAAGAAAAAAGAGCCCCTGACCAGCTGGTGGCGACTGGCGAGTGTCGACCCGTCCGGCGTCCGTCCAGCACGGCAGTAGGCCCGCGACAAAGAAAGGCGCGACAGCGTGGGCTTGCTGACTAGGCCCAGGCCCCGGTGCCCCCCCCCCCCTCCTCTGTGGGGCCCAGAGTGGGCCCCCAAGGGACAGATATTCCCAGCCACGACGTGTGGTGGCCACGCGCCTTATCCCTCCGTCCTGGCTTCTCATTGGCGCGAGGCGCGCGCCTGGCGTGTGCCAGTCTATCCACGCCGCATCTGTCGCTGTCCTTTCTGCTTTTACCCCCAGAGAGGGATACGAAGCGGAATACCGTATGGGAAATTGGGAACGGACGGACGGACGAAGAGAGCCGGCCAACTTACTGTACTAGTTACTAGTAAGCAGTAATAACTTAAGCCTCTGGAAGTTCAAATTCATCCGACATTCTTCATCCACGATACTTCATCCATCCCGCCACGCATGCAACCTGATTTTGACTCTCTGCGTGCGCTGACTTGTCATTCGAGACTGGAGGTATGCTTGCACTTGGTGTTAGAGGAGAGTTGTTTGGAATGTGAATCTGGTCCACAAGTAGGTCTAAATTCATTCCTAAGGATCCTTAGTAACACCTTCTTTACTTGAGGAGCATGGCTGAGAACTCTACGAAATGGAATTCAAATGACCCCAATTTCTCACCTTAGGCCCGAGTTGGGTCACATGTGGACCCAAATAAGGTGAACATGCCTATTACCAAGGGGATTGGTTAATTAGACCCAATAGTGAAATTAGGTTGCCCCTCACTAGTTTCTCGGCATTCTACACTATCTAAATATGTAATATGTATTGTTACTATAGAAAGATGCAGTAATGGAAAGAACTATATATGTGGCATGGGTTGGTGCACTACTTCTTGGCCCAAGTTTAGAGAGTGAAATTAGGTTGCCTTAACAACTAAGTTGCCTTCTGTAGAGAAGTTACCTCATGACCCACTTCTTGTTCATGTGGAGGCGCATGCGACTCTCTAAACTTGGGCCAAGAAGTGGTGCACCAACCCATGCAACACATATGGTTCTTCCACTATTGCATCCTTCTACAATAACAATATATATTTAGATAGTGTAAAATGTTGAGAAATTAGTGAGGGACAACAAGAATTCACTATTTTATGTAGGTACCTTGGAGAAACTACTTAAAAACTCAAGTATTTGTTAGAGATTGAGAAGTTTTTGAGAAGTCATTTGCAAGTAGAATCAAGGTGTTCGACAAGAAATAAAATTCCCATGATTTTTCAGGGTTCGTTGGGACAAAATTGGTAATAAAAGTGTGGGTTGACCCATGCTAAACCACGCACTAAACATGTCCCCCAAAAGAGTTGTTACAATTGTGGTAATGGGTGGGTGATTGATGCAAACAGAAGAGTCCACTAGATGTTGGAATCAATGGATGATTGATGGCATTGGGTTGTTCTACCTTAATCCCACAAAAGAAAATGGACAAATTAAAAATTTACCATGGATGATTAAATTTGAAAAATTGAAATTCAAATGGAGAATTAAAAAAAAAAAAATGAAGGTAAGAGACTGCAATTATATACATTATTATTTTAAAACTTAACATATTTGTGCCATTATTCATAAGTCAACCTATTTGTACTACTATTTAAAAATCATCTTCTTTATTTCACAATATATCAATAATATAAACCTAAATCCTTTGAATGCACTTTCATTATCTATAATGGTTTGACAAATAGGCACATGGCACAAACAAGATATGCTACCGTATGAAGCAAAGGTTGGAATAGATAAAATTGACCAACTACAAAAAGAAGGGTCTAGTTTTTACATTGATCATTTTAGTTGGAGATTTAATTTGCACTAAGACTAAATGTGCTTGTGTCCTAGCTAAAGGGATTAACTTTGTTTTTACCATTGGAAAATATTAGATTTATATTTGGATTAGGTTACCCAATGTAGTGTAATTCTAAATTGGAGGTGCCAGGGTGCCATTTCTATTTATACAAAGAGAAATCAAGCATGGTGAAATATCTTGTTTATATTTGAAATTTTGATATTATAAAATACATGATCATGATTGTGGCAATTTATATAAAGCCATTACAATCATATCAATTTTTCGTTTCATAAAAATTGGAATACAAACAAGATCTAGTTTTACTAATTTGAGTCAAATTCAATTATAATCATTTTCTAAGGTTAGAATGGCTCAAACAACCAGAAGTCCAAAAATCACTTAAATATGTACACTAAAGCACAAGTCTTTTGAACTTTGATGCCATTCAAACAAAATTCAAAATGACCCAACTATGACTTGAAACTTGTATTGCATATACATTTACTAACCAGGCATTTACAACAAACAATTATATTATAAATTAACTTCTTCACCCATTAGTGACTTGAATTTGATAAAGTAGGAAAATGCCCAAATGCACCCATTATTCCATTTGAACATGCAGATTTAAGATAATTTAGATATTATAATATATTTTTATTTCAAAATTGAATTGTTCAAAACCAAGCATGTTTTTGTAAGCATCTCCCAATATATTGTCCTACTAGCTTCTCTTAGTCAATATTTATTAGAAGCTATAATATTAAAGTATTAATTTTTAAAGATTTAGTTATAGTTGTACACAATGTCAATCATCTAGGCTCTCATGTTCAGAGGGTTTAACATTTTAAACAACGACCAAGATGGAATGGTCTTAGTAACAACATTGAAATTAGGTGTACTTCTATTCCTACCATATTACAAAGTTGCTCAATCATAAATCATATTTCTATTACTTAATGAAGTATTTTCCATATGAAAGATGTGTCTATAGAAGTTTCTTACATATTTATGCAATTGAATCAAAACAATTTGTCACCAATGTTTTTCAATCAATTATCATATAAAACTATGAATTTTAAATGAAACAATTCACCAAAAATGGGGTTTTGTTTTCTTGAAATCCAAATTTGGTAAACTTGATTGGAATTGTGTAAGAATTGAATATTCATCATGCAAATAGAAAAACACTCTTATATTTTATAGTATAAAAAATTCTTTTAAATGACAAAAGAGGACTTCCATATCATTGCTTAAGGGTATTGTACTAAAACAGAGCAAAGTTGTATCACTTGTATGTATCAGAGTACTCACTACTAAGAGAGCCAACCCATTCCCAACCACTTAAGCAATTACATGTATCTAAAGTGCGTGTATCTTGATTGCAAATTTTTCCCATGTACAAAAATAGAGTTTCAAAAGATTCTATAATTTTTAAAAAATTAGCTCAAAATATAATTATTCTAATTTTTTAAGTTGAAGATTCTTTTCAACCTATATTGGTCATATAGTCCTTCCTATTTCTGACTATTGGCTACAAAGAAAATTAATCAAGGGTTGGTTGAAATATTAAGACATTTGTAGCCAATCATAATATGCCACAATAGTATTGGAAATTGCACCACAACTAATCACTATGCATCTCCCTACATGGAAAGAGAGTAGTCTAGACCACCCAAATGGGAGGATGACCAGAAAAAGGGTGGCTCCCATATTGGAAATAAATGGTTCCAATGTTAGCCAAGTGAGTTTGCTTTGTTAATCCCAATTGATGTGAAAATTTAAAGGTGGATATCCCCACATTGCTACTTTTTGTTGCTATGCTTAGTTACTATTACAAGACTCATCATATTTACTTGTTGGCAAGGAGAAGGAGGTTCTCAGACACCAAAGAACACGACATTTGGATAGCGTATGCAAAAGTTAGGAAGGGTCAAAGTTTTTGTTGGTTTATGTTTTAAATTTGTTTCTTCACCATATGTACATATTGATTTTGGAGATGTATACAAAAGTGATGATGGTGGTATTAGGAAGGGTGTGATTTGGAGCATACGCACCTTAGTGACCTGCAAACAACTAAATTCACAATTGTAAAGGAAAAATGTCAAATTTAGGGACAAACTTGATATGATCTGCAATAAATGGTAAAATTAGGGTGCCTTACCTCAAAAAAACTACTTTAAAATTCATCAAAGTCAATAGATATTTCTACAAATATTTTCATTTGTACTCATGGAGGTTCATGAATCTCAATTACAACAATACCTAATTTAAAAGCAGTGCATTCTTATACAATACTGGTTAATAAATATTGATATAATGTTAAATTTTGAGACTTTAGTGAGGGACGACCTAATTTCAATATTCTGTATGAGCATCATTGCCCTTAATCGATGACAAAAGTCAACAAGATTTTAATCCATGAACAATGACTGGGACGTTTCGTGTTTGATGAATGACAAAAAATTCTTCTAGTTAGGATAGAAGTACAATTAAGGTTTGCTTTAAAAATGACCATTTTAGAGTTGATTGCCTTGTGGGAGAAATTGAACTCATTAAAACAATTTTTTAGTAAATTTTTAAAGGAAGAAAATGGAATTGACATCCAACCCAAGTACGTCGTCTCATATTTTTTGGACCTTCTTGAAATTAGTTACAAATTTTTGAAGTTGAAGGGCATTGGTCACTAAAAGTGATTACTATTGGTACATTAAAAAAATCCACTTTTAGATTTGCTATTTTATTCATCCTCAAAATTTTGTTATGGAAAGGAAAAATCTTCTACAATAGTTTGACTTTCAATGAATGCTTTTGCATTTTTTTAAGCCAATTATTCCCACAATATCCAAAAGAGTGATTTCCACAATCATTAGTCCATCCTTTAAGGGTTAACCATGATAGGGTGGGTTGTTACTACTATTTCTTCAAACTTCAAAATCCCTCTTTTTGTATGCTCCCATATTGCAACTTGAATATAAATGAAATTTCATATATTTTTTTCAAAGATGGGATCAAGTCTCTTCTATGAGTCTTAAATAATTCAAGTTTATTTTTGTGAAAATTTAAAAATATTGAAATTTTTAAAAATTAAAAATTAAAAAAATCATATCAAATACAATATATGTTTAAAAAATCTATTTTTTTCCCCATAGATGTACACCATAGTGAAGAATATTGTGGTGCAAATCAATTTACCGTGTCATTTTAAAATTAAAAAATTAGCACTTCATGGATACAAGACCAAAGTTTAAATTGCAATGAAAATTGAATGTTAGGATTTTTGCAAAATTATAAATTGAGTAGAAACTAGACTCAGTAAGTTTCATTTCAAGATTTGGTCTAAATTTTAAAGAAAATCAAATTTAGGAATAAAGTTCAAACCAAGATAAAAGAGCAAAAATCCCTAAAATGCACTACACAATGATCCATGAATTTGTTACTTTCTAAGCTAAAAAATATTTTGAGGAGAAATTCAATGCCATTCATTGAAAATGAGTCCAAATAAATCCTCCTCCAAAAATTGAATGAAAAAATGATTTTTTTAATTCTTGAGGCTTCCCTGAAATCATCTAAACAACACAAAACATCCTTTTATGTAGAGCCTTAATAATTGCTATAGGGTGAGTAGGTGGTTGGAAATCCTGATAGAAGACTCATTCATTTTGGAAATATTAAAAAGAATTATGAAGTTCAAATGTGGCCAAATTTTGTACCTACATTCAATACTAATTAGACCACATTTTGGACTTATAGATCTCTAGCAAAATATATGATTGTATAGAGGAACATCCTTGTCTACTCAAGTTGCTATGAAGAGAAAACCAATGAACAATATAAATGAAACATATTCATGAAAAAGAAATTCATTTTAGATCATCTTCTAAGAGGTAAGGCCACATGATTGGATTTTGTCACAAACATTGACCATAGAAGGAATTCAAGTTGCAATTGGAGACGTCTATAACTCTACAAAACTTAACACAATGTAGTAATTCAAATCCAAAATTTAACACAATGTGGTATTTCAAATCCAAACAATGTTGGTTTTCAAAAATAATGTTCATGAAGTTCTAACAAAGCTTAATGTATTTTAGTTTTCTCATACCCTATCAATCTTAACTATAAAACGCGTGAATATAAGTGGATGTAAGTCTACCATTTATATTAATTCTTTGGAAAGGGTGATTACAAAAAACATTTGTACTATTTATTGCATTTTTATTTTTAGCATTTTAATACTTTTGTACTATGTTACTATTGGGCATGGAACATGAAATCTGGACAGTTGATTCAATTTCAGCTTTATTATTCTAACAACTTATAATGTTCATCTTTGGATGGCAAGGATGGATGGCAATACTTAATTTGCCATATAAAAATAGTTCACATTGACAAAGTGGAGGCAATATAGGCCCTAAACAATACTATTGAGTCCTTTTGTGTACTTTGAAATACTATTTTTTGCCAGAAGCTATAATTTATGCCAAAAAATGAGACTTTTACATTTATATTTTTGAAAATTAGAAAATGTACTTGAAGAATTCATTAAAAGAGTGTTCATTGTTATCAACTAAGAGCAAAGAAGGAAGATCAAAGCTAGAACTAAAAATCCATTTTTAATTCAACATAAATCTAACTTGAATATAGCGCACAATATAGGCCAATGTAAAACACACTTGCAACATATATTTGGAAAACCCTCTCTTGAAAAGGTGTATTTCTACAAGAAGAACTAGCCTACGAGATTTCCTGCTATGACTCTTCGAAAAAAGGTACTCAATAGTACTAAAACCCACCCAAACCATATGTGTGCAATATATTCAAAATTCAATCTTGCATGTTCAATTGATTTTGAAAAAATTGAAAAAATTGAAATACATTTTAATTGTTACAGGAAGTTTGCTTCTGAGTTTCATGTTCATTCAATCATTTTTGCAAAACTTACAGCAGAAAACAATTTTCGCATGAGATGCGTGATAAAAAAAATAGGATAGGTGTTTCTTGCAATTACCCAAAAGCACGGTATGTTCTAAGGAACCATTGAAAATTGTGTAGGGACTATAAGGTAAGTACACCCAAATGTGCCACTGACCTTAAACCGCCATCTACACTATATGTACATCTCCAAAATCAGTTCTGTACCTATGTGGAAGAAACACTTTTAGAACCAAACTTTGTTCCTTCATAACTTTTGTATACAGTGTCCAAATGCGACGTTCTCCGGTGCGTTGGAACCTCCTTTCACTTGCCAACAAGAACATGTGAAAATTTGACCAGTCTAATAATAGAAAATAGGCTCAGTAGCAAAAAGTGGCGGTTTTGGGTGTACCTACCTTAGAATGGGCATACAATGTGTCAATTTTTGAGCTATTAAGTGCATCAGTAGACACGTGTTGAATGCATATAATTGTACTTCTCCTGGACTGTTGGACCTCAACTGAATAATCTTCAAAGACTTGGTTGCTTGACCAGCATGAAAATCAATTTAATTCACTATTCAGTGTGCATATAATTTACTTAAGTTTTGCCACACAGGCACTGTTTGGACCTACCCCAGACTCACTGATGGTCGGTGCAGGAAACAATTCCAAATTTGTGGGCTGCATGGGCCGGGGTGGAAAACTCCAATATTATATAACATTGTTTACCAATGATGCAACAGTCCCTTTTTTTCCTTGGAAACGAGACTCTTATAGTGGACAAAATGGTCTTACTCCTTAACCCCGAAAGTCCCATGGAAGTCCCATGGCCATTTTTCTGCCAAAACCACTCAAAACTACCACTTTTACTACAATCACTTATAAAATAAATTTTTAAAAATATTTTTTAGAATCTAACCGTAGGATCTTGTTCTACACTTGTCTTAGATCATGTGATAATTTTTTTGTGATTTTTGACCATACAGATTGAAAGATATTAGCATTAAAAAAAAATTCTTTCAAGAAGTCACTATAATTGCTCGCAAAACAAGAAGCTCCATAACTTTCACATCTCTAATCCAAATGGAATGAATCAAAGCTTCCCATTTACAAAAAAAAAATCTACAAGAAAAAAATATTAAAAAAAATTCAATTTTTTGTGGATTTTTTTGCTGCCCGGTCTCCCCCATTTTGAGGTTATTGTGGCATAGCTTTTGCTCCCAGACACCGATTGAAATAAAAATTATATTCCCCAAAAGCTCTTAAGTTTTTCTATCTTATGAGAAAGTTTCAAAAAAATTTAGTAAAAATTTAGATCATAGGAGCCTGCCCAAAATCCATTTTGTCCCCCATAGGGACAATAGGACTTTAGGGATTAGATGACGAGCTGGTTACCATGGAAATCATCTGTTTGGGTACCACGTGAATCAGTTTTTTTTTTTTTCATTTTTTATGAAGTGTCATACAGTAAAAAAACTCTTAGTGCATCCTCTCTTAGTACATAATATTGCATGATATGCATTGATGGAGGTTAGTACATGGGCCCAATTTTGAAGATATTTTCTCAACAATAGTTTAGTTAGAGACCACATTAGTTACTAGCCATTATTACACCTTTGCAAATGCATAAACCTCTCTTCATGCATAGTCTCAACACCATGCACTAAGAGAGGTTCTACTGTAGTGGTGATATTAAATGTAATAGTGGTACTCCAAGTTTCAACATTCATTCACATAATGAATAGAAAACATCACATTAGCACATATCACATATCTGTAATGAACATCTCATGGATATTTTGTTTTTAAAAATTATAAAAATTGAGTTCTACTAAAAAAATGAATCCAATCTATTTTCATCCATAATTTGGCGATTTCATCCAAGATTTTTTTAATTTGAAGTTTTTTGGTGATTTATAGGGATTTTTTATGTTTTTTTTCCTACAAGTGTGGTGCTAGGCCAAAAAATTTGGTGCAATTTTGCACCACATTGCTAGAAAAAAAAACATTGGTGTGAATTGTTGGCTTAAAAAAATGAAAAAGCACTCATTAGGTGACAAACTATTGTAGAAGACGTTCCCTTTTCCCACAAGTTTTGGAGGATGAACAGTTGCACTTTTATCCTACGTGGAGAGATTCTTTGTCATTCATCAGCTGGAAAATGTCTTCAGTATTGTTTAAAGTTAATCCTTAAAGGACAAGGCCTATGACCGTGGAAATCATTCCTTTTGGCATTGTGTAAATAGTTAGTTTAAGAAAATCCTAAAGCACTTATTGGAAGTCAAACTACTATAGAAGACCTCCCCTTTTAAAGTAAAATTTCCAAGATGAATAGTTGCACTTTTGTCCTACACACAAAGATTTTCTTTGTCATTCATTGACTAGAAAATAGTTGCCACGTCGTTTAAGGGTTAATAGATGGGGCTCTCCATGACTAAAGTAGTCACCAAAATCACTTTGATTATTGAACCAATAGGTGCATTCTTTGTTCCTCCAATAAACAAGGAAGTCACCTATAGACCACTTTTTGATCTCGATGTCCTTCAATGGTTAAATGACTCCTCATCTAACCCCAATCCTTAAATTATCCTACGTAAAAGTCAAATTTGGCACAAATTAAGTCATTTCTATTTTTTTAAATGCCACATGTAACCTTATGAATGGTGTGAGGTGACATGAATCTTTGAGAATCTATTATATAAATTCAATTTTCACACTTGAGTGCTAAATCAAACCTTCACATACAATAATGACACATGTCATCTTATGAATGGTATGAGGTGACATGGACCTTTGAGAATCTATTGTAGAAATTCAATTTTTGCACTTGAGTGTTGAATCAAAGCTTCTCATACAATAATCAATAGATCCCTTCCAAATATCTACTAGCAAAGTATAATTATACCTTCCCAACATGGGGAAGGACCATTGCCTAATTGTACAATAGAGCGATATAGAAATGAATATATGTATGTGCTTGATATAATCACACAAAAGAGTTAGAGCTACAAATATACAATGGAATTATGTATTAATTAACCCAATAATGATACTAAGGACTTAAAGTGTTCGATGAATGATTTTAAGAAATCGGTAACAACAAAGATTATACCTATTCATCTAGTAATTCAATTTTGTTGAGTCACTAACTTGATGATGATGAGTGCTATACATTAGGGTCACATTCATTAGGACTTGTACAAAATCATTTCTTTTTTGGTTGAATTTTCATTTGTCAACTCAATTTAGAATTTATGGAAGTTTGTTTTATAAGGTCCAAAATGTTTTGTGACCTTTTAGTAGTACTCTTAGCTTTACCAATATTCACAACTTTGACTTCATTTTTTTTAATTTTAGAAATTGAGATTTTTTTCATTAGTAACTTCTACACTCTTCAATCATGCCATGTTATAATGTCTAAAAATTTCATTAGATACCATATTGATTTATTTTTTAACACATGATCTGTTACTAGCGTAGGATATCACCCTTGTAGGACTAATCCTCAAAAGAGTAGGGTACCTTATTTTCGATACATTATTTTTTGAAAAATTTACTTAGATTGCCCACAAAAGAAAAAGATTTATATAATTTTTACAAAGTACATCATTTATCCAAATGGAATGAATCAAAACTTTCCACATAGGAAAAAACAACTTAATCTATAAGAAATAATAAATTTTTTAACATTATTTCAAGTTCTTGTGGATTTTATGTTGCCCACCCTCACTTGTTTGGGCTTATTGTAGTATTATTTTTGCTCATGGGCACCAATTGAAATAAAAATTATATTCCTAGAAAGCTAATCAATTTTCCTATATTGAAATTTTTTTTGAAATTGTGCCAAAAATTGAGATTATAAATATCTACTTAAACCTTCAAGAGTCTTCCAAGGGAACTCTTGGGATTTACTTTACGATTTAATACGTAAAATTTGCAATTTAAATAATTTATTGTATTTTTGAAATAAAATAAAATTTTAAAATGGTATGAAAACTTATCATGATTCATTTTCTTAGTGTAAATTGAACACAAGAAATAGATTTTCAATATTTAAGGACCACACTTTCGTGTTTCAATAGTGTGTGACATTCATTTATCAAAGCCCCACTATTTTGAATTAGTGTATGCTTATACATTCATGTATTGTACCAATTTCCACAAATAATAAATTCTTCGGTGGTCAACACTAATTTTCTAGGTAATACTAATTTCTTCCTAGGACAAATCAATGTACAAGGACTGCAAGGATTTTTTGGGAAAAAAAATATGGTAGAACCACCCATTCCCAAATAGAGATCCGTATGCAACCAATAGGGTGAATCTATTTCCAACCAAGGCTAGAACAAATTTCCAAACAAAGCTTGGAATGTTTTTTTTCCTCCTTTTCAAGGCTAGGACTAATAAGATAATGACATATGTCCCAAAGTAGTAAGCAAGAAAGTAGAAAGTATTGTAATGAGTGGGAAAGTAGTTCTCAAAAGAGTTTATACATTGGGTATGGGTTTAGACCAACCTTTGACTTTTGAAATTCGTAATAATTTCAATTCAAGGCAAAAAAATTTGCAATCCTTGTGATTTCTATTTTCCTACATGGTAGAAAATTTACATTGCTTCATATTGCTTTAGAACATGTGTGGAATTTTCAAAGTGTTCAATTATGGGTGGTTTACCATAGTCTAGATGTACTATACACTCAAGTTAGTTTTGGCACTTTAGTGCTAAATTAGTTTAATTTTGAAATCTGGATAGTTTGGCAGCCTAATTTACTTTTCTTGTTTTTTGGCACTTTGCTCTTTCTACTTTTTTAACACTCCCAATTTTAGATTGATTTTTTCTATTCATGTGTAAATGTGTTCCTTTTTCTAAATTTTCTCAAAAATAATTTTTGGATATTCAGAATTAGCAACAATAAAAAATTTCAGATTTTCAGAAATAGTGGTACATTTAAAAAAAATTCAAACACGAGCCAAATTTTCCCTACTTATTTCCAAAACTGACCTACACGTGCGGTACTCAACTGAAGGTCTGACATTTTCAGGGATGAAAAATCGACTGAGGCGTGTGGCGAATAATGAAAGTCGTCACGAATAGTAAAGTCGTTTTTCACCTTTCCGCATTCAATGCCGTATTCGTAAAATTACTATCTTACAATACACGAGACGGTCGTATGTAGAGGAAACTGTAAAGGTATATGAGCGTCTTGAGCTTCTCTTTTCCTAACTTGCTTCTCGTCTCCTCTGTTTTTCGAACTTCTTTCTCAACTCGCTTCCCCTTTCGATTCATCACTTCGATCACGCATGTGTGTGTTGTGCACGTGCTCTGCTTTTTAACACTGTAGCGCTCCTCACGCTCTCTAGTTTGATTTCATTTTCGACGCTGGAGGCACACTCAAAGTTTGGCTTGTGCACATTCAACCGCAGGTATGGCCTCGAACTTTCGTTGTTAACCGTTTTTTCTTGGATCCTACTGTTCTAATTGCCTGAGGATGTGTTTCTGGTGAGTAATTGGTCCTGTTTAATATCTGGAGTTCCGAGACTGTTCAATTTGGGGTGTGTTCGAGTGTCAACCAGATTTTTCTCTAAGGAGCTAGAGGCACGTTTTAGTTTGAAGAATGTCTCGCTACCTTCCAGTTTCGAGACTTTGTATTAAGCCTGTTTATTCCGTTGTTTTGTTTGTGGAAGCGCTGTGTAGAGCGCGCTGTGGAAGTTAAGAAAGAGAGTAAGGCAGAGAATCGGCCCCGCTTAGCGTTCTGTTGGGATTGTTAACCTGCATATGTAATGAATCGGGACGGCTTAATAGAAACAGATGATTTATGGAGTTGCTCTGATAGTTTATAGATTATCTTGGCAGGTTAAGCGGTGTAGAATATTGCTCCTGTTTGGACTTCTTTCGTGTTACAATCTGAGGAAATTCTTTGGAAAGTGCTAAATTAAAAGACGTTCATCGGGATCGATTTTGCCTTCTCGATATTGACACATTCGTGCGGCTCTGTATATCAGGTGGTATGAGTGTGTCGTTGTCCTTGTACTTGTCGATTGTGTTTTCGAGTCTCTCTTTCGGGAATATGACTCTCGAAAATTGCAATTACGTTCCTGTTGTCGCTATGTGTGCTAAAGTTTGGATCAAAGCTAGTCGAAAAATATATCGAGTTGTGTTTTTCCATGTATATTGAACCGTTCTTTGGCTGGACCGCAGAAGCCCTTCCCGATGGCGCAAGCAGTGACAGCCACAGTTCCAGGCGCTTTGAATGCGTTCTCATCTTCCACCGTCGGTAACGTCTCCCTCAAGACGTCATCTGTGAATGTGGCATCGTGGAAGTCGCAGTCAAAACGGTCCTTGGCAGTGCGGGCTTCTGGAGAAAGTGAAAACGCTCAAGTCGGATACGCGAATCGCTCCGAGACGGGCATCGTGTTTGAACCATTTGCTGAAGTGCAAAGTCAGCTCGTCCAGGTTCCGGCTGCGTACTCAGAGTCTCTGGCTCGCCAGCGATACTCTTCCTCCTGCGAGGCCGCGATCAATGATCAAATCAAGTATGAAACTACGAAGCTTCACACCTTTCTTTGCATGACTTCCTTTAACTTCCCTTGTAGTAATTTATAGTCATAGCGTTAGTATTACGGCTTGTTTTTGGACCTGATCATCGTATGGATTCTTTGTTTTTTCAGTAACTGGATTTGTATTGGGGCTTACCCTTTGCCTTGTTCCGATTGATCATGACTTCATTTCGCTTATTCTGAATGCAGTGTGGAATACAACGTATCATATGTCTACCACGCTTTGTTCTCGTACTTCGATCGCGACAATGTCGCCCTTCCAGGATTTGCAAAGTAAGTTACAGCCCCGCAGGAGATGGTTATCTTAATATGACTTGGTCTTCTTTGATGCCATAGCTATGCCATAACCTAGATTTCTTAACTTTCGTGCTGTGGGCCTGTTCGTAGATTTTTCAAAGAGAACAGTGAGGAAGAAAGAGAACATGCTGAGAAACTGATGAAGTACCAGGTATAACTACGATGTTACAAGTCTCCGAATGCCCTTCTTTTTACCGACCCTTCCAGCCTAAGTTTCGATAAGTACAACCATACATTGTTTACGTCTTTTGTTTCTGGTTCGCGAAATGCTTGTGGTGTCTACGCGGCTTATTCCGAGAAGCTGGTCTATCTCACTAATACTGGTTGTTGCTGCAACAGAACAAGCGTGGAGGAAGAGTGAAACTAAACACCATAACGTCGCCAGTTATGGAATTTGACCATGCAGAGAAAGGCGATGCTCTATACTGTAGGTCTTCCCGAAACATTCGAGAATATTTATTTCGTGTTCACAGATAATTCTCTTACTGGGTTAGGGAGTACCTGCGCTTGCTACAAGTGATAACTTGGTTCTCTGTTTTTATGCAGCTATGGAGCTTGCACTTTCTCTTGAGAAGCTCGTCAATGAGAAGCTGCTGTCACTTCATCAGGTAAGATGCTATCTGTGATTTTGCCGCACTAATTTACTTGTCTTGGTACGTTTCAAGTATCAGTTGCATCCTACATTCTGTCGATCATAGTGTTTTTCTGTTCTTGATTTCTGAGCGGACAATTATGTATCTGTGTACTTCCTTCAGGTTGCTGTGGACAACAACGACCCTGAGATGAGCGATTTTGTTGAACGAGAATATTTGCAAGATCAGGTATTACTTTTACTCAGTTTCAGTCGTCCCTTGATATTGTGCGAACCTCTTTTTGCCGTCAGTGCTCTCACCATCATTTAATTCTTCTAATTCTGCCTGTCGCAAATTTCTCTGACACCACTCACAAACCACAGCCAGGATTTTGATGAGTTTATTTTCGTGTACATTTCGTGGCTCATAGCTCTTCCATACAATGTATCTAATTTGTCAGTCTCATTGAATCTGTCGATTGTTCCTTCTGCGTTGCTGAGATTTGTGATGCGCTAATATCAGGTGGAGGCTATCAAGAAGATTTCTGGGTATGTATCACAGCTGAGGAGAGTCGGGAAGGGTCATGGTAAGTTGACAATAGGTGGAGAATTCTTTAATGCCAGAATTAGTTTCTGCCGATTTTTCACCGTGCTTTCAGTGACCAGACGTCTTTTCTCTTGATCTAATATTACAGTATTCTCACTGTTGATCATTGCCTCTGAATTGCAGGTGTATACCACTTTGATTTGCAACTGCAAGAATAAACTTTCTGGAGGATCGCGCATAACTCGTCGACGTCACTATCTATACTTCCAGTCGTCTCCGGTGATGGTGCGGAATCCATTTCTGTTCTAATGTGTTGTGAAGCTTTTTGAGGGACATTGTAGTCCAATGGACCTGAGAGCTCGGTTTGGCTGTTGAAAAGTTTCGTTTTTGATGGCGGTATATATTAAACAGTATTAATACAGGTAGGTACCGAAGTTAGTTCTATAGTCGGTAGGTCGATTGGCAGATGAATTCTTTCATGCCCTGTCGACAGCAGTATTGAACTTGCTTGATAAACAGTTTTGTCTCACAGAATTGATGGAACTCTGCGTTGTGCCAACAGCAACAAAATATTTTCCAGTACAGATTGTAGGCTCGTCCAACTGGTTCTTGAAAAGTCGTGCGATATTCTTTTGGTTTGTAAAAAGAAAATCCGAGTTGCAAAAGTGAATCAGAAAGAAAATGATTTTAATTGCCGGCTACGACTTTTCATAGATAAATAAATCACCCAACTCGTGCTGTAGAAATAAAGTATGCACCTGTTGCTCCAATGATAAGTATTTTGATGGCTAACTTGCTCATGGGGTTAAAAAAAAGTGTAACAAAAACTTCAATACTGGTGATATAAGATGTAGTAATCAAAATATGAGAACCTAAAAGGAATACTTGAAGTGAGATTTTATAACTTCTTAATATGGTGTCCAAATATATGCACACTAAAAGTGTGTTGGAATCTCTTTTTAGTTGCCAATAAGATCAAATATGTATTCTATAAAGTGGAAAGTGCCATATTTTCATCCATGTTGTTTCATTCATCAATACTTATTATACCCTATCAACTTCCTTGCAACTTCTCAATTAAACATTGTAGATTGATGAATCCTTTTTGACACCATTGCATTGCAATGGCATTTGTTCTAATAGAAATTATGTTCTCACTTAACATCATATTCATTATTTTGGGAGATTGGGGACCACCCAAAATTTCATTGTCCATTTTTGGGCCCCTAAGATTGAAGTCAATTTAAAATGAATTTAAGTTGAGGGGAACTCAATTTCTGATTTTTTAGTTGCAGCTTCCATTAAATTGACAGTTTTTTATAATTTGGGTGTCTAGTCTCTGTTGAACACCAAGTCATGAGCTGAACGGTTGGAAGCTATTTATTTCATTGGAAAACTCCCACAATAATGAATATGGTGTTCTTGACACCAAGTCATGAGTTGAACGGAGTCATGAGCTGAACGGTTGGTTGTAAAAAGCTATTTATTTCATTGGAAAACTCCCACAATAATGAATATGGTGTTTCTTAAGTTTTTCTATCTTATGGGAAAGTTTTTAAAAGTTTCAGCAAAAATTGAGATCAGAGGAGCTTGCCCAAAATCCATTTTGTGCCCCATAGGGACAATGGGACTTTAGGGGGTTAATAAAGCAAAGTTCCATAACAACCCATAGATTGGGTGATAACCATCAAAAATAATACTAATTCAGGGCAACCATGTGTCCATAATCAACATGAACATGCCTAATACAATCCATAATGGATTCAATTTGGACTTACAAGAGAAGGAATAAAAAAATAACTTTTATGACATGTTTACACTAAAAAGGTGTAAGTATCCTACAACAATCACTAATAACTTCATGACCATCTCTCAAAGCATTGATATGGCAACAAATCACCCTAATGCAGTCTAACTCCCATTTGTTAAAATCACCCTAATGCAGTCTAACTCCCATTTGTTAAAAAAATCTTGCCATAGGTTGATGTAAGACTCTCATGGGGAGGGTTTCTAGGTGACTACATTAGAGAGTTTGAGAGGCAGTTGGCTAGTTTACCTTATTTGGAATGGGTGGTGAGGCTTGAACTTCATCACATGCATTTTCATATGTACTTCATATGCTAATAAATTTAGAAGCCACTTTTCATCAATTTGAAGGATCAAAATTTAAAAGACTATAGAGGATGTTTTAAAGTAAGTGTATTCCAAACCAACCAAATCAAAAATCTACCACTTTATATATAAATACTATGTGCATGGATATCAAATATACAACAATAGTGCATATTGTTGGTTTGGAATGCATGGTTAATTTGGAGTATATTTTTACTTTAATTGTTTTTTTTGGTAAGATATAGATTAGTTTTATTGGATATTATTAGCAACTAAAAAGGGATTCAAAATACTTTACTCACCTTGCATTATTTGGACACGATATGCATACATCTCAATTATATACCTCCCTTGTTTCACTATTGTTTCAACGTTTGTTGCATCAATGCATTTTTTCAAAGTTGTGACAACATTGACTAAAAATTGGTCAATAGTTATTTAAAACAATAATGGAACATTTTAGGATGTTTAACTAATGGCTCAATAGTCACACCATTAAATTTGAACTTAACCTATATTAGTATATCATTTATCCATCATTGAGACAATGTTTAGACAACATCATTTTGCCATCATTGAAACAACCATGAGAGAATATTTAAACAATAACATTTAGCCATTGTTAAAACAACAATGAGATAATATTTAAATGACAACATTTAGCCATCATTGAAACAATGATGAGTATTGTTTAAGCAAAATAATTTAAGCATCATTGATACAACAATGAAATATTGTTAAAAATATTTTGTATAGCTATCCTATTACAATATTTAAAGAGCCTTTCAAAGTTTCTATTGTTGAAAAAATAACCTAAATCACCAAAATGTATAACTATATGAATTGCCTACAAAGTATTTGCAACATCCACAACAATGTACTCAAGCCTTTTCATTTGCTTGGCCTGTATTCTTGTCAAATTAGTAGGAAGTGACCATGAGAGTTGAATGCGCCCTATCAAAGTATTCCAAAGGTTTGGAAATAACTCACAATAAATTTGAACAAAAGCAAGACAAAGATTTCTATGGCATACGAAGAGTCTAACTTCTCATGCTTCAATTGGTTGTCTTTCACCTTCCAATTGTAAAGTGCCATCTCTATACAAAGAACGCCCATGGTAGCAATATATAACCCTAACATAGAGTGGCCAGTAACCAAATTAATCTCTAGGGCCTATAAGACATCAGAAATAGCAAGTGCCTTGTATATTCTTAGAATTTGAAAAAAAATTCAAAAAATACCATAGTTAAATTATATTGATTGTATTGAACCATATGTCAAATCAAATACAAACCACTAAAATGAAAATTAAAAATCTACATCAAAAGTTCTCAAAAGAGGCATAAAAAGTCATTTACTTCATGTGAATGCAAGTGGTTGTCATACTTGTACTCATGAAGTAGTCTTAGCAATTGTTATTTGAGGTTGATGGTTTAATAATTCTTGAATTACTTTTGGTACCCTAGCAAGGTCATAGCCCCTTCTTCTTTAGATATCTGGAATTAAAGTCAAAGGTATTTGATTTAGTTCTTGAGCCAAAGGTTTCAACCAAAAAACCCTCCAAGAATATTAGTACTTGATGCAATAGCCTCCAAATTTCAAGAGGATTTCAAATATATTTCAAGAAAACATTTAGAAAAATAAAATAAATAATATATTTAATTATCCAAAAGAGAATTAAGTAATTGTTCACAAAATTTTGCCTTCAACATTGTTACTAGAACTTACTTTGTACTTTATAAACATGCACTCTACTTGACTGTACATATCTTCCATTTCTTGTCTGATTTTTCAAAATATACCAAGGCACCAATTATGCTTTACAATTTGGTAATTGACTCATTTTTTGTTGCTTTTCTTATAGGTAGGCTTCATGTGCACTATATGAAAATGTTCATATTTGTTGAATATTTTTGAAATGTTCATATTTGTTGAATATTTTGGAAGTATTCATATTTGTTGAATATTTCCAAAGTAGGCATGAATGCTTGATACAATTGGTAAAGTGGCCCATTATATGTACCTTTATTGTATTGTAATTTGCCCATTAAATTTCACCTAAACTTTCTTTTATAGAAGACACTATTCTCTATGTCTCTATGAAAAAGAAATAAATTAGAATAAATTTTGTATAAAAAGGTTTTAAAGGAGTGAAAATAAAAGCAATAAAATAAAATTTCAAAATTACTAAAAGCACCAAAACAAATATTCATACCTTTTAATAAGAAATTTCATTTCTTGTAAGGTACCCTCGTTGTAATAAGAACTCCAATATGCTTTTATGTACCAATGAACAAAAAAATAATTGTATGTAAAATTTAATCTTTACAAAAAAACTAGTAAACAAAAAATAAGTATTTGCATTACAATCCGATGTTTAAACAATGAATGCAATTCCAATCCTATATAGTAATGTTAACTTGTATCAAATTCATGTTCAAATCCTTAGTTTGTATCAATACATTATGCAAGATGCATGCACTATTGACATAACCAATTTTCAAGTTACATATTTAAAATACAATAAATTTTTAGGGATTATGGTTTAATAAATTAAATTCTTTTTACATTCTTCCCATCTAAGCAATACCATAATTACTAGCCTATTTGCTTAATTAGGATGCCAATAGCAAATCTTTATTTACTAACCATTTGCTCAATGTGCATGACAGGAAAGAATTGCATCCATTCTTGGTTTCTTAATTTAATCTTCTCATCAACCTTTTTGCTCCATATTGACGAGCATTGGTCAATTTGTATTAGTGCCTTGGTG
This sequence comes from Climacium dendroides, assembly GCA_950106755.1. Taxonomy (NCBI): domain Eukaryota; kingdom Viridiplantae; phylum Streptophyta; class Bryopsida; order Hypnales; family Climaciaceae; genus Climacium; species Climacium dendroides. The sequence continues at coordinate 22,285,300 of OX467083.1, forward strand.
CATCAAGATTGAATCAATTTGCCAAAAGCATCCCCTAAGATTGTGAGACTTATAATTCAAGCTCATTGTTCTAGTAATCTTAATCCTCACCAAAATGAGTAGACCAAGGACTCACAACTATCTATTTATGTTGTGACAAATTGAGCTTAGCAAGAATATAAATGGTCCACCTAATTGAAATAATTCAAATAAAATTGCCAAGAACCTAAATTCCAATGCTAAAAACTAAACATTTAGCTTCAAGACTATGGTCACTAGATACAACTACTTGTTGTGATAGAAATTTGATTGAAGTGTACATATAATCAACTTGACATTAGACCACAACATACACTACCATGCAATCTACTCATCTCAATAGATCAGTCAAATCAAATGTTCATGGTAACTCTTCACCATCAATTAACCTGACATACAAACAAATTGGATACAAGAAATTCACTATTACAACAATAATCTCACACACAACACCTATAGAGACAATGAGAATGCACACACACAAATTGTGGTATGCAATGTATACAAATTAATACACTATGAGAATCAATTTGATACTATACCAATGGTTGCAATTTGATACTTAAACAATTTAATAATCTTACAAGATATTCACTAAGAATCCACTATTTAAACATCCATTTGACATACAATTCATAGCTACAAAGAGATAATGTGATTAACACTCGATTTGCCATTCACAATGATTAATCATTTCAAGTGGTTGTAACTTAAAGCTTAAAGCTATTTGCTAACTCACCCAATGACTTACACCAATTGAACTTCATTAGACAAGTAGATTGTATAACATAATTCCAATTACAATGCAACTACTTGTTCTCGTTGAATCACTCACATACATACAACACAATAATCAATCATAAGGCTCTACAATAAATGACTGAAATTCAATTACTTTGTCCACTTAGACCTCCAAACAAATCATCAATTTATCAAACTTCTTCAACTAATTAGTTCACACATTACAATTAAACAACTCAACTCAAGGCAATTGACTCCACACTTCCACACACGCATAAATCGCAAATCAAAAATTACAAGACACTTCCAACATATTGATTGCAACTTAATTACACCATTCACTTGTTCATCAGTCAATTAAATCACACATAATAATTTAATAGCTCCAAACAATTAGCCTCACAATTTGACACACATACACACACTATTACAATAGATTGAATGCACATAGACTACAATTAGGCCACAAATAATCATTCAACAATTTGATCAATTTGACCTTATAAATAGGTTCAAATAAGACATGATATGAAAACCTCCTAAATATAGGAAAGTTTCTCTATGAATTACATCATGTTTACCTTGTCTTTATACTATGCCTAAAATGTTAAAAAATCAAATTTAAATAAAAGATTTGCATACTCCTCTGTGGCTTTGGTTTGTTTGTGCTTTGCAGAAGAACATAAAGTTGCAGGGATATCTTCAAACTTTGAAGGTGTTGCAAGCATCTTGTGCTTTGATTGAGTTTGGGGATGAGGGCCATCATCATTTATTCTTGTTGGTACAATATATTCTTTTGTAGGTTGTAGATGTTTTTGTTGTGAAGCCTCATCTTCTAATACTATAGTTGTTGTAATTGATTTTTGGTAGCTTGATATGTATTGGGAAAATCCTTTCATGCCATAATTGTTTGCCATTTTTCTAATGATTGTAAGAACACAACTAACAATTGACAACTGAAGATATTTGAATGCAAGTGATGAAAAGAATTGAACAAAAGTGACAATATATAATAGAAGGAAGAAATGTTGATAATAATTTTGTTTTCCACCTCTTTTCTTATTTATAATAAAAAATAAAGTAAAAGTTCTCATTCATAATCAAAGTAAAAGTTCTCATTTATAATGAAAGTAAAAGTTTATTATAGTAAGAATTTTCATTCATTGTCAAAATAAAATTATCATTTCTATCCAATTTTTTTAAAATTATTTATTAAGAAAAATAAAATAAATTGCAAATAATAGGGAAGATGGTTCATCCTCTTAAAATCTAAAAATTAAATTGAGTGCATATTGGAGTCTTAAGATCTAGTTTTTTGGCATGAAAAATTGACATGAGTTTTTATTAATTCCACTTAAATTATAAACAAGCTCTAACTACTCTTTTAGATTTTTTTAAATTAGGATCTAAATTATAGTCAATTGATTACATAGTCAATTTGTATGTTACAAAAGTATACAAGAAGGAAATTGATCCTTGTTCCTAAAAAATAACACCTTGAGCAATTGCCAAGATTCAAAAATCCTATGCTAGTACTAATGGCCTACATTTTGTTAGTCATTTTGCGTTAGTGCACAAGAAGCATGAATGCACAATGATATTGTTGTTTAGTGTACAAAGCACATGCAAATAATTTAGCACTAGTGCTTTTAATAAAACCAATCATTCACTATGTTTACTTAAAATTAATATTTTTAATTTATTCTAGTGACACTTATAGGTTCAAATTGATTGAGCCAATTTTGAAATGACATGAAGGTTGTCACTGGAAATTTGGATTCAAAAGAATATGAGAGTTGGAAGGGTCCACTTTGCATCCATGGGAGCCACATCTTTTGGGTTTTTATATTGACAAATGTAGAATTGAATGTTAACTATTGGTCAACATAAACCTCCAAAGTTTAGCACAATGAATTCATAGTAACCAAGACTTCTTGTATAAACTATAGTCTAGAGATTTTTAGTCCTCCAAGGCTAGGCCTATAATTTATTTTTCTAAACTTCATTTTGCATGTGCCTATGAATGTAGTTTATTATATTAATTTTTCAAAGATGTAATCACATGTCCCATATTAGTTGGAAAAAATTACTAACATCATTTGGAGGGAATTTCAGAAATTACTATGAATTTTAAAATGAAAAGTAGAACAATTCATATCAAGTGCAATTGATGCTTAAATTTTTGGAAATCTCTCCACATTTATATTACAGTGTCATATATCATGGTGCATATTTCCTATCATTCTAAAATTAAAAGATCAACACTATAGTTGCAAATTCATTTTTCTATATACTGTTCAAAAACAAATCTATATTTTTATTAAAACTATTATTATAAATTAATAGCCAAAGAACAAGAATGAAAAAGATGATTTTCAATAGGAATCTAATGCTTTGTGGCATCAATATCTTTGTGGAAATTTCAAGGTCTTTGAATTTGAAAATGGGAATTCCAAATATTTTAGTCAAGCATCACTAGTAGCGCAAAGAGATGGAAAGCTCTAGTTTTTTATTCAACTAATATGTGTTTTAGATTTTATTTTAAAATATGATTGATATATATTGAATTCATTTACATGTGATGAAAAGATGTTTACGTGTGTTGAATTTGAGATAGAAATCAAATTCATAAAAAATGAAATCTTGAGTGAATCTAAGAAGTCAATTAACCATTAATTAATATTCTATAGCAACAATTTTGTGATAGTAAATATATATGATTTTAAATAGAAATTTATAAACCACAATTTTTTTGAGCTAATTAATCTATCCATCTCAAGCACTTAACCTATTCATCTCAACCTTTAAACCCATTTTTGTAATTGAAGTGCCAAGATCTTTTTTGATTATTTTGAATTTTTTTATTGAAATATTTTAGATTTTATTTGTCTCTTGCTTATAATATAAGGCCAACAAATGTCATAAATCTTAGAAATCTCCATGCTTTGTTGTAGATTTTGTTACCAAATTTGAATAATACGTGTATCGCTTTTCTTGCATGCATGGGTTGAAAGATACACACAAGAATGGCAAAGCATATTAGATTATGAATAACAACATGTAAGTATCTACCAAGTCACTTTAGCATCTTCATGACCTTATTTTTGTTAATAACACCTAGCATAATTTCAATGCAAGCAAGTTTAATCTCTTTGATTGCCTTGTGTCTTAAAATTCTCACACCCAAAACAACAAATGTCACCTTTAGCTAGTACAAGAAGGTAATTTCATTTCAAGAAGGTTAATTTACACTTCTCCCTTGACATCACAAAGAATTATTGACATTTCTTTTGACCCTCAAGGGAAATGTGAGATTATAAGAGATTGTTTATTTGCCCCTATAATTATGAATGCAAGTTCTATGTGTTTTCTTGTAATTGCATAAGAGGTTAATATGAACTCCTCTAAGTATGTTACTTTTTGTATATATAAGACTTTTAAGTGTACTTTTTGAGCTTTCTAGTAGATTGTATTATTGTATATACCTAATGCTATTGTACATTCACAAAAATAAAGGCAATTGTTAGAATTTGAATACCTATCTTGGCTCATCTAACCAATCACTATAGGCTGCATTGTGATTAAATCATTGAGTAAATCATGTGTCACAATATCCTTGTTAGAAAAATATGAGACCCACCTACAATCAATAGCATATTCTATTTATACATATAGTACAATAAGAATCAATATTTATAGACAATCTGCATTTTATACCTCAAATAACTTAGAAATTATAAACTTCAAATTGGCGCTACAAGCTCAAAAAAATATAAAATTGAAAACCATCAAGTTTATTGTAAAGGTCCTCAGTATATTTTTTGAGATACAAATCATTTTCACATTGGAAATTTTGAAAAAATACCATCTTGAGTTTGACTTTTTATTGCCCATTGTTTTTTTTTAACAATGGGCAATAAAAAGTCAAATTTGAATATTGCCACCATTGGTAGCAATGACAACTTGTATTTCATAAGATACAATGGTTACAAGTACATCAATCTTGAAAGTATGAAATTAGTACTTCTATATAATTCCAATGTGAAACATTGTTTATAGCCAACTATACCAACATATTGCTACTATTGACACAAAATTTTAGGTCTCTACAAAAGTATCCAATATAGTTAGATATTTGCATCTATCAGATGGTTGGAGCAATCTACAAATTAGTGACTCCCATGCTAGTTGTTATAACCATTGCTAGTTATTCCTTTTGTCCCAAAGTGATCCTCCAGTTGGACAAAATATTTGGAATTGAGGTTGAAAATTATGTTATTTAGACCCGTTTCTAGTTAAGTATTTTAGAAAAGTTTTTATCCATTCATTAAGTCTCAAGTTGAATCTTCAAGTATAAAAATGATCCTTTTCAAGCAACCAAAAGATTATATTAGAACCAAAAACTGAAGGGGAATTGGAATATCATTTTGTGATGCAGGGAATACCCTACAATTGGATTAAATTTTGTTAAAAAATTAATTGAAAATATAATTAAATATAGCATGCAATGAAATTTTTAGAAATTATAATATAACATAATTGAATTTGAATCCTCAAAAAACAAACAATGAAAATAAAAAAATAAAAAAATAATATACATATTAACATGATTGCTTTATAAATGCAAAATATCCATGGAATACAAGTAAGCTTACCAAACTAAGTCCTTTTTTCCTTCTCTAAGAAAGACTTTGTTCATTGCAAGGAATTGAAATTTAACAAATCCTTTTGCTAACTTACTTAGCTTGAAGGATCCTATTGTTAAAGGTCACAAAAGATTTGGTGAAGCCTTGAGTACCATAGTAAAGGTGTGAAAACCTTTTTAAAGGTTACAAAATATTTGGTGAGGCCTTGAGTACCACTGTAAAGATGTGAGGACCTTTTTAAAGGTCACAAAATATTCCAAAAATCCCAAAATTTCCAAATTGATTTACAGAAAGGATATTCAACCTCCAAAGAAATGATTTTGTATAGGGTCTAATGAATTTGACCCCAATGTATGGTATAACATTCAAATTGAAAATCTTATGAGTTTTACTCAGTTGAAATAAAGCATGCTCCATACAACATGGGAGAAAACTTATTGACCCTTACCACCTAATGTACTTTTAGGGTTTAGGTTCAAAGATTAGGGTACAATTCTTCATAATGATGCATGATCCTTTTTTTTTTGTCACTTGAACCCCATCTATTGAAGTCCTCAACAATTGAAGTTGATCCTCAAACTCCATGCACACACCTTATGAAACTTCAACTAAGGGAGCAACTTCAACTTCAACTGCTATTTCACCGATCTTCCTTCATTGCCCATGACTAATTTCTAGATGTATTTTCTAAACATTTCCCATCACTAGGATTTAGGGTTTGAAATGAACAAGGTAAACTTCACAGGAAACAGATTCCCTATGATCTCAACTTCATTCCTTAGATGGTGAAAACAAAACTTAATCCCTAAATGCCCAAGGCATCAAATTTTGGTGTGAACAATACTTTGAAGTTAAATAAAATCTAACCAAGTTGCTATTTTTAATGGTTCATGTTTTAAAAAAAATTCTTTTTAAAGTCTAATTTTAGAATAAAATATCTGATTTTGAAAATGATTGATTATGATACAATCACAAGGAAGCTTTGTGCGGACGTGACAAGGAAATGCTATTTGACGGCATTGAAATGGAAACCCTTGTAATTATGTTGATGAAGAGCTATTTGATGAGGCAATTGTTGAGCGGTATAATCTCATGCTATGGAGAAAGGAAAACAATTTGGTTTTTTATTTTGTCTTAGGCATTTAAATGCCTAAAAACATCCAAAATAATTGGGGAGCACCAAGCCTTAAGGAAAAATTTGAAGAAAAATTAGATGATGATACCAAGTTATTCCAATTTGTGAAAATAATTTTGGATGAAAATTTCAATTTAAATGAAACTCATCCAAATATGAGCATGAAAAGATAGTTCTATCCAAAATATAAATATAATGAATACTAAAATATTTGGCTACATCATTTTCTTGTATGTTGCCACTTCAATTCTTTACCTGAAACTAAAAAAATAATGTTTCAACTGTCGTTGGAGGTAAGAATTCTAGATCTTTGAGGCCACCATGATTGAACAAAAACAACTTTAAATTCAAACAATAATAATTTTGAATTAGATCATTGTACAAAAGTATGTACCTTGCATAAGTGTGATCAATCAACACGTGCTCTTTAACCCTTAAATGTCGACGAAGATGTTTGGCAAACAATGGATGACAAAGAATCTTTCTAGTAGAACAAATTTGCAACTATTCATTCTCAAAATTTTGTTGTAAAAAAGGAAAATCTTCTATAGTAGTTTGACTTCCATTAAGTGCTTTTGCTAATTCTTAAGCAAATGATTCACATGGTAACAAAAGGAATGATTTCCGCAACCAACAATTCATCTTTTAAGGGTTAATTAACTTGTAGACAAACAAGGATTGATGGTCCAAAATGACCAATTTTCTTAGATAAATAATATTTTGAAAAAAAATAATTTATGCAAAATTTATATCACCAATGAGAACCTTTGAAGAAAATTGCAAGTGTAGGTCAAAAATAAATAAGTTTCTTTACATATGACTCATTTAAAAGTGATTAAAAAATATGAAGCCTAGTCAAATTATACCTCTTAGGTCATACTGAGGTTTATTACGGTAGCTCTACATTCAAGTCCAATAATCTTCTCAACTAGGCAAATTCAACTAGCAAAAAGTTCATGAACTTCAAGAGACTCTTCCATGCTCGAAAATACATAGATTTTCAAACCACAAACTATGTTGAAATTGTAGTAAAGTGTACTTGAATATCATACAACAACTTCCAAAGCAAATAGAGGCAAGCTTATAGCATGAAGAAGTTTGTTTGGCTTCCAAATTCACCATAGAGAATTTTTGGAAGAAAGTCCAAGAATTTGTTGTGACACTAAAGTGGGCCAAGAACAAGTAAGAAATGATACAAACTATTCAAGTGGTATGCAATCAAGTATCTTTACAACAATTGCAAAATGATTTTTATTGTAGCAAAATCATTTCTATTGTGTATAAATTGAGTTTTTCATAAAGACAATCAAATACTCTTCACTACAATTCCAATGCAAGCTGTGATTTAGAAATCTTCAATATGTTAGAGCTTTTTGAAGTTTATGAACTTTTTGTTGAATTTGCCTCGGGAACAAAATCTATAAGATTATTGGATTTGGAAGTCATTATTGACTTAAAAATACAAGTTGATTTATTAAATGTTCACTAAAATCTGTCTTCTAAAATCATGAAAACATTACATGAAATATAAGGTTCTTATAGTGTGAAGATAAATAAATGGATAGCAACTTCCTTGAAATACTTAAAAATGGGTTGACATACTGTTATTTTTTAACCTAGCTTTGAATATTTTGTCCAACCAAAAGATCATTTCACGATGGGGGAGTACTATTATTTGCATTTTCATGCTAATGTAACTAGACTTTGTAATAATTAAATAATTAAATATAATTTTAATATCTAAAAATAAAAATACTTGATGATCTCATTTCACCTATTTGTATGCTAGAAAATTGAGAGCTAAATTATTTATCAACAAATGTTCTTTTAGTCCTTTTTAAATTTTAGAGTGCAATGATGCAATGTATCATAATGGTCAATTTCTAAAGAGTTCATTTAAATTATTAAGATATATTTTCAATAATTGATAAGATGCTCTATTCATATGTTTTTTATATAGACAAAATAGTGAGTCACAATTTAATGGGTGATGTTTTGAAATTTTGAATATCCTAAGAAACAAGGTAGTGCATTACAACATAAAAACTTTTGTACCATACCACACAAATGTACTAAAGAACTATTGAAGGAATAATATACAAATTCATCATATCCCATTCAAAAATCAATGCCATCAACATTAAGCCAAGTCATGGTGTACACGCAATCATTTTGAACATAGTATAAGATTCTCTATTAATATTGATTTAAATGCCACTCAATGTATTTTTTGATATTTTTAGTCTTTTAATGTCTAAACTCACTTTTTAGTCTTTGAGATGGTTCAAAATTTTCTAAATCTTCATTTTAAATTTTGTTTACAAATTGAGAATAATAAGATAACTATATGTTTCTTTTTATCATAGTTTTGTATAGCTTTTTAGTAAAAGGAAAATATTTATAAGTCTTATAAATTTGATAATAAATAAAATATGTAATAGCAAAATGATAACGAAATATGTCAATAACAACAAGACCTCCATTTTAGTTTATCAAGCATGTATTTGTATATTTGAAACAATGACTTGAATACCTTATAAATAGGTTCAAGTAAGACATAATAAGAAAAACTCCTAAATCTAAAAAATTCTCTCCATGAATTACATCACATGTTTACTTTGTCTTCTTTATTTTGTACAAAATGTTAAAAAATAAAATTTAAATAAAAGATTTGCATACTCTATGTCTATTTTTCGTTTTTGCTTTGCAGAAAAACGGAGAGTTGTAAGGAATGTTTCTCGCTTGGCTAGAATTTGGGGACAAGTATCATCATCCATTGTATTTATTTTCACATTCGGCTTTTTCACAAGTTGTAGAATTTTTTGTTTTGAAGCCTCATCTCCTAATACTGTAGTTTTTATAATTGATTTTTGATAGGATGTGTATCGAAATAATTCTTTCATAGCATAGTGGTCTACCATTTTTTTATGATTGTAAGAACACAACGAACATATACTTTAATTAAGAACCTAATATACTTGAATAGAGGTGATGAAAAGAATTTTACAAAATGATTATAGAAGGAGCCAAGAGAAGGAAGAAATGTTTATAATATTTTTGCTTCTACCTCTCTTTTTATTTATAATAAAAACTAAAATAAAAAATTTTCATTTCATAATCAAAGTAAAATTTCTCATTCATAGTCAAAGTAAAAAGGACATCATTACAGTAAAAATTTAAATAAAAATTCTCATTTATTAAAAAAATAAAATAATAGAGGAGATGGTTCATATTCCAAAAATCTAAAATTAAAATTGAAATTTTTTGGAATTTTAAGTCCTAGGTTTTTGGTATGAAAAATTGACATGAATTTTTGTTTTTGTCATTTAAATTATAGAAAACTTCTAAATGCTCTTTTGAACTTGTGTTTATTTATGTATATTTTTATAGAGTTTTAATCACAAAGTTTGTAATGAGCAATGTGTTTTGATGTAAAATGCCGTAAACTTGCAAATATAATTTCAATGGTGGAATTGTACATCAATGTGTATAGGGCTATTGTCACAATCTTGAATCTTATGTGTCTATTAAAGCTTAAGTCATTGATTATAGTGTATATTTTTTCATGACTTTCAATATATTCATGTTTTACATCTTTGAATTTTCTACCTATGGCTTAGAAACAACAACAAAACATTCCAATCAAATGATTGAATGAATTGATGAGGTGTTCATCATAAAACAAGGGTAACAAAGATTAGTATAGGAGACGAAATTAGGGCCCAAAGGATTGCATTATTATGTTCCTACAATCTCATTAGTGACATTTGTGACATTAGCAATATTAAGATATATTAATACCCAAAACATGTTTGCATCTTTTAGGTACATAGCGATAAATTGTCAATTTCCAAAAAAACAAATATGATTTTCAAAAGGGGTACACATGCCATTATCCCATTAGTTGTTAAAACTTTACAAAATTTTCAAAAGGAGTACACATGTAATTTTCCTACCGGTTGTAGAACTTTAGAGAATTTTTTTGAACAAACCTCTTGTATGAAAGATATTCATATTTTTTGAATCATTTTTGAATTACTTATGAATTTTCAAAAGAACTTGTTGTAGGCACCTATTTGTGACCCTAGGTCTTCCAAAATCCAACCACTTGCAACTTCTAAAGTGATTTGAGAAAATGAAGGCCAACAATTGGCTCTTGCAATAAATAATGCTTTTCTCTCTATTCTCTCAATGTCTTGACAGGTTCATTTAAAGACCACCCACTATCCATTTCAGACTTAAATATAGGGGCGATTTAAAGAGGCTGCTCGCTTTTAGAGCAGACTACCTTATATAACTCAAATTTGATCCATAATAAGGAAAACAACTCAATTAAAAGGATCCATAATAAGGAAAACAACTCAATTTCGGTATATTTTATTAGATGATACATTTTTTGTTTGTTTGTTGGTAGTTTAGAGAGTTTTGGGGACAATACAATTTTAAAATTGATAAGAAATTCATACTTTGTTGAAAAAAATAATATTTCAATTGTTATTGCCATTTCTCACACACTTGACTTTATGTGAGATTTTTTTTTTAGAAATTCAGACATGGCATGAGGACAAACTCCTAATTCTGCCCATTATGGTCTTTTGTACCTTAAGGTAATAGGCTTTGAAATCGCACAAGCTCTAAAACCGCCCACATCCTCAAAATGTACACTATGCATACATGTTGCTTTCTCATAGCCTTGAACAATGTACAAATTGTGTACATTTTAGGAGGTGGGCAATTTTAGAGCCCTACGTCATTTCCACTTCAAAACTTTATAACTAATTCCACAAAGCTCCAAAAAATATGAAACGACTTGGGTTAGATGCCAATTCCACTTGCCTCTCAACGAAAATTTACCGAAAATTATTTCAAAAGCTTCTCATCCCCAAAATTCAGTTTCAGCTCTTAGGTGGTCGATTTCTGGACCTGCTACCTTAGTGGCGGCCTGCGCCTGTGTCGTACTGATTGTCTCCAAACACCAAGAGCTGGAAACCAAACTTGTGTGCAACGTCAATCCTACACTCCACGCCAGCAGATAATAATTTCAGTTGTCTCCTCAAACATTTATATCATACACCAATTTTCACAAAGATCAAAGGATTCAGCACTTGGAGTAACCTTAGGCTTAAGGTAGAAGTAGCTATTTTAGAGAGCCCCTGATATGTTTTTTTAGGCTAATCTATTGTGGACAATAGCTGGATGCACTATTCATTGAGAACGATTCTTTGAGACTATAGTGGGTTTCAATATCCATGTTTATATTGAATAAAATATTCATTTTGGGGATTATTTTCTTTGTACATACTTCCTCATCCTTGTGTTTGCACGTATTGAGCTTAGTTTCTAAGCAAATTTCCCACAACATATAAGTTGAAATATTTAAGTTATTAGGAATAGGTACTTCTACTTTAGTTACCTTGAACAAGCAATGGACCTTTTGATGGGCCTAAACCCTACCATATCCCCCCTCCACAAATCCCACATTAGTATAGCTTCATCTCCGCATTTTGTTGATCAAAATAAAATCACTATTGAAAGTCCCTAGCTAGATAAAACAACATTGAGAATGTGAAACATGTGATGTGGTAATGTAAGTAAAAGGTTTTGAAGTTTTTCCAATCTCCGCCTTCATGCAATTCATATCTCTCTTTGATGAGCCAATGACTCTCTACAAATTAAATTGAATTCTCTCCCAAGGATCTCAAAAGGGATTATCCCAATCTTCAAGGAGGAATGGTTTAGATTGGTTATTAGTGTTATAGTAATGTCCAATGAAGCATTTACATTGGGTGACGTTGCTCTCAATTGTGAGCATAGGTTGTAGCTTACATGCAATGAACCACTATCCAAACGAGTGGTTGAAGCCCATGTCATTTGCATTGTTTTGGGGATGGGTTGTGTTTAATAAACTTGAATAAATACTACCAATTCTTGAAAGAGGTCACCCCTTTTAATTGAGTTGTTTTCCTTATTATGGATCAAATTTGAGTTATATAAGGTAGTCTGCTCTAAAAGCGAGCAGCCTCTTTAAATCGCCCCTATATTTAAGTCTGAAATGGATAGTGGGTGGTCTTTAAATGAACCTGTCAAGACATTGAGAGAATAGAGAGAAAAGCATTATTTATTGCAAGAGCCAATTGTTGGCCTTCATTTTCTCAAATCACTTTAGAAGTTGCAAGTGGTTGGATTTTGGAAGACCTAGGGTCACAAATAGGTGCCTACAACAAGTTCTTTTGAAAATTCATAAGTAATTCAAAAATGATTCAAAAAATATGAATATCTTTCATACAAGAGGTTTGTTCAAAAAAATTCTCTAAAGTTCTACAACCGGTAGGAAAATTACATGTGTACTCCTTTTGAAAATTTTGTAAAGTTTTAACAACTAATGGGATAATGGCATGTGTACCCCTTTTGAAAATCATATTTGTTTTTTTGGAAATTGACAATTTATCGCTATGTACCTAAAAGATGCAAACATGTTTTGGGTATTAATATATCTTAATATTGCTAATGTCACAAATGTCACTAATGAGATTGTAGGAACATAATAATGCAATCCTTTGGGCCCTAATTTCGTCTCCTATACTAATCTTTGTTACCCTTGTTTTATGATGAACACCTCATCAATTCATTCAATCATTTGATTGGAATGTTTTGTTGTTGTTTCTAAGCCATAGGTAGAAAATTCAAAGATGTAAAACATGAATATATTGAAAGTCATGAAAAAATATACACTATAATCAATGACTTAAGCTTTAATAGACACATAAGATTCAAGATTGTGACAATAGCCCTATACACATTGATGTACAATTCCACCATTGAAATTATATTTGCAAGTTTACGGCATTTTACATCAAAACACATTGCTCATTACAAACTTTGTGATTAAAACTCTATAAAAATATACATAAATAAACACAAGTTCAAAAGAGCATTTAGAAGTTTTCTATAATTTAAATGACAAAAACAAAAATTCATGTCAATTTTTCATACCAAAAACCTAGGACTTAAAATTCCAAAAAATTTCAATTTTAATTTTAGATTTTTGGAATATGAACCATCTCCTCTATTATTTTATTTTTTTAATAAATGAGAATTTTTATTTAAATTTTTACTGTAATGATGTCTTTTTTACTTTGACTATGAATGAGAAATTTTACTTTGATTATGAAATGAAAATTTTTACTTTAGTTTTTATTATAAATAAAAAGAGAGGTAGAAGCAAAAATATTATAAACATTTCTTCCTTCTCTTGGCTCCTTCTATAATCATTTTGTAAAATTCTTTTCATCACCTCTATTCAAGTATATTAGGTTCTTAATTAAAGTATATGTTCGTTGTGTTCTTACAATCATAAAAAAATGGTAGACCACTATGCTATGAAAGAATTATTTCGATACACATCCTACCAAAAATCAATTATAAAAACTACAATATTAGGAGATGAGGCTCCAAAACAAAAAATTCTACAACTTGTGAAAAAGCCGAATGTGAAAATAAATACAATGGATGATGATACTTGTCCCCAAATTCTAGCCAAGCGAGAAACATTCCTTGCGACTCTCCGTTTTTCTGCAAAGCAAAAACGAAAAATAGACATAGAGTATGCAAATCTTTTATTTAAATTTTATTTTTTAACATTTTGTACAAGATAAAGAAGACAAAGTAAACATGTGATGTAATTCATGGAGAGAATTTTTTAGATTTAGAAGGAGTTTTTCTTATTATGTCTTACTTGAACCTATTTATAAGGTATTCAAGTCATTGTTTCAAATATACAAATACATGCTTGATAAACTAAAATGGAGGTCTTGTTGTTATTGACATATTTCGTTATCATTTTGCTATTACATATTTTATTTATTATCAAATTTATAAGACTTATAAATATTTTTCTTTTACTAAAAAGCTATCCAAAACTATGATAAAAAAAACATATAGTTATCTTATTATTTTCAACTTGCCAACAAAATTTAAAATGAAGATTTAGAAAATTTTGAAATAGTATAGAATAAAGATTAAATTGCTATTAAACCATCTCAAAGACTAAAAAGTGAGTTTAGACATTAAAAGACTAAAAATATCAAAAAATACATTGAGTGGCATTTAAATCAATATTAATAGAGAATCTTATACTATGTTCAAAATGATTGCGTGTACACCATGACTTGGCTTAATGTTGATGGCATTGATTTTTGAATGGGATATGATGAATTTGTATATTATTCCTTCAATAGTTCTTTAGTACATTTGTGTGGTATGGTACAAAAGTTTTTATGTTGTAATGCACTACCTTGTTTCTTAGGATATTCAAAATTTCAAAACATCACCCATTAAATTGTGACTCACTATTTTGTCTATATAAAAAACATATGAATAGAGCATCTTATCAATTATTGAAAATATATCTTAATAATTTAAATGAACTCTTTAGAAATTGACCATTATGATACATTGCATCATTGCACTCTAAAATTTAAAAAGGACTAAAAGAACATTTGTTGATAAATAATTTAGCTCTCAATTTTCTAGCATACAAATAGGTGAAATGAGATCATCAAGTATTTTTATTTTTAGATATTAAAATTATATTTAATTATTTAATTATTACAAAGTCTAGTTACATTAGCATGAAAATGCAAATAATAGTACTCCCCCATCGTGAAATGATCTTTTGGTTGGACAAAATATTCAAAGCTAGGTTAAAAAATAACAGTATGTCAACCCATTTTTAAGTATTTCAAGGAAGTTGCTATCCATTTATTTATCTTCACACTATAAGAACCTTATATTTCATGTAATGTTTTCATGATTTTAGAAGACAGATTTTAGTGAACATTTAATAAATCAACTTGTATTTTTAAGTCAATAATGACTTCCAAATCCAATAATCTTATAGATTTTGTTCCCGAGGCAAATTCAACAAAAAGTTCATAAACTTCAAAAAGCTCTAACATATTGAAGATTTCTAAATCACAGCTTGCATTGGAATTGTAGTGAAGAGTATTTGATTGTCTTTATGAAAAACTCAATTTATACACAATAGAAATGATTTTGCTACAATAAAAATCATTTTGCAATTGTTGTAAAGATACTTGATTGCATACCACTTGAATAGTTTGTATCATTTCTTACTTGTTCTTGGCCCACTTTAGTGTCACAACAAATTCTTGGACTTTCTTCCAAAAATTCTCTATGGTGAATTTGGAAGCCAAACAAACTTCTTCATGCTATAAGCTTGCCTCTATTTGCTTTGGAAGTTGTTGTATGATATTCAAGTACACTTTACTACAATTTCAACATAGTTTGTGGTTTGAAAATCTATGTATTTTCGAGCATGGAAGAGTCTCTTGAAGTTCATGAACTTTTTGCTAGTTGAATTTGCCTAGTTGAGAAGATTATTGGACTTGAATGTAGAGCTACCGTAATAAACCTCAGTATGACCTAAGAGGTATAATTTGACTAGGCTTCATATTTTTTAATCACTTTTAAATGAGTCATATGTAAAGAAACTTATTTATTTTTGACCTACACTTGCAATTTTCTTCAAAGGTTCTCATTGGTGATATAAATTTTGCATAAATTATTTTTTTTCAAAATATTATTTATCTAAGAAAATTGGTCATTTTGGACCATCAATCCTTGTTTGTCTACAAGTTAATTAACCCTTAAAAGATGAATTGTTGGTTGCGGAAATCATTCCTTTTGTTACCATGTGAATCATTTGCTTAAGAATTAGCAAAAGCACTTAATGGAAGTCAAACTACTATAGAAGATTTTCCTTTTTTACAACAAAATTTTGAGAATGAATAGTTGCAAATTTGTTCTACTAGAAAGATTCTTTGTCATCCATTGTTTGCCAAACATCTTCGTCGACATTTAAGGGTTAAAGAGCACGTGTTGATTGATCACACTTATGCAAGGTACATACTTTTGTACAATGATCTAATTCAAAATTATTATTGTTTGAATTTAAAGTTGTTTTTGTTCAATCATGGTGGCCTCAAAGATCTAGAATTCTTACCTCCAACGACAGTTGAAACATTATTTTTTTAGTTTCAGGTAAAGAATTGAAGTGGCAACATACAAGAAAATGATGTAGCCAAATATTTTAGTATTCATTATATTTATATTTTGGATAGAACTATCTTTTCATGCTCATATTTGGATGAGTTTCATTTAAATTGAAATTTTCATCCAAAATTATTTTCACAAATTGGAATAACTTGGTATCATCATCTAATTTTTCTTCAAATTTTTCCTTAAGGCTTGGTGCTCCCCAATTATTTTGGATGTTTTTAGGCATTTAAATGCCTAAGACAAAATAAAAAACCAAATTGTTTTCCTTTCTCCATAGCATGAGATTATACCGCTCAACAATTGCCTCATCAAATAGCTCTTCATCAACATAATTACAAGGGTTTCCATTTCAATGCCGTCAAATAGCATTTCCTTGTCACGTCCGCACAAAGCTTCCTTGTGATTGTATCATAATCAATCATTTTCAAAATCAGATATTTTATTCTAAAATTAGACTTTAAAAAGAATTTTTTTTAAAACATGAACCATTAAAAATAGCAACTTGGTTAGATTTTATTTAACTTCAAAGTATTGTTCACACCAAAATTTGATGCCTTGGGCATTTAGGGATTAAGTTTTGTTTTCACCATCTAAGGAATGAAGTTGAGATCATAGGGAATCTGTTTCCTGTGAAGTTTACCTTGTTCATTTCAAACCCTAAATCCTAGTGATGGGAAATGTTTAGAAAATACATCTAGAAATTAGTCATGGGCAATGAAGGAAGATCGGTGAAATAGCAGTTGAAGTTGAAGTTGCTCCCTTAGTTGAAGTTTCATAAGGTGTGTGCATGGAGTTTGAGGATCAACTTCAATTGTTGAGGACTTCAATAGATGGGGTTCAAGTGACAAAAAAAAAAGGATCATGCATCATTATGAAGAATTGTACCCTAATCTTTGAACCTAAACCCTAAAAGTACATTAGGTGGTAAGGGTCAATAAGTTTTCTCCCATGTTGTATGGAGCATGCTTTATTTCAACTCAATATCACTACAAGAGAAAGAGGTGTTTTAAGTAGTGTCCTAGACATCATGTCTTTTAAGTAACGTCTTTTAAGTAAGTTTTTAAGTAAACTTTTACTAAAAAGACTGTCTTTTTAGTAAAATTTTACTTAAAAACTTACTTAAAAGACGTTACTTAAAAGACTATACTACTAGGACTATACTTAAAACACCCCTTTCTCTTGTAGTGATAAAGCTCACAAGATTTTCACTTTGAATGTTATACCATACACTGGGGTCAAATTCACTAAACCCTATACAAAATCATTTTTTTGAAGGTTGAATATCCTTTCTGTAAATCAATTTAGAATTTTTGGGATTTCACTTTACAAGATTTGGAATATTTTGTGACCTTTAAAAAGGTCCTCACATCTTTACAGTGGTACTCAAGGCCTCACCAAATATTTTGTAACCTTTAAAAAGGTTTTAACACCTTTACTATGGTACTCAAGGCTTCACCAAATCTTTTGTGACCTTTAACAATAGGATCCTTCAAGCTAAGTAAGTTAGCAAAAGGATTTGTTAAATTTCAATTCCTTGCAATGAACAAAGTCTTTCTTAGAGAAGGAAAAAAGGACTTAGTTTGGTAAGCTTACTTGTATTCCATGGATATTTTGCATTTATAAAGCAATCATGTTAATATGTATATTATTTTTTATTTTTTTATTTTCATTGTTTGTTTTTTGAGGATTCAAATTCAATTATGTTATATTATAATTTCTAAAAATTTCATTGCATGCTATATTTAATTATATTTTCAATTAATTTTTAACAAAATTTATTCCAATTGTATGTTATTCCCTCCATCACAAAATGATATTCCAATTCCCCTTCAGTTTTTTGTTCTAATATAATCTTTTGGTTGCTTGAAAAGGATCATTTTTATACTTGAAGATTCAACTTGAGACTCAGTGAATGGATAAAAACTTCCCTAAAATACTTAACTAGAAATAGGTCTAAATAACATAATTTTCAACCTCAATTCCAAATATTTTGTCCAACTGGAGGATCACTTTGGGACAAAAGGAATAACTAGCAATGGTTATAACAACTAGCATGGGAGTCACTAATTTGTAGATTGCTCCAAGTGAACCATGATAGATGCAAATATCTAACTATATTGGATACTTTTGTAGAGACCTAAAATTTTGTGTCAATAGTAGCAATATGTTTGTCATTGCTACCAATGGTGGCAATATTTAAATTTGACTTTTTATTGCCCATTGTCAAAAAAAACAATGGGCAATAAAAAGTCAAACTCAAGATCGTATTTTCCAGAATTTCCAATGTGAAAATGATTTGTATCTCAAAAAATATACTGAGGACCTTTACAATAAACTTGATGGTTTTCAATTTTATAATTTTTTGAGCTTGTAGCGCTAATTTGAAGTTTATAATTTCTAAGTTATTTGAGGTGTAAAATGCAGATTGTCTATAAATATTGATTCTTATTGTACTATATGTATAAATAGAATATGCTATTGATTGTAGGAGGGTCTCATATTTTTCTAACAAGGATATTGTGACACATGATTTACTCAATGATTTAATCACAATGCAGCCTATAGTGATTGGTTAGATGAGCCAAGATAGGTATTCAAATTCTAACAATTGCCTTTATTTTTGTGTATGTACAATAGCATTAGGTATATACAATAATACAATCTACTAGAAAGCTCAAAAAGTACACTTAAAAGTCTTATATATACAAAAAGTAACATACTTAGAGGAGTTCATATTAACCTCTTATGCAATTACAAGAAAACACATAGAACTTGCATTCATAATTATAGGGGCAAATAAACAATCTCTTATAATCTCACATTTCCCTTAAGGGTCAAAAGAAATGTCAATAATTCTTTATGATGTCAAGGGAGAAGTGTAAATTAACTACTAGCAAAATGAAATTACCTTCTTGTACTAGCTAAAGGTGACATTTGTTGTTTTGGGTGTGAGAATCTTAAGACACAAGGCAATCAAAGAGATTAAACTTGCTTGCATTGAAATTATGCTAGGTGTTGGTAAAAAAAAATAAGGTCATGAAGATGCTAAAGTGACTTGGTAGATACTTACATGTTGTTATTCATAATCTAATATGCTTTGCCATTCTTGTGTGTATCTTTCAACCCATGCATGCAAGAAAAGCGATACACGTATTATTCAAATTTGGTAACAAAATCTACAACAAAGCATGGAGATTTCTAAGATTTATGACATTTGTTGGCCTTATATTATAAGCAAGAGACAAATAAAATCTAAAATATTTCAATAAAAAAATTCAAAAAATTCAAAAAAGATCTTGGTACTTCAATTACAAAAATGGGTTTAAAGGTTGAGATGGATAGATTAATTAGCTCAAAAAACTTGTGGTTTATAAATTTCTATTTAAAATCATGTATATTTACTATCACAAAATTGTTGCTATAGAATATTAATTAATGGTTAATTGACTTCTTAGATTCACTCAAGATTTCATTTTTTATGAATTTGATTTCTATCTCAAATTCAACACACGTAAACATCTTTTCTTCACATGTAAATGAATTATATATATATAATGTATATAATATATAAATAGATAAATAGATATCAATAATATTTTAAAATAAAATCTAAAACACATATTAGTTGAATAAAAAACTAGAGCTTTCCATCTCTTTGCGCTACTAGTGATGCTTGACTAAAATATTTGGAATTCCCATTTTCAAATTCAAAGACCTTGGTGATGAGAATTTCTACAAAGATATTGATGCCACAAAGCACTAGATTCCTATTGGAAGTCATTTTTTTCATTCCTATTCTTTAGCTATTAATTTATAATAATAGTTTTAATAAAAATATAGATTTGTTTTTGAACATTGACTAGTATATAGTAAAATGAATTTGCAAATATAGTGTTGATCTTTAATTTTAGAATGATAGAAAATATGCACCATGATATATGACACTGTAATATAAATGTGGAGAGATTTCCAAAAATTTAAGCATCAATTGCACTTGATATGAATTGTTCTACTTTTCATTTTAAAATTCATAGTAATTTCTGAAATTCCCTCCAAATGATGTAATTTTTTCCAACTAATATAGGACATGTGATTACATCTTTGAAAAATTAATATAATAAACTACATTCATAGGCACATGCAAAATGAAGTTTAGAAAAATAAATTATAGGCCTAGCCTTGGAGGACTAAAAATCTCTAGACTATAGTTTATACAAGAAGTCTTGGTTACTATGAATTCATTGTGCTAAACTTTGGAGGTTTATGTTGACCAATAGTTAACATTCAATTCTACATTTGTCAATATAAAAACCCAAAAGATGTGGCTCCCATGGATGCAAAGTGGACCCTTCCAACTCTCATATTCTTTTGAATCCAAATTTCCAGTGACAACCTTCATGTCATTTCAAAATTGGCTCAATCAATTTGAACCTATAAGTGTCACTAGAATAAATTAAAAATATTAATTTTAAGTAAACATAGTGAATGATTGGTTTTATTAAAAGCACTAGTGCTAAATTATTTGCATGTGCTTTGTACACTAAACAACAATATCATTGTGCATTCATGCTTCTTGTGCACTAACGCAAAATGACTAACAAAATGTAGGCCATTAGTACTAGCATAGGATTTTTGAATCTTGGCAATTGCTCAAGGTGTTATTTTTTAGGAACAAGGATCAATTTCCTTCTTGTATACTTTTGTAACATACAAATTGACTATGTAATCAATTGACTATAATTTAGATCCTAATTTAAAAAAATCTAAAAGAGTAGTTAGAGCTTGTTTATAATTTAAGTGGAATTAATAAAAACTCATGTCAATTTTTCATGCCAAAAAACTAGATCTTAAGACTCCAATATGCACTCAATTTAATTTTTAGATTTTAAGAGGATGAACCATCTTCCCTATTATTTGCAATTTATTTTATTTTTCTTAATAAATAATTTTTAAAAAATTGGATAGAAATGATAATTTTATTTTGACAATGAATGAAAATTCTTACTATAATAAACTTTTACTTTCATTATAAATGAGAACTTTTACTTTGATTATGAATGAGAACTTTTACTTTATTTTTTATTATAAATAAGAAAAGAGGTGGAAAACAAAATTATTATCAACATTTCTTCCTTCTATTATATATTGTCACTTTTGTTCAATTCTTTTCATCACTTGCATTCAAATATCTTCAGTTGTCAATTGTTAGTTGTGTTCTTACAATCATTAGAAAAATGGCAAACAATTATGGCATGAAAGGATTTTCCCAATACATATCAAGCTACCAAAAATCAATTACAACAACTATAGTATTAGAAGATGAGGCTTCACAACAAAAACATCTACAACCTACAAAAGAATATATTGTACCAACAAGAATAAATGATGATGGCCCTCATCCCCAAACTCAATCAAAGCACAAGATGCTTGCGACACCTTCAAAGTTTGAAGATATCCCTGCAACTTTATGTTCTTCTGCAAAGCACAAACAAACCAAAGCCATAGAGGAGTATGCAAATCTTTTATTTAAATTTGATTTTTTAACATTTTAGGCATAGTATAAAGACAAGGTAAACATGATGTAATTCATAGAGAGACTTTCCTATATTTAGGAGGTTTTCATATCATGTCTTATTTGAACCTATTTATAAGGTCAAATTGATCAAATTGTTGAATGATTATTTGTGGCCTAATTGTAGTCTATGTGCATTCAATCTATTGTAATAGTGTGTGTATGTGTGTCAAATTGTGAGGCTAATTGTTTGGAGCTATTAAATTATTATGTGTGATTTAATTGACTGATGAACAAGTGAATGGTGTAATTAAGTCGCAATCAATATGTTGGAAGTGTCTTGTAATTTTTGATTTGCGATTTATGCGTGTGTGGAAGTGTGGAGTCAATTGCCTTGAGTTGAGTTGTTTAATTGTAATGTGTGAACTAATTAGTTGAAGAAGTTTGATAAATTGATGATTTGTTTGGAGGTCTAAGTGGACAAAGTAATTGAATTTCAGTCATTTATTGTAGAGCCTTATGATTGATTATTGTGTTGTATGTATGTGAGTGATTCAACGAGAACAAGTAGTTGCATTGTAATTGGAATTATGTTATACAATCTACTTGTCTAATGAAGTTCAATTGGTGTAAGTCATTGGGTGAGTTAGCAAATAGCTTTAAGCTTTAAGTTACAACCACTTGAAATGATTAATCATTGTGAATGGCAAATCGAGTGTTAATCACATTATCTCTTTGTAGCTATGAATTGTATGTCAAATGGATGTTTAAATAGTGGATTCTTAGTGAATATCTTGTAAGATTATTAAATTGTT
Source organism: Climacium dendroides (assembly GCA_950106755.1). Classification (NCBI taxonomy): domain Eukaryota; kingdom Viridiplantae; phylum Streptophyta; class Bryopsida; order Hypnales; family Climaciaceae; genus Climacium; species Climacium dendroides. Next base: position 22,308,247 of record OX467083.1, read on the forward strand.
TAAGTATCAAATTGCAACCATTGGTATAGTATCAAATTGATTCTCATAGTGTATTAATTTGTATACATTGCATACCACAATTTGTGTGTGTGCATTCTCATTGTCTCTATAGGTGTTGTGTGTGAGATTATTGTTGTAATAGTGAATTTCTTGTATCCAATTTGTTTGTATGTCAGGTTAATTGATGGTGAAGAGTTACCATGAACATTTGATTTGACTGATCTATTGAGATGAGTAGATTGCATGGTAGTGTATGTTGTGGTCTAATGTCAAGTTGATTATATGTACACTTCAATCAAATTTCTATCGCAACAAGTAGTTGTGTCTAGTGACCATAGTCTTGAAGCTAAATGTCTAGTTTTTAGCATTGGAATTTAGGTTCTTGGCAATTTTATTTGAATTATTTCAATTAGGTGGACCATTTATATTCTTGCTAAGCTCAATTTGTCATAACATAAATAGATAGTTGTGAGTCCTTGGTCTACTCATTTTGGTGAGGATTAAGATTACTAGAACAATGAGCTTGAATCATAAGTCTCACAATCTTAGGGGATGCTTTTGGCAAATTGATTCAATCTTGATGCACCAAGGCACTAATACAAATTGACCAATGCTCGTCAATATGGAGCAAAAAGGCTAATGAGAAGATTAAATTAAGAAACCAAGAATGGATGCAATTCTTTCCTGTCATGCACATTGAGCAAATGGTTAGTAAATAAAGATTTGCTATTGGCATCCTAATTAAGCAAATAGGCTAGTAATTATGGTATTGCTTAAATGGGAAGAATGTAAAAAGAATTTAATTTATTAAACCATAATCCCTAAAAAATTATTGTATTTTAAATATATAACTTGAAAATTGGTTATGTCAATAGTGCATGCATATTGCATAATGTATTGATACAAACTAAGGATTTTAACATAAGGTGAGTAAAATATTTTGAATCCCTTTCTAGTTGCTAATAATATCCAATAAAACTAATCTATATTTTATAAAACTAATCTATATCTTACCAAAAAAAACAATTAAAGTAAAAATATACTCCAAATTAACCATGCATTCCAAACCAACAATATGCACTATTGTTGTATATTTGATATCCAAGCACATAGTATTTATATATAAAGTGGTAGATTTTTGATTTGGTTGGTTTGGACTTCACTTACTTTAAAACATCCTCTATAGTCTTTTAAATTTTGATCCTTCAAATTGATGAAAAGTGGCTTCCAAATTGATTAGCATATGAAGTGCATATGAAAATGCATGTGGTGAAGTTCAAGCCTCACCACCCATTCCAAATAAGGTAAACTAGCCAACTGCCTCTCAAACTGTCTAATGTAGTCAACTAGATACCCTTCCCATGAGAGTCTTACATCAACCCATGGTAGATTTTTTTAACAAATGGGAGTTAGACTGCATTAGGGTGATTTGTTGCCATATCAATGCTTTGAGAGATGGTCATGAAGTTATTAGTGACTGTTGTAGGATACTTACACTTTTTTAGTGTAAACATGTCATAAAAGTTATTTTTTATTCCTTCTCTTGTAAGTCCAGATTGAATCCATTATGGACTGTATTAGGCATGTTCATGTTGATTATGTACACATGGTTGCCCTGAATTAGTATTATTTTTGATGGTTATCACCCAATCTATGGATTGTTATGGAGCTTTGCTTTATTAACCCCTAAAGTCCCATTGTCCCTATGGGGGACAAAATGGATTTTGGGCAGGCTTCTATGATCTCAATTTTTGCTGAAACTTTAAAAACTTTCCCATAAGATAGAAAAATTTAAGAGCTTTTTAGGAATATAATAATTATTTCAATCGGTGCCTAGGAGCAAAAGTTATGCCACAATAACCTCAAAATGGGGGAGACCGGGTAGCAAAAAAAATCCACAAAAAATTGAAATAAATTTTTAAATATTTTTGTTCTTGTAGAATATATTTTTTTGTAAATGGGAAGCTTTGATTCATTCCATTTGAATTAGAGATGTGAAAGTTATGGAGCTTCATGTTTTGCGGGCAATCATAGCAACTTCTTGAAAGAATTTTTTTTCTTTCACTTTGAATGCTAATATCTTTCAATCTATAAGGTCAAAAATCACAAAAAAATTATCACATGATCTAAGACAAGTGTAGAACAAGGTCCTATAGTTAGATTCTAAAAAATATTTTTTCACATTTATTTTGTAGGTGATTGTAGTAGAAAGGGTAGTTTTGAGTGGTTTTGGTAGAAAAATGGCCAAGGGACTTTAGGGGTTAAATGAAATGAAATTGATGCAATAATTAAAAAAATAAATTGGGACCACCTTTAGTGTTTTTTAAGTCTTCTACAATAGTGAAATTTAACCCTTTTGTCACTAACTTCTAGTTTCATACCGCATCAGACAGTTTGCTTGTCATAGGTTGGTTTACCTTAAGGGAGGTGGACAAAGGCATGAAGACCAATCAATCTATAGTAAAAGAGAGTCAACATGCAATAATGGATTCATGCACAAGATGAAATTCAGTTGGGTGTATAGGGTTGTGAGTTCCTATGAGTTCCTAGATTATGGAAACTCGATTGTAGTAGCAATTTGATGTGACAGAGTGACTACCACATTAGATAATTATATATATAATATAATATAAATATAAATATTAAATATCGAATAATTTAATTAAAATTTTTAAAATTATTTTTTAATTTTGGCTAGCAGTGGTTGGTTTCTAGTACAAGGAATAGGCTTGAAACAATCCTCCAATGCAATTGAAAAACATCTAATGGAAATATTTTGCTTTGTCTTTTTTTTTTCAAGGGCTTGCCAAAGAAAGTCCACTCATAGCACAATAGTCATTGAAACTGCATGAGTAGTGTGCTTCACACTAAGGGAATGGGGATCTCATTTTTGGTAAAACCTATTGGATTTTCAAATTTCTAATCCAAATGTTGTTTGAAGGACCATAGGAGATGCTCGTATCTAGGTGTGCATACTTGATATGCACTCTAGGATGTATGTCAATTTACAAGAAAACAACAAAACAAAATGGTTGATTGGATGAGAGAAAGTAAGAGGGAGAGAGTGAGGTTCAAACTATGATTTTTTGATTTCCTTTTCTTTTTGAACTTTCTAAAAGCAAGGGTTGCAAGAAAATGGTAGGTCTAGGGTGAGATGTGGTGGATGCTATTGACAATCGATATGAGGTAGAAACATCCATTCCCATTCATTTAAACTAATGCATATAGATGGAGTCAAAATCACAATCAGGTGTTATTTTTTCTCTATAGACAAAATGCAAACTCGTATTATTTAAAAAAATTAAATTAAATTTTTTATATTTTCATATTTTCTATGAATTTTCAAAATCAAGATGGGAAGAAATTTCAAAGTGTTCAATAGGTGCATGTTTGAAGCACATTGGGAAAGATGCATGACACTAAACTTGTCCCATGACGTGAGCCCTATTGGGTGAATTTTGTGTTTTGCAGGGTAGTTGTAAAAACAAAAATCCTCCTATTTTGTGCCGCATTAATTATGTGTTCTTCACCTCTTCAAGCTAATTTGGGGTCTTTGAGTGCAAATATGAATTCAAAATTTGCAAATTCTATCATGTGTAAAAAATAAAAAAAATCCCTATATTTTCCCAAGGAAAAAAATGTACTTTGTAAGATGTGGGTTTAGCGTTCTTCAAGAAAACCCCCAAAGGATTGAGTCTATAGTAGTGCAACAAGGTCTAACCAAGGGTGAATGTAAAAAAAAAGACCCCCTATTTTGTGCTGTTTTAATTATATTGCTATCACTTCTCCTCGCTAATTTGGGGCCTTTGATTGCAAATATGAATTCAAAATTTGCAAAAAGAAAAAAGTTGCTTTGTAAATAAATAAAAGGTTTTTCTGCATTTTCCCATGGATAAAACATGGACAAAACCACCTCCGCAAGAGGCTCGTTGAAGCGCCACTTGTAAGGTAGAAAGCAAACTGGGGTCGCATTGGTGACACTTGTCTATTTGACTGACCGTTGGCGGGGTATAAGAACCTTCAGAACCTGCGGATATGCCCCAGCGACATTGTGAAGGCGAGAGAGAAAGAGAAGAATCAAAGGGACGGAGGAGGATTGAAGAGAAGAAATTTGGAGGGTGGGTGGTGAGATGCAGTAAAAACAGCAAGCTGCAGCTCCGCCATGCTGAGAATGCAACCCCAGTCTCGCACCTTTGTCGACTTGTTTCGGATTCTCTGCATGAATTGCATGCAAGTGTTCCGATATTTCTTCCCAATTGGCACTTGCGCCGCAGTGTCGTTGTGTGTGGATTAGAGGGTTTGTGCGTTGGAATTCGACTTCGTCAATGGCGACGGGAGGCACGAGGGCAACGACCAAGAGGAGGAGGACTTGGACTTGATCGCTCTGTGTTGTGCCTGGGAGTTTCTGGTGTGTTTGATGGGTACGTGACACGGCGAGTGTGAGAATTCATAGAGTTTCGCATGTGTGGTAGGTTTTGCCGCGATGGCATTCAGCTCCTCCGCTGTCGCTTTCTCCCGAATGTCATCACTCAGCTCCTCGGTGCAGCAGGGCCACGGCCGGGTGTGCATCGGGAATGTCGGAGGTTGGACTCCCGAATTGAAGTCGAGGTGGGGGCGATTTCCCCTGAAAAGCAACGCGGTGTCGGTGCTATCACGGCCTTTGTTCTTGAGTCTGGGATGTGGACCGAAACTCTTGTCGTCGTCGTCGTTTAGGGTTTCTTGCTCGTCTGGGGAAGGGGAAGGGAGTGCGCCCGTGGCGGTGATGAGCGATGCAGAGCAAGCGGGTTGGGAGCAGCGACAGAAAGAGGCTGCGTCTTCTGTGGATCCGTTCCAGTGGCGATGGACGTTGAACTGGGACGCCATAACCAGCCACATTATTGTCGGTTCTTGTCCTCGCAGCCCTGAAGACATTGATCGCCTGGTGGACGAGGCGGGGATCGACGCGGTGCTCAACCTCCAGTGCGACCTCTGCTTCGACGCGCTCGACATCCCGTACGACGCCCTTCGCAATCGCGCGGTGGAGCGCGGCCTTCTTCTGGAGCGTGTGGAGATTCGCGACTTCGACCACGCGGACCAATCGCTGATGCTTCCCGTGGCCGTTCGGTTGCTGAATACTCTTCTGGCGAGAGGGATGAAGGTATACGTGCATTGCACTGCGGGAATCAACCGGGCGACGCTCACGACCGTCGGCCATTTGACGTTCGTGCAGCAAATGGATCTCGAAGAGGCGGTGGCGATGGTGAAATCCGCCAGGCCGGTGGCGCATCCGTACATTGATTGTTGGAGGGAAGTGAGACGGAGGTTGCTGGAAGGACGACGTGAGGAAGTCACGCGGATTTCGGCAGAGGTTTATGAGGCCCGGATGAGGAAGAAGACGCCCGGGACGAAGCTTTCCGATTGGGTGGAGGCGGAGAAGCGTGTGATTGCGCAAACGTTTCAGAGGTACCTCGACACAGACCTCGCGATGTTGGACATGGAAACGGCTTGGATGAAACGAAAGTTTGAGAGGGAGCTCAAGAGGGATGGAGGAAATGGCTCCGCCACGCACTGACTGGGCCTGGTGACACAATAATTGTGTGCATATCGAAGGTATGTAAGTTAAAGACTGTAAAATATTGTACACTGGCTTCAACGACTTTAGTTTTTTCATTTCTTTTTTGGAATGTATAGCAAGTCGAGGAGGAGGAGGAGGAGGAGGAATTGGTTTTACGATCCTCTAACCTCTCTCTAGTCTCTTTACCTCACAAATCTTAGATAGTTTCGTTTCAAATGTCTGCAACTAAAAAAGTTATTATGTCATCAAGCTGATGAAACAGAAGGAGATTTTCATGTTCCTTCATGTAAATGTGTACGTGGAGAGATTATCTTCACCTTGCCTCCATGAAATTCAAAGAATAGGTGGAAAGATGGGGACTCAATCACCAAAGCAGCCTTGCATTTGGGACCACTTGGTAGGCAAAGATTCCTTGGCATCAGAATGTGCGGCTTTGTATTTATGAAGTCTAGTCTTTCGTTTATCGAGTGAAAGGACGTCAGTCTGTATATTCCTGATACAAATGTTTGGGATAAGGGGGTTGAATTGTGTCCCTGTGGGAGTCAAAAATCTGAAATCAAGGGCTAATCTGAAATTGTGTCTCACACTGGTGAAGCTTATTGAATCTGTGGGTGTTGCCAAGCCTTATCGATGTATTTGCCTTTTTGGAAATGGGTGGCTGAGAATCTTTAAATTCAAGGATATTGATAATCGCCTAAGAAGTCTCGTAGTCTGTGCCACTTGAAATGAAGGATTTCATGGATATCAAAAGTCTTGGAGTGAGGCTTCGCATTCAGAAGTCTAGTTGTTTGGTTGTCATTAAATTCTTCGGCTAATCTTTCGCATGGGTATCCAAATTCGTTCCCATTCCCTCGAATGTATTAGGGGTAGTGTAGAACATCTCATTCCCGTCCCTTTAAGAAATTCGCTTTCTTCTGTTATCAAGAGTCATAACTGATGAGTTTGTATTGATTAGCATTTCCGAGAAATACTTGGTGGAAAAAAATTTATCTCAAAACTGTAGACATGTCCGCAGATTCTCCAAAGAGAACAGTGAGGAAGAAAGATAACATGCTGAGAAACTGATGAAGAACCAGGTATGACTACGATGTTTCTCGTCTCCGAATGCCCTGCCTATTGACCGACTCTTCCTGCATTATTCCCGAATGTAAGGACAACCATACTTTGTTTACATCTTTTCTTATATCTGATTTGTGGGAAGCTGGTGGTGTCTTCGCGACTTGTTCCCGAGAAGGTGGTCTATCTCACTAGTACTGGCGGTTACTGCAACAGAATCGAGCGTGGAGGAAGAATGAAACTAAACACCATAACGCCGCCAGTTATGGAATTTGACCATGCAGAGAAGGACGATGCTTTATACTGCAGGTCTTCCCGAAATGTTCGAGAATATTTATTCGGTGTCCACAAATTGTTCTCTTACTGGGTTAGGGAGTACCTGCCAGTGTTAACTTGGTTCTCTGTTTTTATGCAACTATGGAACTTGCACTTTCGCTTGATAAGCTCGTCAATAAGAAGCTACTGTCACTTCATCAGGTAAGATGCTATCTGTGAATTTCCCCGCACTAATTTACTTGTCCTGGTACATTTCAAATATCAGTTGCATCCCATGATATGTTTCTCGGTCATAGTTTTGTTTCTGTTGTTGATTTCTGAGCGGACAATTATGCATCTGTATACTTCCTTCAGGTTGCTTTGCTGTGGACAACGTGTGGTCAAGGAGTAGCTTTTTAAGTCGCAACAATTTTCTTAACTTTTGACTACGTCGTTAAAACGATATACCAGTTTGTTGTCAACATATTTTCAACTTGGGCAGCTCGGGCAGCTTAGAAAAAAATCGTTTTTTCAAAGAATAAAAAATTGGTTCTCTAAATATTTGAGTACATGGGAAGCTTTGAACCATTCAATTCTGATTAAGGAGATGAAATATACGAGGAGTTTTAGTTTGTGGGCAATTATGAAATCTCTACTTAAAAAACACACTTTGAAGTCCTGTTTTGAACTCAATTTTAAATATTTTTTGAAATAAATGAAAACATAGGATGTAGATTGTTTATTATAACATAGCATCCGTTGCTATTGGAATTTTTCAATTCGATAACAAATTTCTTTGCAATTTCATGTTTTTAATCTATACTTTACTTCTTTCTACTCACTATTTTTTTTTTAGCATGAATATGAAATACTTTTTTGTTGAATTTTCTTATATGTATTCCCAACTTATGTTTTCAACATATTATTATGGAGAGTTGCAAGTTGTAGGACGCACACATTTTTAGATAAAAAGTTTGAAAGAGGAATCCTAACTATTGGAGAAGAGTTGAAATTAATTCTTTTTGATATTCAAGCATCATGATCTTGCAATTGGTGAGGTTTATTACTCTGAAATTTTAGAAGGGTGTACACTAACAAGTAAACTAAAGGATCTTGTAGTTGAATTTGTTAATGAATGAATAGAGATGAAGATTTTAGCCTTGCTTTTGGTATAACCCCTAAAACACCACCGTCTTTTAGGGGTTAATTCTTCTGATTCTGGCTGTCGCTAATTGCTACAGGTTGGATACGCTGCTCTGAAACCACTCACAAACCATAGCCAGGATTTTGATGAGTTTATTTTCGTGTACATTTCGTGGCTCATAGCTCTTCGATAGTGTATCTAATTTGTCAGTCTCATTGAATTGTCGATTGTTCCTTCTGCGTTGCTGAGATTTGTGATCCGCTAATGTCAGGTTGAGGCTATCAAGAAGATTTCCGAGTATGTATCACAGCCGAGGAGATCGAGTCGGGAAGGGTCGTGGTAAGTTGACAATAGGTGGAGAATTCTTTAATGCCGGAACTAGTTTCTGCCGATTTTTTCACTATATATGCTGTCAGTGACCAGCGTTTTTTTTTCCTGTAGAGCCTGTGTTGCTAGCAGCATGCCATTGCATTATATTTGGAGGGACATCAGGGTATTCGTTTCTTTATGTCAGAACTGGCGTTTAAACGCCAGAAAAAACAAAACTGTCGACGTCTTTTCTCTTAATCTATTACAATATTCTCACCATTGATCGTTGTCTCTACAATGCAGGTTTATATCACTTGATTTGATTTGCGACTGCAGGAGCAAACTTTCTGGAGAATAGCATTAAGTGCACGACGTCACTACACTATGTCGGTACTTCCAATCGTCTCCGGTGATGGTGCTAGCGTAATAGAATCCATTTCTGTTCTAATGTGTGGTGAAGCTCTTAAATGGGCGATTCATGAACCTCCTACCCTTTACTTGAAACTAAAAGTGCCCACCTCCTCGAATGTGCACAGTTTGTATACTGTTGAAGGCTAAAAAAAGCATGTACAAATAATGCACATTTGACAAGATGGGTGATTTTAGAGCCTGTGTGCTTTTAGAAATCCTACCTTAATAAATGTAACTTCGCATTGTTCCAATAGCAACAAATGAGTTTTCTATACATATGTATTGTAGGCTTGTTTCCTCTGTACATTTGGTTTTTGAAAAAGTCATATGATGATTCCATTGGATTGTAATGGAGAGTTCAAGTTTTAATCCATTAAGGATTGGTCTAACACTTTTTGGTTGAAATTGACACTTTTCCATTAGTAGCTAGAGTTTTTGAATGAATTTGAATACAAACAAAAGGGGATGTGTGGGGAATTGGGAATTGAATGCATTGGGACAAGAATTAGGACAATATGTGCTAGCATGTGGTTTGGAGGTTGAAAAAACAAGCAAAATGCTAATTGAAAATACAAAAATCAATACAAAAATTAATGCAAAATTTGTCATGAATTAGGAGCATGTGTTTTTTGGATTGAAAAAACAAGCAAAATACTAGCTGAAAATACAAAAATCAATGCAAAATTTGTCATGCATTCATTATAGAGCCCTAAACATGCATGTCAATTCCATTGGTATAGTCAAATCTTTATAATGCATCATGGTTTCATTTTTGTTTTCCTATATTCAACCTAAGATTAGAAAATGTCTTACTTGACCCCAAAATCAACCACAGTTTTTAATGGGTTAAACAGAAAAGTTCCATTAGTTTCCTATAATCTCAATTTTTGGAATGATTTTTTGAAACTTTTTTTCAAGATAAGAAAATTGATTATCTTTAGGAGTAAATATGATTTTTGTTTTAGTTGGTGTATAAGTGCAAAAGTTATGCCATCCAAACCAAAATATTGGGAAAGGTGGGTATTCAATAAAAACAAAAGTTTTGGTTGGTAGTTTATATATGTAGAGAGAGATTTTTTCCTTGGATAAAAATCTAGAATTGCTATTGTGAATTAAATTGTTGTTGAATCAAGTCATTCCAAAATTTTTATTATTGAATTTATATGATTATAGATTTTTCCATGTTCAAATCTACTTCATGATGAACCTTAAGATTTTTTAGATTTCAATAAAGTTTCCAATAAAGTTTCCAAGAATGTTAAAAAAAAGAGGTTGCCTCAAGTTGTTGTTTGAAAATGTGATACTTGTACAAAAGTTGAATCATTGGTTTAGACAACATTGTGACCAAGCTTGCTTTCATTCCTAAAATACTCCTTGTCATTGCAAGAGAATGATTGTGTTTGAAGTAAATTGTTGGTTCAGATAATGTTGTCACATGGCCTTATTCGTTAAAATGAGACAATCTGCACATTTTGAGACTACAACCCTAAAACAGTTATAGTGATTTATCCTCGAGTCGAGGATAAGATGAGCCTGCAACCTTTGGGAAATCAAAGGTTTTTATATATATTAATACATTGAAATCTCAACTTACCAAATAGTCTTAAAATTAACCAGTTATTATGATTTATCTTCGAGTCGAGGATAAAAATGAGACTACCAAAAAAAAGTCTCAATATAACGAATATGGCTTTTCACCAAAATTTCTATCATTTTGAAATTATCCTTTCTACTACAAGAAAAATTATCTACGGTATACAACGATAAATAGTCACATCAAACCTCACTATCCCTTGAAAAGATGTAACTCACCTACCAAATACACCCCACCCTAAAAATCCCTAGCTGCCCAATATATGAAGAAACAAATTAAAATCCCCCCAATGTAGAAAGAAACAAATTAAAGTACCCTTGATGCCATTTATTTTTTTTACCGTGAAATTTGACACCATTGAAGGAAGGCCATTGGATTTGATTGTTGGTCTAGTCATTGATTTGGGTATAGAAAGACAAATGCAAATACATAAATACAAATATTGCATACAAAAATACATACAAAAACCATTAACCCATATCATTTGCTGACAACATTTATTTTGGAAAGTACAAAGAGAGATGAGGTGGAAAAAGTATCCAAGCCCCAAAGGTGGTGGATGAATTCATATATGTATGCATATGTGCATCTATATTCATATGGATGGCTCATATACAAATCCAAGGGGGGCAATTAGATCAAAATGAATAAATAATAAAAATTAATAAATAACCACATGGATGAATCTTTTGAGTGACTATCCACTCAAAAGACAAAATTGTTACACAAATGTTTAACCCTTAAACATGAGGCAAACGTTTTGTATCCAATGGACTACAGAGAATCTTTCTACGTAGGACAAAAGTGCAACTATTCATCCTCAAAATTTTGCAAGAAAAAGAGAGATCTTCTACAATAGTTTGTCTTGCAATGAATGCTTTCATAAAAAGCAATGATTTCCAAATTCACCCCGTCGTCCTTTTAAGGGTTGATATAGAATTTGGACAATTTGAAGGGATCCCTCCACACAGCTTGAAGTGGCCCTCAACAAAGCCAAAAGTACAATTGGGCACCTAAATTCCCTCTCGTGTTCACAACTTGACGTGTGGAAGCTGTCTAAACAGATGTGTATCTTATATGACAAATCCTGAGGACATACAAGGAATGTGCCATTACAGACTTGTCATTGGAGAGAGTTCATCATCCACCCACTGGATGCCGGCTCTCTTTGCGTTAAGTTAGTAACGTTCACCTACATACATTTTCAAGTCTCTCTTGATCGTCCACTTCTTTATTCTGGCTAGTGGTCTTCTTCTTTGCTGCACATCTCTCTTCTACCTATGCGAAATTGATGGTCTCTTCTTCTGGGACATCCTCCTTTTGCCCTATGGCAAAAGTTTGCTATGCCTGAGACCTCCTCGATATAATTATCCAACTTTAAATCAGCGAAAAGAAATGAAGGAAGTTACAATGAAGTACAAAGAAGAAAGGATTGGTAACTCACAAGCTTGATTGTCAGAGTTTAAAAAGAAACAAGAGTAGATGAATTCAAGTAACTAAAATTCAAGCACATGTGGCGGTGCAAGAGCTTCAGAGTGGTGCATTACACAAGCAGGTGTTAGATTTCTTCCAACTCGTCTTCAAAAGGATCACGCTCTGGGAAGTCTCCAATCTGAACAAGGACCCATCAATTAGCACGGGTAAAAAAAAATGATATAATAATTATCATAATGCTAGCACTGACATGAGTAACTTGAGTACATGACCATCAGTAAGATAGTGCTCTAATTCCGACACTGGACCTAATTTCGCCAAATGTACCCAAAAGAACATGCACATAAGAACGAAAATGTATGCCCTGAGAAGATGCACATACTACCAGTACTTAATGAGCAAAAGTAAGTGCATGTATTACTGGATTAGATTCCTGTCCTCAAATGTATTCCTTGACTACAATTAATAGAAGTAGGTATACTGGCAAAATTAGACCACCCTACCTTACAACCTTGTTGAGAAGTTTACTAATTGGCCCTATATTCTCAGCAAGGATCATCATTGTGTAGAGGCTAAATCAAGTACTAGATTCCAACAGTAAGAATGCAAGCCAAAAATCACCTTAACTAGAGCAGGTCGCAGCATAGAGCCATGGCCCGGTGGACAAGTGAAGAACCTCTTGCCCTTCACTCTGCAAACACACCAACAATTTTGCAGAAGTACTAAGTTGGATACAATTCAAAACATTGTGGATTTGCTTCAAACTGTCCAATTTCAAACCAATGTTGCAATTGACACAATGAAAGGAACCTAATAAGTGAGAGGCCATACACTCCATCATGCTTGCCGACAGGTTCATCATACTGTACTCCAACCCAGTAGCCAGCAGCAAGAGTCTCAACTTTTCCAACAAATTTCACTACTCCTCGCTTGCCTCCCGGGTCAACCTCACAGCGGTCACCAACCTACAACAGGAAAAAGCATTTGACTTAAGAAAATTTCGACCTATCCAATCTTCAAATCTTAGTACTTGAATGTGTCGCCTCTTGATATATCCATAAACAAAAATGACTAACCTTAATACTTGCAGCAATATCAGCCATGTAATCGTCTGTAATCTGCAGTAAAAATCACGAACAAATGAAACATTTTCAGAAATATATTCTGGATTTGAATGAGGTACCACAACTAAAAAACCATTCAAGGAGAATCACTACAAAATCCCCGAGGCAAGCAAAGCAGATAAAAGTGTACAGTAACCATGTTTAACTATGAAATCGATGATTTAGGTAGTGAGATGAAAAACCTCTTGAGGTGCAACATAGGTTTCACCCTTGCGAATGGCAATCTCCTGTACCCAATATAAAGGTCAGCACATTGAGACCACCTGCTTTCTTAAGAACTAAACATTAAACAAAAACCTTGTAAACCTTGTAAACAAGAGTCCAAACTCCAATCGAACTCCAGGTAATGGACAGCACACAAATTTCTGAAGATAATGCACCAAGAGAAGCTTCAAAACATCACCTTAGCCAAAGTCCAAGTTGGATCTTCAGCAAGTTTTTTCTCACGATATTTTCTGAAAGTATCTGGAAAAATAAATTGCAGACAATAGATCAATGACCACATGCTCATCGTCCTCAGAAGCAAAACGATAATCTGCACATCATGTCCCAGAGATTTTACGATGAACATCCCCCCTGCAGCTCCATTGATGGTATCGCATACGATCTTTCAAATACGTCTACTCAATGAAAGCCTCAGCATGATTCAACAATTGACTAACCTTCTCGCTTATTATAAGCTTCCTCGGATATTGTGAACTTTTCCACCAAGGAAGTGTCCTCTAACCACCCGCCTGCGGATAAAGATGTGGGGTTCTTGTCAATAATGTGTATGCGATACCTGCACAAGTACGTGCGTAGGCACCATATCTATCCCGCGTTACGTTTTCGTAAATTGAGTTGCTCACATGATACAACCCCAAGATCATAGCATTAAAACTTCAACCAGTATTCAACCATTGAGATAATTAGAGAACTCTGTCAGTCGAATTGCTAGCTCCAAGCTAATCTGCTGGACATAGGTACAAAAAGAACTGTAATTTTTCAAACGACGCATTTCTTTGATGACGCTGCGAAATTGACCTGCTATTCCTCACAAATCCAGCACATATATAAATGAAACAGGAAACTAATTTTCATGAGCCAAGTAATATCTTAAAGAAAACGAAAGAAAAGTTGAGAATCAACGTGCAAACATTTCACAGGACGAATTGAAGCAATCATACCCATCAAGAGGTGAATAGTAACCAAATGGCCGGAAATCCTCAAGCAAGTCACAGATTTTAGTGTTGTTATCGTCATAAAGCTGCAAGTGCATCGACTCAACAGCTGTACCACTTCGATCACGTAACCTCTCCTTCAATCCTCCGATTGTAGTCTGCAGCAAAAAAAATCAAGAAGGATAGTTAAAACCTGACCTTTGAAGTTCAAAAAAGAGAAGAAACTATGAAACCATTCTTACACTAAAACCGATATACAGGAGACACAATAGAAAACCTAAACAAAAAGACATTTATACAAAACTTGGTGTAAAAACAAACGACCGCTTGAATTAAAAGAGCAAGCGTGTTACGTGAATAGAAAAAAGAATCAGGGAAGAGAAAGATTACATGGAGATCAACGCGAATCTCAATAAAACGTTGCTTGAGATTGGAGTGCGTCACTTGAAGACAGACTGTATCCTCGGCCTGGTTCTGCCCCGTAGGCTGCCGCACAAACTCCTTCAACGCATCCAGCATGACAGACATGGCTCCTCTCCTCCAGTACCACGAATTGATACAGCAAAATTACCTGCACAAACAACAAATCGCAAGTTACACTGTAAATCCCCTACGAAAGCCACGTTATCATTACAACCCATGACCTAAAATTGTGAGCATTCAGCATACCGTGGCTTCAATCAGCTGCCTTCACTACAGGAGTCCTTAAACAATCGAACCTTCAGAAATTCAGTTGACTGAAATGTGCAAACCGGATCGCAGTAAGCTCGCGACGATGCTGCAACAAAGTTCAATTGAAGAGGATGTTCAATTTTTCACGGGATTCAAAATTCTGAAGAAGACAGGGTGACAGGGCTGGTGCCAGCTGTGAGCACTCCAAGTTCCGGCATGAGCACTCCAAGTAAGCACTCCAAAATCCTGCTCCCTGACTCTCCTCCAATCCCACAATCTCTTTCGCAATCCCACACCTCTGCTCTACTAAAAAAATGAAGTAAGAAAAAAAAAACGAGCAGAAACAGCCCGCCCACGTTGCAAACGGATATCCTGAATCCCTAAAACTCAGAACACTGAAAACACAAAGAACTAAGAAAATGTTGACAACGTTCTAGTAGCCCACCAAACCTTAGATGGCAACAAACCCCACTACCCTAAACCCTGCACGGATACACACAAAGATTGCACAATCACAAAAACACGAGAAGAAAACAAGAACACAGGAACACTGCCCAAATCCCTGCCCTAACTATCGCCTCCCACATAATCTCAACCCCTCACCTCAAAACCTAACCTCTCCTCGACTACTAGTAACCCAATGCCATCCACTAAATCACTCACACTCACAGGTGAGCGAAGCCACCCTTGCAACAACACTGTGACTCGCTGCCACAATCCCACAATCAAAAACTACTGCCACCCAATTGTTCCCAAACCCGTCACGAAACGAAACCTCACGCATCAGTCCAAAACTCTAAACACAAGACCTCCGACTTTTGGCAAAAATAATCCAGTTTTTTGCAGCTCGTTTCTCAGCGAGGCTCACCTTGAATCTTTCTCTTCCGCTCCCGCCTGTACCCGGACCCGGAACCTACCTCATCCCCGGACCCGCCTCGTACCCGGACCTTGGTACTTGGCTCATATCCAGACCCACCTCGTACCTCGTACCCTGATCCTTGGCTCATACCTAGACCCGGACCCTGCCTCTTCACTTGAACCTGGACCCTGACTTGTCCCGGCCCCGGCCCCTGTCTCCCGAATTGTACCCAGACCTTGCGTCGTATCCAAACCCGGATCTCTTTATTGATACCCCCACTAACACCCCTTCGGAGGACTTCTAATGCCCATACACAGCCTTCGATTGATACCCAAATCTCTTTATTGATACCTGGTGCATTGTTATGGATACCCATTGCTCTATTATTAATACTCGACTTGCAGTATTTATGTAAAGTTGCCCTCACGGTGAAAATATCCTCAAAATTTGAATATCTTAGTGGTGGAAATACGCTTGGAGTTGAAATGTACTAGTAGTAAAATTGCCCTCATAATGAAAATGCCATCGAAATTCGAATATTATAGTGGTAGAAATTCACCTCGAATGAAAATGCCCATGTAGTAAAATTGTCCTCATGGTGAAAATGACCTCCAGATTCAAGTTTCTTAGTGGTGGAATTGCGCTTGGAATAAAAATGTCCTTGTAGTAAAAATTGCCCTCATGGTAAAAATGCCTTTGAAATTCGAATATCTTAATGCTCCAATTGCACTCAGAATGAAAGTGTCCTTATAGTAAAATTGCCTCATGTTGAAAATGCCCACAAAATTCGAGCATGTGAGTGATTGAATTGCGGTTGGATTCAAAATGCTCTTGTAGTAAAATTGTACTTATAGTGAAAAAAAACTCAACATTTGAATATCTTAATGTTAGTATTGCCCTTCAAATGAAAATGCCCTAGTAAATATACAAGTTCCAAAGCTTTGAAATAATTAGGATTCGTGGAAAAATTAATTTTAAGAGAAACCTATTCCTTTCCCACACTTTTTCAAATGGGTTTAAAAAAAAATACTCTAGGAATGATGTTGTATTTAATAGAAACCGAACCATTAAATTGTATTGGTTTGACGTAGAAGCATGTCCAAAAACATAATATACAAGTTGCAAAACTTTGAAATAATTAGGATTCATGGAAAAATTAAGTTTAAGAGAACCCTATTCCTTTCCCACACTTTTTCAAATGGGTTTAAAAAAAATGCTCTAGGAATGATGTTGTATTTAATAGAAACCAAACCATTAAATTGTATCGGTTTGACGTAGAAGCATGTCCAAAAACATAACATACAAGTTGCAAAACCTTGAAATAATTAGGATTCATGGAAAAATTAATTTTAAGAGAAACCTATTCCTTTCTCATTAACATTTAAGAGCAACACATCTCTCTTCAATACTAAATATTTCATTTGCACTTTCATTGTACGTTCTTTTGTACTTTGTGAGACAAAGTACACGGCAAGCCATTTTTGCATGAACTTAAGGCCACGTGGAAAAATTAAATTAAATTATTTTTTTGATGAGGTGCCCAAGGATTATCATTGAAGAGTGTGCTTTTAACTTCTACCTATTTTTTATTTCTCATTTGCACTTCCTTTACATCACTAGTAGAAAACGCAGGAATTCCAGCAGAATTCTGTTGTTTCGGTCACATTGTTTTGGTCACTGAACAACAAATTTTTGTTGAAATTAATAGAAATTTGTTAATTTCAACAGAAATCTGTTAATTTCAACAGAAATCTATTGTTCAGTGACCAAAACAACGCGACCAAACAACAGAATTCTGTTGAAATTCCTGCATTTTCTACTAGTGGCATGTTTATTTGGATTTGGGAGACAAAATACAAGCCCGGCCATTTCTTTGAAGTTTTCAAATGAGATTCTAAATTGACGCCCTTCTATTTGTTGGGATACGGCATGACCTAAATTTATACGTAAACAAAAAATGTCATAGTAGTTTGCACGGATTTTAGATCAATTAACCCCTTTTGTGATTTCTTATTTACATAACATGTATATAAAAATTAACATAAGTTGTGTTGAACTCCATTTTTAAACGTAAAAATATCAACTTCTATTGAATCAAGACAAATGGGGAGCAAGGTTGTAGAAAAAAATTAATCTACTACAGGTGTCCTTGAATTCCTTTTTGAAGGAAAATTTTTTATGATTTGTCATTTGTACAAACTGTCTTAAGAATGTTCAAGTGGAAAAATTGTATCGATTGTGAGGTCTGAATTACTTAACAACACATAAAATTTTTGTTCAAAAATAAATAAAAATAGGAAGGAAATTTGTGGACCTCTTTGTTAATTCTATTACTTAAATGTTCAAATCATTCAATTGGATTTGAAATTGACACGTACATGCTCCTAATCTTTGTAAAGGTGGTTCAAAGCCATATTGCACATAGAGGATGTGTGCATCAAAAGTGGCCTACTAGTGATAAATCACATCTACCAAATTCATCTATGAAGTTGATTCTTATTTATAAAGGAAAAAATAGAGGTGTTCAAGCAAAAGAAATTGGAAAGCCAATTTTATTGACTCGTGTACGAGTTCACCCTAATACCTAAAAGTTAATATTAAAAACTTTAATTTTTAAATGATGGCCAATGTGTTCATAATTTTAATGGAGGTTGTGCAAAGCGATATGACTTAGATGATGTGTTCATCACATCTAAAAAATTTATCTATGGAGTCAATTTTTGTTTTTAAAAAATAATTAGAAGTACATATTTTTTTTTAAAGTAGAAAAACTAAATGCTGTAGCATCAATTTTTTCAGCTTGGCCATTTTCATCTGCCAAATGAATCAAAAAATGTTAAATTATAGATGTTTCAATTATCAATCATTATTCTATCTCAAAAGTGTTGACCTATGTTTATTTTAATTGTATAAACATAAAATTTATTTTGGAGATTACATTTCAAATTTGTGGAATTTACTATTGAGTAGATGCATTTATTAATATAAAATATATATTGAATTACACTAGAGCTATTATTAATTTCTTCAGTTGTTAATAGTAGATTTAATATTTTCATTAATATAGAATATATTGAATTAATGGTGCATTAATTTCTTTTCCTTACCCTAGGTAGTTGCAATACCCTACACCCTAAACATTGCAAAAAGAAAAAGAAAGCGCATGCAATATAAATCTTGTGTACATAAACCTTGAATTCACTTCTAAATTAAATATTTCTTGAATATTTCAAAAATATGATATGGAATGATTTAGTAAACTACAAAATATCTAAACCGTAGACCCTAAACCCTGTAAACCCTAAACCCTAAAGATCCTAAACTCTGAAAATCCTAAACCCTAAACCGTAAAACCCTTATAGATAAAATCAGATGGAAACAATTGGGGGGTGCAAAAGGTTGTATTTGTCTAAATTTACAAACAGATCCTAACTTCACCCAAAACAAATTGACTTCTAGAAATTGAAATAGAAAGAAAGAGAATGAAAGACTTCTTGCCTTCTTTATATTAGAAATAGAATTTACAAATTATTGCTTAACGGTGCAATAAAGCAACCTCATAAGTACTCAATAGCTGTCAATGGCTATTTTTGTCATTAATAATGTAAGCAGGAATCAAAATCCTCGTATTCGAGAAGGAATTTGCGGAAGAAGTTATGTACTTTTAAATTCTTTCCTACAGCTCCTGCCTTCTCATTCGTGCCCAGACATTCCCACCAAAATTGTTTTGAATGTCGTTGCGTCCGTGCGCATTAGGTCACTCTCTTTTTTCGTCGCAAATGCGTGGACGTTCGTGCGAGATTACACTTCTCTCATGTCATTACTTAACTCTATCAACTTCTATACTTCTACTATCTAGAGTGTCGGACTATTGCGTTTAGAGGATCACAGTGAATGCGCTTGTTGTCTTCGATATGTCCTCAAGTTAAAAGCCTTTAGCATCTCCAAATATTTTCATTCAATGGATTGCATATAGTTACTTTGTCAACACATAGTAGTTTTGTGAGTGTGCATAATGTATTTTCTAGCGTTGTCATCTATTGTCAAGTTCTGAGTTGCTGAAGGTGACAGAGTGCGTGTGTTTTCAATGTTCATTTCTCGAAAATTGAGTTGTATGATTATGAGTTTGGGACTTCCTCAATTCTTAGTGACAACGTTTGTATTCAATGTTCAATTCTCGACACTTGAGTTGCAGAATTTTGAGAGTACAGCACTTGATTATCTCGCCAAAAAAATCGGAATGCGAGTTCATGGTTACTACAAGACTGCCAACACAATCTCTGAGAAATCCGGAACTGTTTAGGTCGAGTCGACCTGAATACGAATTTGTGTATATGAATAATTCATTCATGCACTTTAGGTCGAGTCGACCTGAATGCAAGATTGTCTATATTAATAATTCATTCATGCACTTCAAGTTGAGTCGACCTAAACTAACCCATATGATAGTAATTATAGTAATCTAAAACTAATCCTATATAGATTGAGTAGTTCATGAAATGATGTACATGGCACTTCAGGTTGAGTCGACCTGAATCGTATCTTTAATTGTAATTTCGTGTAGGTGAAAATATCGTAGATGTCTTGCTGGCATTCCTGATATTCACAGATTCAATCACTAGGAATTCTGTGCGTAATGATAATAGTGTGCAGATGGGATTCGGCTCACTGTATATTGATTTTAGGTCAGTTCGACCTAAAGTGTGGGTACTCCTAGCATAGACCTCACTTAAAGAAGTTCGAGATTTTTATAGGAATAAAACAGGGGTTTCTTTTCGAATTGAATAGATGAGGATGGGTTCATTCTCACAAAGTATTAGGGGCACTTCAAGTCGATCTGACCTGAAGTTTAGGAGTGTACTCAATTTTTGTACGTTTATTTTTTCGGCGATCAAAAATTAGACAAGGCAAGGGTCAGGCACTTCAGGTCGATTCAACCTGGAAATAGAATTTACATATATCTGAATTTATAAATAATTCTAATGATTTCAATTACAGTTGAATCCTAGGCTTCAAGAAATGGGCTCGTCGGGTCAACCTGAACATGAATGAAACTGCATGATCTAAGCTTCAATTCACATTGCATTTTTTCATTGCATTTTTCACATTGCATTTTTTCAGGTATCCATGGATACCACGGATGATCCTGATGATATGGATGTGTCATCGGGTTCGGAATCTAGTGAATTCAAACATGATAAAGAGAATTTTATGGTATCTTCAGAAGACAAATTTCAAAATGTCGAAGCAATGAATGTTGGGGTCCCGGAATGCGAAGGTCTACCGCGTCAGTTTTGGAATACTCGAGTTGTCACCTTGTACAATGAGGCTGGAGTGCTTATGAATGAAGGTGTTTGTGACAGTGTGAATTCTGACCTCGTTCTGGGTGCCAATGGCCCTCTCGGTGACACCCACGTGGCGATCCACATCTCCAAAATGCATAGCAAAGAGGACCTACCGGAGGAACAAATGTGCTTGTTGTTGACTTGGCCTATTCATCTTGTCCATTGTCGTGGAACTAGCCTTAAAGACCATAAGGCTAGGGACAACTTCAACCATCTCCAATAGGCTCCAACAGGCTCTTTTGAATACGCCCTCTTTGATGTCTTCCAGACCATACACAAGTATCATCCGAAATGCGCCCCGCGAGGCAAGTTTGAAATCGAAGGAGCTACTTATTCAAGATTCCATCCACACGGTGTCTACCAAATTATGTTGTAGTCGGAACTGCGTTCAACCATTTTCTAGGGATAAGATTCGAACCTTTCGTGAACGCATGTATTACAACTCCACGTTCAAGCACAGGACCTACATAAAAATGGATGTGCACAGGCAGGTGCATGTTGACGAGCGTGGTAGACGAATGGTGTCAATTGACAACACATCGGTATATATGTGAGCGTGGATGCATATAGCTGGGGTCCTTGAGGCCACATTCTATTGCTACCAATCGTACATGAGGCGTGGTCGAGAGGCAAAGGACCATAGCAATAAGGGAACGGTGAAGCCAAGGAAACACATTCAACAAGCTATAGCAACATTGAAGTGCATTCTGAAGAAAGAAGCAGATCACGTGCCTCATCGTACAAAGATCCTGAAGTCAGGAGAGAAAGTTGTGGCCAAGATCCTACCTTCTACCTTCTAGTGGAAGGATAAGATGAAAGAACTCAATGATGTCAATGTTGTTTTTGGACTGAGTGAGGTGTCAACTTTGAACTTGAGTAAAATTAGGTGTTGTAAGTTCCCGGAGTATGAGGTGAAGAAGCCTGGAGACAATTTTACACGATGTGGCACGTGTGACAAATTGCAAGACCTCAAGAAGGGTGCTATAAATGGGTCTCACAATAAATTGAAGTTTTCTCGAAAGTTGGATAGGCACATTGAGATTGCTCGAGCTCATCGGGAGTTGTATTATGCAAACCGTCACCGTTCAGTAACTTTTCCACACGAATGCCTCATAGTTATGCACGACAAGATGGATCATGCAAAGACTGCTTCTCTAGTCTTTTCCCACAGGAGTAAAGAGCCTGATGGCCTTGTGAAATTGCTTGTGTCTGTCACTGGCATGATTGCTCATGGTTATGGAGATGTGTATTACACACATTACGGTTTGGATCTCTTTAAACACAATTCAAACTATACAATTGGTTCTATGGCAAAGTTGTTGCGGGATCTAAAATTGCCACCAAAGTCTTCTTCTCGACAATTATTTTCTGGGTCAAGGTCTTCAAATTTGTTCAGGGTAGTGTTGCAGGGTAAAGAAATGTGCGATGCGTCACTGCCACCACCACCAATGAATGCAGTTCCAATAGTGCCTTTGCCTCCTATTTTGAACGTGCAAATGGACAATGCCACTGGCGCCAACAAGAACAAATATGTTCTCTGTTTCTGGTCTCTACTTGTTGCTAACAAGATCTTCCGAGAAGTGTATGTTAAGTTCATGATTGTTGATCACACACACGATAACATTGATGCATTGTTTGGAAGATGGAGCATGTTGTTGAAGAAGGAGAATTTCCCAACAATCCCGACGCTCATAAAGTCATTCATGGATGTTGAGTCCATTTCTACTATCCCTCACCTCATAGAGGAGGTGCCTGATTTCAAGCGTTTCATTGCAAGAAAATGGATGGATGGTGATGAAATCCTTGTGGGGCACATAAGACCGCAACAAGTGAAGTTCTACCTAGACTCTATTGGATGCCCAATCATGAAATACAAGTTGAAGTGCATGGATGAAAACTGGTTAGGCAGGTATGGTCAAGCCATTAAGTTGTGGAAAGAAGACGATGAAGGATGGAGTCTGTGGCCACATGGTGTGCCTTTGCCAGTACTACTCAAGCCAATGAAAGGTGTCAATGACATTGTCAAAGGTTTATCAGGATTCATAAACTATTGGGACGACTTGTGCAGAGTAGACGTGAGTGGAGAACATCGTAGGCGCTATGAGAATGTGGTGCGCTATTGGCATGGTGTGAAGGCAGCTCTTCAAGAGCCACTTCTTACTTCTAGTGCTCTAAAAGATGGTTTCTGGCCAACTACCTGTATTCAAGCGACAAAAGTTGATCATTTAGACGAAGATGGTGAAGATCTCGAGGAGCATGGAGAGGATGAGCTTTATGTTGGGCCCTTGAGGGATCGTCCACAACCATCCTTTAGGGTGGCTTGAGATCTATACGAAGGGTGTTTTGTTGTACTTTGCCCTGTAGACGGTGACAGCAGACCAGTTTGGATTGCCAGAGCATTGTTTGATCCAAACTGTAACCCCGAGAAACCAAACTGTGTGCTCATTCAGTACTTTCGGTAAACAACCGCAATCAGGAAGTTCAAGACTTCTATGCAGGATGGGATAGTGATAGAGGTTTGCTTTGGAGGGTTGATGAAACCGAAAAACCTATATGGGAGACAACAAACGCTTTGATTACAGCATGGAAGTCTCAAAATAGAAGAGGTACTCGCCAATGCAGAATCAAGATCCTTATAGTTCAAATCGAAATCATCAACTAGAGTTTGGCTTCATATACATGATATGGAGAAATCATGTACATACATTGGATGCATTTTAACTATGACATTCATATAGAGGGTATTGTTTTTTTCTACATCTTATATGAAATTGTTTTCATTGTATAAGTATTGGACCCTTAATATTATAATAGATGATAGTCGTTTCAGGTTTTTTTAGAGGATATAGGTTTTAGTTGATTGATTTTATTTTATTGCTTGATACTGCATGAATGTTTTCAAGTATATGTTTTGTGTTTACAAAACAATGGAATTTAAATATAGTCTTAATATAATTTTTTTAATATTCTTGAGCTATATTTTTTCTATTTTTTAATTCATTTTCTTATTTGTTTATCACTAAATATATTTTATTTGAAATTACATTGCTATTGGAGAAAAAATGTAGTGGATATATCCATTATTTATTTGGTTAACATGTAAAGCACTTGTCACATTTTGGGTAGGGGGCCAGTTGGTTGTTACAACTTTCTTGCCGGCAAAGCTCACTTAGTAGCACCAAGTCATGTTTTTTCTCTCATGCGCTCATACAAACCCAATGGGAATCGAACCCGGACCGCTTCAAGGAGATGAACAACCCCATACAACCAACCGCAGAGCTTATAACTTGGTGTTCAGAAGATGTCATTCTCTTCACTTATATAAATCAGAACATTTACCCTAAAGCAAACTACATGTATTTGAACAGTCCATCACTGAACAGACTCTCATTTTAATGGAAATTGTGCATTACAACTATCAAAGTTAGTGTTTGCCCACCTAAACTAGCTAACATTACAATTCACTTTTTAGGGCCTAAATGGATAATATTATTATGAGAGGCTCTAAACCTCTCAAAATATTGAATGTAGTGTTATGGCAAGACAACCATATGCGGATGAAAAATGACCTTTAGTAAACATGTAGATGAAAATGGCCTTTGGTGGATTAACAAACGTCTTTGGGTGGTAGATAGGCAAACAATTTTAGAAAGAGCAAGGAAAAATCAACAAAAAAGGCACTTGTAAAGTTGATCAATAGGAATAAAAGTTGTAGCTACTTGTAACTATCCACTACAAAAAAAAAGGGTGTTTTAAGTATAGTCCTAAAAGTATAGTCCTAGAAGTATTGACCTTTTAAGAGACTTTTAATAAATTTTTTACCCAAAACATATGTATTTTTAGTAGAAATTTACAAAAAAATCTCCTAAAAAGTCATTACTTATAGGACTATACTACTAGGACTATACTTAAAATATTCTTATTTCCTATAGTGATTACTAAGTAGATCTTCTAAATTAAATGTACATCCAAAAAATATTTGGAGTTATTTGATATCATTGTATGTATTTTAAATCCAAAGGGTTTCAAAATTTCAATGCCAAAGAATGATAGAAGATTTAATTTTGACTCATGTGGATTCCATATTGTTTTTGGGAGGGTTGTTTTTTATATTTTGAATTATTTAGTGATTTAAATCTCAAAAAAATCTTATAAAATTAGTTTTCTCATTAAATTTTTTGAGAATTTTATCATAATAGAATTTATAAATTATAAAAATATTTAAAGATAATTTTTAATAAGAGAAAAAATATCAAAGATCATTATTCTCCATGCATAACTATGATTTTAATTTGAATAATATATGAAAGTGTGAAAACAATGTGGAGCAATCTTGTAACTATTGTATTGGATATCATTTGCATTCTTATGATGTTTTAGAGTCAATTTTTTTGGTTTAACTCCTATTAAAGTTCCTGATCTTTTTTCCTTCAAAATCCACTCGAAACTGCCATCTCTATTGCAAAGAGAAAAAAGCTTTAAAATTATTTTTTTTACATATCTAATTGTATGATCTTATATTGTACTAGTATAAGACTGTGTGAGAATTTTTTTGAAAACTTTAACCGTGTAGATTGCAAGATATGTGCATTTAAAGTATAGAAAACAAGTTTTTCTTACACCTTGATCAACTAGATTTTTGGCTTTGAATCTTCTTAACTTAAAATGTATGCAATACTAATTCTAATTATCTAATTTTTCGTGTTGAAGAATTGAGTTGAGAATCTAGGAAAAAATATTTAACAAAAACACTTAATTTTCACTCATTAAAAAATTGTTAAGTAGAAGTAAGTTCAAGATTGAAGGGATAACTAAATTGTTAATAGCTTTAAGATGGAATTGAAACACAATAATCTATGACGAGATTGTTCTAGCAAGCAAACTTAACCATGTCTAACAATTTTTTTGAAAAACTGTTAAAATTGCATTAAAAAATGAAGTCTAGAAGATAGTTTTTTCTGAAGATTGCCCAAAAAACAAGATTGTCCATAACTTTCTCATCACTAGTCCAAATAGAATGAATCAAAGCTTCAAATGCTGACAAAAATATAATCTTTGAGAAAAAAATTTTAAATTTTAAAAATTTAACTTCTGTAATTTTTTTTGAGTTGTCCCTTGAATTGCTTTTTAGACTCATAGTAGCATAATTTTTTCAAGCATTGATTGAAATAAAAATTATGTGAACAAGAAGCTAATTTGATTTCTTGTATTCCAAAAGAATTCAAAAAATCATGTCAAAATGAGATCACACGAACCTATTCAAAATCCCAAGAGTCCCCCCATAGAGACTTTGGGACTTAAGGGGTTAAATAGAAATATAGAATGAAGGGTTCAATTGAGATCAATACTATTGTATAACCAATTCTATTGGTGAAAGTCTTAGTCATCACCATTGAAATTTGAGAGGACCTAAGTTACAAATTGTTCATTGAATATTTGAGTTTCTACCAAATGTCACATTTAACTACTTCTGGACTATTCATTGAATTCTGGACTATTCATTGAATTCAAAACATCGGGAGATCTCCCGATGTTTGTATAGATTGGGAGATCTTTTGATGTTGGTATAGATCTCTTGATGTTTTGAACTGATCCCCCGATGAAAATTTAGATCCCTTGATGTTTTGGATAGATCCTTTGATGCATCTCCCAATGACCATTATGAATTCTGGACTTTCAAAAGTCCAGAAGTAGTTAAATGTAGCATCAATGGGAGAGATCTAATGTTCTTGAAAATCAAAATTTTGGAAAGGGAGTGTTTTATCACTGTGAAGGAGTTTTTAAGCTTTATCATAGAAATATATGTCTATGAAATTTTCAAGATGTAAAATCTACTTGAAATTATATATGTATTTGCAAATGGAATTTTCATTTTTTCCTTTGAAATTTTCACACAACAAGTGATTTAGACATAGCTTTAATTCTTTATAGAGCAACAATTTTCATTACTTTTAACTACATGGTTAAAAAGATTTTGTATGACATATTTAGTTTCTTTCACATTATGGCATCTCAGACAATTTACATACAAAATATAAGGTTTGTAAAAGAATGTAAAATTGGGCTTGGTTTTCTAATTTTTATATACCTAGAAAGCTTTGCATTGTTCTATTTCAATTAACAAGATGAAAGTTATAAAGAGTATTAGGTTGCACACATTTTTGGAATCTAATTTATAACTAAATTCTTAAAAATTAATATTTCAATTACATTTTATTTCATTCTACCTACTATTCTTTTTAGTCATGAGTATAAATTTTTTGGGAATTATTATTTACATACTTCCAACTTATTTATTCAACATATTATGAAAGATCACAATTTGTAGGATGTACACAATTTTGGATAAAAAGTTTAAGAGATGAAACCAAATATTTGGAAAGAGTTGAAGATACATTTTTTTAGAAATTCAAACATCATGATCTTGTATTTGATAAGGTTCCTAACTATAAACTTTAAGGAAGGTATACTTCAACAAATTAACTAATAGATTATTTGGTTGGGCCTACCTAATACAAAAAATAGCAAAGATTTTAGCATTGGTTGAGAAAAAGATGATTGGAGAATTTTTTGGCTAATCAATATTCTTTAGGAATTAATATGTATAGCTTGCTCATAACCAAATGTTGTAGTTTTGAATAATCATTAAATTTGCTAATTCCTATGAATTTACGCTCACTACCAATGTCTTTTTAAATAGTTAGTTGGTTCATACACCCATAGATATTATTGTCTTTAGTTATTGTCTAACTATTGTATACTATGTTTTTGACACCAACTTCTATGTTTTTTTTAATTGCTTATCCTTAGAGTATTATCTATTATATTGAGCTCATTGTATCTTCACAAATTTCTTTACTTTATCTTTTCATTGCAATAAAAATCAATAAATTTTATGTAGCTTAGACCAAATCATGCCATAAACAAGAATTATGCAATTAATGAACAAACAAATGAATTTTTGTCAAAATGTTGACTGTGGTATTGTTAGAGGTTTAGCACAAGGAGGTGGTTCGCGCAACGGCCTCATATTACAGGACTCCTTGTACCTAGAATTGGATAGCCCAATATACAGAACAGTATAGCATCGAGAGTATGCGCTTTTTTTTTCCATGGGATTAAATGTTCAAGGAAGTATAAGGGTTTTTCAGGCTCATGGATTACAAGCAAGTACAGCCACGGGCCGAAGATGACAAAGGCAATTGTGGAGCTCAAGAGTAAATGACACGTATAGTACTTGTTCATAGTGTAGAGTCATGCATTCATGCTTCATTAAAGCTCAATGTGCATATTTCAAAACAACTCAGCGTTCAAGTGAATCACACTCGTAGCTTTTAATGAAATGTAATGAACTACATTACTGGCCTTTATAGTTTGTTGCCTATAATATAGTGTCACTGCCCCTACTCAAACATAGTTGGAGATGTATAGAACAACTCATGGTGTACAAGTGAAAGGTCAATATGAAAGTTTACCTTGTAGTTTTGATATTTGATTCCTACTTGTGTTCATCTTATTTTAATTCTTGTATGATTTGAATATTGTTTGAGGAATTTTCTTCTCCGTTTTTGAATGAAATTAGACTTCTATAACTCTCATTTCAGTGGAATACTCTCATTTTAATGAATATTACGTTCCATCCAGAAAAGGTAATTTTCTTGTCTATAAATAATTGTTTGTTTGTCAAAGATAAATCCCTATTAACCTTGGTGGAAGATTTTTGACTATAAATGAATGTAATTTTTGAGTTGATTATTTTTTTAACTTTTATTGAAACAAGGTAGAGAATGAGTCAAAAAAAAGAAGTTGGGCTCACTTGCACTTCTTTTATTGTAAAGAAGCGTGTAACAAAAACCCCTATCTAATATGAAGTAAGACACTCCCATACAATTGCTATGAAAATAAAATGAAACATACTAACCTAGATTTTCCAATGCATAGATATTCAAGAGGGGTTCATGATTGTTCAAACGGGGTTGAAGGGGGTAAGAAGTGAAAATTCAAAATGAATGTCAAAGGCTTTGGAAAAAAGCCACAAATGCAAGTAAGCTTTGTAGTGATGGCAATGAGTGGGTTAGATGTACAAAGTTATGTTCAAAATGATTTTGGCCATATGACGTGCATAATGCTTTATCAAAGGGCAACTTGTTGGAGAAGGCCTTAATGTGTATTGGGAGGTTTTCCTTATTGATATCCTCCTTTTCATGCCTTAAACTAGATATGACCTTGTTTGGATTGCAAGACAAGGAATTTATCATACATCAAACTCAATTTTGATGTTATTAAGACTAATCTTATGTTCAATGTGTAAATGCAAATAGCTTATGTCAAACTTCTTCTAGCTAACTTTGAGGAAGATTTGTAGTAATTTTGAGTTAAATAGATTGACATTGAAAGTGCATAGCCCTATTACCAAAGTAGTCAGTCAAAAATATCAAATTCTATTGTTCTGGAATGTATTCTTCATTTCTACAAGTTCCTTGAAAGTCATTCATCAAAAACTATTTAATCTTCACCATCCTTATAATTATATGAGGGTCAATTCAATAAGGAAGTGCTAAAATTGAATTTCAACATCAGATATTGAAAAGCTCACATCATCCTAAACCAATTACAAGATGACATGTGACACTTTTTGAAAAATATGAATTAATTTATGCCGTATTTGACCTTCATATTGTAGAATATTGCAATTTAGTTCTAGCTTGATTGAGTGCACAAATTGGGAGTTGCACCTAAAATTGTCAAAATAAACATTCTTTTCAGTATGATTCCTATTATGAAAATATCTATATTTTTGTTGGAGTATTGTTGGAAGTTAGAAGGGGTTCTAAATTTTCTTTGCATGTAATTTCTTTGTCATTGTAAGAAATACCGTCCATTTTTTGTAGTGTTTTGTAAAATTTGCATTTCAGTATTGAAATACTATAAGTATTGGAAGTACTAAGTAGCGGAACAATCTCAACTATTGATTGGAGAAATTGACGACTAAAATTACCATTGCAAGTACTATGGACTACTTGCAAGTAATGAAACAGTTCTATGATTAAAAATAGATAAATTATCACATAAAATAGAAATAATGAGGTATAAATGAATAAAATATGGAAAATCATGAATGAAAAAAACTAAAAATTGGCCATTTGAGAGGACTTGATGGTAATCAAATTTCATCAAAAAATGAGGTTGACACCTTCTTCAATGTTCAAAATTTCTTATGCAAGGGAGCCCTATTTGCATGGACCTAGAGGACATAAAATAATACATTTTTAGATGCCCCTTGGTAGGCATATGTCCACCTCTTGTAGGAATAGAAAACCAAAATTTCAACTCTAAATCATTCAATTTAGGTACACTGAATATAGTGAAAACCTCTAAATTTCAAATGTAACAAATTAATAAAATAGACTTTTAAATATAAAATGATTTTTTTTAATTTAAAAAAAAAAGTGATCCAATGACCATCAAGTTAGACATGTTATTCATAAATTTAATGTTCTTAGGACTTGGAATTCAAAAGTTATACCAAAAGATAACAACATCACTCCAATTGCGATGGACAATGGGATTGGTGTCTCTTATAATGACCCTTTCTAGAAAATGTATGAAAAAATTGTAATTTTTCAGTGTTTTAAAGATATAAATATCTAAAATCAATCATAGGCACTCATGAAGAGAAAATATACACCTTAGTCAAAGTATTTGTGGGAATTGGTTTCAGAAATGGGTTGCAATTACATTGGACTTTTTATGGAAGTTTTGAATGAAGCTAAGTTCCATTGTTTGATTGTTCTAAATATTGGTAGGACTCATGCATTAGGATTCAAAGTGTAAATTTCTCCATCTATCAATAAATCAACATTAGTGGTATCTCAAGATTTGTAGACATGAAATTCATGTTCTGGGACTTGTTTATGCGTATGACAACCCCTAGTTATCAATCATGAAGCAAAAGACCCATTTAGAGTGTATAGGCTTGCAATCTCTACTTTGTTTGTGATATCATTTAGAGACATTGTAAATCTCTTGAATCAATGTAATACACCACTTTCAAATACAAACCATCATTTAAAAAAAGAACATCTTTGTGAGTTCTACAAAATTGAATATACATAAAATTGAAAATTGAAAAGGGGCTCAGGAATCCAAATAGTTGGTCTTAACCAAAAAATAGTGTGGTGGTGCAAATGTTGGCGCCAATATATGCTTGAATGACACTAAAACCAAAATGAAGAGGTTTACTTAATGGAATTTAGCTTAAGGTAGTACTAGTTCATCTAGGTTCATCATGTTGGTTCCACCCTCATCTAGTGAAAAAAATATTTGTGAATGAAGCTTCTATTGAAGTTCATTTATTATCCATGCCATCCCTATCTATGTGGATGATCCACTAATAATAAATAAACAAATAATGGGAGAACTAATCATATTAGGGACAACCATCAATCCTTATGGATTCATGAGTTCTTTTTTATGGTACCTTCTAACTACTATCTATTTTTTATTTGGAAGAATGGTAATGCATCCATCCTTTTTTTTCCTCTCTTTGGAGGTATTCCATTACTTAAATCTAATCCAATTGCTGCTTTGATACCAACACACTATGGCCCAGAGCCACCTAAAGATTCAATGCTTATTGTGGGGGTCCTTAAATCGCAGAAAGTGACGTAGATGCATTGGTGTGACTACAATTTTAATTGATTGGATCCATAGATGGACAATTTTGTTAAAATGGCAAAATTCCTCTACTTTGGCAATTTTTACAATTCAAAGTGGGTGGTTTGAAGTATATAAATGTCATAGATGTCTTAAATTTAGACCATTTTTAGGTGTTTGAAATCTATATCTATGTTAGATTTCACTTTTATAATTCAAATCGTGCGGTTTAAAATCTATAGTAGTCATAGATTTCTTAAATCTAAAAAAGTCCAAGATTCTTGAAAACTATACCTATCTTAGATGTCACTTTTACAATTAAGAGTGGGCAGTCTAAAAATGGCACATGGAATGCCGCCATTTTAACAAAATTCCCTATATAAGAAGGCTTTATTTTCACTTGTAAGTTTTCTAATCTTTGATTCCAACATCTAATGGTTGTATTCCATAGAGAGCTTGGGCGACTTTATTAGAATCCTTTACATGGCCTTTTCTAAGGTCCATTTTTTTCTAATGCACTATTAGTGTAGCAAGCTATTATGCTAGAATTCCACACTAAGTAGATTAGTATAAAATTCCAATGTTCAAGAAACACAAAAGAAATTAATAATTAGCTTGGTCATTGCAAGAAACACCTACCATTTGGGGCTCAAAATGGCCTATTTTAGTGAATATTGTGACTATTGGAATAGATTTTTTTAAAGTAAATTAAATCATGGATAATATATAAAGCATTAAAAATAATATGTCTTTCAAAATTCAGATCTAGAAAATTTTATGCCTAAAAAGTTTGCATAAAAAAGAACAATAGAAAATACCAAGAAAATGGACACTTTGGTATTTGATTTCTATTAAATAGTAAAAAAATTCAAAAAAATAAAATAAATCATTTTTTCTAACTTGAAGGTTCTTCTCTACTATTTCATCTTTGGGAAAAACAAATTGCATTCTATGTACTTATATGAAGGGAGTGCAATTTGAGTTGATGTAGAAAATAGACAGCTTATTTTTTGTAGGATTGAGTTACTTTAGTAGAAGTCATTTTATACCAATTTTGAGCTTCAAATTTTTATTTTTGTGATCAAAACTATTACTAAAACCCCTCAAAGCACTACAAGAAATTTACATTATTCTAATTGATGTCTTTTGTTAAATCTAATACAATTATGTTGGAAATAATTGCAAATTTACAAATCTATGCCTAAAATAATGTTGAAACTATGCTATTTCTTACAAAATTATGTTGGATTTAATAAAAAACATCAACTAGAATAACGCAAATTTCTTCTAGTGAAATGGCCAAAGTTGATATTGAGTTGGTGGATATTTAAAAATAGTAAAATAATTTTAAATAATACAAAAAGATTATCCAATTTCTATAACTACTATATGTACCTTACTACCTTTGTTTCAAATTTTATGTAAAATAGACATATGATACAAAAGTTATGAGCAAAAAAACACTTCTTCAATGCAAAAGGCACAAAAATAGGACAAGTACTTCTTGCAATCACCCAACTACAAAATGATGAACATCAAAAAAACAATATTTAGCAAAATATTGATTATTTTGTAGGAATAGCTAAGCTTTGTAGGGCCCCTATGTCCACCAAACTAAACACTATAAAAAAGTCTTCGAAAATCTTTAACAATGTTGGCTTATATAAACACTTGGTCCAAATACTTAAAGTGTTTAGAGCCAAATTCACCAAATTGGCCCAAAACAACTAGAATGAAAAAAAAAAAATTCCAAAATGAAAAATTGGATACTTGAAAAAAAGAAGGGAAAGAGGATTCTTAAACATTTCCAAAGGCCTCAATGCCTCATTAATTCCCTTCCTTTCCTCCCAAGGTTTTTTGAGTTTCAATGCTAATTTATCCAAAAATCAAAAAAGTCAAATCCATGATGGTTGATTGTCCTAACTTTTGAAAAAAGATATCCAAATAAAAAACTAGTTTAGTTAGGACTTGCAAAACTTCAAATATCTATTCATTTGATAAAAATCAATAGTTTGCATTTTGTAGAAATTTTGAGAAATCATTTTTGATTCCTAGATTGCCATTCCAAAGTTAAGGTTGGATTTCCTTGTTAAGTGAATTGCACCCTATTCACTACTTGGTACAATGGTAAGAAAAGTTTAATCGAAAGGCAAAAAAAAAATAAGATTTTGCTTTTTTCTCCAAATCCTATAGATCCTAGAACTTCAATTTTGTTAAATTGGCGAAATTGTACAAGCCAAAAATTGTGGCATATATCTTCACAAAGATCTAATCTTAACTTCTAAAGGATAATTGTCTATTGATTAAACAATTGAAAAACCAAATAGATTCCTATGAAGTCAATTTTGGACTTTTGATTGGATGTTCACAAAATTTTGATATAAGGTATAAACATATATATACACTTTTAGTGAAAATTTAATTTTCTTCCCTATCCAGTGTCCAGATCAAAATTGATGTTGTCCTAAATTTTTTGGGCAGCTTCGGAATACTTTTGTAAAATGCCTCTTCTACTTTTGAAATTTGGTAGGTAAGTGACTCACATGATATAAAAAACAAATGTAAAAAAAATCCCATATGTAGTGAAAAACTTTTAGTCTAGGAGGAGTTAAAGCCTATTGGTCATGTTGGACAAGGTCAAAAAAATAAATTCTTTTAACTTCAAACGTTACAATCTTTTCAATCTGTATGGTCAAAGTTTTGAAATTTTTTCCACACATTTCCATAGTAGTCTAGTACAAATTTTTATGGGTCAATTTTGAAAATCAAAATATATCATTGTTTTTCTCAGTGCCCTTTTCTCAGTGCCCTTTTCTCAGTGCCCTAAAAAGTGGCAGTTTTTTACAATTTCTGCCCGAAATATACCTCCGGCCTTTAGGGTTTAAGTAGTGTATGATCATCAAATCTCCCTTAATTGAAACAAGAACAATCTTCCTGTGTACGTACCACGTAGTCTCAAATGAGTATTCTACGGATCCATTAGAAGTAGCCAGCTCACTCCATCCATTCAGTTAATAAATAAAATCCTTGTAATTGTTTATGTAAATTATGCTAACTCAAAAGTCCAATCCTCCAATCGACCCCTATTTGCCAGAAAGGTAAAGGTAAGAACTCTCTGGACCTGAGTACCATTTTCAATCCTGATTTGAACACGAAACCAGTCTCAAAGAACCCATTGTAACTTACAAACACACATATATCACTCAATTAAGGAAATTGGAATGCCTGGGCACTGAATTGAAGTTGGTCCAACTTATCACAAGAGGAACTTCCTGAACTGAACTGCATGATTGTCAAAGAAGTCGAAATTCTACAATTATAATACCACGCAATTCAACACGTACTCTGGTTTGGTACATCAATCGATCATTTGAATGAAAATATATTGTACAACACATAAACGTTGCTAGCTAGATAGCTACTTCGGCCACCCATTTTTCTAATCCATGTTTATGTTAATTTCTGTCAATGGTCACGAACAGCTCCAGCCAATCCATGCAATTAGCACGAAAGACCGGAGCTTCAGTTCCTGGACTGATAATTCTGTATGATCCTATCTGTACACTAAATGATCAACGCTCAAATCAAAGAGTGGTTGAATTGCGAAAGCGCAGACTCTAACAACCAGCTCAGATGTATGAAAACAAATCGCCACTTGCTAGATAGAGGACAAAATCGGGGTCAAAAATGAACTTCAAATGAAATCAGCATCGACGATCCTTCCAGAAGACAGAGCGCTCCATATGCCGCACCCGTTGGAGACATCGCAACACATGCTCCCCACGGAGGCCATTCCCCACCACCACCACTTTCCTCTCCCACTGATCAGCAAAGACGTTCACGACGCCAGGAAACGCCTTCAGGGCATCCACCACTTTCCTCTCGCGGCTATCGCTGTAGAGCTGTGGAGCGTAAAACTCGAGATTGGAGTCATCTCTGTGGGGACGTTCCACAACCAAGACGGGATACCCGCAATAGTGCGGGTAGTCGCGGTCCAGCCACCATGGTGCAGTGGGAGTGGGATATGGATATGGATACGAGTATGGATCTTCCCGTCGAATGTGCACCTGTTCGCTGGCTGGAATGAGCTCTCCGCCGTAACTGAAAGCAGGGTGCTGGTCACGGAAGGAGCGACGGTAGTAGATGTCGTTGTAGAACGGAGGCGTTCGGAAGGATACTGGTGCGGGATCTCGGTAGCAAATGCCGTCTCGGTTGAACCGTGGATCGCCGTTGGGAACGTATATGGGCTCACCGTGATTCGAATAGTACCACGCCATGGTGTTTGATCTCTCGAAAACTGGTCCAATCTCCCCGAAACTGGTGCAATCTCTTGAAAACTGGTGCAATGCAACTGTTGTACGTACGCTTGGTTGAATCAATTAGTTGAATGAGCGCCTTGAAGTGAAATTTACAGTGAGAATGGAAAATGTGGTTCAGACTCTGGATACGAACGAGTATTTGAATTAGGCGATCGAATGTCTAGGGAGTTGAAGTGAAAACAATACATGAATGAGCTGTGTTGTTCTCAACCCTGTTTTATGTCGAAAAACATGGGTCTCGATTTTCGTGCGCTCCACGCTGCTTCAGAGAGAAGCTACGGCTAGACTCAACTCACGTACTCAAGAAATAGACGTACTCCAGGGCAGCAATCCACTACAGTTCGAGATTCGGATACACGTTTTATATATATTTATTTATTTTTGGTTGCCGGGAATCTCGGAATTTATTTCAACGGTGAAGAATCGGAATGGAAAATACAAACCACCTGGACGCGATTTAGAAAATTTAGTCAATGGGGCCCTGAATTTCAATATTACTTGAATAGTGTGATATGTTACCACAAGCTGTGGAGCATCATCGATCGAGGGAGACTATACTAACGACATAGATTCACGCGTCCAAGTTGCGTCGGTGAAGGAGTCGTGTCTGCAGACTTAGACCCCATTCGTTCCATGCAGCGGGGGACCACGCGCGGTGGTCTTTCCGTGACAGTCCATGTGGGTCCCTAGTTGCAAACGTATAGTGAGTCCGTCTGCAAACACGGTATCCGACGCGCGTACATAAAGTACAGTCGGCGGGGTTTGTATATTCCCAGCTGGTTAATACACAAATATCAACGAGCTTCTGGATGTTCTAGCTAGCTCCATGCAGGAAGCGGATCCGCCGCTGCTTGTCTCATGATGATGCTAGCTATCGATGATTTGATCGTACGTCCGGTCTTGCAAGTCGCCTCCGCATCGGAAATGTACGTCGCGGGGAATTCCAAACAGAAAGTTTGGGCGGGGGGTAGGTAAAGGTTCATGTTCTAATACAATACCCGGGGGTGACGCCCTGCCGTTCTCCCTGTGGAAAGTGACGTAATGTCAGTCCCTCACTACCCTCAGCTCGCCATATATCCTTAATTTCTTTTCGTATCCAGTATCCTAGAAGATTCGCGATGCACTGACGAATCGTTTGGACGGCGTATGGAAAAAATTATTGTTGCAGACGAAAGGTTAATTGCTGATTCACAGTTAATTAAGCTTTCCAGCTAAGATGGTGCGAATTGAAGGGTACGTACGTGATCGACCTGGAAGATTTTCCAGGCGCGCTGAATTGAAGCTAGCTAGCTAGCTAGCTAGGCTCGATCATGTTCAGCACCTTGGTCAGGAGAAGTTTGAATTAGACGTTACTGGAATGAATATTGTAAAGAAAAGAAATCGCTTGCGGAAAGAGCAATGATGACTGTGATCTCGAGTACTGAGCTCTTTGATGTTTTGACAATATATGGTGAACTCGATTCCGGAGTATGGAGTGAACTGTGAGCAAGTTCTCGGTTAGTATGCTTTTTCATTGGAAATTAATTGCATCTGCTTGGCTGGCTTGTACATATACACGTACTCCAAGTTCAACTCGGCAGGTCTAGCACGCTCGATATATGTTCACTGAAAAAACCGCTTCACATTTCCTTTATTCTGTTGTCTGTACCAATTACTATTTTCAATGTGGGAATGGTGACCACTGTGAGAGTGTTCCAGAACCATCTAGGAATCCTGGGACCCAGCTTGCTCCGTTAGCGTACTTTAGCTTGCTAGTGCTGTTAACCCCTGAGCGTGCAGAGTCTTCTCCTGAATTGACAATTTTGAAAAAAATCATCATAAGGTCTCTGGAAGCATATTTTGGAATTGATGAACAATAAAAGATGCTTAGATAGACTTTGAGTTATAGATTTGATCCATATGGTGAGATTCACTAATGCTATCGTCAATATTTTTCTATGAATTTTAAAAGGGAAATTTCAAAATTCAATTGAAATTCAATTACAAGCAAAATATTGTCATTTTTTGAGTAAAATTTGTTAGAA
This sequence comes from Climacium dendroides, assembly GCA_950106755.1. NCBI lineage: Eukaryota > Viridiplantae > Streptophyta > Bryopsida > Hypnales > Climaciaceae > Climacium > Climacium dendroides. The sequence goes on from OX467083.1 coordinate 22,346,163, forward strand.
TGGATTTGAAATGAGGTTATTTGATATGTCTAATGTTTTTAACTTTTTTTTCAAAAATATTGAAAATTGAGTGGAATAAAGGACTTCAAAATTTAATTTAGAGTATACATTCTGTAACTACCCGCAAACTACCTACAATTCAAACTCCTCATAACTTTCATTTCATTAATCAAAATGGAATGATTTAATGCTTTAAACCTGATGAACCAATTTCAAATATTTATTTGTTTTAAAAGAGATTTTTTTTTAAAAATTTGCTGCCCGGACTGCCCTCTGAATGTTGAAAATTACATAAATATTATACAATAACTTTTTAACCATGTAGTCAAGAGTTATGAATATTGTTGGGCTTTAACCCTTTAGTGTTTAAGAAGCCCAAATTGGGTCTCATGTTTTTTTCAGCAACTTTAGAGATTTTATATTACGTAAAGGGTGAAAGCTATTCCTTAGGCACATGTTGTATGAAAATTTGAATGAAAAAAAATGAAAATTTATTTGTAGCTAGTGAGCTACCCCAAACTCGGGGGTGTACTCAGTTTTAGTACAACAAACCACATGCGAACAAGTGATTTCCAATAAACTATAATTTTAACTTCAAAATTTGAGCATTGTTTACTAATGACTATAAGATTTTACTTCCAAAGCATTGTTGTCATACTGAACAAGTTACTATTCATTTTTTTGTCATGTAGGACAAATTACTATTCATCAAATGTACCTCTTAAGTATATTTGATGAATAATAACTCGTCCTACAGGGCGAAAAATGAATAGTAACTTGTCCAGTATGACAACCATGTCCCAAAATTGTTTACTAATGACTATAGGATTCATTTTTTAAACAATTTTTTTCTTATATAATATAGGGGTGTAAAAATTATTTTGAGTTCTACAATGTATCTTTTTACTTTAAAAATTTATAACTAATTATTATTAACAAATAAAATTATCAACAATTCAAAACATAAACTTTCAAAGTAGGAAAATCTATTCATATTTTTTTCATTTAATTTTATTTAAAATTCAAAAAATATATAGGGGGTTTAAAATCTTGTTTGCATGTGGTTTTTAATGGACACTTTAAGTCGTCACCCTAGGCCCAAAATGCCAAAATTGCTATGTTGGCAAAAAACATTATTTGGTCCTTTAAAGGTTAACAACCTTCCCTCACTAAAAGCACATTTGGTTATGTATATACTTGCAAGGTACTTTATCAAAGACAATTAGAGACAATTTGATTGAATGTGATTTTCACATGGATATTGATTCCCCCAAAGCATTAGATTTTTATTGGAAATTATCTTTTTATTCATATTGTTTTTCTATTCATTTGTAATAGTTTTAATAAGAATATAGAATTTTTTTTGAAATACTGACTACCAATTTAGAAAAAAAATTGCAACTCTATAGTGTTGATTTTCTAATGTTAGAATGACAAAAAATATGCACCATGTTATTTGACACTATGTGATATAAGCATGGAGAGATTTCCAGAACTTTTAAACATTAATTGCATTTGATATGAATTATTTAATTTTTTATTTTGAAATTCATGAAAATTTCTCAAATTTCTTCCAAATGATGTAAAATTTTTACAATTAATATAAGGCATATAATCAAATCTTTGAAAAACTAATACAATTACATTCATAAAACTACATTCATAGGTACATGTAAAATGAAGTTTCAAAAAATAATTATAGGCTTGGCCTTGGAGATTTAAAAGTCTCTAGATTGCAATTATTGATATAGACATAGAAGTCTTGACAACTATGAATTCATTATGCTAAACTTTAGACATTTCTGTTCACCAATAACCAACATTAAATTCTACATTTGTCAATATAGAAACCCAAAAGATTTAGCATCCATGGATGCAAAGTGGATCCTCCCAACTCTAATATTCTTTTTGATCCAAATTTATTCCAATGACAACCTCTATATCATTCCAAAATTGGTTCAACTAATTTTGACCTACAAGTCATCACTAGAATAAATTAAAAATATTAGTTATATGTGAAAGTAGAATTGAGTGGGTTCTATTTCAAGTAGTGCTAAAATTATTAATTTATGTTTTACATACTAAACAACAATATCAATGTGCATTCATGCAAAATGACTAACAAAATGTAGGCCATAAGTGCTAGTACAAAAATTTTGTATTATAGCAATTACTCGAGGTATTATCTTTTTGGAGCAAGGATCAATTTCCTTCTTATATGCTTTTGTTATGTACAAATTGAATATGTGAAGTAAAATCCTACAAAAAAATTTGATAAGAGGTATTGAAGAATGAACATCATAATTTAAGAAAAATAATGAAATGCACATGTTTTGAGTAATATTTTGTTGTTGTTTACAAGCTATAGGTAGAAAATCCAAAGATCCAGAACATAAAAGTATTGAAAGTCATGAAAAAAATGCACATTATAATCAACAACTCTAGATAGCCACATAACATTCAAGATTGTCACAATAGTCATATACCCATTGACATACAATTTTAGTATTGAAATTATATTTGTAGATTTACAGAACTTGAAATCAAAATGCATTGGTCCTTGCAAACGCTAGGATCAAAATTTTATAAATAAATTTGAAAAATTAAAAAAATTCTAAAAGAAAAGTTTGAACTTGTCTATAATTTAAGTGGAATTAAGAAAAAATTCATGTCAATTTTTAAAGGCCCTGTTAGAAGACGCTTATACTCCTATAATGGGGAACTTCGACATTATCTGAAGAGCTCGGGAACAAACTTGAGAACGTGGGAACACTGAGAAAATCCTAAATGTTGGATCCAAGCTTAAGAGTCCAATCTTGATGAGAGAATTCGTTTTCTCAAGAATGTAAAGAGCTTGTAGCTGCTACCCAATAGAGCTGATTGCAAGATTGTTGGTTGTCGAAGTTTTTCTTTGGGAGACGTGAGATTCGAGAGAGTGAATTGGATTTACATCAGCGGGTGTTAGCTTGGCTTGAATATTTTAGGGCATTTGTTATAAGCTTATGAATCTCAGAATTGTGCATGTGACTAAGAATGTGGAATCAGGGTTTGGAATTGTGAGGCTTGGGATTGAAATTATGATGATTAGTGCACAACAGTTCAAGAACTAGCTAAGTGATCTCTAGCCTCATATGGAATTTCATAGCCTCCCCACGATGCTGCTAGATTGCAAAAATGATTGCTTTAGCAATTGTATTGATCCTTTCACGACATGGTTGTCATAGTGGACAAGTTACTGTTCATTTTTCGTCTTGTAGGACGAGTTACTATTCATCAAATGTACTTGAGAGGTACATTTGATGAATAGTAACTTGTCCTACAAAACAAAAAATGAATAGTAACTTGTCCAGTATGACAACCATGTTTCACGAGAGCAGACGCTCATGTGATGTATTTGCGCCTGTTCGAATTTCATGTTGTATTGTTTAGAATTTCACTTCTAGAACTACTCTTAAGACTAAAATTGCACCATCCCAATGATGTTAATACGATTGGAGTTAATCCGTGTTTGGAGTACACAAAGTCATGCAGTCGGATTTTAAGATTTAGGATTTGATTTTTATTTATTTTTGGCATTGGGGCCTCAGGGGATGCATGAGGGTAGAGTTTGAATTTTTTAATGTTAGAATCAATCTTCTTTTGCATTCTTGTTGACTTCAGAAGCAAATTGCAAATACTCGTTTGCTAGGAAAAACAATTGCTTTCCCTCAATCTCTTAGATCATCATGTTCTTTAGTCAAGTCTTTAGGTCACTTTTGCAAAAAGAAAATCTTTCAGGTGTTGCATTAAATCCCAAGTGGTGTATCACTTTACTAACTCACTTTGCTCTGGATTTCAGATTTTGTGATTTTAGATTTTGCGAGAAGTAATGAAGGACAAGAATTGGGCTCTGCCAATGCTCGGAGACGAACAAATTTTCGATTGACTAGAATAGGATGCAATGAAGCTGCTAGACGATGGCGATTATAGTAAAACCTTTAGACCTCTAGTCTATTGGATTACTAATCACTCTAGTTGTTGCCAATTTCTTGGATATTATGTTGATTAAAGGCTGCGATTGTTGACGAATGTTGTAATTTAGAATTCAATGTTTGAAGAATAGCTTTCACCCTTTACGTAATATAAAATCTCTAAAGTTGCTAAAAAAAACATGAGACCCAATTTGGGCTTCTTAAACACTAAAGGGTTAAAGCCCAACAATATTCATAACTCTTGACTACATGGTTAAAAAGTTATTGTATAATATTTATGTAATTTTCAACATTCAGAGGGCAGTCCGGGCAGCAAATTTTTAAAAAAAAATCTCTTTTAAAACAAATAAATATTTGAAATTGGTTCATCAGGTTTAAAGCATTAAATCATTCCATTTTGATTAATGAAATGAAAGTTATGAGGAGTTTGAATTGTAGGTAGTTTGCGGGTAGTTACAGAATGTATACTCTAAATTAAATTTTGAAGTCCTTTATTCCACTCAATTTTCAATATTTTTGAAAAAAAAGTTAAAAACATTAGACATATCAAATAACCTCATTTCAAATCCATTCTAACAAATTTTACTCAAAAAATGACAATATTTTGCTTGTAATTGAATTTCAATGGAATTTTGAAATTTCCCTTTTAAAATTCATAGAAAAATATTGACGATAATAGCATTAGTGAATCTAACCATACGGATCAAATCTATAACTCAAAGTCTATCTAAGCATCTTTTATTGTTCATCGATTCCAAAATATGCTTCCAAAGACCTTATGATGATTTTTTTCAAAATTGTCAATTCAGGAGAAGACTCTGCACGCTCAGGGGTTAACAGCACTAGCAAGCTAAAGTACGCTAACGGGGCAAGCTGGATCCCAGGATTCCTAGATGGTTCTGGAACACTCTCACAGTGGTCACCATTCCCACATTGAAAATAGTAATTGGTACAGACAACAGAATAAAGGAAATGTGAAGCGGTTTTTTCAGTGAACATATATCGAGCGTGCTAGACCTGCCGAGTTGAACTTGGAGTACGTGTATATGTACAAGCCAGCCAAGCAGATGCAATTAATTTCCAATGAAAAAGCATACTAACCGAGAACTTGCTCACAGTTCACTCCATACTCCGGAATCGAGTTCACCATATATTGTCAAAACATCAAAGAGCTCAGTACTCGATCACAGTTATCATTGCTCTTTCCGCAAGCGATTTCTTTACAATATTCATTCCAGTAACGTCTAATTCAAACTTCTCCTGACCAAGGTGCTGAACATGATCGAGCCTAGCTAGCTAGCTAGCTAGCTTCAATTCAGCGCGCCTGGAAAATCTTCCAGGTCGATCACGTACGTACCCTTCAATTCGCACCATCTTAGCTGGAAAGCTTAATTAACTGTGAATCAGCAATTAACCTTTCGTCTGCAACAATAATTTTTTCCATACGCCGTCCAAACGATTCGTCAGTGCATCGCGAATCTTCTAGGATACTGGATACGAAAAGAAATTAAGGATATTTGGCGAGCTGAGGGTAGTGAGGGACTGACATTACGTCACTTTCCACCGGGAGAACGGCAGGGCGTCACCCCCGGGTATTGTATTAGAACATGAACCTTTACCTACCCCCCGCCCAAACTTTCTGTTTGGAATTCCCCGCGACGTACATTTCCGTTGCGGAGGCGACTTGCAAGACCGGACGTACGATCAAATCATCGATAGCTAGCATCATCATGAGACAAGCAGCGGCGGATCCGCTTCCTGCATGGAGCTAGCTAGAACATCCAGAAGCTCGTTGATATTTGTGTATTGACCAGCTGGGAATATACAAACCCCGCCGACTGTACTTTATGTACGCGCGTCGGATACCGTGTTTGCAGACGGACTCACTATACGTTTGCAACTAGGGACCCACATGGACTGTCACGGAAAGACCACCGCGCGTGGTCCCCCGCTGCATGGAACGAATGGGGTCTAAGTCTGCAGACACGACTCCTTCACCGACGCAACTTGGACGCGTGAATCTATGTCGTTAGTATAGTCTCCCTCGATCGATGATGCTCCACAGCTTGTGGTAACATATCACACTATTCAAGTAATATTGAAATTCAGGGCCCCATTGACTAAATTTTCTAAATCGCGTCCAGGTGGTTTGTATTTTCCATTCCGATTCTTCACCGTTGAAATAAATTCCGAGATTCCCGGCAACCAAAAATAAATAAATATATATAAAACGTGTATCCGAATCTCGAACTGTAGTGGATTGCTGCCCTGGAGTACGTCTATTTCTTGAGTACGTGAGTTGAGTCTAGCCGTAGCTTCTCTCTGAAGCAGCGTGGAGCGCACGAAAATCGAGACCCATGTTTTTCGACATAAAACAGGGTTGAGAACAACACAGCTCATTCATGTATTGTTTTCACTTCAACTCCCTAGACATTCGATCGCCTAATTCAAATACTCGTTCGTATCCAGAGTCTGAACCACATTTTCCATTCTCACTGTAAATTTCACTTCAAGGCGCTCATTCAACTAATTGATTCAACCAAGCGTACGTACAACAGTTGCATTGCACCAGTTTTCAAGAGATTGCACCAGTTTCGGGGAGATTGGACCAGTTTTCGAGAGATCAAACACCATGGCGTGGTACTATTCGAATCACGGTGAGCCCATATACGTTCCCAACGGCGATCCACGGTTCAACCGAGACGGCATTTGCTACCGAGATCCCGCACCAGTATCCTTCCGAACGCCTCCGTTCTACAACGACATCTACTACCGTCGCTCCTTCCGTGACCAGCACCCTGCTTTCAGTTACGGCGGAGAGCTCATTCCAGCCAGCGAACAGGTGCACATTCGACGGGAAGATCCATACTCGTATCCATATCCATATCCCACTCCCACTGCACCATGGTGGCTGGACCGCGACTACCCGCACTATTGCGGGTATCCCGTCTTGGTTGTGGAACGTCCCCACAGAGATGACTCCAATCTCGAGTTTTACGCTCCACAGCTCTACAGCGATAGCCGCGAGAGGAAAGTGGTGGATGCCCTGAAGGCGTTTCCTGGCGTCGTGAACGTCTTTGCTGATCAGTGGGAGAGGAAAGTGGTGGTGGTGGGGAATGGCCTCCGTGGGGAGCATGTGTTGCGATGTCTCCAACGGGTGCAGCATATGGAGCGCTCTGTCTTCTGGAAGGATCGTCGATGCTGATTTCATTCGAAGTTCATTTTTGACCCCGATTTTGTCCTCTATCTAGCAAGTGGCGATTTGTTTTCATACATCTGAGCTGGTTGTTAGAGTTTGCGCTTTCGCAATTCAACCACTCTTTGATTTGAGCGTTGATCATTTAGTGTACAGATAGGATCATACAGAATTATCAGTCCAGGAACTGAAGCTCCGGTCTTTCGTGCTAATTGCATGGATTGGCTGGAGCTGTTCGTGACCATTGACAGAAATTAACATAAACATGGATTAGAAAAATGGGTGGCCGAAGTAGCTATCTAGCTAGCAACGTTTATGTGTTGTACAATATATTTTCATTCAAATGATCGATTGATATACCAAACCAGAGTACGTGTTGAATTGCGTGGTATTATAATTGTAGAATTTCGACTTCTTTGACAATCATGCAGTTCAGTTCAGGAAGTTCCTCGTGTGTGTAAGATCTTTTGTACTTGTTGATCGGTAGGGGCTCCGGAATTAGACCGGCTTGTCCACCCTTAGCGGCCTTCTGGAGAGTCCAGATTTTATCTCATGAAAATATGAAATAAGTCCTTGTAATTTTTTATTTAAAATTATGCTAACTGACAAGTCCAATCCTCCAATCGACCCCTATTTGCCAGAAAGGTAAGAACTCTCTGGACTTGAGTACCTTTTTCAATTCTAATTTGAACACGAAACCAGTCTCAAAGAATCCATTGTAACTTACAAACACACATATATCACTCAATTAAGGAAATTGGAATGCCTAAACAAGAGTCATCGTGTGTGAATATCGGGACTAACAAGGAGTATATGTTTGTTTCTTATTTCACAATTGTGAAAAGAGGACCTTTCAGGAGTATTCTAATGAAACTGCCCAATTGTATTGCATTCCCCTGTCCAAATGCACTTATCACACCACTTGCCATCTATGAGCAAAAACAAGAATAGTTTAGGAAACGGCGAAATAAATGTAATGTCGGGGTCCTATTCAATATTTTTTAGCAACCTTTTGGAGAGTCTTGATTTTCTCTAATGATTAACTGAATGGATGGAGTAAGCTAGCTATTTCTAACGGATCCGTAGAATACTCATTTGAGACTACATGGTACATACACAGGGAGATTGTTCTCATTTCAATTAAAGGAGATTTTATGATCATACACTACTTAAACCCTAAAGGCCGGAGGCATATTTTGGGCAGAAATTGTAAAAAGATGCCACTTTTTAGGGCACTACGAAAAGGGCATTGAGAAAAAAATGATATATTTTTTTTTTCAAAATTGAACCATACAAATTTATATAGACTACTATGGAAAATGTGTGGAAAAAATTTCAAGAACTTTTGACCACACAGATTGAAAGATTGTAACGTTTGAAGTTAAAAGAAAAATATGTTTTTTTGACCTTGTCCAACATGACCAATAGCCTTTAACTCCTCTTGGACTAAGATTTTTACACTACATATGGTTTTCTTTTTTACATTTGTTTTTTATATCATGTCAGTTACATTCTACCAAATTTCAAAAGTAAAGGAGGAGATTTGTAAAAGTTTTCTAAAGCTGCCCACATTACTTGAAAATTTTAGGGCAATATAAATTTTGATTTACATATACACTTGAAAGAACAATTAAATTCTCACTAAGGGGGGACATGTTCACACCTTGTATCAAAATTTTGTGAATATTCAATCAAAGTTGACTTCATCAGAATTTGCTTGGATTTTCAATTTTCTTTTCAATGAACAATTATCATTTAGGGATGAAGATTAGACCTTTGTAAAGCAGAGTTGTCTTGTCGGACACATTTCAGGGTCCAAGTGTCATGTTGTCGATCTGATGTCGTATATTGTATGCAAGGAGAGGCCACTGTATGTATTTATACAACTCATGTGAGGCAAAGATTTTGGACCCCTTACTTATCTCATAAAATTTAATTTAAAGAAATTTAAAGAAATTTGAATAGGTTTTTTATTTTAAAAGTTTGTATTTTGAATTATTGATATTTCTAAATTGATAAAAATTAATTACAAATTTTTGAAGAAAAAAGATACATTGTAGAGTTGAAAATAACTTTGGACCCCTTACTTTTTAAAAAATTGTCTAAAAAATGAAAAAAAAATCCTAAAAATAACTTTCTATTAAAAATTTATTTTTCTTGAATATTGATGCAATGATTATCCAAATGTATTCTCTATAAATGTTTGAGTTGAAAAACATGCCATTTTAGTTTATTTTTTAGCCTATTATAATAGTCATTTTAAATGTCATTTGAGTTGGGAATTTTGGCAACAGAAATCTATAGTCATTATTAATCAAAGTTCAAAATTATAGGTTGAAATTATAGTATATTACAAAGTAAATAGGGGATCAAAAAATCACTTTGCTGCACATAGTACACAAAATCCCCATAGAGTTATTTTCCCTCAGTTGTACAACAATTTGTTGGTCTAAACATGTTTAATAAGGTTATTTTTAAAGCTAAATGCTCATAAAAATCCCATTTCAAGTATGACTCTAAATTTAGAATATAACAAGTGTTAATTCAATTGGGACACTTTAATAAAATGAAGCTTTAATATGTTAAGATTGGAAAGAAAGAGTGTTTTATTTGAAAGTTATTTAAAAGTCAAATTTAAAGTTGATTATATTAAACTTTATTAGATGGATGGAGGGGCTACTAGACATATTGAATGTCATGTTCAACTAATTGTCGTCACATCGTGGAAGACAACTATATTGTAAAGATATATGTTACAATTTTCGGCTTGTTCAATTTTGCCAATTTAACAAAATTGAAATTCTAAGAACTCAAGGATTTGGAAAAAAGAGGCAAATGGGAATTTTTTTTGGCCTTTGATTAAACTTTCCTTACTAGAGGATTTAGTAGTAAATAAGGTGCAGTTCACTTGATTAGGAATTCCAACCTTAACTTGGGATTGGCAATCCAAGAAACCAAAGATGACTTCTCAAAGCTTCTATGAAATGCAAACTATTGATTTTTATCAAATGAATAGATATTTGTAGTTTTGCAACTCCTAACTATATTAGATTTTGATTTGGAGTTTTTTCCAAAAGTTAGAATAGACAACCATCATGGATTTGACTTTCTTTGGTTTCTAGGTAAATTAGCATTAAAACTCAAAAAAACTTGGGATGAAAAGAAGTGAATTAATGAGACCTTTAGAAGTGTTTAAAACTCCTTTTTCCCCCTTTTTTTTTTCAAGTATCCAATTTTCATTTTGAAATTTGTTGTTTCACATTCTAGTTGTTTTTGGTCAATTTGGTTAATTTAGCTCTAAAGGCTTTAAGTGTTTTGGCTAAGTGTTTATATAGGCCAACACTATTAAAGACTTTCTAAGACTTTTTGGCCACATGGGAGCTTAGCCATCCTACAAACAAATCAATACTTTGCAAAACATTGTTTTTTGATGTTTATCATTTTGTAGCTAGGTGATTGCAAGAAACACTTGTCCTATTTTTGGTGCCTTTTGAAGTGGATAGATGTTGGAATCAAAGATTAGAAAACTTGCAAGTGGAAATAAAACCTTCCAATGGATCCAATCAATTAGAATTGGAGTTTAGACCAATGCATCTATTTCACTTCCCGCAATTTAGGGACCCTTTAAAATAAGCATTGGATCTTGAGGTGGCTCTAGTCAACTGTAGCGGTACCAAAGTGGCAATTAGATTAGATGTAAGTAATGGAATACCTACAAGGAGAGCAAAATAATGATGAATGCATTACTATTTTTCCAAATAAAAAATGGATAGTGGTTTAGGAAGTACAATAAAAAAAATTTATGGATTCATAAGGGTTGATGGTTGGTCCTAATATGATTAATTCTCCCATTATTTATTTGTTTCGTATTAGTGAATCATCCACATAGATAGGGATGGCATGGATGATAAATGAACTTCAATTTAGAAGCTTCATTCATAGATAATTTTTTCACTAGATGAAGGTGGAACCAATATGATGAACCTAGATGAACTAGTGCTACCTTAAGCTAAATTCTATTAACCTCCTCATTTTGGTTTTGGTTTCCATTGTCACATTAGTTTTGGTTGGAACCAACTATTTGAATTCTAGAATCCCTATTTCAATTTTATGTAAATTCAATTTTGTAGAACTCATAGAGATGTTCTTTTTTTTAATGATGGTTTGTATTTGAGATTGAATTCCAAAATCCCTATTTCAATTTTATGTAAATTCAATTTTGTAGAACTCATAGAGATGTTCTCTTTTTTAATGATGGTTTGTATTTGAGACTAGTATGTTACATTGAGTCAAGAGATTTACAATGACTCTAAATGATATGACAAAGTAGGGGTTGCAAGCCCATACACTCCAAATGTGTCTGTTGCTCCACAATTTGCTTCATGATTGATAACAAGGGATTATCCTATGCATAAACAAGTCCCAAAACTCAAGGTACCACCAAGGTTGATTTGTAAATAGATAGAAAAATTTACCCTCCACATCCTAGTACATGAGTCTTTCCAATGTTTAGAACAATCAAACAATGGAACTTGGCTTCATTCAAAACTTCCATAAAAAGTCCAATATAATTGCAACCCATTCTTGAAACCAATTCCCATATTCACCTCTCAAAACCTTCCATTTATGTTTTTTATTTCAACTTAAGTAGACACATCTAGTGTTGGGGAGGATCATTTTCCAAATCTAGAGGGGGCAAATTTCATCTCCTAGGAACATGAAGAGATAATATGGATTTTCAATTGTCCATTTTGACAGACAATTGAACTTTGGGGATTAATATAGCGGTAATGGCAGTCTTCAAACTCAAATTAACTACTCGAATCAAGTAATGCAGAAACTCTTCTTGCCAAAAGGGAAAAAATTACTTTGTGCCTACACGAAATAAAACGATCCAAACCCTAAACTTTGAAAACTTAGGGGTGGAGCCTTAAAACCCAAAACCCTAAACCCTAACCCTTCAAAACCCTTCAAGAGGGGTGGAACCCTAAATCCAACTACTTGGAAAGTTCTTCCCCTCGCTTTGCTCCAGCCACGACAGCATTAATAAGAGCCGAACGAAAACCCTTGTTTTCCAGCTCACAGATCCCAGCGATTGTTGTTCCTGCAAGAACATCATGCATTGCTCATTAAAACATGATAGGGGCACCTGTAAAACATATTATAATGGACATACCGTACACAGACCAAATCCAAAATAGTAAAAGAAGCTCGGATTCATACACGCCGGAATCTCTAACACTGAACATATACGAGCCACTCAAGATTGCACAGATGAAAGCAACTGGCTTGAGATAACAAGTTTAAAATTTGAAACAGTATCATGTGCAACCAGGGGAGAGATAAGAGGCTTAAAATAATCCATTGCATAGACGCGAACTTAGGACATATTTGACCTAACAAATGTTTATTGCACCTCATAGAGATTGCACGAAACCTTTCCAAAGGTAGAATGCAGGAGTCCACTAGAGTCCGATGAAGAAAGAGAAGCAAACCATTAAAACTTATATTAAGGTTACAGTGATCTTCATCGGAGTGTTCGTTACCTGCAGGTGATGTCACCATATCTTTCAATTCTCCGGGGTGCTTCTTGGTTTCCAACACCATCTTTGCAGATCCCAACACCTGTAAGAAAAAAAGTTGAGTCACACAGCCTAGAAGTGTGTACTGCAGCACGATTTGAGCAAGGACCATTTGAAGTACATGATATCTTAAAAATTCGTTGATAACCAGGTATTTTCACAACGGGTGAAACGATAACAAATGAGAATCGAATGTTTCTAACATCCTAGAATCTGAAGCGACAAGGATACGACAGAAGTCGTCAACGACAACAGCAGAAACAAGACTTGAACTCACCGTTTGAGCAGCGAGAGACATTGCAACATCACGGGAAAGGCCAGCAGCTACACCACCATCAGCCAGAGCTTCGATAGCCATGAAGATATAAGCAGGACCGCTACCACTGGAAGAAAGAAGTAAAGATTGAATACAAAATGAGAATTGACAATACATGTATGTGAAAATACATCAGCATTTGCCCAGTCAACTACATTCTGATCCTACAGCAGAAAGTGCAGAGCTTTTGTGATTTGCTACTGGAGCTAGAGAACAAAGATACCTCACTCCAGTTACTGCATTCAGAAGTTTTTCGTCGACAACATGGATCTTGCCTATTGATTCAAACATTGCTGTCACAAGTTCCGAGTCAGCTGGAGTGGCTGTTCTACCCAAACTCATTCCTGCAACAAATCCACTCAACTTTTCAGGAAAAACGACCATAACAAGGTGGGTACAAATCCAACTAGATTGTGCAAGCACAGTAGATCAGAAATTAACAACCATCACATCGAAGGACACTGCAACTTTCCTCTTGTCGCCTCTATGAGAATCAACAGTAACGCAAGATAAAAGTTAGCTAGTGGAGCAGTCGCGTATTATTAAGAAAAGCACCTGCAGCAGCTTCGCCAACAGTGGCGGCAACGTTGGGCATCACCCTCACTACTCGTGCTTCTCCAGCCCAATTCTGCAAGCATCAGTACAAGTTTCAGCAAAAGGACAATGTGCACAACAGAAGACCTGGAGGAGAGCCAGCATACGATCGGTTTCTTCCTCCAGGCCCGATGCTTTCAAGACCCTGCAGATGAAGACCCTCAATCCCGGCTTCAGAGTAGCCTTCGAAGACCCTTAGAATCACAAATCCTAGAATTTGAGCAAGTAGGGTTTGTGGTACAAGCAGAACAGGCAGGGCGTCTTCTCTGATGATCTAATAAAAAGTTACGAAAAGGGGTACCCCAGGGGTTGATTTCATTGAACTCTGATTTCTAAAAATACTCTATGACAGGACTCCGTCGCCTTCCATGTCCTACAGAACGCGTCGGGTCCTCCATACAAACACCTGTCTCCAGAGACAAGGGAAATGCGCCAGGTGTGGGGCAAAGCAAGTTGCTCACAACATCAAGGCCATAGCTTCTACAGTCATAATAGTACAAAAACAAACTGACGAAATTGTGAACTATTTTAACAACCATAAAGCATCAACTCACGCACTAAAGAAAGAATGGTCCCCTCGGAAAGAATTTGAAGTAGTGCACAGTTCTTCACATAGCAACCCACCTGTAACTTCTCGATGGGTATTCCTGCAGCTATCGAGACCAGAAGATGATCCTTTGACAAGCTTGGCTTCATCTCTGTCACTACCTTCTCAGCTGCACAAATCCAAATTTTGAAAGGCAATCAGAAAAAATGTTATGAACATGACTTTCCTCCTGACAAACTCAGGGTCACTTTAGATTGCACAGATTGCAGCAACAAGACGGAGGAAACACGAAATCCTACACCTTGGTTTGCGCAAAAATCATGCTTTATTCGTTTTGCCTCATTTTGTCCAATGTCTACTTCACATTAATTCAAGTGGCCGTCCCATCGATCATGGGTACTTGCATTTCCAGAGGTCGCAAATTGCATTTGAATATCATTCCTCAGCAAAATCACAAAAAATACTTTCGAGATAAAAGAATGCTGGCAAACTGAAGACGAAGAGAAATGAATAGCTCTATCACGACGGCATACTGCAACACATGACTACTGTAAGTGTGCGAGAGAGGCCAGGAAATTGAACATTACCTACTTGGGGTTTCACTGCAAGGATGAGCACGTTGCTAGACTCTGCAAGCTGCAATTCCCAGAAATCACGTTCATATGTTCAATAGTGATTCCAAAGGCCAACACCGAAACCAGACAAACTTCATGATATATGCTCTTCATTAGACTCTAGAGTAGTATAAAAACCCTAAACCCTGTAGCACAGAAGAATGTGCCAGCAATTTCGTATCCATGCTCCTCAAGAATGTGGAGTATGACATTCTAGAGACTTAGCATTAAGCTTGCATCCTTTCCACTGCACCATAAAACCTAGAGCACTAAACCATTGAAGAAATGACGCATTTTTGAGTTCTGGTTTAGGGTCTTCGTCCACCAGAACAACATACCTGGAACTTCTCTTTTTGCTCTCAGTAATTTCAAAGGTGTTCAAGCAGCTGCTCAAACACGCTATGTTGTCCACAAGCACAACAGGGATAATAGATGAAAATTCAGCAATGCAGTCATACCTTCGCATTGGAGGTACAAATCGAGGTGCCGAAAGACTCAAACACCTTCCTCCTTCCGACATTGACATCCGATGCGCTCATCATATGGGCCAACACCACGCCGGACTTATCCAAACCTCTCGCAATGGCCTCCGCCATCATCCCAGCCCCAATAAACCCCACCCGCGTATTCGCCGTAATCAAGTCTGTCGCCATCGCCACTGCTGTAGCTACACTCGCAAATCGACGGAGGCTCTGCATACCTCCCCATAACAATATTGGTGAGCTTTGAGCCTTTGCCTACAACAATCTAGAGACCTTGTCATCAAAACTTTTACACATTTATCCTGTGTTGAGCGAAAAAGCAATTGCCAAAAACAAAATGTTACTGGAGTGGGTGTTTACACATTTAACACCAACCAATATCCCCCTGCATGGTCAATGGAGCATTTGATATACTGCATGGTTAATGAAGTCTCTACTTTACAAAATTCCATAAAGAAAAAGGTAGCGCACAAGAAAGAAAGCGTGACCCAAGAAAGCTGGGTTCATGACACCCCATTCGTCCCGAACCAAAGAATCCCATTTGCAATGACCCCACCAAGAGACACGAAAAGAGAACGCCAAAGGCGCAAGCAGTTAACAAACACACCAAGATAGATGGTGGCGTGAGGGCAATTAAGTAGGATGGACGAGAAGAGCTTCCAAGATTACCTCCCAATTAAAAGAACAACAACGTACGAATTCGCGCAACCTCCACACACAAGTGTTTGGAAAGACGGACCTTGAAGGTACTCAGATTTATAAACTTGTGGAGAGGTGTGGTGAGCGTTACCTAATGGCGTGTTGCAATGGACTAACTTGTGGGGCTCCACCGAGCGGAGAATGCACGCAGGCAAGCATGGAAAGGGTTTTAGCCATCACGCGACTTCTGTTCTTAACCCCTAAAGGACGGGCTGGTCACCGTGGAAATCATCTGTTTTGGAACCGTGTGAATTGTCGGCTTAAAAAAATGCCAAAACACCCATAAGATCCTCTCCCGTGGAGCACGGAGACCCAAGACCGCATACATTGTCATCCCATACCCGCCAAGTCTTGTTTTGTGAAGGCCAGTGCTAATGGTGGCCTTGAGGCTTTGACATTCCAGAGTTGCAGCGATGGTTTGAGCTTGTGAAAGTGCTTCTGTATAACTTGGAATTGCAGCAAGGCTTCACATTGCGTTGGTGTTCTTGGTGTTCTTTCGGATTACTTGGGTTTAGATTGGAGCAGGGGAGCTTCACAGCGCGTGGGAAACTTGATTGCAATCCATATGGACAGAAGAGCACCCATGATTTTTCTCGGAAGGAGGTTTTAGGGTTTGTCGTAATCCTAATACGAGTCCTGAGCTCACTTTAGTGCCCTGCAATTCGATATCGTGCTCTATCTTCTTGCACACACTGAATTAACGTTGCTGCTGATTTTCGTCAGGAAGGAGGGTTTAGGGCTTGGTTTTAGGGTTTGTGGTAATCCCAACACGCGTCTCGAGCTCACTCTAGTTCCCTGCAACCCGATATCGAGCTGTGTTTTCCTGCACACGCTGAATTGACCTCTCTGTAGATTATTCTTGGGACGGTGGGTTTAAGGTTTATCGTCCACTCTGTTGTTTTCGTTAGGGTCTTTGAGAGGGATTCTAGATATCGCACACTCTCGATGAGCAGAGCATGCGCTTGTATCAAATTCGGAAGACGGTCATGGAGATGCTGCGCGACCGGGACAATGTGGTGGCCGAGTTTGAGCTCAGTTTCACCAATGAGCAGTTTTGGGAGAAGTACGGGGACGAGCCGAAGCTGGAGGATTTGGTGATTCAGAAGCCGAGGCGGTCCAACAATACTGAGCATGTACATTTATTGCCATACACTTGTGAAATAGAGTGGTGGTCTTGCAAATTTCTTAATTGGAAATTAGGTTTCGATGATGCTACTACGGTTGGTCAGCCACTGATGTGTGGGGCATGTCGTCATGCTCCCAGATTTTTGTGTTTTTCCCAGAAGAAGCGAAGGTTGGGTGAAGACCATCAAGACGTATGTGGACCGCATGAAGACGGAGAATGTGCACAGAGCTATCCTTGTTGTGCAGCAGAACTTGACGCCCTTTGCAAGACAATGTGTGAGTGAGATGTCAAGCAAGTACCACTTAGAGGTGTTTCAGGTGCTTTAGAATTTCACCAGTTCATGTTGTGAGGGCTACTATGAGATTTAGTTTAAGGACCGCAAGTTTTTAGGAGAGACTCTTTGTTGTTGAACATTGAAGCGAGAGGAGTTTTGTGTACAGGAAGCGGAGTTGCTGGTGAACATTAAGGATCACGTTCTTGTACCACAACACGAGGTTATGACTCCTGACGAAAAGAAGACTCTGCTAAAGCGATACACTGTGAAGGAAACCCAGGTATTTTCTGTCATTTACGTGTTTGTTCAAATCTCTTTAATTCTGTCCAAGGACTTATGAACTAAAAAAAAGGTAAAGAAGGTTGTTTCGTAGCATACTCTGAGCTTGCTTCTATATTGTGTTCACGTTGGAATAGAAATAGCATGCATCTGCCTCGGTTCCTTCTTGACACTGACATAAGGTAGAGGATACTGAAACCGTTAGGGAACCTGATCCCGACTTGGAAACTGACACTGTTACAAACAGCAAGTCGTCTGTTCATACACTTGGTTGCACTTATTAGCCAGTGTTGTAATCATGACTTGGCTAAAATGTCTATAACCAGTGATCTTTGAAATGGGGTTGTTTCCTATCACTTGCGGTGATAGTATACAGACTCCCCCTTTGAAGTTGCACAAGAATTCCACACAATTCCGTATAATGATAAAATTTACCTCATGAGAGTTCGCCCTTTTACCCTCTCCACAGCTCTATGCTGATCTCCCAATGGAAGCTCACTCCTACATATATAAAAATGCTTTATCACGGACACAAATAGCGTCCTCTAACTTATGCCACCATTTTGGAGACTATTGTAATTGCTACTTAAAGTTTGTATTCTGTGGTAGAGACCGTCGTTTTCTTATCGTTCCAAGAATCTGATAAGGAGCGTGGTTGATCTTGCAGCTTCCTCGGATGCATGAGAATGACCCTGTAGCTCGCTATTACGGTCTTAAGCGAGGTCAGTGGTGAAGATTATCCGACCCAGTGAGACTGCGGGCCGATATGTTATCGATTTGTCGTGTGATCTGCTGGTCAAAAGCTATTGCGCAGGGATCATGTGGTTGACAGCTAGTGCAAAGGGTGGAGATGGTCGGATTAGCTACCTTGCGCCAACAATGAACCGCCACTACACAATGATAAACTGACCAAATGAATTCCGCATCCTTTTGAGGTTGAGCCTTATTCCAGATCTCTTTTCAATTGGGACGCTATCATGCCACCATCGCCCCATGCCAATTTTGTTGGATTGGATTGATCAACTCAGTACGTTTGGTCAACGAGGGCCTAGCTTCGTGGTATATGAGTGTATAGGGGCCAGAGGAATCCCATGACCATCTTCTTGGGTCAAAAAAATAATTCTGCTGTTATTCCCACCAATGTTCACAGAACTAGCTAAAAGTCACTTCATCGCTAATTAAAATTTTCAGTAGCTAAATGTACATTGGAGAACATCCTTGAAAAATTAGATTTTAGTCAAGACTGCAACAAACAATAGAATTTGATAGCCAATTTGCAACTTCCTCTGCATTGGAATTAGCATCTATTTAGTTAGTATTGTGTTATAGTACTTTCTTTTTTTTCTATTTCTTTTTTAATACTACTCACTCTCAAAGTAGCGAAAATGGATGTTTAGGTGTCTTGGAGGTAGCATATTGCACTAAAGTCCATAAACTAGTCCTTGGATTATTGATTCCCATGTAGAGTGGGGAGCCAGACTTTGGCTGCATAATTTGAACTTTTTAAACCGTCCAGTGACTAAAGAGTTGTCTGGAGATACTAGAGGAGACCAGTGTTTGAGTACTGTCGAAGAGCTGCCCACCAAGTAGCACAACAAACTAGGAGCAAGTTTGATTGTAAAAGTGACAGTTGGAAAGTTTAAAGTTTTTCATTTGAGTAGGTTTAGGAAATTGCTGACAGTAAAACATTGTAATCTTGCAATCTATGTGAACAAATGACTCCAAATTTGCATCATGTCATCTACAACACTTCAAAAGCAACATTGTTTTTAACCCCAAAAGGTCTTGAGTTTTGAAGATTTTAGCCTTCATTCTATGATTATGTTAACCCCTAAAAGCCAAAGGGTTTTATGGATTCAAAAACATCATTGCTTTTGAAGTGTTAAAAATCCAAATGTAACTAAGGTATGGAAATTTCAAGTATACAATCTTGTAGTTTATATGTTGTAAATGATGTGAATCAAATTTGAAGTCATTAGGCCACATAGATTGCAAGATTATAATGTAATAGAATTGAAAAAGGATGTTGCAATTTTCCTAGAAACACATTTAGAGGTGAAATTTGATTTTTAAGCTTACTCAAATGAAAAAACTTTGAATTGTAAAGTGATTAAAAACTAGCATACAAATACATTGGCGAAAGAAAATATCACTTAATTGACTCATTGTGTCTACAAAATGACTTTGAAATGTCAAAAAATAGCAAGAAAAAACACAATTGATGTTGAACCTCCTACTAAAATGCTACTCAATCATTCATAACTTCTTGAATTGATATAAAATTTTAGCTACACAAACTAGACTAATATGCACAACTTTCAAAACAAATCACCAAATTTCACCTTAATCCAAAAATGTCAAGATTCCAAACTTTGAATTGCTCCCAAACATTCAAAATAACTTTGACATAAAACTTTTACCACAATATCTAAACTGCAAGGGGAAAATAACCCAACAAATTTTATTGAAAACAAACATTGAATAAATGAGATACAAGTCCCCAAAGTTGCAGCCATCAAAAGCAATTTGGTGAACTCAAATTGAACCTTTGAACTTCAATTGGCTTACAAGAAATCAACACATGTTGGATTAATCTGAAAATATCACCACACAAACTAGAAGAGTGACAATTTCTTAACAGGATTTATTAAATTCAGACACCAGATGCAAAAGTTACAACACTTTAAAATGGATTTAAAACATGTGAGGACACTTTTGGTCTCTTCGGGCGAGTAGGGGTTAACCCTTGTACAATTGGGGAAAACATTTTCTAGCCATGTAGGACAAAAGTGCAACTATTCATCCTCCAAATTCTGTGTGAAAAGGGAATATCTTCTATAGTAATTTATCTTCCAATGAGTGCTTTCGCACTTCTTTAAACCAAGAATTCACAAATTACCCAAACAGATGACTTCCACATCCACAGTGACCAGCTCGTCATTCAAGGGTTAAGAATTATTGTCATTAGGTGAATAAGGGTGTGTACAAGGTCTACATTTGTCCCAACTACTTGGTAGGACTGCACTAACATTTATGGATACAGTTTTCTTTAGATTTGGGTTAGTCTACAGACTCTTTGGGCCGATTACACCTCATTTGTACTACCATTTCCCCACATTTCTCTCCATTTCTCTTTCCATGAAGAAAGATTTAAAATTTTCCTACAATGCCCACAAGACGAACCAGTCATTCCGCCTATTGTAGGCTAGTCTCTGGTATAGAGAACAGACTGTTTCTGTAGGCGACATATACATGAGAACCAGGTATGGTAGTTGACATTAATGTCGTTCTCATGTTCATTTTCTTTAGAAATCCAACTATACTGCCTACTTTTTCATCTTGAGCAATTCTTCCATAATTTGAGCACAGTTTTGAGTTACTAAGAGGCCTTGCACGTTGCCTTCCTCTAATACATTCACAAGATTGATTCGCTTTCGATGAAAACAGCTCGGATGATGACGAGTCTATCTAGGTCAAATGACGACGAGTCATACGAGGAATCATCATCCGAGCTAGATTCATCGAAACTAAACCAGCCTGAATCATAACTTTGTTCTTCGACAGGACCCAATCCAGTGGCTTGACGTGATTCGAGCTCCGTTCGTACGATCTCTTTTCTCATCGTCCTGCTCAGGTCACAGCGAAAATGCTAGATGGCCTCGACTACGGGGTAGACAACAAGTCAGAAGGAATCTGGTTCTGGAAAAGTTCCATCCTCTTCTTCCCCAATACCTTCCCCGCAGTAGAAACCATTTCGCATTCTCAATGTGACTTGGGAAGGTAGATGAGAGAACATGTAGATATCAGCGCTTCCAACTTTCTCGGTGAGTGAGGAGAAAAACCATCAGATTATATAACTGATATTGCACACGTCCTGCAAAACCAAAGAAGGCAAAATGGTAAGTCAATCCCCCGATACCACTTCATACACAACAAGATGTCGATAATGAGCCAACCAATAGCTACACCAACAATAATTATTAGGAAATGCCAATCAAAGACAATTGTCAAAGACAGTTCCATGGCTGACCTCGTCAGGACCTCAAAACTTCTCCGTCTCACCCACATTGCCGCAGATCTCCGTTACTCCCTTAACGCAATACACCTCCACAGATACACTCACTCGGATGATCAGTCAGATGTTCAAAGAAGCCCACAATGAGGAACAGGGCTTGATAGGTAACATCTCAACATCCCATCCTGAATCTTTTGGTAGTCTTCTACATGAGTGTCGTTTCATCCTTCAGACAAAGACGCAGGTGGACACACTCAAACACTAAGTCATGAACTCTTAGAACTAAAGCACATAGAGACACTCCAGATCAGAAATAATGAAAAAGCACGTCCCAATGTGAACTTCCATGACCAATCAAAGCGTATGACCACCTGAACCTCAGATGAACTACTCCAGTTCAATCTCCATATGCAAGGCCTCAGAACAGTCCAATATATATAAACTACCCATCTACACATGACGGCGGAGCGAGAGAGCGCGGAGAGAAGTAGAAACCCTAAAACCCTACCCTGAAACCCTAAAAACGCGGGATTCAGGTACCGAATGGATGATAAATCCATCGTCCATTATTCTCGTTCATCTGTGCCCTATCCATTCGAGCCAAGAGGATAAACCCTAAACCCTAAACCCCAGGGGAGAGACTTCCATCTTACCCACCACCTTTTTCCTCCTGCAGTGAATTCCCGTCTTGTTGCAGATTTCGGAGCTCCTTCTCACGCTACAGATGTAGTCAAATTCCCCCCCTTCCCGTCCGATTTCGCCTCATGGAGATTCGCAGCCTCCTTTTACAAGCCCGTCTCGGCGTTTGCTCGCATCCCAATGGCGGAATGCATGGCTCCTTTCTTCGAACCAGGCGATCCTCCTGGTTCTCTGGCGGTGGCCTCTGGTCTTCCCTGAGACCCCGAGGGGTGAGTTTCTCTGAAATTCGCAGTCGGAGCAGTCGGAGACAGAGTTTGGTGGTCAGGTGCAATGAGAGTGATGAAGTGGACATGCCTGTTGAGCCGCCTGCTTACACGAGCTACGTGGATCCTAACACTGGGGAGCCTTCGCCGACGTATGGCGCGCGGACGCCGTTGCCGAACAGGGCGTGGTGGGGGGAGGATATGCAGCGCATTGTGAGGTCCGGGCAGGCGTCCACTCCTCGCGGTACGTTGTTGCCAATTTCAATGGTGGAACCTAAGTTTAGGTCAATGGGAGGAGTTACGACAGTCGTACGGTTGCCTAACCTAATTGCGACGTCTTCAGCTCTGGGCACGTTTTTTTATTATGGGAATTTTCCGATTTTCGAATGCTGTTGTTGACCAAACTTAAAGATTTCAATGCATGAAGGAACACACAATTTGGATAATATACGCAGTAGTTGTAAGGGTTTAAAGTTTTATTGCCAGATGATCTAAAACTGACATGAGTTTTGATGTTGAGGTGGGGAACATTATCAAAATCAATATGTATTGTGCCCGGTTGTGAAGAATCACAAGTAGGTGTAATTACCTTATGCTCATAATTTAAAACATTTTAACTTAAAAAAATAATTAAACACATGTATCAGGATAATGCCTGGGAGATCGCGCTATCCAAAACTATTAGGAGGGGAGTGTCTCACATACTCCAGTGTGAAATCAAATTTTTGAATTCGGTTGTGATACATAAGGTAATCACACCTAATTGCCACCAAATAAGCAATTGAGCATTGTTCCTATTATTAAATTGGATCTTGTTGGAAGTCAAAAGAGTATTCTAGACTTTCTTCTTATGCATTTTTTGGATGCTTTATGAATACACAATGAATTTTCAAAGTGCTGAAACTAGGTGTACCCTGAAGCATACCTAGGCTATCATGGCAGTACATTTTAAGCAAGAATCTGTAAGGGTTGACTTCAGAAAAAAAGGGGTCACAATTAGCTGCAGTTACTTTATGTGCATTTTGATATCGTACATTTTAATACAAATTACAACATCATTACAGCTTGCATTGACATTTTGTTTCTTAACGCACCAGAGATCAAGAGGAGCAGCCGAGGGAGTAGAGACTACGTGTCCAAGCGGAAGAACGCCAGTGCAGCGAGACGAGAAGCGGAAAGCATGAAAGTGCCGAATGAATTCGAGGAGGAGGAGGAAGAGGAGGAAGAAGAGGAGGAGTTTGTTCCTTTGACGAAAGAGCAGATTGCGGCAGGGAAGGAGGTCATTTCTGCTGGTGGGGACAATCTGTGGTATACCAAGAATGACCCTGAGCATGATCCCATCAAGGAGGCTTTGTATCAAATGGTGGTAGACCGTGAGCAAAGTGACGAGGAGGAAGAGAAGGAAGAGGACGAAGACGATGTTGGAAGCGGCACTGATGTGACTGGGCTTGTGAAAGAGAGCAAGGAAGAAGGAGCTCTTGCGGCCACGTCGGAGACTGAGCAGCTGAGCAATAGTGACCTTTGGTGGAATTGGCAGAAGCCTCCCAAGGAGAAGGAGCCTTGGAGTGCGTGGCATAAGCGTTCGGGGGACAGTGATAGTGTAAGCCCCACTTGAGGTTTGCTTTCAAGCAAATTTTTTTGTTTCCCAATCCTGTGAAATAGTACAACTTAACCCCGAAAAGACCAAGCAGCTAAATTGACCTTATTTCTTCTATAGCATTTTTGAATAGATTTCATTTTACTTTATAACCGATGTATGCAACGTTCTTCACTGATTCAGGTGATATAAAACTTGACCCTGTGTGAATCATGTTATGGTCAACGGATTTGGTCATTTTCAACCATGAATCCTTGGTGTTGTAGGGGCTAAAATTCGAATCACTTTGGACAAACTACTTGGAGAATTGTTTTCTATGATAGCACCATGGGAGGAGTTATTCAAATCACTGATTCGAAGGAATGAATAAAATTTTGTCAGCATGATGTCTAATGGGTTTGGTGTTCTCTCGCCTGTAGGTTATGGCAGCAGCAATGGCAAAATCAGGTCAAATCAAGCTCTTTTCGGAGAAACCATCAATTGCTGAAGCCAGTTTAGCGCGAGCGAGGAAGCGCGTCTTTTACGAGGAGCGGTGAGTTGATGACTTATGATGGAATGTTTGTCCACATTTTGAGGCTTCTACTTCTTGATTAGATTTCTTGGTTTTCCGAAGTGACATTCCTTTCTAGTTTAGGAGATTCTTCTAAAAGCTCGTTTTTGGAATTTTGTCCACGAACTGATTCGTTAAGTGCTCAGCCGAATTACTCAGTCTGCTTTTTCTGCTTGTGCCTGGCGAATCTTTGAGCTCTCAATGACCATTGTGTGTTACTATGCAATGTAAATTTTTTTCATAACTGATTTCAAGGGACATTCAGAATGCGGGAGGAGGAGGCGCGAAGAAAGAAAGTAGGTGCAATGGCTTACTACAAAGAATGGGTAAACAAATGGAGAGATGATACCTCGCAGGCGGCTGTTAAGGAGAAGGCAATGAGAACGGGGAAAGGTGTCGTGGATCAGCTGCTTGACATGATGCAGCAGCAATCTCTGAAGGAATACCGAAAAATGCAGGGAACTGATATTCGCATTCGCCGTGATCCTTTGATCATGCGCATGCCTGAAGAGGAAGTCAAACAAGGCATGTCTCTTCACATTTTTTGGAGACTTTCTTGGGTTACTAATTTGTGTCTACTTCTCAGTCACGCTCATCTCATCTCAATGGTCAATTATTAGACATTAGATTCATGTTGAGTTAATGCTATTTAATTGCTGATTGAATTGGAACCTAGTTCATTTCTAGAAATAGGAAGTCCACTTTGGAAGCGCTAACAGTTGGTTATTTAAATGCAAAACATAGTTTTTTGGTTAGGAAAAATGTACTCCGTATGGTTTCTTCTTTCAATTAGTTCGTTTTGATACCTTCCTTGAGGCATCCTTAATGATTTATTTCAATTCTTTGGGCTCTTAGGCGCTAATTAATTACATTCTTGAGTGCACAATAGGTCACATTTTAATTGGTGCATATGTTGGTAGAATTGACGAATGAATTCATGTGCAGTTTGGGGAGGGGATCCTGTTTATCCGACCATAAATTATGTCCAAGACCCTGATTGCGTGGCTGACTTTCGGAATGCCAACATGCATGAGCCAACACCTGACATCCTTGAACAATTGCGAGATGTGAGTTGAGCTCAACTTCTACTATCCCAGTCTTCTGCCACTTAACCGCAACTTAATCCATATCCTGGATGATAAAGAGGGTCTTTCGTCCAAATAGCGTCCATCCAAAGTAATGCTTAAATCTGTAGAAAACAACCTTCTTTTGTAATCTGTTTGATGAAATTGAAGTAAATAATGTATTCCTTCAAAAAATATGAGCAAAAATTTGAAAAACTTGAAAAAGGATTTATTTGTTACAGGGTTAATGGCCTCTTTTTGAATTATCTGGCAGTTGCTCTAATTTGTCAAGAAGAATCGGAAGTATGTCTGAGCCATTTCTCAATTGTGTTCTATTAATGTCCGATAATATATTTGAGTGTCTACTCTGCAACTTGGCTGTGATATGTCTGCAACTTTGGAAGTGACCTCATTGCTATTTGCGTCACTACAAACATTTAACATCTCTAGGATTGTGCTTTTTAGATGTATAGAAATCTGTGGAGAGATTTTTGGGTACAGGGGCCAAATCTGTTGAGATCAATTTTTTATCATTGTGTTTGAATTTCCAATGCAAATTCATAGTGGGAGCGTTGTAGATCCCTCCAAGTACAGTGTCCCCATTCGAAGTACAGTGTTCCTTTCGAAGATCAGTGTCCTTAGACGTTCCAGTCACGCCAAGTCCATAGACATTCTGCGCCACTTCCTAAATTCAGGGCCAACCATGTGTTAGAATAGATGAGTTCCTGTTGGCAACGAGAGTCGGTATAGAAGTCTGGGTCGAGTTCCTTTCGTTTTTGATGTACTCTACCTTACGTCTCCTTGTTTGAAGTCATTGCCTTTGGAAGTGATGTTGTTTCTCACTAGTTGTAGTTACACTTTTTTGCTTGCAGGATGGCCGACTAATCACACAAGAAGAGGTTCAGGAGCTATTGGCAAAAGAAGAGAGGGACGCTCAAGAGATTGAGGTATTCTAGTTGTCCCCACTTAGTCGTTTATTTCTTGAACAACAGTACAATCACAGGATCTTGGTGTGTGGTTTTTGGGTACAACAACATTTCTTTTCTTGCAAAGTAGTTCCTTTCATTTTTATGTGTAGCATGTACAATCTATCCCTCTTGGTTTTGGTCGTCTCTCTTCGGGTGGAGAGTTAGTTTAGAATCATGTAAGTTGTTTTCCGATGATTACAAAATTTTCCGTCTTAGTGGTAGCGGAGCCTTGCATGCTATCCTTTCATACCTGCTTATAAATTTCAGCGGAAGCTGATGTTGGCGCAGGGTGGTTCCTTTGACGATGGAATGACAGGAGCCATTGATATTGGTGACAAAGAGGTACTGACGTGCGCCTGCTAGTCTTTCTGACTGCATTGTGGACAATTCTTTTTCAAAATACAAGGAATCTTCTTCTTGTTTTAATTTTGTTGTTTTAATATTCGTTTGATACCGCAGAATGTCGTTTTAAGCAAATCATGTAGAATATGAGGTTCTTGACTTGGTCCTTCTCGTATCTTTAACGCGTAAGCACCCATTGATCAATCATTCCAATTTTTGGTGCTATTCTGAAGAATATTACGTAACACCATTCATGAGGGCTACATACGGTTCTCTTGATTGATGAGCACCAAGCTTACGTGTTGCTTACCTGCCCTCATTTCAGGATGACGACGATGACGAAGAGGACGAAGAGGACGATGATGATATCAGGGACGACGTAGCATGGAAAGCGAATGTCAGCAAGCAGCAGCAACTCCCGTCTGGGAAGCCCAAGGCTAGCAGAGAAGCGAAACAAATGTCGCCCGTCATTGATTTATTGGACCAAATAAATGGTTCCGATCTACTGGAATATGTTGGCCCTGACGACAACCGAGAAGATTACCTTGAGGGGCTGGGAAATTAGATGACGCCTCTCTATTTCGCCCTCCGTTTTACCCTTGCATCCCTGCTACATCATTTGGCAACGCAAAATAATTTGCTACATCAGAAATATGGGGTAACGGGTCCAAGTTAATATGACCCTCGAGAGTTAGAAGATTTATAACCTGTGGTGGTCAGTCTTAGTTTCCCAGATGAGCGTTTCAAGGAAG
Organism: Climacium dendroides; assembly: GCA_950106755.1. Classification (NCBI taxonomy): domain Eukaryota; kingdom Viridiplantae; phylum Streptophyta; class Bryopsida; order Hypnales; family Climaciaceae; genus Climacium; species Climacium dendroides. Next base: position 22,374,033 of record OX467083.1, read on the forward strand.
GTGTACTTCGCTTTGGCATCCTTAGGCAGTGTAAATAGACATGAGTCCTTGATGTAGTGACATATCAGTGGTTGTTATGACATATCAGTGGTTGCCTGTTTGTGTGAACTGTGTCTTCCTTGTCCACGTTGAGGACTGAAGGAAGGAACGAAATGGAGCCTATTTCTCTGCTATGGCTGCTCTTCACATGCCATTATTCTGAATGGACTTCTTGTTTACTTGGACTTGCTGGGCACAGTTGTCAATCTTGAAATTCTCCACTCTGTCCTGCTGTGATGATTTGTGAAGCTATTTCTAACCCTGCTAAAAGAATTTGTATACGAGGATAGTCAGGGACACCTATGTATTGCAGGACTAATAACAATGCGTGTAGTTCATGTACATCCTGACCTCTTTAATATCGCCTCCTCTTATATCACATCCTCCGTTCTCTCACAACCTCTTGACTCTTGGTATGCTTGAGAACTGTTTGGGCATTAACCCTACAGTGCCACCCTATGGCTTGTGGATGACAATCCAATGAGCTGTTTTTTCATCCTTCTTGACCTTTCATGTTGGGTTATGAAGAGTACCCAATTGAATTTGAAGTCTTACCAAGTGTTTGTCTTCATGTGAATGAGAAGTTAAAAACGAATCACAAAATATGCTATTTTAGTGTATGTTGGGAAGTTGTTGCTTCTTGCTTTAAATCTGAAATTTTTTCACAAAAATGATTTTTTTTAAATTTGAGCCAAATTGACAAAATGAAGGTCATCTACTCTAGTTTCTACTGCAATTTGAATTTTGAAAAAAATCCTAATATTGCAATTTGAACTTTGGATGCATTTTCAAAGGCTATTGAACTTTAATTATAGAATGACATGAAATTTGAGTTTAAACTATTATGTTTGTCATTGTAATATACACACATGGTGAAATTTTTAGATTTTTAAAATAATTTTCTATTGGATTTTCTTCAAATTCTCTAAAATCAATTTTCTACAAAAAACATCTAAATTTTTTGTGAAGTAAAGAAGACATGTAATTTCATCCCTAAAATATAAATATAAAAATTTTCATACATATCTAAATGCAAAATGATAGTAAACTAAATGATGGACAATAAGTTTGAAGTCAATGATCATGGGTTTATGATTTAGAGGTTAAGAACCACTCCTACAAAAGTGCCAAGAAATAGTGCAAAGGATTTTTTGTATAGAGCAAACTTTGTCTAGTACGTTGTAGTCCTTTGTGCATGATTTTTGAATAGTCATGAGGTGAAAAGGGTGACAGTAATATGTGGTTTGAGGTCATCAATGAGTTTGAAAGTACCTTAAACAATAACTAAATGCACTTTTTAATCTATGGTAAAAACTTATTGGCAGTGAGGAGTGAGTTTCTTGAGGTGAAAAGGGTGACAAAAGTGTGTAGTTTGAGGTCATCAATGAGTTTGAAAGTACCTTAAACAATAACTAAATGCACTTTCTAATCTGTGGTAAAAACTTATTGGCAGTGGGGAGTAAGTTTCTTGAGGTGAAAAGGGTGACAGAAGTGTGTAGTTTGAGGTCATCAATGAGTTTGAAAGTACCTTAAACAATAATTAAATGCACTTTCTAATCTGTGGTAAAAACTTATTGGCAGTGGGGAGTGAGTTTCTTGAGGTGAAAAGGGTGACAGAAGTGTGTAGTTTGAGGTCATCAATGAGTTTGAAAGTACCTTAAACAATAATTAAATGCACTTTCTAATCTGTGGTAAAAATTTATTGGCAATGGGGAGTAAGTTTCATGAGGTGAAAAGGGTGACAGTAATGTGTAGTTTGAGGTCATCAATGAGTTTGAAAGTACCTTAACCAATAATTTAATGCATTTCCTAGCTTGCAGTAAAAGCTTATTGACAGTGAGGAGTGAATTGAATAGAGATGTTTTCTGAACAATTTTTTGAGGGCCAAGGAATTTGATGAATCATTTAAAAGTTAGAAACATTCAATAAAGTGATGACTACAAAGCTATTTTAAATTATGAGGGCTTTTTTCTACTATTTTAGTTGTCGATTTAAGAAAATCTAATAAACAACTTCATTAAAGAAAACAAATCCATTAAAATTATATATTAAGAAATTCTATCCCAAGACATGGCCGTTGGGCTTTCATTTTCACAACACATGCATAGAGAAGTTGTAGGCAAAAATATAGCAACTTCGGCCAAATCACAAGACTAAGACTATACACATTGTTTGGGCAATAGTCATAACATCACATTGAAATGAGTATAGTTAAGATTAATTGTAGTCGTCTTAGCAAAATGAATGAGAGCAATAATTGTAAGGAAGGAAGGGAGATGGAGAGAGTTGGCAAAGGCAAAGGGTTGGGAATGTAGTCAATTTGAGTTTTATGAAGACGAGGACAAATTTGAAGAGGAGCAAATTCAAGAGTTATTAGCTTGGCTAAAACCAAAAGTGGTTCAATCAAGTGGAAATATTTGAAAGGTAGGATGCCGTTGTATCTTTTCTTGAATAGGGTTGCTTGTCTCTTAGACAAGAGCACCGTCAAATGGTTACGTGTGATAGATAAAAAGAAGAAGCGGATTTTGTAAACAATGGCACTAGATGTGGAGATGTGAAACAAATGGGGGAGTTGTGGTTTAATTTGAAGGAGGTTAAGGAAGGCTCAATCTAGCAATAGTAGCCACAAATGTAAGCCATGCTAGATTTGCCCTTAGAGTTTCCAATTTCTCGACAATTCCAAAGGTTTGAACAAGGGATGTTGCTTTCAATGGCAGGGGACAACTGCAACAATGCCAACATCTCTAGGAGCAGAGTAAGTAAGACAACGATGAGATGATGAAGCTCCAAGCTTTGGGACCAATCTTTGGAGGCCCTTCTTTAAGTGGCATACTTCCAATGGTGCCTATCAATGAGGCTTGGGTCCCACACAAACTCCAAGTTTGCACAACTCATTAGAATCTACACATAAGACTTTACTTCTTAAATAGAAAAAAATGGCAATTGAACTAATGAGGATTTAAAATCTTCCATAATTGATTTTAATGAAGGTATGTCAATTTGAAGTGTTGCTAGGGAAAACGACATACTTGCTACCTTTTTGAGAGGTCACATATTTGGAACTACAATATAAAGGAGAAGGGAAAAAATGGGTGTTTTAACACATCAAAAAGAAGTAAAATTAGTTGACTACTTGATGAAAATGTAGACCTTAGATTTTTCTCTTACTATAGGCCAATTGAGAGAGAAAGTAAGAATTCTTACTCAATTTATAGTGACGCCTTTCAAGGATGGTATTCCTTGCTCTAGTTGAGTCAAGTGCTTCAAAAAAAGACACATAGAATTAGTAATCAGAAAAGCCTAAATCCTTGAGCAAAAAAAAGCAAAAAATTTATTGAAATTATAACATCCTTTTACAAAAATTTGCAAATGCTTTATGATAGTCACAATTATGAATCACATCATATTTGGATTTATGATGAATGTGGCATCCAAGCAAGAAAAGATGGTGGAACTATGTCATTGCCCAAAGAGGTTCAAAAAATGTACATATGGTAACTACAAACCAAAGAGAGTGGATATAATCTTAACTTGCATCAATGCCAAAGATGAAGCTATTCCCATCTTTACAGTTTTAAAGGAAGAAGAAGAGAAGGAATTATCTCTTAAAAACAAGATGAAGTAGGGTTTGCAATGGCAATGCAATCTAAGGCACAGATAACAAATGCATTATTTAAAATTAGAATGCTTTACTTTCTTCTCACACTTGGAAATTTATATGGTCTATCTTCCACCAACAAGAACTTGCTAATACTAAAGGGACATAAATCCCATGTCATATTGGAGGTTACAAAACTAACTATGAGTAAAGGATTAGATCTACTTACTTTTCCATATTACATGTCCCTTACCTTACAACCCTTGGACATCACTTGCTTTAAGTCATTCAAACTTGCATTTAGGACATATAGAGATAAATAGACTATTGGTCAATGCCAATAAAAGAAGATTTAATCCAATAGATAGTATATGCTTTGAAAAAAGTTTTATCTACTAACAACATAACTAAAGGATTGATTAAATGCTACTAGCATCTATCCAATGAATGAACTCAAAAAGGGATTCAAGAAAGGCTTATGTTAGTTTTGAAAACACTAAAGATAGTTCCACTGCATTTAATTCAAAATTCCAACTTAATGAATGGGAAGTTTAAGAAATTTTTGACGAGATACACTAGTAGAAAACGCAGAAATTTTTGTTGTTTTGGTGACGTTGTTTTGGTCACTGAACAACAGATTTCTGCTGAAATTAACAGAAATTAACCAAAACAACGTCACCAAAACAACAGAAATTTTTGCGTTTTCTATTAGTGATACCAATAGACTTTCCATATTGTACCTAGTATTATGTGGAAATTGATTGCAATGACGAACAAGAATGTGCATAAGGAGGACATGATGCTCATTAGTGCACATAGAAAAGGATGACACTAATGAGCAAAGGGCACATAAAAACAAGAAAAATTGAATGCAAAACTAGCAAGGACAAAGCTTGCAAGATGTAAAAAATAGCACAATGAACAATGCACGGAACAATGGAGTGTGAAAAATGTAAAAAATCAAGGAAGGAAGTTGCATGCTACAAAGACAAGTAGACTCTTTTATCCTAGGCTACAAAGCCCCTTATTGTGGCATTATGCCATGAATTTACAAACAAAACCAAACACTAGCAATAGAGCGGAGGTAAGGATTTTAAAAGTGTACGTGTTCTGTAAAAAGTGTGGCTGTAGTTGAAGGGCGTTAGTTCGGTCAACAACAACTCTACCACACATTTGCATTATTTTTTACTTACATGCACTACAATGCAAGTGTCCATCACCCTAGCAATTTGCAAACACCACTTGCACAACAAAGAAAGCAATGATAATGTTAGTAAGAGCGCCACCACACATTAGAAAGCCTAGTTTAGCAGACCAAACTAGGAACAAAGCATAAGGTCTACAATGAGGATACTATTGAATAAAAAGTTTGTACTTTAAGGACAAATGGACAGCAAAGGTGTGGCAATTTTCAAGAGTGATCAAATTGAGTGAGATGGGCAAGATAGAAGTATGGAGAGAAGAACAGGGTCATGGTGGATCTTGTGCATCTAGCACTTACTTGTTTGAAATGACGGTTGTTGGCACTGGCTGTGGAAATAAAGGCGCCATGGAGCATAGTGCAGGGGCATAGGATGTGGTAATGTTGCCTTTAACAGCTCTATTTTTTAAATTCAATTTTCATCACTTGTAAGTTATGAGAGGATGATTGTTTTTTCTACCATTTTGGAACTTCTATGGGCCAATATCGCTACATATGTGATATAGTTTTTAAATGTGAACACTCTCTATCTGTAGCGTTATTACCCTTGAATAGGGACTTGTCAGGCTTTGTACAAAGCACACTATATATGTCTATTGTTCCATTTATGTAATAAAGCAAACACCTTTAAGTAGTGGCTACATATATATATATATATATATATATATATATATATATATATATATATATATATATATATATATTTTGCTCCATTTCTAATACCTCAAAAGACATGCATTTGAGACTGACTTGAGCATCCCAAGCATGTTATTCATCATTTCTTGGACTAACTCCTACTATTCACAATTTTATTTGCATTCATCTTTATTGTAGTTTGTGAGCCAAAATAGCAACCTATGATATTGTCACTTGCAAAAAGCTTATGTAATTCAATTTAAGTAAGAAAATTCTTTTGAAAACTTCCTTGTAAATACTCTCCATTTTCATCTCTACTAGAAATATTTTAATAAATTTTTTTGCACCACATTCTTGTACAGACAACTATATGGCCTTACATAATCCATTTCAGAGCCTGTTACCTTATATCAAATACATCTTTTAAGTCACTTTGTCATGCAACAGGGACGTTAAACCTAGCCCACCAAGTAGGCCAGCAAACTAGATTCATCCTAGGGAAAATGCAAGAATTTATTTATTTTTCAAATAATTTTCTTTTTGCAAATTTTGAATTCATATTTGCAATCAAAGACTCCAAATTAGCTAAGAGAGGTCTAAAACATACCCTAGACATGGCTCAAAATAGGGGGCATTTTTTTATGTTTATCCCTAAAGAACCCCCAAATTACACTGCTAGGCCCATTTTGTAGGTTGGATTTAGTGTCCTGCATCATGCAATGCAAGACTACATTGTTATAATGTGTGAGTGCATTGTATTTGGAATTAATGTAAAGTAGAAGCATTAGTTGTCAACCACACACAATACCCAACTTGTAGGGAGTGCTATTTCCAACCTTGAGTCAGAATTCAAGTTTGGAATGTTTTTTTTTTATTCTTTTCAAGGTTGGGACTAATAAGGTCATGACACATGTCACAAAGTAGTGAGCAAGGAAGTAAGAAGAGATGAGCAAGAATGTAGTTCTTTAGTGATAAGAATTAGAATACTCTAAACATTGACTACGGGTCAACAATACTTTTTGGCTCTTGAAATTTATAATAACTTCAATTTCAAGAATAAAATTCTGAAAAATTAAGCATCCCCATATTTCCTATCTTCCTATGTGGGAGAAATTTCCACCATCCCATACTCCTCACCATCTGTTCCCAAATCGCTTAAGTGATCCACTACTGGTGTTTCTACTTTAACATAGCCTATGAATTAGGTTGGCTACACCCTTCAAATCTTGAATCAACCACTTCCGGTGCGCTTAAGTCCTTAACGCCTCAATCCTTTTTTGAATTTTTGCACATTTTTGCATATATCTTTGTACAGAAATACCATTTACCCGATTTCATGAAATTGGTCATTAAGGAAGGTTATCTTTTCAAGATTCAAGTGTTACATTGAATGAATGAGAAGTTAGTTGGACAAAACAATGCCTGCAAGCTCTCTCTGTTCATTGTCCAGAATATGGACGTCGGAGCACTAAAGGGTTAATTACCTACCAAATTGCTTACCTCACAAGCAAGTCACTCAGTCTCTGCCTTCAGAATTTGTACAAAATCATGCAACCTTAACTTATTAAACTTATGCCTGCACTCACTCATCTGCCTTGTACTACCGTAGCTATAGCTATAGGGCAAGGCCGGCACATTTATGCCATATAGTTAATCAAAGTTTCCAAAGAAGGTTTCGCATTATAATTTAATTTAAAAAAATACCACATTCAATTAGTTACGTATAAACTAAATGATGGTAGTTGGCAACTGTACTTTTGGTTAGTTTAAAGCATTTTTTCCTTTATTCTCGTCAAATTTGACAACTTCTCTCATTCACTTTTCTTTCTATCTTTAAAATAATTATTTTTCACCGACCTTGTCCAACACCTCCAGTATTGTAGGTTCAGATTGCCATAAGGTAGTAGGTCCATACTGAATTGATCACCTAAGAGTTGGAATTGAATTTTGGGGAGGTAAAGCTTCTTGAAACATTTTTCAGTAAATTTTTCTTGAAAGACAAGTAGAATTGACATCTAACCTAAGTTGTTTCATATTTTTTTGTGGAATTAGTTATGAAATTTTGAAGTTGAATTGACATAGAGCTCCAAAATCACCCACCTCCTTAAATATACACTATTTGTACATCAGTGAAAGTTGTGAAAAAGCAAGAGGTACAAATAGTGTACATTTCAAGAGGTGGGCGATTTTAAAGCCTGTATGCTTTTCAACCTCCTACCTTTTATCAAATTTCCACATGCAGGAGTAAATCAGTTAGCACTAATGGCGGCAGCTGTACAGCAAATCATCGAGCCTTACCCGTCTAGTCATATCATTTCATGTAAGAAATGATGTATGACGTGAAGCAACTGGACATGGTTACATGGTTACAAGTCTAGGAGAATAACCTGCGAGGAAAGAAGGTAGGAGTTCTCGCCGGGGTCAGAGTTCTTCTTCTGAGCAAGCTCTAGCTCTCTTGGGAGTTTGGACACAGGAGAATTGCCACAGAGGAAAGTGCCACAGCCATCAGAGGAGGCGGGAGGTTGAATCAAGTAAGTTCTTCACGATGACGTTGTTGTTGCGTTTCTAATTAGCTCTCAAGAGGGTTGTCCTGTTGAAACAATATGCACAACCCATTGAAGATTTCTTTAGCTGATTTCCAAGGCACTTTGAAGGTTTGGAACCGATGCACTCAGATAGCGCGTTTGTAAAAGCATTAAAATGTTCACTATTGTAATGCTAGTTTTGTTATTAACACAGGCAAAAATGTACCGCTCAGCAGGCATTTTCACGAACAGTATGTTATTCACCTTGTCATGAAGTTTGCGTATCAACTTTGAGGGAGAAAAAAAGTGCTAAACCCTGACGTTTGCTTCTGTTCCACTTCTTGAGGTTCAGGTAAGAGAGACGGAGAACTGCCAGACCTCCGGAGAGTGAACTGCTTGTTTAGGGAGAAGAAATATTATGGCGACTATGAGGTCAAATGGAGGCTCTTCAAGGGGCAGCGACAGCGGCACCATGGTCTTCTGGGACATGCAAACCGTGCCTCCTCCGCCAAATTTTGAGTTCCTGGACCACCTCCTTGGTTCCCACCGCGCCATGGGCACTGGGCTCTTCAGTCTCTGCCCCCCTCTGAAGATCCGAGCGCACGGGATTGAAGCTCTGCCCGTTGCTGCGCATGACTACATAGTCAAGAGCACGCTCTGCTTGCAACAATCCATTTCCTGTGGTGAGGCGTTGAACATGTCAGTTTAGCCGCAATCTATCATATATCGAGGCTGTGTTCTGCGTGTGTGTACTGCGCAGGTGCACCCAGGTGTGCAGGGTTGTGATTGACTTTGGAATTTCCAAGGCTACACTATCCCAAAATAGGGGCACCTTTTGCACTGCGCACCTGCTATGGCATCCCCCTCTATCATCTGAGAAAATCCATATAAATGGCAAGAAAGACAAAGAACCTGCTTCATTGGAGGAAGACGCTGGTCAAGAGACTGTATTGTTGTCTCAGCTAACTTGGAAATTGGTTTTCCTCTGGCAGGTTCTGAGCAGGGGAGTTCCTGGAAGGCCATGATTGTGGACATGTTGCTTTGGGCCACAGATCACGCGCCAGGCGTGGTGGACATGGTCATTATCTCCCGTGTGTCGGACCCCTCCTTGGCTGATGCAATTCACCAGCTTCACATCAGAAAATACAACATTATTGTGACAACCTCCTTCCCTCCGAAGGGTATGACACCATTGCACGAATGCGTTCCTCCTCAGATCGAGATCTTGCACCAATTTTTTCCTCATTCTCTTTTGAATGGTACGAAGGAGGTGGCAGTTGAGGAAAAGCCCTTGGTTGCCAGGATAAATGGCGAACCCTCGATTAGGGCAAGTGGCTCCCAATCACAACAGAACCAAATGACTACAGTTTGCTCACTCCTGATGGAGAACTGCAGGACTCTAGTTGAGGAGTATCTCCGGGAGGGGATTACTGAGTTTCTGGAATACGATCTCTATGCGCGTTTCAGGACGAGGTTTAAGAACAAATTGAGCTTCAAGAAGGTCGGGTTTGAGAAACTCGATGCGTTTCTGCAAGTTGCTGTTCCTGGTGTTAATTTCAAGAGCATACTTGTAGGGACGAAACCTTGGATCCTCTGTAACAGCCCAGGTCTGGACTATGGAGCACGCCACAGTAGGCTGATTTCTGAGGCAAGACCGGCAACTCCTCCCCACCAGGTATTGAATTACGGGCCGCTCTCGATGGAGGAGGTGAGGAACTGGCTGGAGGAGTTGGTAGCTAGTGGCCGTGCCAATGCAGGCATAAACTTGAGTAACCTGGGGAAGGATTTTGAGGATCGCAGGGGAAAAAAACTCAATCACAAGAGCCTGCACAGCCCAAACCTGATGGCGTTGCTCTCCAAGTTCGAAACTCTCGTGCGCCTTGAACGCAAGGAATCCATGGTGCATCTCTTCCCGGGAGACAGCCAAAGAGCACCACCGACCGCGCCAGGGAATGCACCTGCGCGTCGTCCGTTTACAGTGCCTCAAAAGAATGAAACCTCTGTGCGGCCTCCATGCAGTTCGTTTCCGAGCTTCGTCCAAGCTCCCGCACAAACCAGCATCACCAGAAACATGCCGACAGCAATGCCGGTTCCAAAGTTCCGGTCCATGGCTCCGATCACAACCACAGTTGGGGCGTCAGCAGAGGCTTTCGTCCAAGTTCCACGCTCTCCAGCTCCCTTCACTTCGGAGGTGTATGATTCGCAGGTAGCTTGTGAACAGGTGAGTGACGGCAATCATCTACAGCATCTGTCAAATATATATGCTGCGGGACGGACTGGTGAGGTCACAGAAAAAGATCAACAATCTTTGCCACCAAATACTGAACAAAAGTCTAAACCTAGCATCAGAGATATCCTTGCAGAACATAAGCCTGATTCAATTGCCGGGGCTTTGAAGACAACCTCAACGCCGCCTCCTGATCTAGTCAAGGATGCTAATTCTGCTTCAGAGACAAGAGCTGAGCAGGCTGGAGGACAACATCCTCTGCCGAATGCGGATAATACTGGGATACCGACTCCTGGCATTGAAAACGCTCATCAAGCTCGGATTGGTGAAGATCCTGGGGCATTTTCTGATGCTGAAAATGGTAAAAAATTTGACTATTACCGTTTTACTTCTACAGCTGAAGAGCGCGAGGCTATCAAGAGGACTTTCGAGTCTGTTAATCGACGCCTTCGAGAGGAATTCAAGAAGAGGAAGCTTGCACAGGAAACGCCGGTTGCTGAAGCACGCGACCGAGGAAACAATACGCCATGACTCGTGCTCTGCACATAGCACTATAACACGGGGAGAAGAACAAAAGAAGGATGCCGGAGCGTCGATCTTGCCACTGAATATGTTTACATGACGAATGCTTTGAAACACTAGAAGTAGAGCACAACTGCCCCTGCATTTGAACTGAAAGCGTCTTTGCCTTTGCGTACTGTCAACTCTTGCTAGTCCGTTGAAACTTGTAAATGAATGGTAGGCTCGAAGAATTTTATTTGACATTGTGAAACAACACTGTTTTGAGAGAGGTTCTGATTGTCACCGCAGTGACAGGCATCATGGCATGTCCATGGCAAGGACTTTTGGCATGCCTGGATCAATCATTTTTGGGACATGCCCTGCGCATCGCAAATGAAGACTATCAGTGCTTTGAATCAATTTGTGTCTCAGAGCAACCTTCAAACTAACCAGCTCCTGGTGTCGAAGGATTCAAGCTCGATAACAGACCACGTCTTTAGGTGCAATAGACCCTCCATGTCCTCAAAGCAGATTACAGACAATCTTGTGCAATTCACGACGATAATTGACGGAATAACCTTGAGCTAGACTGAGGAAATGTACATATATTTAGAGGTGTATCTGTACAAGCGGTAAGGATGTAGGGCCTTATCGCGCAAGGTCGGGTCTATCAATTTCATGGAGTTCCATGGAGCCTTGCAAGGCATCGGGAGACGAAGAGCATCCACCATGCTCCATGTCGTGATGATGAGTGTTTTCAAGGCCGCGGTTTTCATCTACAAGATGGCGGTATGCAATTCTTTTGTTGAAAAAAGCCGACGCCGCTATCAGCCCCACCCCTGTGAGAAAGAAAATTCCGGAGAGGAGCCAGGCGAACTCGAGATTCGCGAGAGACTTAGCTGCCATGAGAGTGTGTCGCGTTGGACAATCGACACGATTCGCCGTAACGTAACATCCGGACGGGACGAGCGATGGCGTCCAGAGGATGAATCCCATTAAAATGAACCAAGATCCTTGCAGGACGAACGACATGCTTCGGAGGACGCCAAGGACAGGTAAATGGAGTATGAAGATTTCCAAGAGGAGCGCAAGGATGCCCACCACGACTGGATATTGCAGGAGCGCGTGGTAGTGGCCTTCCAGGCCCATGTGATCCGCGGAGTGGAAGTGGAACAGAAGGAGCTCCTCGCTGAGGGTGATCGCGGCGGCAGAGTGCAACCACCCTTGCGGTACATGAATTTCAAGAACGTCGACAGTGAGGGCAAACGCGGCGTAGAACAGCATTGTGAGCGAAATTGTAGAGTGCTCGAAATTATTGAGGTGCGTGGTGACAGACCAAAACCTGTCGGGTAAGAGCTCCCCGGCTATGGAGCCACAAGCTCCAGCGATGATAAAATATAGTTCCGTATGCCGGAAATTCCTTCCCAGGCCCTCAGGAGGAAACCACGTTCGTGTTTTGTAGCTCCATGGGGAGCGCACGTAACCCCCGATAATGTTGTACAGATGCCATAGCCCGAGCAGGACGAAACCTGCCCCGGGCAAAATATGGCCTATGAAGGTTCCCATTCAATTGCGACAGTCCTCCTGCATCATTGAAATTAGTACGCCAAGCGTAAGGCTCCACAAGTTGTCACAAATTTCAGGCGGTAGACCATAGATTTGAAATCACAGCACTCGGCAACAGTTTGAAATCCTTAAGAGAATTTTTAATTCTAATTCAAAGAGAATGATTAACTGTGAGCAGATGTCGATCGACTATTAGTCACCAAGTTAGTATGAAAGATTTGAAGGCAGACGTTAATACTCTATGTGAGACATAAAGAACATTTCAAGACTATGCTAAAATTAGGCACAGGTTGAAGTCTGCATAAGCCTCCATAGTGTGACAAACCTCTTCAAAACGAAATCTCTCCAACACCAATCGTTGTTTCTCGTGCTCACTCGATTAGGGGGAGCTGGCATGTGCCGCTATACATCCCGGCCGCTGAGGACCGAGGTTGGCCTTTCTCCTGCATTTGTAGTGTCACGCGCATGACGAGGGCCTCACCGAACGCCACTTCTCAAAGCAACTGAATTCCAAATCAACTTTACTTCCTCGAGTTTCGAGTCATGGAAGGTAAGAACTCTCTCCGACTATCCACGTTTCACTGAACCTGTGAGACCATATTCAAACAAGATGCTCAATCAGCTTAGGTACGCTCAATCAGCTTATGTATGCTCAATCAGCTTAGGTATGCTCAATCAGCTTTAATTTCCGTCTACAATCACAGGATGAACCGAATTATCACTATTACTCCCACCTGTCTATTTCGCTTCACTAAAATAAGGACTATGACGGGATCCTTAATAAGCAATTTCCCTTGATTTGGTTCATACTTACTTCAATAATGTAAGCTTGTTTACCACCCTGGAAGTATCAGCCAAAGACGTACGAAAAGCGAGGCAGGCTGGAGGAAACACAAGCTTCAGGATTGAAAAGTAGAAGTCGTCCTAAATAACAGCATGTGAAGAAACTCGATTGAGTGAAGAAGGCGTCCGCACATCAAGATAAGGACTTTGAACCTCCTAAACGATCTAGATAGTTCAGTGAGACCTACAAACTTATGTGCCTCGGTACTGTAATGGCTGAACTCCAGCATTAATGAAACACGAAAAAACTGCTAACGCCGTACATGAAATTTGCGACCGGCTCACAATAAATCCGGTGATATCAGGATAAGCTCTCAAGAAACACCGCACCCTCAACTATACAAGTCGTTCAGTAACTTCTGGAACGGGCGCTTGCTCAGAAAATGCTGCAAAATCCGGATCATTTAACCGAAACGATTCACGGATACACCTAAACTCCTCTAAAGATAGAAATAAACGATGAGGCGCTACAGAAGATTGAAGAAAGCAACAAACCTGTATACACAATTAAAGCTCTTTCAAATACGTACCTACAGGTCCGAGTAAAGAACCCTGGCGATAGACGGACGGAGCCAAATGCTGGGGTCAGACTGACAGCATCTTGCCTTCAGTCATGGCAAAAATGCTTGCACTAAAGAAACACGAAAACACAGTTTTAGAAGCTTACATGAAATTTGCGACCGCCACACAATATTCGGTGACATCGTTTTGAGCTCTCAGAACACACCTTCTTCCCATCAACCTTGGGCTTCAATCACTTTCTGGACCAGGATTTTTCATACAGAATTCTAAAAAACTCGGGATCTAGTCACAGTAACGACTCTCAGATGCATCTAAGCTCCTTTAAAGACAGATCTACGGGAAGTATAAGTTCTTCCGGAAGAGTTCAATGATGAGGCGCGACCTAGGAGAGGAGAGCAAGCAACAACCTAATCGCTTGCATAATTGAAGCGCTGTCAATACGTACCTGACTGAGTAGTGGAGCCTGGCGAGAGAACGACAAAGTCAAGTGGCGGAGTGGAACCGTTGTTGTGACTGCATGCTGCCATCAACCTGCTGCGCTGCAATAAAAAGGTGGAACTCCGGATAGCAATGCAGGCCATGCGGAGAGTCTGGTGAATGCAGAAAAAATAGTATACGGAACGGCTCAGGAAGGATTCCAATGACCAGGCACATTCTATTTCTGAACTTTGCACCGTTAAGGCCAGGTTTATGCTTTATACTTGGGCGAGATTGAAAGATGGCACAAACTCTCCAAATTTGGACCAATAGGATTGCTTGATTTTTTCAAATCCAGCCCCAAAGTCCAAAGGGTTTTTTACTACAACTCATCCTATGTGGTGTCCTAGAACAATTTTGGCATCAAAATTTTGGGCTAGTTTGATGGAAATTGGGGCGAGGTTTTCCTTGAGTCACATTCAAAACTTGGACTGGATTGGGTTCCTCCGTTGGATCATGAACATCTTTATTGTTAATCAATGTGAGAGATATTATCCTACTTGGTCTTTTGTTTAGATTTTTGTATATGACTATGCACAAAAGAAGAAGAATGCAAAATCAAAACCAACAATGTCTATGTGTGAGCAAAGATATGTGAGCCTAAAAGCCTTGGATCTAGCTGTAGGTATGCACCTACAACCATTTGAAGGTGTTTATAACATATGTACTTATAACATAGGTAGACTATAATTTGAAAAGAATCTATAATATAGGTACCTATAAGATAGACTTGAAAAAAGATATTTAAAATTTAAACTCCTAGGCTCATGGGTTGATAGATTCTATATTCACATGCTAGCACTCCCCAATCAAATCTATATTTGAAAATCAAAACTCCAACTTGAGAGAATGCAAATCAAAACAAAGGTTTGAAAAATTAGAACCCTATCATTGAAGAATACAAAATCAAAACTTTAGGATCAAAAATGTTTGTCATGTAGGTGCTCAAGAGTTTGATTGATTGTTCGATTTGCAACAAGGATTTGTTACTACTTTTCTAACAATTAATTGAGAAGTTATGGCGCATTGATGTTTTGAGGCCAAAGGTATTTGAAAAGTTATAGTGCATTGATGTTTGTGCCTATCTTTTGTACTTACTTTTCGATGTTTGGAGCCAATGGGACTGAAATTTTTGTTAAGCCTTTGGTTTCAAACAAAAAAAAACAATAAAAAAAGTTAAAAGATAAAATATGTTTGAGCAATCTTTGACATAAAAAAATGTCCTTCGGTCCCTTATTTGGCCTAGGAATTGCAATGTGAAAATACTAGCATGTGTTTAGTGAAAAAGAATCAATATAAATATACCTTTATTTTTTAAGTAGTTCTTATACATGTTATGTCTCCAAAGATTTGCAAGATTTATTCTTAATTCAAACAAATCTAAGATAAAAATAGAGCTCCCACTTGGAAAGCTAATAGCTTATTATGATGATTTTTAAAACATACTTTTATCCCTCTAAAATGCAAGGCATGATTTTTTCTTCTATTAGAACATTCACATAACTTCTTTGAAGCTTCCCAAATGATTTATTTCAACTTCTATCAATATAGAAGTGACCATATGAAGTTGTGAAATTTCAAAATGTTGTCTATAGGTGCTGCAAGAATCATCACATGACTAATTCCTAAGCTCTCATTGGTTCTAATTGTTTGCATCTTGTGACATCAATATTTAGGTCTTATTAGCCCTTATTGTTGTAAATGTAATTATTGCATTTGGGGCATCTCATGTCACCAGTATCTAGGATTTAGTGTAGATTTTTGTTCCAAATGTAGGTATCTCATCTTGGACAAAGACAATTACAAATGCACTTGTACATTAGTTGATTTGTTCTATTTTGTAGGCCAATGAAATACAATGAACACCATATATTGGTGTGCTTTTTGGATGAACATCATGTATTAGTATGCTTTGGGGGGATGAACATCATTTACTAAGCTCAGGATCTTGAGTGAGCCACTTGTTGCTTGAGTGACTAATCACTGAAAGCTTTTTGCCAATAATCCCACGGTACACAATTATTTTCATAAGAAATTTTTACTCTATGGCATACTATTGTGACGTTACATTAAGAATTTAGGACATATAAGGTGCTCAATGAAATTAACAGTGTAGCTCCCTAGCCACCACAAATCAAGCTACATCAACATCCAGAGGTGTTCAGAGACGACCTTATTCTTTGAGAAACAGATCGACAAGGGTGCTCAGGCCAAAGAGGACACCGGCCTGACAATTAAGATTTTATCACTAGAAACTACCGGTACATCTGAATCTGAAGGCAAAACCAAGTATTTGGCAGGCAAAGGTACAAGTGCGAAGGCAAGCACTAGCATAACCCATCGCCAATGGTCTCTCCAAAGAATCACTCTTTAAAAAGGCAGAGCGCTACTCAGCCACAAACACAACAATCTATTAGCTGTAAACTACAGTACAACTATACAATGTAGTAGACATTCAATAGGTTGAGATCAAGTTTCATCTATGTTGACAAGTCTGGTGTTCAAGACAGCCGAGTCACTGTTATCATAGGCTAATCAAAGGAGGATTCTCATTCTCATTCAACCCAAAAGTACAGATTTGGATGTTGATTGAGTAGCACAATTTAGCATTAGGTCTAACCTGGCTAGAAGTCGTCCACCTCAATTCCATCTCGTAGGACGACGTAAGCGTCGCGCGGTCGGGATTTGTTCATGCTCGAGACAAAGACCACTTTGGTGGATTCAGGCTTGTCCATGGTGATAGATATCACCTTGGACCACATCATCATGATCTTGGTTTTCATGCCTTCAATGTTCTTGAACACCCCCTTGGTCAGGACGCCGGTTACTCTCTTGTCGTAGCGCACCAGCGAGTCGTCTCTGAACTTCACTTCGCAGACAAAAGGAAGAATGACGGCCAGCTTTCCTGTGGCTTCATCAAACTCGTAATTCAGTACATTCTTTGGAAACACACCCTTGGGAATTTGGTACTTCTGTAAGAGCTCGGGCAAGGGTGTCTGCACTTTGCCTTTTCCAGCATAAAACGCAAGTGTCAGTAGCAAAACGAAAAATCAAGGATTATAAATTAAGCTCAGACTTCTTTAGTATCACATTTTGAGCTCCCTAACCAAACCGTAGGGAAAGGCGTACCCAGTTCAAAACTCACGATGAACTATGTTCTCAATAATACACTCTGTTAAGTCACAGGATGCTGCATACAATAAGATAATCAAAAGAGTTCAACGAGTGTGGAAAAGGTTCTTGACCAACTTCCTGAGTCCTCGGCCCAACATTCACGTGCATTTTGGGCGTGTCATTAATCCCTCAAAGATTGAGGAGCCCATTTCGGGTGTCAATACTTGAAAACATTTTAACTTGTGCTCGTTCACTGATAATGTAATAGATTGATTGTAAAACCAGACTACAAGGTGTAGATTGAAATACAACACGATGTAGATTGAAACAGGAGTATTGTTACACTTGTAAAGTTCTGTACTCTGTTGGTAATCTTTAAATTTTTCAAATACCATGAACAAATTGAAAAATATAGTACAATTAGCAACTCCGTAATAACTACAAAAAACGGATATAAAAAGCAATGTAATTCCATTCCGGAGTAGTTGATTGAACTCAAAAATTGGGAAACCAAGGGACACAATAATCAGAGTGATGAATGCAAATGTCCTACTCCTAGTGCTACTGTGAAATCGCTGATGAGCATAAAAGTGAATCATGATAACCAGCTGGCTGGAATAGCAAATGGAATAGCAATGAATACCTTTCATACGATTAATGAAGCGCGACGCGCCTTCCGACACGCTGGTGGAGAGCGACTGAGCAATTCAAATACACAACAGAAATACGTTAGCATCCTCTAGGCTCATCCGACACGAGAGGGGAAATTGGATTTTGCAATGTACAAAGGCTGTATATTTTAGGGTCGGGAGGCCGTTTCAGAATCAATGCAACTTCAAAAATCTTTAGTATTCATAATCATCTGAACTCATTGAATTCTATTAAATAAAAGAGCGTCGACCGTGCTCAGAGCCAACCTTCTGCACGAAACAGTTTAATCTCGATCCCAAAAATCACAACCCTCTCCAAAACCTCAAGACCAGAGCTATCGTTAAAACTACACCGCAATAAAACAACTAAAGATAACCAAAGGAGACCAAATTACATAAGCACCCAGCAATAGGGGAGGTCAACTCTCAATCAACTGTTCCAGTATGTTCGCCTCAGTTCAGTTTCAGCAGTTCAATGTTCATGTATAATCTCCATCAAACCCTAATGATATCCACAACCCGCAACGGTCTGCTCAGTTCTCATAAACGCGATCATTATCCTACTTCAACAACAATCCGCGAGGAGTCCAGGAAAAGTGAACTAAAGAAAGATTAAATTCAGTTGTTTTCTTAAAAAACGGACAGCAGAGGAAGCAGATAGACGAATACCAATAATACGGAAGTGCAAGGGTTTGGGAAGAGCAGCTAACAAGGGTTTTCACATACAGAGGCGTCATCAGCAAGGCCACCAGCGATGTTGTTGGCCTTTCGAGCAAACAAGAAGCTCCCGGCTTTACTCAGCACAGCGTCCATCGTAGAAAGCCGTCCTCCTCCTCGCTATGCAGATCCAACTCACAAAATTGCAAAACGCTCCGCTGCAAACCTAGATCCTCGGCTCTTCAGGACTTCGGGGTAATGATCCAGTGTTGCAAAGAAATTCTTACAACAGGGCAAGCAAGTGCAAGTGAACAGAGAATCCTGCGATCTAGTAGGCTGCCAAAGTCCCGAAGAGGCGAGGACTGTTGGAATACCGCAAACTTCGAGAAGCTGGGGGAGTTGCGAGTCGGTAGGGACATTCACATGGGCTAATTTTGACAGAAGACCATGCAAGGTTTTACATAAGTGAGGTCCAGTTGCCCTTTACACAAATTCCAACTACCCATAGTCGACCACTTAAGCGATTCTGTGCATGATTGGAGGAGTAAAGCAATGTAAATTTTCTGCCATGTAGGAAGATAGAAATCACAGGGATTGTAAATCAGTTTTCGATAATTTTATGCCTTGAATTGGAATTCAATCCATTAAGATAGGTTGTTTGTTTTATTTTTGTTTGTTTGTTTTATTTTTGTTTGTTTGTTGAAGTGAGATCTCCTCAACCGTGCGTCCCCTGGTCACATGCATGGTATCGTCGGAAAGTGATCAAGGAGGAGGGGTGCATGGGCTTTATTTTGTGGCGTTTGCACCTATGGGGTGAAAGTTATGGATTATTGAGTTATTTTGGGTACAAAACAATTAGAAAATTACTTTTACTTTGGTTGTGGCAATAGCGCAAGGCACACTAGTTACTATATGAGTTAGGGAAGCCAAAAGTTGATCCGGACCCATACCCAATGTATAGACTCTTCCAATTCCGATCATTCAAGACCTACTTTCCTGCTCACTACTTCAAGACATGTGTTATGACCTTATTAGTCCCAACCTTGAAAAAAAAAAAAAAAAACATTCCAAACTTTGGTTGGAAATTTATTTTGGCTAGCCTTGGTTGGAAATAGCCCTACTCTACAAGTTGGGTATGGATCCCTATTTAAAAATGGGTGGTTCTACCATATGTCTCAAAAATGCAAATAAGTGTATTTACACACACACTTGAAAAAACTAGAGCCATTGATCTCAGTTCAAAAAAAATCCTCTCCTCTAATGTTGTTAATATCCAATTAAAATCCTAAACCATCACCATTGATCAATGTTATAAAAGATGATCTTGGCCATTGGCATTATGGGATGCAAAATACAATATAGAATATAGAATATGTATGTATGTATGTATATATGCATGCATGCTATGTGTAATACATACAAATATGGGATCCATACATATCTGTACAAAATATGGATACAAATTGTACAAACATCATATAGTAGTGGATATCCCATTGATATTGTTTAATTTGTAGACCAAACAAATTTTAGAAAATATAAATATGGGATGCGGGGTATTTCAAAAGCACATGTGTCATTTTATTAACCATTAACAAAATGACATAAATACCCCCTTCCAATTTTCATCTCTAGTTTTCACATAAACAATACTTTTGTGAAGAAGGTGCAATCTGTATCTTCTTGGTATTAATCTTATTATGATTATATATCCACAAGATCTGGGCACAAGATCCACAAAACATTATACAGTGAGGCAATGGTCATGGGGGATGCACTAAGTTCTACTACAACAAACCACGTGCGAACAAGTGGTTTCTAATAAACTATAATCTTAACTTCGAATTTTGAACATTGTTTACTAATGACATTGTAAACCAACAGATTTCTGTCAGATTTTGACCAGATCAACGCGACCAAAACAACAGAAATACGAAATTTTCTAGTAGTCGACTATAGGATTCTACTTCCAAAATTTCAAACTCAAATAAAATATGGAATGATTTCTAAAAGAAGTTAAAAATGCACTAAAATGGCATGTTTTTTAAACTCAAATATTTTTAGAGAACACATTTAGATTACCATTGCATCAATATTCAACTTGAAATGAGCTTTCAATAGGGAGTTATTTTTAGGAAATTTTTATTCATTTTTTTAATAATTTTTTCTTATATAATGTAGGGATATGAAAGTTATTTTTCAATTCTATAGTGTATCTTTTTACTTCAAAAATTTGTAACTAATTATTATTAACAAATAAAAATATCAATAATTCAAAACATAAACTTTCAAAGTAGAAAAATCTATTCATATTTTGTTCATTTTAATTTTATTTAAAATTCAAAAAAATATATAGGGGGTCCAAAATTTTGTTTGCACATGGTTTTTAATGGACACTCTAATTGAACTCCCCGAGGCAATGGCCCTCTCCATATGCGAAGGTATTGTGCTTTGCTAGGTGCTTCAGAGGGACTTAACAGTTAATGCAAAGATTTGGGTTTGAAAGGATTTAACAATTAATTTAGGGATATGGATTGAAAGGTACTTAACAATTAATTCAAGGATTTTGGGTGGCTAAAGAGTCATATAAGACAATTATATTCAATATAGGGGCCCCTTTTCAAAAATTCAAAAAATAAACCTTACCTCATTAGTAAACAATGTTGTGCAAAGGTGAAGGAACAAGAATTTTTGAAGGTTGAAATTGGTTGAAATTGAGAAGTTTTTGGAAAATGGATTTGCACAATGAAATAAGAGGTCATGGCTTTCAAAGAAGGTCCAAATGACATAGAGCACACTTTTTTTCCTATAAGATAGTAAATTCCTCAAATTCTAAGCCCTCTTTTGGGGTGGGTCTGACTAAAAGTATGGGGGTCCTTGTTGATATTAAAGCACTATTTTTTATTAAAATTTTAATTTCTTTGCTATTATATGCCCCTCTTGGTAGTTCACACCAATCCAGAGGAAAACTTTTCAATGACAAACAAGAGGGCTTGGAGATGAAAACTTTTCAATGTTTAAAGCCTTGACATTTTTGGTGTAAACCAAGTCTAATAGGATTGACTTTCAAATATAAAAAACAACAAAATTTTACAAAAACAACAAAATATTTTTCAAAATTCTACATAGAAGTGTGCAATATTTGCATAAAGAAAATCAAAATTGTCCACTAGCAAAGTTTTTAGGGAGAGACCCCTATAGAAAATAGGGGAGGCAACTTTCCAACTTTTAGAAAACTAATTTTGACATTGGATTTGAACTTTTTGTTGTTAGTTTGACAATGAGATAAAGATGACTTTTATAATGTAGTTTCTTCCAATTGAAGTAACTTTCTCCTATTGCAACTCAAATAGAATGCAACTCATATAGAATGCATCTCAAATAGAATTGAAGTACCTTTGTCTTGTTGTCAAATTAAGAGTAACCAAAAAGTTCAAGTCCAATGTCAAAAGTAATTTTCCAAAAGTCAAAATAGTTCCCTTCTCTACTTTTCATGGGGCACTCCCTATAAGTCTGCTAGCCAAAATTACGATTTTCTTCTTGCAAATGTTTGCACACATCTATATATAACTATAGAAAATATTTTGTCTTTTTTGCAAAATTTAGCTTATTTTTGTACATGGAAGTTTGCCTTGATACTAAGATGAAGCATGTTGCAAAGTGATAATACTAAAAATGTTTCATCAAGCTACAAGGTTCCATTGACAAAATGTTTGAATGTCACCAAAATTTAACTGTTGAATTTTCAAGTTTTCTATGCATCTTTTTCATCAAAAAACACTCAAAATTGCCATTTCATGTGCAAAATGCAAAAACCTTTAAAAAATTTGATTCTTTCACATATTAACAAAAGGATCTTGCCTTGCACAAGTATTAGAATGTGTGGAAGAAATTTCCAAAATTTTGTCCACATAGATTGGAAGATAAAATGTAAAACTAAACAAAGAAGATAAGTAAAAGATTAGGGCTACTAGCCCCTAAAGGACCAAGTGTCCATTCATTGCATGTAAGAAATCTCATGTAGCTTCCTACAAAGTCATTTTGGGTCGGATGTTCATGAAATTTGGACACAATGTCTAAACATATACTTCTTTGGTGAAAAAACAATTTTTTTTTTCAATCAGGTGCTTGGATCAAAAGTTATGTTGCCTTGAACTTTGGGGGCAGCTCATGCAATTTGGGAATCTTTTGGAAATCTTTTGCAAAAAAATTCATCAAATTTTTAAATTTGGCATGTATGTAACTAATAAAATATGGCAGACAATTGTCCAAAAAAATAAATTTTAGTCTTAAAATCTCATTCTAAAAAGTGTCAAACTTTGTTAGCTTTGTTAGTCCTCTACTCCCTTTGAGCTCACCATCCAAGTTGTGATTGTGTTCATCTAAATTGTCCATTGTAGTAATTAAATTCCCCTTAGCAATGAGTATTCTATAATGAATAAGATTATGGTATAAATAACTAGTATTGCACAACATGAGTGAATCATTACTTTTGATGGGTTTGTAAACTCTCTTTTGTACTTTTATATGCTATTTAATCAAATATTATAATAGTGACTTTTGAATAGAAGTTGTAAAATATGTTTCACATGTCAAATTTGTATAGTTGGATCTACTACAATACTTATCAATATTTATCAATAAAATACTAAATCTAAAATTAATTAATAATTAAAACTTGAACAATATTAATTTTCACAAGAATGATTTTCTAATACATTCAAATGTCAGATTATAATTATAATGAGTTTTACAAATTTTTTTGTCTCCTTGTTTGTTTAAGATGTATTTGATGGGTCATTTTTTGAACTGCAAATGTTACATAATCCTTTAACACTTAAATAGGCCAAAAATGGCCTATGGTTTCTAATACCATACAATGGGCTTGGGCCGTAATGGTTTCTAATACAATACAATGGGCTTGGGCCGTAATGGTTTCTAATACAATACAATGGGCTTGGGCCGTAATGGTTTCTAATACAATACAATGGGCTTGGGCCGTAATGGTTTCTAATACAATACAATGGGCTTGGGCCGTAATGGTTTCTAATACAATACAATGGGCTTGGGCCGTAATGGTTTCTAATACAATACAATAGGCTTGGGGCTTAATTGCATCCATTGTTTAGCTTTTCTACTGACAATAGTTGAACAATAAGTTTACTGTTGGTTTTGCACTGATAATAATTGAACGGTAAGCTTATTGCTAGTTTTGCAATATGGTCTAAGTTAGTTCTATATAGATGGCTCGCTTGCTCACTCGTTGATATTCAATCTTTGGAGACCCTCAATCCTTTTCATTATTGTTGACACTATTGGGATGCAGGGCAAAAGTACAAATTGTGCACTCAAACAATAATCAATTGGTGAAAATTTGTTGCAATATCAAGCTTTCAATTTAACATTTCATTGCCATGCATACTACATTGTATCAAAATCTATAAGCCAATTTTCATGCATTAAAGGGTTAAGGAAGGTAAAAATAATTGTACATAGAAATGAAACATTTGTTGAATTATAGAATATTTGCATAGCATAGTCTTATAGGTCTATACTTTACCAATTTTAATAAAACTAACACAAAAATTTACAAATAAATAAACAAATGGAAAAAAAATAATTGTGTATTTGTAACATATTTGTATGTATCCATTGTTCAAAATCTGAACCTCCATTCCTTTGGGGGGCAAAGGATTAAAGCAACACCTTTGACTACTTTTTTGAAGACCAAATATCAAAATTAACTACAATACTATACAATATTTTCCAAACTAATTACACCTTTTTCAATGTAGATATTTCAACATTAGAATTTGCCTAAAAAACTTGAAATTTACTCTCCTTGTTTACTAGTTTCGTATTAAATCTAGATGGCATGCAATTTATCACATTGGGTTGTTTCCTTCCAAATTTAGTTTCAAGTCCCACCCTTGCAAAATGAGAAGATCAAATTGATTGAAGGTGCTTGATTGCGCTTGCGTAACAATGCGACATCAACTACCACTATACAACACAAACTGGGAATTAAATTTTAGTTATTACTTTGAATGCTACACTAGGCAGTTTGTAAGAGTATTGGAACCTACTGTCCAGCAGACATAGAAGGCAAGTGCACAACTAGAGAATGCAGATCTGACTGACAAAATACAGGCCAGTAACTGCAAGAATGAACACAGCATTACAAATAGAAATATGTTATAACTTAAATATTACAAGAGTTTGAAAACTCCCTCTCCTGCTGTACACTAGGGTCCAAAAACAATTCGAATTTTTTCTCCCAAGGTGAATCAGAATAAAAACTACTACATACCACTTTGGGAAAGCTCCTGAATGTATTGTAAAGACTTTGAAGCCTATCCACCCTTCCAAGAAAAAAAATTCCCAAAAATGGTTCCCTGGATGAGCTCTCAGTCAGTACCGAAGGGGAAAGCTTCATGAGTCAAAAAGTACTCGGAGTAGTAAGTTAAGCTTCGGTGTCAGTGCCACCAAGATATCCCCTCACATGCACTCACCGAAACAAAAATAACTACACAGGGTTTAAGGTAGGTTTACCGTCTAGGGTTTAGGGTTATGTGCAATAGTGATCAGAAGGAACACACCGTCTTTTGGGGTCACATGACTCTTCAAATTCTTCTAATAACTTCTAAACGGTTGTTGATATATCACAGTAACAGTGAGGAAACTAACTCGAGTTCTACTATGGATCCGGCGAACCTTCCCAGTTTGTTCGTTCAAGGTCTCACCTTAGCAAATACGTCACAAAGAAGAACTCAAGACTGGGTGTAAAATTTGTACACCATGACATGCCTGTAGGTTTCCCCGGGACGGACGATGACAGAAGGGAACCGGGGCTCGTTGACAGCATTCGGAAAGCCTTGTGTTTCAAAGCACACGCCAGCATGGACGTTGTATGGAGCGCCTCCTTTCCCCACCACCCCATCCAAAAAGTTGCCAGTGTAGAATTGCACCCCAGGAGCAGTGGTGAAAACCTCCATGGCACGCTTGCTGACAGGATCCCAGACTTTGGCAGCGATGCGCAAGCCCCCTTCCCCCTGCTGCACAGGATCGGCAAGCCCGTTGCGAAGGTCGAAGTTGTGGTCGTACCCACCGGGCACTTGGTTGATGCGGCTGCCAATGGAAGCCTCCTCTGTGAAATCAAACGGGGTGCCTCGCACTGGCACCACCTCCCCAGTGGGGGTTTGCGTTTCGTCCACCGGTGTGTAGCTTGTGCTCCATAACCGAACTCGATGCTGCAGCACATTGCCACTGCTGTGGCCTCCCAAGTTGAAATACGAGTGCTGTGCGAGGTTCACGGGGGTGGCCTTGTTTACCGGCTTTGCTAGCATTTCGGTCCGAAGCTCATTGTCGCTGCTTAGGGTGTACGTCACTGAGACGTCCAGGTCGCCAGGAAACCCTGCTCACAGGGGAGAATCGCATTTTGAATCAGAGACATTTTTGGTCAAGTATGTCGGTGTGCATTTTTATTTTTTTCAATCAATTGTCGGAGAAATCTATAGGCATCATACTTGTCAATCTGTGATTATTTCTCATGGCTCAAGCCACGGAGACATCAAGATCAACGGGGTACCCTGCTCATAGTGAAGAAATCACATACTGAATCACGCTCATCTGCCGTCATATTTATCAGTTTGAATTTGTTGTTTTTAAATTAATCAACGATTAAGAAATTATGTTTGCTACACTTTGAATTACATTCGTTGGTCTTATTTTCAGTCAGGATTCGTTATTTTGAGTCCGACAGCGGCAAATCGTGTAAGGACTCAAGTCATGGAAACGTCAAGATCAGCGGGGTACCGTGCTCACAGTGAGGAAACCACACATTGAATGACAGTCATCTTTTGTCATTCTTGTCAGTTTGACATTTTTTAAATCAATCAAAGGTGAAGAAATTTGGTTTATTGAACCTTAAATCACATTTGTCTTTAGTCATATTTGTCAGTCAATATTAGTTAATTTGAAATCATTAGTTAAGGCACCATATTTATAGTATTTTGAAGCACATTCATCTAGTATAGTCATACTTGTCAATCTGTGGAAATTATTTAGATAACATCTCATGGCTCAAGAACATTGGTGAACACGATTGCAACCTTGACAGAAAGAATGACAAGAGAATTACCTTGTTCCCCGTCATGGCTGTGGTAAGTAAACTGTACTGAAGGGCCATTACTATCCACCACCTTCCTCGCTTCCCACAAAACTTTGTCAAACCCAATGAGACCACCTGCACAAAACAGGAAACTAAACAAGTCAGAGGAAGAATGTATTAACTTCTGAAGAGCCAAGGAATAATGGTTCTAAAATACCCAACGCCATTAATCGTGGTGTGAAAAAATATAGTCCAAGTTTTCTATCTCCACAATAAGTGAGAAACGTTGCACGATTTGGTCCAAAAAACAAATACAATCGGACAAATGAAAGCTTCCATATGACCTACTTAGAACTACCAAAAAATAAATTAAAATGCGACCAATTTGGGCCGTTTGGGCCGCTAAGGAACGATGTATTACGTAACAATCATACACGTATCACTACAACTCTGAAAGGCAGGAAAGAGAAGCACCATGAAGGGAATTCGGTCCATTGTTGATGGGCAAAGTGTAGCGCTCCCCGTCCAGAGTGAACGTGCCTCGAGCAATCCGATTCGCCACGCGTCCCACTAAGGCTCCGAAATAGGGTGATGCACCGTCCTGGTCCTCATTAGTCAACCATGCCAAAGTATGATGAGTCCCAATCACATTTTTAAGGCTGGCTTGAAAACCATCGTTCAGAACCCCAGTGCCTAATAGTGAACTAATTGGTTAAATATCAAACTAGGCACCTGCAAATATTTGACGAATTTCTGAATTGAATTTCCTAATCCTAACATTATTCAGCTGGACTGATTGTTTCCAGGAGTCAAAGGCCAAAGGCAGAATGTTAACTCTACATACGTGGCTGAAAATTCAACTACAACGTTTGCTAGGTAAGCGGAACTGGCTTTAAAGGTATGGAAACTCAAGATTAAAAGGATATTATGAGACAGAAAAACATGGTTGCCCATGATGATTTGGTCTAGCTTAATTAACTACAAGCCTGACAGTTTGAGTTTCCCAAGGATTGAGACAAAGAAACCCCCGACTCACTGCTGAATAATGGTATGATCTCCGGGAAAAAATTCTAAATACTCAGCATTTCAAAAATGGATCAATTTGTGCCAAACCAGCCTGACAACTGACACCTATAAATCTCACACAAAACGAAGTGTAGAGTCTCTGAGACACATTTAAGATTCGGAAATAACGACGCTCACCATGTATGGACCCAAGGTGTCAAAGCCCAGGACAATGTCACCAAATTCTCCTGCAACACAATCCAATTGTCAATTGAAATAAGTTCTATTTCTCATGCCCGGCAGGAATTAAATTCAAGCTCTCTCGTTGTACACTTCCGTCTACAAGCACGGATTCATCCTATAAAAGAGGAAGCAAAATTAGTGTCACTGCAAGACTAGTGTCAGTACATTGGGGTGTAAATTTAGTACTATTTCAGATTGCACGAATACTAAAATACAAGTCTTAATTACTACCAAAGACGCCCTGACTCATTGCAACAGCCACAAATCAAAATATAAAAGAAAAGAAAAAAAACTACAGGGTTGATAATCTACAATTTCCGTGTTTTCGTGAAATTGGTGGCATTGCAAGGAGACTCACCACCTCACTCGATCCGCGATACGAAAACAATACCTCATGCCGTAAGAGAAAAAAACAACAATCCTCCACGAAGCATGCAACATCGGAGCTATCGGGATGCAATTGCGAAGAAGGAAACGGGAAAGGAGGCCACACAACACAACGCATTGCTTGTTGATAGATCGATTAGCAATTACCTTGCGCATCCGGCACGTGCAAGGACAGGAGCGTGGCACCCCAGTTGCTGAAGACGGCCCGCACAGCGCCGCGCCCCAACGTGTAGAGGAACACGCCATCGCCCACGCACTCCTCCGTCAAGTGGCCCGCCTTGCTCGCACCCATCGCTAACTTACAACCCCTTCACTTTCCTGATAACTGACCATATAAGAGATATGTGTTTGTTCACTAATCATGCTAAAGATTAATTGTAAAACCAGACAACAAAGTGCAGATTGAAACACGAGTATTGTTATACTTGTACAATTTCGTATTCTGTTGGTAATCATCACGTTATTCAGATACCATGAACAAACTAATAAATATAGCTCAAGGTCCTTCCGGAGTTAAAGAGGTCGCGGTACAATTAGCAACTCCGTAATAACTACAAAAAATGGACATAAAAAGCAATGTGATTCCATTCCGGAGTAGTTGATTGAACTCAAAAATCGGGAAACCAAGGGACACAATAATCAGAGTGATGAATTCAAATGTGCTACTCCTAGTGCTGCTGGGAAATCACTGATGAACATGAAAGTGAAACATGATAACCAGCTGGTTGGAATAGCAAATGGAATAGCAATGAATACCTTTCATACGATTAATGAAGCGCGTCGCGCCTTCTGACACGCTGGTGGAGAGCGACTGAGCAATTCAAATACACATCAGAAATACGTTAGCATCCTCTAGGCTAATCCGACACATAGGGTGAAATTGGACTTTTCAATGTGCAGAGGTAGTACAATTTAGGGTCGGGAGGTCGTTTCAGCATCAACGCATTCCAACTTCAAAAATCTTTAGTATTAATATTCATCTGAACTCATCGAATTCTATTAAACGAAAGAGCGTCGCACCGTGCTCAGATCCAACCTTCTGCACGAAACAGTTTAATCTCGATCCCAAAAATCACAACCCTCTACAAATCCTCAAGACCAGAGCTGTCGTTAAAACTACACCGACAAAGAACCACACTAAAGGTAAAAGAGGAGACCAAACTATCTAAGCATCCAATTAGCAATAGGGAGGCCAACTCTCAAGCAGCTGTTACACTGATTTGTCCTATTTAGGGAGTGAGGGAAATTTAGCTTCCCCTGGAAAATCAGTGTTTCCACAAAATTTTACTTTTGCGGAAAGTGGTACAACACGGTATTATTGTTTCAATCTGCATTTGGACTAAAACTTAGTGAATTTTCTAAATTAGTGTCACACGCACTATCACAACAAATCACCGGTAGCTCCAGTTCAGTTATCAGTAGCAAAACGCTGCTCATGTATAATCTCCATTAAACAATGATCCGCTCATAACGACGCGCCACAATGATCCACTCAATTCTCAGAAATCCTACATCAAGACTAGGAAAAACCTCCAACAATCCGCAGAGAGCAGAGGAAAAGAGAACTAAACAAAGATTTAAACTAACAACTTCAATTTTATATTTCCTAAAATAGACAGCAGAGAAAGCAGACATCTCGATGATGAACTGCAATACGGAGAGACGAAGTTCTAGGGTTTGGGAAGAGCAGCTAAAAAGAGTTTCACATACAGAGGCGACATCTGCGATGCCACCAGCGATGAGTTCGTAGTCTTTCAAGCAAACAAGAAGCTCCCGGCTTTACTCTCAGCATAGCGTCCATCATCGCTATGCAGGTCCAAGCCAAAACGAATTGGCTACAACAGGGCAAACATGAATGCAAGGAAAGAGAGAGACTTACAATCTGGAGCTCAGAATTCCAGAAGTGGCGAGGACAGACAGATTGATGAGTGCCAAACTTCGAGAAGCTTGGAGTCGGAAGCCCTGCTTAGAGAGATTTATAAGCTTGGAATGATGAGGTATGCACACCTATACTCGTCCCTAATTTACGACGGAGCATAGTTACTATTATTAAGCCTACACTAATTTTTATTGGATGTTGTTGGCATGTAAAAGAGGATTTTGCCACACTTTTAGCATGTATTTTTGGGACACAGTACAAGTAAGTTTTTTTTAAATTTAGAAAAGTACATCTTAGAAAGTACATATCAAAAATCTACACAAATTAAAGTTTTTCCTA
This sequence comes from Climacium dendroides, assembly GCA_950106755.1. Classification (NCBI taxonomy): domain Eukaryota; kingdom Viridiplantae; phylum Streptophyta; class Bryopsida; order Hypnales; family Climaciaceae; genus Climacium; species Climacium dendroides. The sequence continues at coordinate 22,404,552 of OX467083.1, forward strand.
GGTTTTCATATTGAGATTGTTTTCATCTTATGTGTCATCAATAGCAACTAATTTTTAGTGTTCACTAGTATGCCCTGTGTCATTGCCACAACCAAAATAAAAACAAAAGTAATTTTTTTTAATATTTTAATTCAATAACTTTCTCACCAAAGGTTCAAACACCGACCAAACCAAGCACACAACCATAGGATGCACGGTCCAGGAGATCTCATTGTAACAAACAAAACAAACAGCCAAATTTAAGGTATGGATTTTTGGTTGAAATGTAGATTTTGGATTTTTTTTTCTACAGTGATGCACTTACCTTAGTATTGCACAATGCAAATGACTTGCTACTCTTTAAGGGTTTACAAACAATCTTATATTACATTAAACAACTTAAAAGAATAATTTCATAATGACACTTAATTTCTCAAGGCCCAAAAGTACACTATCTCTTGAAAAGATGCAATGCACCTTGTAGGGAAAAAATGTCCCCCCATCAACACAAAAAAATTAGTAGTCATCCAATCTAGGCCCCCATCTACCGTTGGTCTTGAAAAATTATATATATATATATATATATATATATATATATATATATATATATATATATGGATATGGAATACTAATATGGGATACGGATATAGATATGTTTATAGATACAGTATGGATGTAGAATATGGATACATGCTCACATATTCCATATTATATTATTTGCAATTCCTTCCCGGCTCCCAGAATTACAAATAGGAAGGGGTCAAAATATTTTAAAAATTTAATCACAAATACATCTTGTAAAGCAGGGCAAGGGGATTAATAAATTTAAAAATTTAAACTGAGGGGGAGTGAGTGAATGGGGGGTCTTTTGAGTGAACAAAGAGAGGGGTGCATTAATAGAAATGCACATGTCCCTCCATAAAACTATTCACTCAAAAGATGGGGTACACAATGTGTCTTCTTCAAATTTTCAATGGCAAATTCTTGATAGGATGAAACAAATTTCAAGATTTTGTAAACTAGGGTCTTGTATAGTAACAAGTTTGCATACTTGTTACATTTTTTATTTTTCAAAATTTCAATGTGAGAAGTATTTTAAAATTTATTTAGGAAATGTAGTCTTATAGAAAAAAGGAGCAAACACTATGTTTTTCCAATGAAAAGAATGGAAAAAAAACATTTTCTTAGACATTTTTAGTTTTTACTTTGCACAAACAAACAAGGACTAGAGAATTTGCTTTTGAAGTTTTTATTTTTTGCAATTTTAAAAACAAACAATATGCTAATAATATTAATTGTTAAATTTCAAAAAGTGATGCATATATAAATTTTTAAAATTTTGTAGGATCCAATTTGGTTGATTTTGACGTTCTACTCTTTTTGTTTGAGAATGTGTACAAATTTAAAAAAGATTTTTATTTCTCAATTTTTTAAGGTATAGAATACTAAATTTGCTTTAGATTCCAATACAATTTTTTGGGTGGATAAAAAGGTATTATTCATCTTCTTATAATTTTTCTTCCCCCAAAGTTGCATTCTTTGCCTATAAAGTTGATCATCCAAAATTGTTTAATCTAAAAATCCAATAGTTAAAAATTTTCACATTATCTCTATCTCTATATCTATCTCTTTCACATTATCTCTATCTCTATCTCTATCTCTTTCACATTATCTCTATCTCTATCTCTATCTCTTTCACATTATCTCTATTTCTTTCACATTATCTCTATCTCTATCTCTATCTCTATCTCTTTCACATTATCTCTATCTCTATCCCTATCTCTAAAATCCACTATAGATAGAGGGCCTAGATCAGACAGCTACTAATTTTTTTGTGGAGGTGGAGGGACATTTTTTTCCTTGCAAGGTGCATTGTATATTTTCAAGAGATAGTTGGGCCTTGAGGAGTTTACATCAAGGGACTATAAATCCCTCTTGATTGAAGTGTTTATTTTCTATTTGATCGACACTCTTTGCAAGGGTGGGATTTAATCTTGTAAGGATAGTCTGGTCACTATGAAAATCATCCATTCTGATACAATGTGAATCATCTATTTAAAAAAAAGGCCCATTGGAGGTCAAACTATTGTGCAAGATCTTTGTTTTTTGCACAAAATTCTAAGGATGAATAATTGCATTTTTGTCTTACAAAAGGGAGATTCTTTATCATCCATCAAACCATTTCGGTCATTTTAGGGTTAAGCCTCCATTTTTAAAAAAGCCCACTTATTGTGGTTAGATTGCATTTTACCATGCTTTATTGCCATTCCAGAAAAAACAAGTAGAATGTATTTACAATATTCTTAAAGCATTTCCATCCTTCCAAGGGGACAAACATTCCTTAGAGTTGACTCAACAAAAATACCAAAACATCCCCTATGGAAACCATTGGGAAGGCCAAATTTTGGACAACCACAACCAAAATTTGTCTCTATTCTCATCATTTTACTAGGCACGCCCATTTCTTCTTTGGGAATGAATTCAAAGCATCTCTTTTGTTCTTTTGTTGTTTCATCTCAATTATATTCCCCACTTGCTAAGTAATGATGGCATGCCCCCCAATAGACACAATGAATAATAGTATTTTCAAGAATTTTTGGAATTAAAATATTCCACATCTCACTCAAGTGAAGGCATAGGATTTATATAGTGACTATGGGTGGAAGTCTGGCCAAGCTCAAGCCCAATTTAGCAAAATGGAGACCAATCAAGTAGACTTTTTGTGTCAATTTGCGGCTACGAAAGAGTGGAGATGCTCTTAATTGGCTCATGTAAATTCCCTTTGAATTTCAAAGAGCAAGATATTTCTTATTGAATATTGAGAGGGGGGGAGAGAGTATAGATTAACTAAAGGTTAATTCAAACACCTATATGCTATGTCTATATGCTATGCTTTGGGGGCCACCCAACTAATCTAGGAAGGCAAGAGGACCATCCTAGGTTTGATTAAGAATGTTAAGGCTATGACTTGTGATTTCAATAAAATTCAAATTGAATTAGAATTCATATGCTTTCTAGAACAAGTATTAATATTCAAATGTTTTTGAATATCTCACTTGTTAACCTCTAGTTGAAATTGGTGACACTACAACTACAATAGTTGTTAACCCTTTATGCAAGTAGGAACTACAATAGTTGTTTCTATATTCCTTCATTGCAAGGCTGGATACAAATAAATCTTTCACAATTCTCCGCTTACTCAAAAATTATTCAAATTTCATAACATGCTCCCTTATCATTCTTCAAAGGATACAAAAAAATTAGTCCCATATGACATGCTATGCTACAATAATTACCGCTCATATTATTTTTAGGTCCTCTATGTATGGTCAACATATGAATAAGGGCAACCTACATTAGGGGTTAATTTGAGTAAACTTGCAAAAAGAAGTTTTGGATGGCTAAATCAATGTTGTTTAGTGGTATAAAATCCTTCATCCTTGTGACTAACTAGCAAGAGTGATGCTTTGCCTAGTGTGTTGTCAAAGTTTTTTCTAAAATTGTTCTTTTTGTGACCCACTTTTGACACCTACAACAATTTCAACCTTTATGGCTTAAGACCAAGAGGACAACTTCAAATTTTCAATGGCAAATTCTTGGTAGGGTGAAACAAATCTCAATATTTTGTAAACTAGGATCTTGTACAATAACAAGTTGACACACTTTTTATATTTTTATATTTTCAAAATTTGAATGTGAAAAGTATTTAAATTTTTATTTAAGGAAATTAGAAAATTTAGTCCAATGGAAAAGAGGAGTAAACATAATGTTCTTCCAATGAAAGGAATAGTAGGGATGAAAAAAAAATTCTTAGAAATTTCCAGTCTTTACTTTGTACAAACAAATAGAGTGTAGAGATTTTTATATTTGTATTTTTTTAGCAATTTAAAAAATAAAATGTTCAATTTTTTGTGATTAAGAACACAAAATAATTAATATGATTCCAAATTTTTTAAATATATTCCAAAAATATGCTAATAATATTAATTTTTACACTTCAAAATTGACACGTTTTTTAAATTTTTGTAGGATCCAATTTGGTTAGTTTTGGTATTCTACTCTTTTTATTTGAGAATGTGTACAAATTTGAGAGAGTTTTTTATTTTTCAATTTTTCAATTAAAAAATTCTACATTTGCCTTAGATTCCAATTTTTTGGGGGGTGAGTGTACAATATTCATCTTTTTATAATTTTTCTTCACTAAAAAATGCATTTTTGCCTCTAAAGTTGATCACCCAAAATTGTTATAATTTAAAAATCCAACAATCAAAATTTTCTACAATTAATTCCATGCATACTAGACAAAGAAGTCTTTACTTTGGTACAGTTAAAATTAAAAATTTCAAGTACATTCTTATGCAAAAAATTATTGAAGTGGGACAATTCATTAAGAAAATTATATTATCAAAAAGTTGTTGCACCTTGAGGGGTTAATGACTTAGCACTACACACTATAAGAAAACTACATTTTTTCTCATGTTTTTACAGAAACACGCGATGTCCAGGAAGATGTCACGTGTTTTTTGAAAACATGCGACCTTCCCAACAAAACGTTGGTTTTTTGATGACGTCATTGTTGATGTCACCAAAAACAAGGCAACAAAATTCAAAGAACATCTTAATGACACTTGCAACATCACATGTCTTCTGCAACATTTGACACAACATAAGACGTTTTTTGGTGACATCCCCCAAAACATAGATTGCCATGTCAACAAAAAACTCATTTTGACTATGAAGAAGCTTTTAAAAATTACTATGGTCTATGAAAAAAAATTGACCATATGTGAAAATTTTAAGGAATGGGCAATTATGTGGCATACTTTGAAAAAAAAAGAAAATAGATGAATGGAAATAGATGTGTTTTATGGATGAAAACAGCTGGTCTTTATACAAGTGGGTGGTAGGAAGAGAGATAATGAATATGGGATATACAAAACAAAAACCTGTGTACAAAAGAAAACGTCACTGAAGACGTCGCGAAAAACGTCACCAAAAACATCAAAAAGAACATATTCCACTTATTCCACTTATCCCATATCTTTTGTCTCTCCATGGGCAGATAATGGATATAAATACAACCTCTTCACCCTTCATTTTTATTAACTTTTAATAAAGTAATTCCTTCATTTGGCCATTAAAAATTCTCTTAATGGTGGATGGTAAGTTTTCTTCAATTTTTTTTTAATTCAAAAATTTTGTTTGTTCATTTTATTTTATTTTTAAATTTTTATTAAATTTTTAACTAACACAAGAATGTGTTGATGTCGTCGAAAACGTTGTTGATGACGTCATTGAAAACATACTCACTGAAACCATCCGACGTGGCATTTGACGTGGAAGCGCCACGTCAGATTTCACAGGGGTCCACATCACTATGTCGGGCAGGCCCTCCAAAAAAACACGTGGCATGTTCATCCCTAAAAAAGGGTGAGTTGGCAACGTGGACCCTTCCACATGGCATACTTTGGGAAGTTTGAAGGACCATGATTACAAGTGATGTCACGCAAAATTTGGCATGTTTTTCATGACATTTAACAGAATTTGGGCCGTTTCGCACGTCACCAAAAAAAATGTATTTTGGACTATGTCACCAGTAGCGTGTAATCTTGTTTCAAGCATGTTTTTCTGGATGTCACCAAAATCACTGTTTTCTTATAGTGACAAAACCCCAATCATGGACAAATATTGAACAAAGTGGTTCCATTAACTTTTTAACTGTAGAACTTCTCCTTCATCCAAACCAATATTAGACTATTTTAAAACCACGCTTTTTGTATGATGAATTTGATGAAATTGAGATAAATAATATACATTTATAAACATATGAGCAATAATATGCAAATATTCAGGAAAAGATTCATATGCTAAAGGATTAACTTTGAATAATACCCAATCAACTATTTTATGGTCACTACCCAACTTCAAAGCCTATTAAGATCCCCAAAATGATTTTTTTTCTTAAATTTCATATTTTCTCTAGTACTTCATCAAGTGTAGAAAAAAACTTTTCATTTGGACAAAAAGTATGTCTTGGGTGATTTTTCTAAGTCAAAAACTCCATGAAATACTCATTATGGATGGTCTTTGGAATAAAGCTAACCAATCAAAGGCTATCCCCCCCAAAAATTCTTGGGGTAAAGTAGATAAAAGGCTGATTGATTGGGGCATATAGATTTCACAGGTGAAGGCACCTATAACCGATTAAATAAACAATTTTGGACATGATTTAGAGTAGTGCAAGGCAAAGCAAATATTTTCATAGTTGCAATGATAGGAATGACGAGAATTGCAAAAAAATTGATAATTTTATTGCTTGAACTAAAATTTCTATGAATTTTGGGAGGCAAAAAGTGTTCTAGGTCCATAGCCAATGTTTAAATTCTTTTAATTCCAATCATTCAAGAATTACTTTCTTGTTTAGTGCTTCTTACTTTCTTGCTCACTACTTTGGAACATGTGTCATTTACTTATGAGTCCCAACCTTGAAAAGAAGAAAAAAGCACATTCCTAACTTCATTTGGAAATTTGTTCCAACCTTGGTTGGAAATACTACACCCTATTGATTGCTAATGGGATGTTGATTAGAAATGGGTGTCTTCACCTTATTCATAACTACATTTGGCCTCTAAAAGCAAACTCTTTTTTTGAAAAAATTTGAGACCTAAATCCATGAAATCATTATGCCAAGTAAATAAGACTATTGTTTTTTCAAAAACTTAACTTTAATTGAAGATATCTCAAAATTAGTGCAATGAAACAATCTTCGATAATTAGAAAGTAGACTACATTGATAGTGACAAATAAGAAATCCCGATTAGATTTTTCAAAAATTATTCTAAAAAAATTATGCTTTCATTTCAAAAACGCTAGTTTGGAGTTGATATTGGAGGGAGGACCCCCTTTGGACATTCAAGCATGTGACGTGACATTTCATATTAGGGACTAGATTCAATTTAAAAAACTTTTGCAAACTTTCTCTCATTATTGTAGATGTAGCTTGTTGGTGCAACTCAACTCTTTTCCTAGTAAAGGATAAAGGTATGGTTCCTAGATATGCCTTCATCAATTGCTTACAAGTAACCTAGATGTAAGAATTGTTCAATGACGTACAACCCATCCATATATGGATGACCCCACTCCAACTCACACAAACAAATATTATTGATGGTAGTAATCTTAATCCTTGAAGCACCATTTGTCCCCTAGGGGGACAATTTGGGTCCATGTAGGTTCTTATTGTCTCAATTTGTAATGAATGTTTTTAAAATATTTTGAGGTTGTGGAATTTTCTAAGAGCTTTGTGAAAATATAATTTTTATTTCAATTGGTGTTTAGGAAAAAAAGTTATGGCACAATAAGTCAAAAACAAAAGTCAATGAGCAACACAAAAAAATAAAAAAAGTCAAAATATTTTTTTCTGAAATAATTTTTTCCTAAAATATTATATTTTTGTCTATATTTGAAGCTTTGATTCATTCCATTTGGACTAGTGATGAGAAATTATGAACAATCTTAGTTTTTTGGGCAATCTCAACATCTTTTTGAAAAAATAACTTATAGGATTCATTTGTGAATGAAATTTTTACAATTTTCCAAAATAGACTCTTAGACAAGGTTAGGTTTGCTTTCTAGAACAATCTCACCATTGGGATTATCATATGTCAATTCCATCTTAAAGCTATTAATGATTTCTTTTTTCCTTCAATCTTTAACCTACTTCTAATTAATAATTTTTTAATGAGTGAAAATTAAGTGTTATTTTGTTGAATTTTTTTCCTTAGACTCTCAACTCAATTATTCAACATAAAAACTTAGAAAATCAAAATTAATAGTGCAAAAAATTTTAGTTAAAAAGATTCAAAGCCAAAAAATATAATCAAGCAAGATGCAAAAAACTTGTTTTCTTCACTTTGGATGCAAATATCTTGCAATCTACGTGGTCAAATTTGATAAAAATTTTACCACATATTCTCAAACAAGTTAAATACAAGATATTATGGTTGGATTTTGAAAAAACATATTATTTTGGTTTTTTTAGGTGAACGCAACAAAAGTGGTAGTTCTAAGTGGTTTTTGACACAAAACACCCTCGGGGCTTTAGGGGTTAACTAACCACACATTGTCACCAAGAGATTCAACACCTCCTATGTTGTCATAGATAAAACCAATTGTGTGGGATTTACTCCATAACTTACTTCCCTCTCCACTACAACTCGTGTTAATTTACAAGTATGGTGAAGGTATCCATAACTGATCAAATAAGCAAGTTTGGACATGGTCTAGAGTGTTGCAAGGGAAAGCAAATACTTTAAGAGGTGCATTGATAGAAATGACTGGGGTTGCAAAAACTTTGGTAATTTTATCGATTGAACTGAAATTACTATGAATTTTGGGAGGCAAAAAATGCAATCAACCAGTAGACAATCACTGGCCGCTTCTAATTCCAATCATAGCCAAATTACTTTCCTGCTCACTACTTTGTGCTTTCTTGCTCACCACTTTGGGACATGTCTCATGACCTTATTAGTTGGAATGCATTCCAAAGCTTGGTTGCAAATCAAACCCAACCTTGGTGGGAAACAGAGCACCCTGCAGGTTGCACGTGGGTACCTGATTGGAAGCAGATACCTCTCACTATATAGCAAGGTGATGTGGTCCAAGTCCAAGTCCTTCTACATAGAGACACCTATCATCATAAAAGTTGGGCCAGATTATTTTGATGCCTTTGTTGATAGCAAAAGCCATTTCAGTGCCAACCTCCATACCAATTGAGAGTCCCAAAGTTGACACCAAATTATCTTGACAACATTTCAATGCACCTTTCGTTATTCACATGCGGTGCAACTCCTGATGATGTACCAAGCATAGTGCAAATTGTCTCATATTGGAGTTGACACTTGGCTGAACATATGAAAAGAAAAGAAAATGCAAGAATATCGTCGAAGCAATGGACACCATTGCATTTTGTTTCCATGACTGACAAATCAAAAGCTTTAGAATACTTAGAGTTTCCTTTCCTTTTTCAAGGCCTTATGACATGTCCATGGCAGGCAGTTCCATGGCAGACTGTTGCAACACATTCACAACTTTGCCTTCTTTCCAATGTACGGGGAGTATCGGCATTTAGTTACGAGCTAACTGGTTGATTTTGAGAATTTTCGAATGGATTTCAAAATCTTTAGAAAAAAATCGATCATTTAAGAGAAAAATCAGAGAATATTCTCTATTTTATAAAGGTCTAGCTGAGAGAATGTTTCAAGCAACCGTTTGGTCTCAGAAAATGTAGGATTTTAGCCGGTTAAGCTAAAAATCTCCCCAGACTGTGCTTCCTTCTTGGCAGGAGAACTCAATATTTTGGGCCACTCCCATGAGACTCATCAAGTCCTTCATATGGCATCCCAAACATCCATGTGCACGGCTCCTGGGCACTTCCGCCCCGGGATTCCCCCTCCTCATCCTTACTTTACTATACATATCAGGATTTCATTGTTTGCTTCAAATTGCAATGATGTACTTGAAGGTAACTCTGCCTATGACAGTCTAAATGGGAGTCATCTCATCACAAGCAAAATTGTACTACGGTAAAACAATCCATTGTCGTCAGAATGAGGAGTTTGACATCATCTTATTGTTGAAATTTTGCAATTTGTTTTCCACATTAGAACAAGTGTGAGAAACAGCAAGTGCAATTGAAATTAAATTTTTTTGACAAAGTAGGAATTCACTAGGAATTTTTGAAGTATTCAGTCCAAAAGAGTCTGTAGACTACCTTAAAACTAACAAAATCTGAATTTGTAATGTTCATCTCACTACCGAATGCAGTCAAAATATTTTTTATTACAGAAAGCCCAAAAAATCAATTTTTACAATGAACTTTGCACTGGAAAATCAGAAGTTCCTAATGAGGTAGTGTTCACTCCATTGTTGTCATGTAAGACATGTATTGTGGCCCACATCTCACATACTCAAAAATATCCCACAATGGGTCATTTCTTAGGCGACCACAATGGGCTGTTTTACCTTAATGGTATACATTCCAATTTTTGAAATGTGCATTACTAGAATTTTTTTTGCTTGGGATGGGTAGGCTAGCATTTGGACTGTCATAGGTTGGTTTAACTTAACCCCTCACCGCCCCAAGGGGATCAAAAGTGTCTTCACAAAGTTTCAAGTCCAACTCAAAGTGTTATAATTTTTTAAAGATAAATCAACCTATGACAGGTAGATTGCCTGATGCAATATAAAACTAGAAGTTAATGACAAAAGGGTTAATTTTCACTACTCTAGAAGACTTAAGAAACACCAAAGGTGGTCCCTAAATTTTTTTTGATGACTGCATCAATTTTATTTCATTTAATAAAGCAAAGTTTCATAACAACCCATAGATTGGGTGATAACCATTAGAAATAATACTAATTCAAGGTAGCCATGTACCTATAATCAACATGAGCATGTCTAATACAGACCATAATGGACTCAATCTGAACTTACAAGAGAAGGAATAAAAAAATAACTTTTATAACATGTTTAATCTAGAAAGATGTAAGTATCCTATGACAGTCATTAATAACTTCATGACCATCTCCCAAAGCATTGATATGGCAACAAATCACCTTAATGTAGTCTAAATTACATTTGTTAGAAAAAATCTGTCATGGGTTGATGTAAGACTCTAATGAGAAGGGTTTCTAGGTGACTGTATTAGGCAGTTGGCCTATCATAGGCCGGTTTACCTTATACAATGTTTGAATTCAATAAAACTTGTTGGAAAATTTACGCTTTGTCTTCTACACTAAATAGGGGTTTTAGGGGAATTCATACTAATTAATCAACATTACACATTATATATATATATATATATATATATATATATATATATATATATATATATATATATATATATATATTCTTTTTATATACATCAATAATCATTGAAGGGTTTGTACATCATGTTTCAAACATGTATCTACAATTTTTTACAATAAGTCCCTTTAATTTTTTGGTCCCTTTAATATCCCTATTTAGTGTGGTTTGTGTGGTAAAATTTTCAAATCCAAGATCATGTGCCAATATTTTGAAAGCCAATTGAAGTTCAAAGGTTCAATTTGAGTTTGCTAAAGTGTATTTGATGGTCGTAACTTCAGGGGCTTGTGTCTCCTTCATCCAATGTTTGTTTTTAGTAAAAATTTATTGGGTTACGTTCCCCTTAAAGTCTAGCTATTGTGGTAAAATTTTCATGACAATCCAAGTTGAATTGAATGTTTGGAAGCAATTTGAAGTTCAAAATCCTAACTTTGAGGGATTACAATGAACTTTGGTAGTTCATTTTTTCTTCATACAATGTTTGTTTTCAATAATATTTATTGGAAAAGTTATGCATACTAATCTAGTTTTTTATATAGGTAAAAATTTATACCAATCCTAGAAGTTGTGAGTGAATAAGAAGCATTTCAGTAGAAACAAGTTGAGTCTAAGATGTGTTCTTTGGCAACTCTTCTTGCTAATTTTCTACATTTCAAAGCCATTTTACATACACAATGAGTCAATTGAATGATGTTTTCTTTCACTAGTATGTTTGTATATTGGTTTTGAGTTACTTTATAGTTTAAAGTTTTTCATTTGAGTAGGTTTAGAAATTGAATTTCACCTCCAAATGTGTTGCTAGAAAATTTCAACATCCTTTTTCTACACTAAAATATTATAATCTTGCAATCTATGGGGACAAATAATTCCAAATTTGATTCATGTCATCTACAACACATACACTGTAAGAATGTATAGTCAGGTCCAATTCATTTGCGAATTGCTTGTTTGAGCTGTGCACATTTCCTTGCATAGCGTGGAAGAGATTTGGAATTTTCATCTTGCATTATTTACACTAAATTTTCACACAATCCCACTGAAGCCTACCAATTTTCAGCTAAAAAAAGAAAAATTCCATTTTTGGTTAATTTTTTAAGTCAATTTTCATGGTTTTACATAATATTTTATTGAAAATAATTGATGATAAATTATTTAAATCAATTGCATAAATATGTAGGGAACATCTATATGCACATTTTCATATTAAAAAACACCCCATTAAGTAACAAAAATATAAGCTTCCAATAAGCACTCAATAGAAGCATTGTATGACCAAACTTTGTGAAATAGATATCTCTATATTTTGAATTAGATCTTGGCAAAGTAATTGTACCATCATGCTCAAATGTATCAATTTAGTTACTATGTGAGTCGCAAATAGAAAAATCTAATTGTAACAAAGAAATATCTATTCTTACAACATTTGGACATTGTCATCCTAACATTTAAAACTCTATAGAAGGATTATAAAACTTTTCTAGAGAAACTTGCCTAGGATAAGATGTGCATATAGATGCTCCCTAAATATGTCCATAATCAAAATTTAAAAATTCACGATCATTTGCTTGCAATAAAATATCTTGTAAAATCATAAAAATTAACTTTAAAAATTCACCAAACATGAAGATTTGGTATTTTGAAGCTGAAATTTTGTAGGCTTGAGTACAATTGTATAAAGATGCAATGATAATTATCTTTTCCAAAAGCTATCAATTATACTCTACATTGTAAAAGAAAATTTGAATGGCTCAAATTGGCAGTTCATAAATGAACTTGACCCAACTATACATTAAAATTTCTATACCTTAGTGACATTTGGACTATTAATAACACTTTAAAATCAATGATGGTTTTAAGCGCCTTGGGCCTTGAGGGATTAATTTGAGTCAATCTACACTTCATGTACAGATTAATATGCATTTGTTAGGCCTCAATCTCTTTGCTGAATTCATCTTTAACCTTTAAAGGATGTTGAGGCCAAAAAGTGGTCAATGGGTGGTTGATTGTCATTTTAGAAATATGGAATGCATCTATTGGTTCAATAATCTGAACATTGGTAATAGAATATTCCATCCTTCAAGGATTGATTCTACACCCTTGCTTTGTTGGCATTACTTTTAAATTGACTATCTCCATCTTCATAGCAGCTCGTTTTTACATCCACCACCACTATCGGGCTTCTCTTTTGGATAACTTTCATTGGGTGCTTTACCTTTGGGTGTTACTTCATTAAACAATCCACCCTCGAATGAGTTTCATCCACCATTTTTTTGAATGGCAAAATATCACCTAAATTCATCCACTGTCCATGTACTTCAATTTTACAATAGAAGTTAAATGTTAGGGACGAACTAGAACAGAACGGGACGGAATGGAAAGGAAGTCTCCGAAAGACACAAAACAAGAGTTCGTCCAAGATGCAGATGTATTACAGACAATAAAAGTACACAACACTAGTTTAGAGTTCAAACAGAGACTAAGCGCTATGAATTAGAGGTCGAAAGGAGTTGTCGAGACTGAGGAACTTCTCAGTCTCGACTACTACTTATACTAAAAGATGTCAAGTTTTTTCCACAAGCTTCTAAGAGCTTGGAAGCTTCTTCAGCTACTTCTATCTACTGGGAAGTTTCTTGAGAAGCTTTCACAAACTCGAGAGCTTCTTGAGCTGCTTCTATTTAAGAAGAAGCTTCTTGAGGAGCTTCCACGAGCTTCCACGAGCTTTCAGAAGGCTCCACGAAATACATAGTTTCATAAGAGGCTTCCGCTATCTTCTTATGTCCGTGACATCACTCCTCCTTCTAGCTTTGAGATCCTTCGAGGAGTTGTTTCACTAGTAGCATCTTGGCTTTTCCGGGTGGTAACGATGAAAGTCTCGAATTTTTGAAGGTGCATTGGCTATATTTGAAGATGGCTTCTATGTTCATTCACTTATCAGATATCCTCGCCAATGAACAAAATATTCAAGTTGTCCTCGCCGAATTCTTGAATCAAGAATGTCTTCAACTTTGTATTCTTGGTGGATGTTCATCTCAATGCTAGGTGGTGGAACTTGAATTCTTCTAGGAAAATCGGATTTCCTATAGAGTTCTAAAAGGGAAGTATGGAAGACAGGATGTATCTTCATAGTTGTTGGCAGGTCCAATCCTTCTATAGTCAAGTTTGTCGCATGGGCGGGAAGTCTTGATGTTGCGTCGCAGTAGCCAAACCTTGTCACCTTCTTGAAACTTAGGTTGCTCTGTCCTTTTAGTATCATCAGCTTTTTTGTACCGCGCTTGAGCTTCTTCAAGATTTGCCTTCATTACTGCATGTAGCTCTTTCAATCGTAATGCGAAGTTCTTTGATGCTGGACTCTCCCCCTTCCAAGTTGGCAGCATATCGATTCTTGGATGATAGCTGTAGTTGATGTAGAATGGCGTCTGTTGAGTTGACGTGTGCGTGCTATTAATGTAAGCAAATTCCGCCAAGGGCATCAGGGTTGTCCAACCATTTTGTTGATAGTTGATATTACAACACAAATACTGCTCCAAGACTTGATTCACTCGTTCAGTTTGGCCATCTGTCTGAGTGTGAAATGCTGATGAAAGCTTGATCTTGACTTGTAAGATTTCAAAAAGCACTTTGCCAGAATTTGGAAACAAACTAAGGGTCGCGATCAGACACGATATCTTTAGGTAAACCATGATAGCGATAGACATTGTCGAGGAAGAGTTGTGTTGTTTCTTCTCCGGTAATTGTCTTCCAACACGGCACTAAGTGTGCCATTTTTGAAAATTGGTCGACTTATACACATATAGAGTCAAACTTGTTTGAAGGTGGAAGATTTATAATGAAGTCCATAGAAACAAACAACCAAGGTTTCGCCGGAACTGAAAGTGGCTAAAGCAATCCATAAGGACGATGTCCAGGATTCTTCGACCAAGAACAAATGTCGCAAGATAATACAAAATTATTGATGATTTTCTACATTTGAGGCCACCAAAAATCACGAGAAATAATCTCCAACGTTTTGTTGAATCCAAAATGTCCAACTATTGGAAGGTCATGTTGAGCTTACAGAATCTGGAGGCACAGTGGTCCGTGGGAACATAGAGACGATCTTCAAAATACATAAGTTGATCTTCAATCTTGAATATATTAAGTTATTTAGAATTCTTTGAAAGTTCTTGCTTGATATTAAGCACCAAAGAATCAGTGACAGAGGTTTTTCAAACTTCTTCCAAGACAATAGAATTGGCTAGAGCGGAGATATAGATTGCTTGTAAACAAAGGTGTTCAGGCTTCAAAAGTGTCATCTGTTGTTGATCATATGCTGCTTCTTCTTTCTTGGGAATAAGGTTAGAACGTTGAGACAAGACATCTGATAGTCCTTGTTGTTTTCTAAGTCGATGGATAATGCCAAAATCAAATCTGGATAAAGACATGTTCCAACGGGCTTGGCAACGATTCAGAGCACGAGTAGACATGAAATATTCAAGGTTTTGTAATTAGTATAGACTTTCACCTGATGAGCGCCTTCAAATAAATGACGCCAATCTTGAAAAGAATCTACAATCGCAAGTAGTTCTTTGTCATGGATCTCATAATTGATTTCTGCGATACTGAACTTCCTTAAACGAAAAGCAACAGGATGGAATTTTCCGCCTTTATCAGGTTGTGATAGCATTACACCTAAGGCAAAGTCCAAGGTGTTTGTCTCCATAAAAAAAGGTTTTGAAAAGCCGAGATGGACTAATATTGGAGCCATTATAAACGTTTTCTTCAAATCTTGAAATGTTTTTTCCACTTCGCGATTCCAATCGAGGGTGTCTTTACAAGTAAGTCGCATGAGAGGAGCAGCAATTTGCAAATAGATTTTAATAAACATACGATAAAAATTTGCAAAACCAAAAAACATTAGACATCACGTACAGTCTTGGGTGTTGCCCAATCATAAACAGCTTGAATCTACTTTGGTTCCATCAACACTTCGTCGTTTGAGATAATATATCCAAGAAATTCAACTTGAGGTGCATGAAAAACGCATTTCTCAAGCTTTACATATAATTCAGCACCTCAAAGTTTTTCCAAAATAAGCCTCACGTGTTTTTCATATTGGCTTGCATTTTTTGAATATATCAAAATGTCGTCCAGGTAGCAAACGACAAAAATATCCAGAAATTCACGAAAGATTTCGTTCATTAAATGTTGAAAGATGGCTAGTGCATTCGTCAGTCTAAAAGGCATAACATTATATTCAAAATGGCCATACCTCGTCCGAAAAGCAGTCTTCTATTCGTCGCCTTCTTTAATTTGTACCAGATTGTAAACTCCCCTTAGATCAATTTTGGTGTAGATTTTTGCTTGTCCGAGTTGGTCCAAAACTCCACCTATAAGTGGTAACGGATATCGATTCTTGATTGTCACGTTGTTGAATCCCTGATAGTCGAGACACATGCGTAAAGATTTGTCTTTCTTCTTTACAAAGAGAATTGGAGCATCGGCTGGAGACTTTGAATGTCGAATGAAGTTCTTTGCAAGGTTTTCATCAATATACTCCTTCAATGCAGCTAATTCATCTTAAGATAAGTTGTAGATAAGTTCAAACGGTGGTTGAGCACCTTTTTCTAACTCAATGGCGCAATCATATGGCCGACGTTGGAGTAACATGTCCGTATTCTTCTTCTCAAAAACATCTTGAAAATCTTCATATTGCTTTGGAAGTTTTGTTGTACTGGAACTATCGTTTGTTGTTGGCATTGCATATACTGCAAATATGGCTCCGGTCTTTGCAGCGCGCATAAAAGCTCGAGCTCCAAGAAATAGAGGTTTCTTTAGTTTACGTATAGAAAAAGTTTTTTGTTTTTCTAAAGTCTTGGACATAGAAGGTTTGTGAAGAATAAATTCTATACTACGATTAGACTAGTTTATATGAGGATTATATCTTTCAAGCCAAGAGAGCCCTAAAATAATAGGGCTCGAAGAAGAACGGATAATATTATAAACTATATGGTTACTATGGTTGTCTATTGTTGTTTGTAACGGGATTATTTCATGGATAACATTACCAGAAGCTAAGGGTCTTCCATCAATGACCTCGACATGTACCGCATTTGTCTTTTGAACTAACGATATTTTATGTAATTTGATAAAAGATTTATCTATAAAGCATGCGGAGGCTTTGGAATCTATTAAGGCATGGATTTCAATTTGCGAAGAACCTAAATGTATAGGTATTATAAAACAAGGACTAAGGTTTGCGGATAGTACAAGATCTGAAGGTTTTGAAAGCGGTGTTGAATCCAGCTGCACAATTCCTACTATGGTTGGAAGTTGTCGTTTTCATGTTGAACGTTTGCGCTCCAAATTCGAGAAGTACGTTGTCGCTTTTTAGGGTAGTTATCAATCTTGTATCCTTCTTCCCCACAATAAAGGCATAGTCCTTCTTGTCTTCGACGTCTCTTCTCTTGTTTAGTTAAGGGCTTGAATCGAATTGCATTGATTTGCATGTCTTCAACTTCAGATGTCTTGTTTGACGTTCTGGTAGAAGCGATAGCAGCGTAATTGGCATATGGCCGTGGCAAGGTCCATGCTCGTTTCTCTTGTTATCGCTCAAATAATCAGTTGTCGCATTTGATAGTTTGAGAAATTGCTTTGTCGAGCATCGTAGGATCTAGCAAAGAGAGTAACAAATCCTTCACCTCATTGCGTAAGCCATGATAGAATTGACTTACTAGTGTTTGTTCTGTCCAATTAATATCTCAAGCCAATTGACGAAAACCAGAAGCATATGTTGATGCTGGTTGGCAGTCTTGTCTCAAATTTCGAATCTTTGTTATCGCAGCACGTGTCTTGTCATGTTCGCTAAAAACTTCTTCAAATGCAGCTAAAAACGCATCAAAGTTGTCAAGAACTGGAGAGTTCTTTCCATAAAGTGGTGCAAATCAGGAGAGTACTTGTCCAAACAATAAGGCCCCTACAAATTCAATGCGAGCTACATCTATTATATATCATTGAGGTTGTAGTACCAAAGAAATTTGAATTTGGTTAACAAAGCCTCGGAACTTCGAACGCGTACCATCAAATTTGTCAAGAAAGTTGACTCTAGGTTTTGTCAACGAGTTTATTGATTATAAACCCGAGCTTGAAAAATTGTCAGTTTGTATTGCTGGTACATGAACTGGATCAATTGGTTGTTGAAGCTTTGCCTCCAAGTTGCATAGTCTTGAATTCAATTCCTCATTTTGTTTGAACATGCGCTCACGATCTATGTTCATAGCCGTCAAAGCAGCCATAATAGTATCAAGTTTCGAGTTCTCCATAATCGCTTCACTTACTCCGTCTATAGATGTAAAGTTCTAATAGAACACGTTGACAATGACTACTTGATCTCGTAAAATCGGGACAATAAATGGAGTAGAAAGAGCCAATAGTCTCTCAAACTCTATGTCACCAAACCGACCGACAAATATTTCTCTAAGTTCTTACTTGCATTTATTGATAACACGAATTTCAAAGTTGGAATTGAACTCTCAAATAGGTGGTCTGTTTAGATCCATAAACTTCTATACTAATGACATGCAAGGACCTTTAAGAATGAAGAGTCGCAAGTAACAACACCAGTTTAGAAGTGGGTAATTCGCAACTTCTAAAATATTTTATGTACTTCAAATAGAGGGGTAATTTGCACTCTATCTGAAATGAACGAAGTTCTGATGACATTAAAGGCAGTCTCGACAAACTGTTAGGGACGAACTAGAACAGAACGGGACGGAATGGAAAGGAAGTCTCCGAAAGACATAAAACAAGAGTTCGTCCAAGATGCAGATGTATTACAGACAATAAAAGTACACAACATTGGTTTAGAGTTCGAATAGAGACTAAACGCTATGAACTAGAGGTCGAAAGGAGTTGTCAAAACTGAGGAACTTCTCAGTCTCAACTACTACTTATACTAAAGGATGTCAAGTTTTTTCCACAAGCTTCTAAGAGCTTAGAAGCTTCTTTAGCTACTTCTATCTACTCGGAAGTTTCTTGAAAAGTTTTCACAAACTCGAGAGCTTCTTGAGCTACTTCTATCTAAAAAGAAGTTTCTTGAGAAACTTCCACAAATTCTTGAGGAGCTTCCACGAGCTTCCAAAAGGTTCCATCAGTTTCCACGAACTTTCAGAAGGTTCCACGAAGTACAGAGTTTCATAAGAGGCTTCCGCTATCTTCTTATGTTCATGACATCTAAAAATACAAAAGATTGGTTTAGAGTTCGAATAGAGACTAAGCACTATGAACTAGAGGTCGAAAGGAGTTGTCAAGACTAAGGAGCTTCTCAGTCTCGACTACTACTTATACTAAAGGATGTCAAGTTTTTTCCACAAGCTTCTAAGAACTTGGAAGCTTCTTCAACTACTTCTATCTACTGGGAAGTTTCTTGAGAAGCTTTCACAAACTTGAGAGTTTCTTAAGCTGCTTCTATCTAAGAAGAAGCTTCTTGAGGAGCTTCCACGAGCTTCCACGAGCTTCCACGAAGTACAAAGTTTCATAAGAGGCTTCCACTATCTTCTTATGTCCGTGACACTAAAAGGATAGAAATTATATTTTTTCATCAAATTGCACTATCCACTAATTGTGTATATCCATTTGACCTTATGCCAAAAGCTCGCATTGCCATTGAACTAAATAAACACCATACTGTAATGACATGTATTACTCTCATTGTGACCATACATACATTGCGAATGAGGTTGCCAAATCTTAGCCATCACGCCACAACTCTTTGTCTACTCTATACTTCAACATCCAATACCTAAGGCGCTCTTCCCAATGCACTTGCATGTTGTCATGTTAGTCTCTTGTACAAACAGATTAGGAGCCAAGGCCTCTATCAAGGTTTAGTGCCCATGGTTGCGATTTCAAATGTTTCATTATTTTATAGCCAATGTCACAATCCACTCTAAACAAAGGATTATTTTAGTTTGGATATTGAACTTTCAAATCCAAGTTTATTGTGCTCTTGTACAATAGACAAATCAATTCAAAATGGAGTGGGATATTATGGAATATTATTTATTTGTTTTAATTTATTTGCGCAATTTAGAGTTGAGTTCAAAAGGAGGCTTACAAGATTTGATGGCATTGACATCCAACATGGAGAGCTATAGGAGTCTTATAATATTATGAATCCAATCTTTTTTTTTCTTGTAATTGTTTTCTACAAACTCGTAATTCATCTTGGCATTCATTTAGAAACCAACTTGTATTTCTTGTTTGATTCAAGTTGTGAAAGTGTAGTGTGTAAGATATCAACAAGTCTTATTTGACCTAACCTCATTTGCAAAACATCATCCAAAAACATTTCACAAAAAAATCCAATGTCTAACTAATAATGAAACTATATCAAATTATAGAAGAAAAAAAAAGTAGAGCCCTCTATATGGTGTCAATGTCATTTACTATTCATAAATTTATACAATGTACAGATTCAAGAAACTATTTCAAGGGTGTCTTCTCAAATTTTGTAGATTTAGTTTTGATAAACTCAGTAAGTTGTTCTATAACTAGCACTTGGTTGTCCTCCAAACGTGCTTGATGTATTAACAGGTGCTAAGCAATTTTGGAAATGAGCATACATTTAGCACACTCTCATTTATTAAGAATCAATTGAGCAACTAACTTAATTAAGGTCGTCAATATCCAAAACTATCCTTAAATCCATTCATATACAATAGATTTTCCTTGAAGTGTTTGTAGACTTCCACTAAAGTGTCCCTCAAAAGCATCATTGAATTGTCTCTTTACTTGATTGCAATAAGTTGGTTGTTGATTTTTTGAAATTTTAGTTATAGATCCAACTATATGACAATTTTAGTGGCTTAGGAAGCTTCTACTTTGAAAATTCATAGAAATTACATGTCATATCTGAAAATTCTAATCTTTTTTTTTTAAATTTGTGATTTTCAATAGCTAATACTATGAAAATATTATTTTTAGAAAAATGCCTCCAACTATGTTGAATTGCTTATATTGACAATTTTACATGTTTCTACCATACAACCCATCTTGAATTGATTGTTGCAAGGATGCTCAAAAGTTTTGGACCATTGAGACTTTCCTATGTTCTACTTGTTTGGCACATTTCTTATAAGTTTCATGAAGTTTGACAAGGTCATATGTCAATCAATGATTAGCACTTGTATATTGTAATTTTTGAACATTGTAGTCATCTGGTAGTTAGAAAACTCCTCTTTTAAATGGTAATTGAAATCTCAAGTCAACTCACATTCTTACAATCTTTTTTTATAGATGATGGCCTTTGGTTTGCTATTGAAATGACAAGACATGGCTACTATATATTAGGGGTTGTTGCATTTTTGCTTTGAAACCATTTTCTACTTTAATACTCTAACATTTCTTGTCATGTTTATTGTCACTACTTTCCTTTAGAATGTACCAAACTTCCATAATTAAAAATATGTAGAAGCCAAAAATTAGCATGAAAATTTACAATTCTTACTAGTATACATGTGCTATGAAGATGAATATGTTGACGTATTGTTTTCCTCATCAAAATCTATATATAGACATAATTCACTAATGTTCATTTGTTTAGCAAGATTATTATCTCCCAAGGACGGATAGAAGTAGCTACTCTACGTTTAGGTCAAAATATAAATAAATAGGGCATGAAATGAAATTTTCAGAAATTATAACATGGTGTATATGAACATTGTAGAAAATATTAATGAAAACAATATGAAATCTGAAAAAAATAATGAAAAATGAAAATATTGCAGTTAAAAGCTATTAAAATTACTGCATTTAAAGCTAAGTAAAGCCACCTCAAAGTGTAGAAGCCCCATTTGTAGCCCTACAAAATTTAGGAAAAGTTGAACTAGTAGTAGTGTAGTGTAGTTAAGCTATAGTGCCTTGTACTATAGTTCATGTATAATTCAAAATAAAGTCAAACAAAAATTTATAAATTCTAAAAGTTAATAACAAAGTGGATATTTGGCCCGAAAAAATATTTTGTATGGGGTCTTACAAACCTGACCCTAATGTACGGTACCTCATTGAAAGTTCAACCAAAATTATTGCAATTGCTTTGTTGAATTATAGATACTAGAAATTGGTTGAACCAAAATTATTGCAATTACATAGAAAATTTTAGACCAATCCTAGTTGCAATTAAGAAGTTATAGGTCAAAAGGTTATTTTTTTAAGGTATGGGCAATTTTAGACAATGATGACAATTGATTCAATCGGTCTATGATTCTTTACATATTTTTTACATATACTCTCAACAAGATTTTTAAGATAATTTCAAAAATTGAAAGGTATACACGCACATGATTTCTACTTACAAGTGTTTGAAATAAATTTTCTCATTCAGAAAACATTTAAAACACTACAATTAGAATTCTATATATAACATAAGTATTTTTTTAAATTAATCATTCACAATATGGTGATTTTAAAACTCAATAGGCTTTAGAAGCCATTTTGGCATAGTAGAATATTTTGTTTCAGAAAGCTTTGAGCTCTAAAAAGTTTGAAAATTGAACTAATTTTCATCTCTCAAAACGCATTTGAGATTTTGAGCTTCCAATAAAAAATTATGGACAAGGTTTAAAGAGGGGTTGGAAGAGACATTTTCTTTGCTATTTTCAAAAACCTTCTCTAAATTTTGTCCATAAGCTTTTATTGAAAACTCAAAATTGAAAACTGATTCTTTTTTATTTCCAAACTTTTTTTAGTGCAAAGTTTTTTTGAAAAAAAGTTATTCTAGAATACCAAAATGGCCACCAAAGTCTATTGAGTTTTAAAAAAACATCCAATTGTGAATGTATCATTAAAAAAAAATATTTACACTTTACATGGAATTCCAATAGTAGTGTGATGGATGTAGCTTCATGTGGTTCCAGGTCTTGGGTTCAAATCTAGTCACAAGTTAATTACATGATTGCCAACATGGTGGAATGTCACATGACCTAGGTGCACAGCAAGATTCCTTGCCTTCATGGTGTAGTTGCCACGGTGATATGCTCATGTGTCTATTTTGTTATGGCCTCTGCTAATGTGTCAACTGCCACGTGTTGACTTCTATATGGCCAGTGCCCTCAAATTTTGTGTTTTTATCTTTTGCACTTGATCAAATCACCAAATGTTATATTGAACTAAATCTAGACAATCCAATGTTTGGAAATAATATTTCCAAAAAAATAATTTGAAAATATACACAAACCTTTGGAATATCATCAAAAACATGTATACAAAACATCAGAAGATCTAAGTCCTTTATCATTGGAAGATTTTTTGATGTCTTGCAAGCATAGTCTAAAATTGTGTGAATAGTCTAGATTCACTTAAATGTGGCATACAAGTTTTTGTTGAACAATGTCTACATCAATGCGTCCAAATCAACAAAAACAAATCAACACTTTTTTGTTCATTTGAGCACAAAATTTTCAATACTATTATGGACAAATTCACATCAAATTGCAAAAAAAATTAATTTAAACAAATGACTAAAAGTGTATGATAGACATGTACATCCACAATCAACTTTACCTGAAATGCAACACCTCAGGTACATTTGGATCTAAGAGTGTCAAATTTTCCTAAATATTGATTGAACAAGTTGTACATAATCTTGAAAATGAAAGTCTTCAAGAACCTAGTGTTGGTTTTTGGTATAGATGCACCTAGAGACAATACTTTAAAAATTCATAACTTATTCATACAATATTCAAATAATGCATGCTAAAGTGTATTGGAACCTCTTTTCAATTTTTAGGCTTGATAAAAAATAAAATATATTTAATAATAATAACTATGTTTAATTATAATCACTATTAAAAAATCTTTGTCTAAATCAACAAAAAATGGATTTGAAAGTGTTGATTTTTCTTTTTCATTTTTCTTTTCTCTTTTTCATTTTTCTTTGGTTTGGATATATTAACTTTAACTATATAGAGTAAAAAAATGTTGATTTTGTTGAGTATATAAAGATTTTAAAATAATCCACAATATTGACCAATTGGATTGTCACATCCCTATCTCTTTGGGGTGCATGAAGTGCCTTAGTGAGCAAGAAGGACCTTAGGGGTGACTTCCTAAGCCTTACAAGAGCCTAAGAAGGGAGAAATGAGTGTCACAAGGCACAATAGCGCCTTAGATTTGAAAGGTATGAGTGTCACAAGGCACAATAGCACTTTGGATTTGAAAGGTATGATAGTATATCATACATTCTTAGAAAGCCCTTGAGAATACACATCCAATAGTGCAAAAAACGCATAATTTGGACTTGAGTGCTAAAAGTTATAGCTCACTAGAAGAAACCAAAATTTTCAATGTCTAAGGGAACGGATTTTAGGTGACGTTGAAGAAAACAACCTATGTTTTTCTGTCAACCTATGTTCCATTGGACATCATTATTGACATGAAAAATACAGGTTGTTTTTTTCAACGTCACCTAAAATTCGTTCCCTTTGACGTCGGCTGTTTTTTTGAATGTCACCTAAAACAAGGTTTTCTTATAGTGGCTATTCAAAGTTTGTTGTCTCCCGATGGCATTAGGACACTGAACGACTAATAGTGAGAGGTTTCCAATGAATTCTTTATGGAAATATGTCACGTAGAAAGCTAAAACAACAAGCATCACAAGGTTTTAAGCTATGAGTCAAAAGTTATGGCCAAGAGAAGGGCCATGGTGAAAGCGTGACACTTCTCTTGGTGAACCCAAATCTTTGAAGGGCAATAACTTTGTGAGAAATTATTCAAATGAATCAAGTGAATAATTCAGCGGCATCTACTAGTTGCATAGATATCCAAAATGGGCTTGTATGTGAAATTTGAAGCTGTAATTGCAAAACTACACCGTTTGGAAGTTCAGGAGGTTTAAGTGGTGGAGTAATGTCGTGATTTTAGTTGGAATGGAGTGGTCTTCCACAATCAAAGTGTATTTAGAGACTTCCTTCAAACTGAGATGAGGGATTCTGCTGAATACCATAGAAAGTACTATAAGAGGGGTTAGTCTTCCTCCTCACTTCCTCTTGGAGCCTTAATGAGTCTCAATGACTCAAGGTGAGTGATGCAAGTTAACCACTAGGTCCATTAGTATAATCTCTTGTTTATTTAAACATGAGTTGTCAAACTTGACGCTATTTACCTAGACATTCAATGTAACAATCCCATGTTTTTATGTCATTGAAGATGTTATAATGAACATTGACATCCACTAACATTCATTGTAACATCTTCAATGACATAAAAACATGGGGTTGTTACACTGAATGTCTAGGTAAACAATGTCAAGTCAGACAACTCATGTCTAGATAAATAGGAGATTCTACTAATGGTCTAAAACACCATGGGGCATTAGTATAGGTGTTCTAAGGCACTGGTTGGATGGGGTCCTACACCTTGCTAGGCCTTTTTCAATGTGTCTTGAGATTTGAGTCCCAAATATTCAAAAGCGTAAATAGCAAATACACCATAGATTTAGGGTGGAATTGGGATGACATTGAAGGGCGGTTAGCACCAGTGGGGAGTAGTGATTCTACGAAGTGCTTAAACATTAATAGAAGTTCCACCCCATGTCACCAAGTGAAATGTTCGATGTCATGAGTGGTGTATGTGTTAGCCGACTTGGTAATATGAATTGAAAAATGGGAACTAACACTATAGGTGCATGGCATGTGCAATATTAGTGAGTTGTGATTCAAGTGATACTAAAAGTGATGCGTGGTGAGACCATTAAAATTTGTAAAGTGTTACTTGAGTCGCGAATTGAATCTAACACATAGTAATGCCATGTCAACAAATACTCTATGAAAAAAAATGCATTGCCATCTAGACAACCTACCACTCAAGCAAAGGGATGCCAAGGGAATTCAACCTTGCACCCCTTGCTTATATTGGGAGGCCCTTATCTAATACATCATCTACATATTTGTTTGTATATATGTAGTTTAAGTTTTTATTTATTTAGTTTTTGCTATTTTTTTTCCATTTGGTTTGTAAATTCAAAAGACTTTAGGAGCCATTTTGGCAGAGTAGAATAGCTTTTTGTCAAAAAAACTTTGACCTAACAAAAGTTGTAAAATCAAGCTAAGTTTCATTTTTAAAAATTTGTTTGCAATTATGAGTCTCTAATCCAAGTTATGGACAAAATTGAAAGAGAATGTTTAAAATTGTCAAACCAACCACATTTAAAACTAAGATATATGACCTGTTTCCAATCAATTTCCCATGTACGCATGATAGGGTAATCTATTTTCATGAATGAAAAAAACACGATATCCAACAAGGACTTCATTTATGAAGAATAATACATTGATTCCTAATGAAGTTGATAAGACAAGCTTTTAGTTTTGCACTTCTTAAAAATTAGATCTGCTTGTAGATCAAGATCAAGTTAAATTATAATCTATATTTTTTAAATTTTTATTAATTCCAAATTTGATGGAAAATTTAGCAAAAAATAGTCTTTATTATTTCTATTCTTTGACTATAGAAGATTATTCCCCCCACCATCACTCAATCATACATATGCTAAAACTATAGAACCCCTAAATTGATTATATTTTTACCAAAATTGCTCCAAAATTGTAATTTCTAGTATAAGTATAAAGGTTAAGAAAAAAACATTTTTGGACATGTAACCATAGGCTCTTGTGGTGCATTGGTTTGAAAAGACGTGAAAAACATTTTAAAAATTTCCACTGTGTAGATTGCAGTTTTTCAAGCATTTGATTTGATGAAAATCATTTTTGTAACCATAAAATAGGGCAACTACACCTCAAAGTCGCATTTGTATGAAAAAATGTCCATGTTGTTGGTGCTTATTTGGATTCAGTCTTCAAGGCAAATTGACAACATACTTAAAAAATTTCAAATCATTTGGAATTGTACAACATATAGGAAAAAGTAGTAAGTAGAAAAAAGTAGGGAATGATTCAAAATACTAAATTGTTTAGAATTTAGTTATGGAATTGAAAAATGACAATTCCAATGGTTATAATGCTTTAATAAACAATCTACATCCTATCATTTTATTTTTTCAAAAAATATTGAAAATTGAGTTAAATAAGGACTTCAAAGTGTAGTTTAGAGTAGAGAATCTATAACTACCCACAAACTAGAACTCTTGATAACTTTCATCTCATTAATTGAAATGGAACAATTCAACGTTTTCTACGTATATATAATCTAGAGAAAAATTAGTTTTTCCGTTTAGAAAAAACAACTAAACCTTTTCTTTTTTTTAAAGTGATTTTTTCATTTGCCCAAACTACCCGATCTAGAGAAAAACACTATATATCATACAATGTCTTTTTTACCACGTAGTCAAAAGTTACAAAAATTTTGGTCTATCAAGAAAAAGTTTGTTCTTGTCTTTATGAAAATTTCAAAGAATTTTTTTTTTAATTTGTAATAAGTTGTCCAAAATCACTACATTTCAACAAAAAATGTAGTTTGATCCTTCAGGAAAGTAGGTTGTATACCTTATACTCCCTCTATTCTAAAATGATCTTCCTATTGGCCTTAATTTTTTGTTCTACAATTATCTTCTAGTCACACTTTGTGATGTTTCAAATTGGTCAAATTTATTTTTTGATTGCTATTTGGGACCAACAAAACAACTCCAAGTAGGAGTTCCCCCTCCATCCATGCAATCATCAACCAAAAGACTAATGAAATGAATAAAGGGATCAATCAACATTCTTCATTATTATTTCTTGCATCTCTTTGAATGTTGCCCAATTGAAGGGGACAAAACTTATGAATAAAGGGCTCTATGTGGTCTTAGACATATACTAAATGCTTACAAAATGATGACCTCATATTCAACAATTAATTGACTAGTGGTGCTCCTTGAGAATGCCCCCCAAAATCTATTTCAAAACTATATTTTGAAATGGGCTCCAAAACTCAAAGTTTCAAGAATGCTAGGAGTGCACCAAACACTATGTGTAGCACAAAGTTTGAAAGATTTTAAAATGTTATTTTTAAAGCGCAACCATTTAAGAGTTGATTGCATTTTCAAGCAATCTAAACTCATTGAAACAATTTTCAATAAATTTTTGTAGGAAGACAATGGAATTGGCATCCAACCCAAGTTTTTTTTGGACCTTTGTGGAATTAATTATAAATTTTTGAAGTCGAAATGCAACGGTCATTGAAAGTGACCACCTCATGAATTGTACACTATTGGAAAATTGAAGAAAGCAAAATGTGTCATGATTGCTTTTAGAACATGGGTGCTTTTAGAGTAGACTACCTTACTGCGTGTCAACTTCAAAAGTTCATAACTAATTTCACAAAGTTCCCAACAACACAAAACACTTGGGTTAGATGCCAATTCCATTTTTCTTCCTACAAAAATTTACTGCGTTTTTTTTTTGAGGAATTGATCTTCCTCCAAATGCAATCAGCTCTTAGAAGGTCCCTCAATGAGCAGACTAAAGTAGGAGGCTCTAAAATCACACGGGCATTAAGAATTGTCTAAATAGGTGGTTGTGAATGGATATGAAGTGGTTCTTAAATGAACCTTTGTAGTCCTTGAATGAATCGAAAGAAAAAAAAGCATTGTTAATGGCAAGAGCCAATCACACTCTCTGCTTTCCCATTTATCTTCAGAAGTTGCAAGTGAACAGTTCCTGGAAGCCCTAGGGACATAAATAGGGACCTATACCACATCTCGTTTGAAAATTCATAACTAATTCAAAAATGATCCAAAAAATATGAAACAACTTGGGTTAGATGCCAATCCCTCTTTTCTTTCACAGAAAATCTACTGAAAAACATTTTGAGAAGTTTCACCTGCCCAAAATTCAGTTTCAGTCCTTAGATGCTCAGTTTATAGACCGACGACCTCACAGGAGTAATTGAAGTAACTGATCTGGCTGTTGCACACTGATCTCTTCAGTTGTGGACATTTACTAACTTACATAGAGTCATGACTGCTTCAATGCCACTCCATGACACAACATAAAGCTCCACTTTCGAAAAGCAACTGTGACAGTGTTTCAAAAAGAGAGAGAAAAAAGAAGAAAAGAAAACACTACAGTACCAGGGGCTTCAATTACCGCCTTACCAGCCACCCTGATGAATGGTACATTTAATTCTGTGCTTCTTCTTTATGTGCGTTAGAAAATGACTCCAGCAGGAGTCAGGTCCATGAAAACTTAACCATATCTGAGTGCAATAATAAAAACCCAATGTGGCACGAAGTGACGGCATGGTGCAAAAGTCACCAAAAGGAGTACAACTTGCCAACTTGCCAGAAAAAGAAAAAAAAAAAAAAAAAAAATCCATTCTAGCAACTCCTTTGTGTGTACCTTACAACCATACGCCATCACGTAAAACAAATAACTTTCACTTAACCCATTAAGGACCCGGTTGATGAATGGAGTGAAAAAGTGGCTCAAATTGACATGTTTTCATTAGTATCCACTTCAGCTACTAATGAAAACATGTCACTTTCAGCTAGTTTTTCATTTCTTGTCATCTACCTGGTCCTTAATGGGTTAAGGGAGGTGACCCATTTCCAGCCACTTAAGCAATTTCACATATCTGGAGTGCTGTTTTCTTGAGTGGAGAAATTTTTGCATATACAAAAATAGAGTTTAGAAGATTTCATTTTTTTTTTTCAGAATTATGTTTCTCAAAACATAATTACTATGAATTTTGTAGTTGAAGATTATGTTCGACATATAGGTCCTCTTATTTCCAACCACAGGTTGGTTGCAAAATCAACTAAGAGTTCAGCCAATCGTAATGCACCATGATTGCATTGGAGATTGTGCCATAATTCATCTTGTGATTTTTCCTTGCTGATTGGAAAGAGTGTAGTCTATATGACGGGAATGGATCCTTGATTGGAAATGGGTTGGTTCCTTTAACCTCTTCATGCCTCAATCCTTTTCTGAATTTTTTGTATTTTTGCACATTTTTGTGTATATATCTTTGTACAAAAATATCATTTATTGTAATTTCATGAAATTGGTCATTACTGAAGGTTGTCTTTTCAAGATTCAAGTTTTTACATTGGATGAACGAGAAGCTAGTTGGATGAAATAGCGTGTGGAAGCTCTTTGTTCATCGTTTAAGAATATGGATGTTAGAGCGCTTGAAGGTTCAATAGTTGGTGTTAGGAGTGATTTTTGCAATGTGCATTCCATCCAACAATAGGTCTAAATTCATTTCTAAAACCCTCAATAATAGCACTCTTTAATGGTAAGTGAGAACGTACCTTTGAAAAAGACAAGTCTATTACCACCTGCTTTGCAGTTTGAATCTTAGGGACGATTCCAAGAGGGGCACATATTTTTTCGGAAGTGTATGTGCTTGTTTCGAGAATCAAACTCAAGTGGAATTATTATTTTTCAATTCAAATTGTAATTTTTCGTGAATTTCTAGAGTGGTTTGTCCTAAAATTATAAAATTGTTGATAAAGTGGAGTCATAAACATCCCATAAACAACTCATAATTGTCTTTCCATGTATCTATTGGTACTTGAGTACTCACCAATTGAGGATTGAAACGTTGCCCATGTTGGCACTAATTTTGTTAGAAAAGGAATGAATTTAGATGATTTTTTGTACAAAAGTTGGGGATGGAAGTGGGTAGTGATTAGAATTGGGCTAGTGTACCTTAAATGACTTTGAATGAAGCTACATTGTGCAAATGGAAAATTTTGGATAAAGGATCAAGATTTTTCATTATATATTTTTTTAGCATAAGTTCCTTGAATGTGTTTGTGGAAGATGGTGGCGAAAATTCTCTAAACTTAACTACATCTAATTTCAACGGCTTTCTAAAATTGACCACTCTCAATTCTTGTGAACTTCCATTCAATCAATTATGAAAGTGACTAAGGTTGGTTTTAGAAACACTTTGAAAATTTGTAGTTTATTCATATGGTGTTCAAAAAATGCATTCTAAGAGAATTTATAAACTTCCTTTGACTGTTAACAAGATCCCATCTATAAAATCAATATAATAATGGAAACCATGCTCAATTGTTTATTTGTGTGATTTTAGGTACAATTATGTTATAAGGTCTAAAGAATAGTGAAATTAAATTGCCTTACCCAAAAAGTTACCTTGTAACTTGCATGCTTATTCACATGGAGGTACATGCATCTCTCTAAATCATGCACTAAACTAATGCACCAATCCATGCTACACACGTGGTTTTGGAATTATAAAAATCATTGCATCATTGTAGGATAGTAGTAAATATTTATATAGTTTTAAATGTTAAGAAATTAGTGAAGGTAATCTAGTTTAGTGTAAAACCCTTTCAATCACCCAATTTCAACACATCTACTAGATCCTCCCATGTACATTAGTCATCCATCCATTACCACAAGCTTAGCAACCCATGAGCATCACGACAATGCACATGTAGAAGGAACATGTTAGTGTATGGTTTACTATATGTCCACCAATGCTTTACCAATTTGGTTACAATAAACTTTGAAAAATTAGAAAAAATTCATTTCTTGTAGGAATGTCTCGATTCTACTTGTAAATGGTTTCTCTCAAACTTTCCAATCTCTAAAAAAATGCATAAGTTGACAAATAGCTTCTTTAAAGTAATTAGATAGCAAGAAGGCATGCTTACCTTAGATGTATTATTTCAAAGTTGTTAGCATGTGAACCTAGGATCTTGAATCCATGAGCCTGGTAGCCTAGGTTCTCATATCAAATACTTATGTTGTAGATAGTTCCCATGGTTATAGGATATTTTTAATTATAGATTGTTATGGAATTTTTGAATTATACCATGATATTCTAAAATGTAATATTTATCAATAATTTTTTTAAATAATTTTTCAAGCATTTATTGTATTTGATATGAGTTTCTTTCACTTATTCTACTATAAATTTCAAATTTTCTTCCAAAAAAATGAAAATTTTAGGTCATGCAAAGATGCGCGAGTTAATCTTTGAAAAATTAAATTATTTTATTTATTGTTAAAAAAATAATAGAATAGATAGAACAAAAGTATCGTATTTAAGTATACCATCTAAGAAGGATATTGTTTAGGGGGGCAGCTTTAAGGTCACTAATTGTTTTGTGTTTTTTGTGCAAAGTTTTGAACCAATTCACATAGGGATTGTATTAATATTAAATAAAAAAATTTGCCAAATTTTAGACCTTAAATCTAGATTCTTCTCAAGCTCTAAATTATTCTATCTAAAACACTTCAAATTTACATTCCCCTTTATACTAGTTCTTTAAATAGGATCTAATATTTGACATCCTAAATTCTAATCAACGCTTTTGTTTTGGGCAAAAAATCTCCATTTCTAACTAAATGGAACAAATACCCTGATGTTCCTCCAAATTTAATGCAATGACACGTTGCTATGAATACATTACAAAAAATTCAGGCCTCTGAAGGGTTGTTAAAGTTTTGATTTTCAGCATGCCGCAGTGCAAGTATAGGAAAACTTTAAAAATATATTTTTTGAAAAAAAAAATTAATTTTTTTTAAATGATTAATTTTTTTTTAAATGATTAATTTTTTTTAAATGATTAAAAATGACTAAAACCTAACGTGGCGTTGATGTGGCACCAATAGTGCCACATCAGTTACTGTCATTAAAAAATAATAAACAATAAAAAACAATTTTAATTCCTTTATAATTGTCCTGGGGGGGTCAAAACTCGCAGCCCTCCAGAGGCTTGAAATTTTTTGTAATGACAAGAGTTATAGTAGAAAAACAAACTGCTAATTAATTTATTGTCCATCAATTAATATAGTTCTATTTATTGCCCACCAATGTCCACGTTAGTGTTCCTTGTATTGTTGTATATTATCATCGCAAGTGGAAATGAGTTTTTAGAGCACCATTTAGTTTATGGCAAGATTTGAGGATCTAAATCTTCTTTTCTACTAGCAAAAAATATATAACTGTTGTGGACATTGAACTTTGATAGTTGATACCTATTTACTAAAGTAATGCTCATTGTAAGTATTTTTGTCAAAGACTTGCAAAATCTAGTACATTTCCAATACTCATGAATTAAAAGATTGAGACAAAAAGGATTTAATTCAACCAATTTAGTAAGTAATTGCACCAAAAATATCAATATTTTCTCAAATTGATGTGGTACATGAAATAGCTAGTGAAAAACATTTTAAACTCTTTAGGATTTTTTTTCCTCTTGAAATTATAATTTTTAGGATATTTAGATATTGAAAGGGATGAGAAGAAGGTATTGTACAAAATCCTTAAAAATTAGTTGAAAACAATTGTAGTGTATTATTAAATACCTTTTGCAAGTAATGCTTTCATTAGGGGAAAAGGATAGTCATGGAGTATTGAATGCTATAAGCAAGGTAGAATCTTTGGTTCCTTATATATCCACCAATGTTCATATCTTCTTTTTTTGACTCAACAAATTCTTATTCTCAAAGATAATGTTTATCCTTGCATAAATTATATTTGTAAAACCTAAATTTCAAAGACAATTTTGAGCTTCCCCAAGCATGATTTAACCATAGGATATTAAATTAGTTGAATACTAATTCACATGGTCCAAAAAATCACTAAAACCTTGTAATTTATAAAGAATTAACAACCGAGAGCCTTGCCCCTTTGGTGCTACCTTTGTTCCCACAAGACCACCACAATAACTCAAGAATAACCAATGGCAGTTTGGAGGATTTTTAGCCTCAAAAGTGACCATTGAAGGAGAGTGGCTAACATCACGAGTAGATATCCTATGTTTTCAACCTTGAAAATGAACAAAACATTGTGTGTGTGTTAAAAAAATGATGAAATGACTTCAATTAATTTTTTCACAAGGAGGTTGTCATGCTTACCAAAAAAAATCATTGTTTGACCACCACACACCTAGTCGGAATACAGAGCGTGACAATATTATGTGCTTTTATCCTAGGCCCCCAAAGATTACTCAATAATTTGACTTCCAATGAGTGCTTTTAAATTTTTCTTTTCCTTTTTTTTAAACATATTTTTTGACACAAATGAAACACAATTTCATTAGCTTTTAAATTCTTTGAACCAAATGATCCAAAGGGATGATTTCCACAGTGACCAACCCGTCTTTTCAGGGTTAACTAAGGTAACCACAACTGCTCTTTCAAAAAAATAAAAAAATAAAAGAAACCCACAACTGAAGAAGTCAGGAAGAATTAATTTTTAAGGGCTGCAAAGCATGAACAATTCAGTCTAAGTTCCAATTGCTGAATTAATCAGCGGCATTCATGTGTCCGCCCTAATTTGATGGGCTTCCATTGATGGTCATAAATGGGTGAGGCAGAAACAAAAGGGCCCATCACCTTTAATTTATTTTTGTAAATCACTTTTCAAAAAGGAAGAAATGAAAAGAAAAAACTGAAACTTCATAACTGGTCCACTACTAGTGTACATGACTTTGTGACCTTGACTGGTAAAACATCATTTATTTATCGCATGTGAAACATCATTTCTTGACTAGATTGTACTGATGGTTTCATTGGGAAAAAAAGTTTAGGGTGTCTTTTGGGTTCAGCCAAAGATTGTTAGTGAGGTTTACATTTTGGATTTTCTACAAATGCGGCTGCAGAAGGTCACGCCGGGGCCTTCTGGTTTTGTAGGGGGTAATGTGAGTTTACTTACTCACACACACAATGATTGTCATCCTAGTTTGCAAAAACAAAACAAAACAGGGTCATTTGAGGTGATTCTATTACTTGAAAATTGGAAAAATGCAGTGTTTCACCCCCCTAATTTCCCCTTTCAAATCGCCAATTTGTAATATTAAGAAGAGTAACACAGATAGTATTTAACCCCTAAACGTCAAGAGTCTTCTCCGGAATTCACGATTCAAGAAAAAACCATCATAAAATTGGATTCTAGTTCAAAATTGCATTGACTCTAGTTCAAAATTGGTCAAGTACTTCACATTCTTTCACATTTTTAATTTAAAAAAAAAGTCGACCCTAGTAATGCCAAATCCAACCATTAGATAGGACAACAATTTGACAAAGTATCTCTACAAATTAGGATGACTTTTCATCCAAGAAGTAATGAGAATGAAACTTGTTTTTTTAAATTGTTAGTCATTCAAAAATTGGACATTGGAGTGCTTCAAGGTTAAGGATTGTTGGAGATAGTTTGTAATATACTACTGTATATATAACTAGGCAACTTGCTTTGAGGTGCTATATATTTTGATTTTTTCTACACTACATATGAAAGTAAGCCATGATTGTTCCACACTTCAACCTATGAAAATGTTGAACATTTAATGATGAGTGTGCAATTGGGAAGAGGATACCAACTCGGAATGCTTACTAGAGACATATGGATGAAGATGAATGTAAAGAGCCTAGTCTTTTCTTCTTCTTCTTCTTTTTTCCCAAGTAAAAATGAAAAGAGAAATTCATTGCAAAAAGGATTGTACAATTGAGGCCAAGCTACTCAAGATGCACTCAACTGGCTTTCTGCACTCCCACAAGAAAGGAAATAAAAAGATCCGAATATTAACCTAACAAGGGCTTGAAAGCCCTTTACGATTGTACAATATATATATATATATATATATATATATATATATATATATATATATATATATATATATATATTATGAATATGGTGGCATTTGACCAAAAAAACATTCACCAAATATTGAATAGTATAGAGTAAATTAATTAGCATAGTAGTGTATAAATAATAGTGTATCACAATTCATATAGTAAACCACAATTGAAGAGTTATAAGACTAAATACTGGTCGTATAGAGGGACCCAAAGGGCCTTTCAAGGACCTTTCAAGTTAACCCCTGAGCGCCCCAGTGCCTCAAATATGGCCTCTCAAAACTCAAAGATCTCCTTGTTTGACCATTATAATCTTTTTAACGGTACGATATAAGGACGTGTCCTTTTCCCTATAGCTCCTGCCCTATCTCTACTATCAATCAGTACAATCAATTTATGTGGATCTCATTTTACATGATAATTTGATTAGAATGAATTGAGAAGGGTCTGAATTTTGGCAAAAACAGGCTGGGCGCTCAGGGGTTAAGAAGAAAAAAGCTCATCTACCAATCTACCATGCAGTTAAGGTAAACTACCCCATTATCGACAGAATGGGAGCCCCATTGACAAAATGGGAGCCAACCCATTTGCAAGCTGAATTATGTTATTGGTGTACATTTCAAGAACTTACAATTTTGTCACAATGGGCTTGCTCCCATTCTGTCTGTAATGGGGTAGTGTATGTAAGATAGTCTTGATGACTGACTACCTCAGGGTTGGGACCGTACAAACGTATAATATTCTAGTTAAATATATATTGTATAATAACGGATTAGTGGAAGTGCAGCGGATGAAACCATATTTTAATCCATGACTCTTAATTACCTTAACTGTCTGATCAGTCTAATGAACCACGGATTCGGAGCTTCATTGCCGTTACGTTACTTAATTCATAATTACGAAAGGCGCTAATTACATTCCTGGAGTGATGATTATGAATGGTGGCATGCAATTGAATGCTTGAGCTTTTGAATTCAAATTGTTTCTACAGCCGGCTGGAGTGCCTGGGGTCGCAGACTCCGTATCGATCAAGTCACCAAGTTAGTGAAAATCCTCACTTCCCAGTTAGATCTTTCAGTTGAATCCTCGTCCCAAGCGATTGCTGTCTTGGTCGCGCATTCCCAGGGCGTGAGATTTGGTAGCCAACTTCGTAGTGAACACTGGAATTTGGGACTTCGAAGGTGAATTTGATCTACTTGTGTAGTTTCGAACCGTCACTTGAATGTGTGGTTCGGTTGCACTGCAATTTAAGACTTGGAAGGTTAGAATTTGGCCATTTCCATCACTTGGATGCTTCGATTGCGCCGCAAGGGGAAGGTTTAAAGGTGAAATTTGGTTTTAGCATCACTTGGGCTGCATCGGTTGTACTGCGATTTGAGACTATGAAGGAGGTTTTGATGAAATTTGAGCTTTGCATCACTTGGGTACTTCGATTGCGGTCCTGTTTGAGGTTTTGAAAGGGAAATTTGGCTTTGGTATTACTTGGACGCTTCGATTGCGTCGCGAAGGGAGATTTTTGAAGGTGAAATTTGGCATTTGGATCACCTGATTGCGTCGACTGCGTTGCAGATTGAGAACTTGAAGGTGAAATTCGACTGTTGCAATTCGTGCATGTTCGATTGCTTGTCAGGGCTAGATTTCAAGGGTGAAAGTTGGAATTTGCATCACTCGGCTGCTTCGATTGCTTTGCTGTACGAGAGTTTGAAGGTGAAGTTCGGTTTCTGCATCGCTTGAGTGCTTCGATTGCGCCCTGGTTTGAAACTTCGAAGGTAAATTTTGGGTTCTGTGTCTAATTCATTTTGATTGCGTCGCAGGTTGAGACTTTGAAGTTGATATTTGGTCTTTGTATCACCTGGCTGTTTCGGTAGCGCACGTCCGACGACGAGACTTACAATTAATGTGAAATCCGGCATTTACATCTCCTAAATGCTTCGATTGCGTTGCACGAAGATCGAGGATTTTGGGGAGATCTTTGATTACCTCAGCTGAAGAGCGAAATGACTTTAAGCAATCCGGGTTTCAGTTCCATGTAATGTATGATTGACGCTTTTGTATGAGGCCGGAGGACTTCAGAGAATCCTATAAGTATTGCAAGGATGCGCTTTGGGCACTGACTGGAATGGATCAGTGAGGGAGCAAACATTCAAGCAGTTCTGAACAGGTGCTTCCGAAGGATTGATCAGCTACCATGGGCGTGTGTCTCAGTCGCTGCGGCGACGCACAACAGAAAGCTGGAGTCGTAGCAGCTTCCATCTCACACCAGAACTCCCTTGAGCCCATGAACTACACCGACTCCTCCGACCCTAATCACTCATTGAAAACCTTTCTTCATCTTTATGAAATCGCCGAGTCTTCCAAGCGATCGTTTTCGTCCCCGCGTGCGAGTCTTGGCGATTGTTTACACATCCCGCACAGTAGCGAGCTTTTCTCTCTCCCGGATTCCGACGCTGAGAGATCTAGCTGCTGCACGCCTGCACGCACAAGCCGCGCGTCGATTTCCTCGAGGGCGACGAATTCACCCAAGTCCACTAGGAACTCGTTTAGCGTCTGGGGAGGCAGGTTCTCCACCGACAGAACGATTTCAGTGGGATGCAGGCAAGGCATTCGTTTTCCATTCTTTGTTAGGGATCAGTTGTTTGCTTCATGGATTTGCTCAAGGTTACCACTTTCGGCGAATTTTGGGCTGTAAGAGTCTACATTTTACGTGTCCTTGTACATGGAGGCAGGAAAGGTTCGGGGTCCTTTGCTTTCTAAGGCTCTTTTCACTCTAGAGTATTTTTAATCCAAGCTTGGCGTCGAGGTCTGGGTCATTTTTACCACGAATGTTCACTGTTGAAGCATTCGTTGTTCCCCTATGCAAGAATATTACGTCTGTTTCACGATTCTAAGATGGTTTTTTTGTGGTTCCATCTACTCAGACCGTTTGTTGGAAAATAATTTTTGTGAATATGGGTTTGCAGGAAGAAGATCCGCCCCGCCCGAAGTTGCAAAGGAGGCGACCAGGACGTGGTCGCGCATCAGCGTCTGGTAGAAGCCATCGCGCGTCTGGAGCGACTGAACAACGGTAAGAATCTGGAGCTCCGAGGCTCTTCCTTCCACCGCTCGGATCTTGATGCGAATCCGAGACATGTCCTGACGAAGTCGCGGTCGGGTGAAATCAAAAGACCGAGTTCTTCTTCCTCGGGACGACACCATCGCCATACCCGCCGCAAAGCTCAGCCACAACCAGCCCCGCAACAAAATAATTCCCAGTCACAGTGCTCTGTTGAGGATCAGTGCGACAGTTGTAGTGTAAATGGCTTGGACGATCTGAACCTCACGTTTTCGCAGCCCAAGAAAATGGGAAACTTAGTCGCCATGGCGGGACCGATCATCAAGCAGCGGCCACTGGAGAAGTCGGTCACGAATTTCCTCAAAGAGGTAATATAGTCAATGGACCCTTGAATCCGCAACTTTTCATGATACCCAGTTTATTCATCGTTCAAAACCAGAGAGACCGTGATCAATGATTACCTGAATCCAGAACTTGCCCTGAATTCCCAAATTTTTTTTCGGTTGAAAACAAGAGGTAACTGGATAGGAACTTTGAGTCTGTAACTTTCCATGGATTTCTAACTGCATTGATAATTCTGCAATCCCATACCATTGCAGAGTTCACCGGCATTTGATGGTCATTGCGAAACCGTAGGGAAACCATTCGCACAAGTGTTTTTGTCCTTGATATCGAGATTTCTTCAACAGGAAGCAATGCCATTCGTAGAGCTGTTTGCTAAATTTGATGGAATTTCTGTTTCCCTTAGGTGGAGAACTTCGTTTCCCTGATTGAGGCTCCGCGGTTATCCTTGTCCTCTGAATCGGCGATGCGGGAGAGCTTGATGGATGAGCCACTGATCATTACTACGTATTCCAGAAGTGATCGTGAGGATACTGACAGTGATGAACAATTCACGTTTTTTGAAGCAACTTTTGGAAGTTCGGATTGTCCGACGAAACAAGAAAAGTCGAGTGGTGATGTGACGTCGCTTCAGCGTCTGGTGCAATCCGCTGCACAAGATTCTCCTGCCTGCGCTAATGGGCTCACGGTACCTAATTGAGCTCAATGTTTTAGGTTTTTTTCGGTTGATTTCTGTTTCCTTTGTCACCTCTGATTCATTTTAGTTTGTAATATGATCAGTGCAGATGACTGAGTCAGAACTGTCTTTAGGATCTCAGAATCTTGACTGATTTCCGCTGTGCAGAAGGCTGTTGGTGTGGAGGAATTGGCTGCGACAGACAACCAGATCGTCCCTCCGAGTACAAGCCCTGCCGAGAGGGCCGCTCCCGAGAAGGAGACTTTTTTAATCTTTGAAGATCCAAACATTGTGGTGTGTATGGCTCGACTTACCATGGATTTCGTTTTGTTGACTTTCTAATGTAGTCTAACGGTTTAGTGTTAGCATTTTGTTATGCATGTTCATTAGATTTCATTTGAGTGCATGCTATCGCCGTTCGTGTGGCTACGTTCTTGAAGCGGTTGTCGTCAGATGCTTATTCGTTTTGAAATCTTTTGACACGTGCTTATGAGAAACTACTACATCGTCGAGAATAAACGTTTTGAAGTTCATGTATTGTAATGGTAGTTTCAACCAATTGTGAGAGACGTTTGAAGACCGTTTGTTTCTATTTCTAAATCGTCGCTTGTTCGGGAAACATATTATATATGAACATAAGATGGGAGATGTTTCTTGTGGATCGTGGTTTTTGGTTATGGATCTATGTCTCTATGAGGGTTCAGATATCATCATTTAATGCATCTCCTTCCCAGTGGAATGGAGGATTCATACGAGTATCATATGCAGTGTTACATGTAAAAGCGTACACTTCTTTTTCGGGGTAGAAACTTGGCAATTAGCCGCTTCATCAGAAAGTTTAGCATCAGCTTTAAATTAAATCCTTTGTTAATGTTGTTTCCGAGCAGTCGAAGCAGATAGGGAAAGGAGCGGACGCTGCAAGGCAAGTTTTAACAGACGTCGACACAAATGTCGTCACGCCCACATCCAGGAAGTCGCCTACTGTAGCCAAATCTCCAGCGAAAGTCTTCTCGAAAGCTCCGAAAGGATTTAGGCGAGGACTGTCCCGGTCTCTGGATTCTCGAGATCAGGGTTGCTCTGTCACAAAGGTGGACTTCAATGTGTTCCGAACTGGCCCAACTCAAGTTGCACCTCTGGTCGTCGTCCCCGTCCCGAGTCCTGCTGAAGGTTTGCTACTTTTATTGTAGTTCTCTTTTGATTTTTTTTATTACTGCAGTT
This sequence comes from Climacium dendroides, assembly GCA_950106755.1. NCBI lineage: Eukaryota > Viridiplantae > Streptophyta > Bryopsida > Hypnales > Climaciaceae > Climacium > Climacium dendroides. Next base: position 22,445,218 of record OX467083.1, read on the forward strand.
GCTTAACGAGAGTTTGTTTGTTGAACTTCTGCTATAGTGTAGGAAACTTGATGACCTGGTCTGCCGAGTTTTCCACTGATGTTTAAGAAATGGGATGAGTTTTAGGCGTAGGACGACACTGGGCTGATTCAATTTTCAGACAAAGCTAGTAATATCAGTTTTTTCTGTGCTTCAATGTCTTTAGCAGCTGATTTCCTTGTGTGTTGTCATTTAGGGGTGACGTTAGTTGATGCGAAGAGCCCCGAGGTTGGCCCGGAGTTAGGATTAGTGCAGGGTCCTGAAGGCAATCTGGGACAACCGGGGAGTGATGAAAAAGAACAGCCTTGATATCCGTGTTTAATCCAGAGAAACTTCGGAGACGCGTTCTTTCCAGATTCGAACTTCTGGTATCATCATTCTCTCAATTTCTTCATTGTAACTGAATTAGTTTCCCGCACACCAGTTGCACTAGATTTCTGCCATTCTATGGTTGTCTACAGGACGTCTCGAGTTCGAATGCTTGTTAGTCTCTTTCAGCTGTTTTCAAGCCATTTGCAATGAAAGATCCAAAATTTTCGAGTTTTTGTTATAAATGATAAACTCTAAATTCTTATGATGTCCTTGTGTGTTAGTAAGGGAACGTTATTAGAGTCCTAAACCTAATGAAAAGGGTAAACTAACTACAAATCCACCTTGAAGACGGTACTGAGTTTAAACTTACATCGCAGATGCTGGGATGGTTTTGATGCAAATTTGTCTTGTTTTTCTCACTGTTTCGGTTCTTACTGTGTACGTTTCATTTTGGAGCAGAATGCAGTGCTGAGCACATAAGCAGCATCATCAAAGCAAAGGAAATGCTGCCACTCGCGAAACCTCTGCAAAAGACTCTCGGGCATCGGAAGGAATGGATCTGCAAGCATGTTGCATCCCGGTCTGACTAGTTCCCTGAATTTGCTTTACTTTGTAGATAGGCTGATCTTCAAACAGTCTTAAATTAGTTGTAGAGGATGAATCCTAAACCTCAAGCAGCCCAGTCTTACTCTTAGTTAATGTTATTGAAACTCCGGAGATAGACTCTTCGAATGGAGTGCCGGTGCCCCTAAACCAAGTAGACAAAATGATGTATCTGCAGACCTCCTGCTTGCTGATTGCAAGTGTTCGCAGTTACTCTTCGATCTAGTGAACCTCCAGCTAGGTTGTTGTAATTATCGGCCGTTTTGAATACTCTTGTTGTTCCTTGCTATTGATGAACCCATGATTCAGTTTTTGATTTGGGTGCTCTTGGCCGATGTCTGAGCTAGGGACTATTTACGCCACAGGGTATTATACTCTCAATTTTAATTATTCTTAATTATAAGGGTGCTTGAATGCGCCAGGATTGTACTGTGAAACCATCTACTTGATCAGAATTTGTGGTGGTTGCTGACGTCCTGTATCATTCTTATCGATGTGCACGTGTTTTAGTAATACGGGCTTTTTGGTGTCAGTACAGAACGTTGTGGGTTTTTTTTCTTGTATAAGTTCCGGTGAATGGATTTCCATGATTTCGTAAGGATGAATTTGATTGCTTACATTTATTTACGTAGTTGAAATGTTTTGGATTATGGCTGTCCAATGGCAGACCAGCTGTTCTGTAAACAGTATTTTCCCCGCCCGCATTTGTGCAAAGCATGTGTCAACTGTATGATATGTGCATTGCGAATGATCTGGAATAAGTTGAAAATACGCAAAACTCTCGAAATATCGAAAGTCGGCATTGATGCAGTCACCATTTTGAGGAAAAATCTTTTTGTGTAATTGGCAAATGAAAATCATGGAGTTTGAAAGGAATACAACAAAAGTCGAATAAGTCTTGTAATTTTGAAGAATTTTTTAAGTGTAAGCAGGTTGGGCTTTGAAACCGTCACAGAACTTGGTTTAATGGCACTTTCGGACAGTTTTACTGGATGTTTCAGGAACGCCTTCACTTTGCTCTCTTTAACCTGTAAAGAGTTCAGCGGTCTATAGTAACTTAGAAGAGTCCAATGGATGGCAGAGATTTCTTGTATTTTACTGGGTGTTCTGAAGTATGTAAGAGAGAAGTGCACGTGTTCATCACTTCATCCTGTGAATTCTATGTGAAAGTCTGGCGCACGCTGTAGGTAGTTCTTTAAGCAAATGATTCACACGGGGCCCGGGAGCATGATTTTTACGATGATTTCCGTGAGTTCTGTGGTCCACGTTTTGTGGTTTCTGATTTGTAAGTATAGAATGGCATACTAAGTCTGGATGCAATATTCACTTCCAAATTCCGAGTCCTGTGAAGCTATGGCGACCACGGCTGCTACCTTGTGCACGAACGCAAGAGTGACGTCCCTAGCAGCATTCGATATGAAAACATCCTCCGCTTGTCCAGGCTTTCAATTCAGATTGCGAAGCAACGGAACGCGAAATCAGAAAGTATCGTCTAGTAGCAGAGGCTGTTTAATTATCAGGTGCGAGGAGAAGAACAATAAGGTGGCAGTAGAAGGCGGAGATGGTTGGATAGCAGAGAATGATGGACTCGTCCGGAGCTTACCTCTCGGTGTTGGAGCTGGCGCCTTGGTTGCGATTCTGCTCAACCGTTCTCTTGCAGGAATTGCTCCCGTGGCTGACTCAAGCAGGTTTAGTGCCGAATCATTCCAAAAAATTCGCACAATTTCGCTAAGTTTCGGTCAATTTCGGTCAGTTTCGCACATTTTCTATGGTTTAGGGTTTCAGAGTTCCGTTTCGTGCAGTCTTGAGCCTACTCTGACGTGCGATTTGAAATGGGACAGTGCACAATCAAGGTCCGATGTGTTGGCCCTCGCTTTGGCAGCCACAGTGTTATTGCAAGGCTTGGTATGGAAGTCGATCCAGCCGCGACCTGTTGTCTCGGTGAGTGCTTTTCTGTTCGTCATAATGTGTTTTTTTGCTGTCGGAGACGTTTGTTGCGCTCTTTTTCTGTGAGCTTCAGACCAGTGGCGTGAATGCAGTGAGTTTTAGGGTTTGCGTTTGCTGTCAATATTAGGTAGACGGCAATTGCAGTTTGTTTTGCTCAGGAGCTTTGTGCTGTGTTACTGGAATTGTGCAGGTAGAGATGGATGGTGTGGATTGCTTCAATATGGTGCCAAGTCTTAGCAGTGACGCTGCTTGGGAGTTGAAATGGTATTACCTCTGTCAATAATCGTCTCTGATAGTTAAAGAAATGAAGAGTTTTCGTCCTCGGTGTTGCTGCTCTTTAGGAGTTATGATGCTCCCATTGTGAAGATACTTCTTTTGGGAATTCATTGTGCAGCATGTGATCTAAACAGGGTTTGGGACTCCCTGCGGAATGCCACTCGTACAAAGGCGCTGGTGATATTGTACGATGGAGCTTGCATTTTGCAGGCAGGTCTTGCTGCTACGGCAGTTGGTGGCAACGCAGTGCCTGTCAATGCCTCCGAGTTCATAAGTGGAGAACTTTACAAGGGGGTTGAGAAATCTGGAAGACGTGAGTAACCACATTTCTATTCTCTTTAATGCGCTGAAGTTCATGATGCTAGTGAGTATGTGTTGAATCCTTTGCGAAATTCATTGTGGACATGAAAACATGGAATGGTTAGTAAAATTCCGCTTTCTTGAAACTTGCTATGTCAAGCCAACCATTTGTGATTAAGGCAGCTTCCAGCGTAAATCCTACCAGTTGTTTCTCTCTAATGAATAACTTTTTGAGACTCAAATCTGTTAATCTTCGTTTATCTCTAAACAGTTGTTTAAATCTCACAGTTCTCTTTACCATATCATACTTTCGTGATTGACGAACCTATGCATTGACAGAGACTTATCTTGCAAATTTGGCGCTCTATCCGGGGAGGTTTGAGCTCTTGAGGTTTCTTCCACCAAATGCACAGGTACCATCACAGCCAAAATGCAGGCTTTGGAGATCCTTATAGTAAAAATGCATGAGACGAAATTTGACAAATGATGCAAGCTTGCAATCCTGTTAAGATGTTCGTCACCTTCCAGGTCTGAAGTCGTTGCAATGCACATCTGAATGTGATTGGGGAGGGTGCCATTTGCAGGCAGTTCTTCTACAACCACTTGGTGATGATGGAGTATTAGTATTGGCAAGTGATACGATTCGTGGGTTCACACCCGCAGATCAGGTGCCGTCAAGACTTGCTTACTGATGGTGGATTTGGCATTAATGTCTTCATGAGCTACTCTTTCTTAGATTTTCAGCTCGTCCTTGTGACATGTTTCGACTAATGCTGTTTTATCATTATCTTGATCTCGTTCACTGCAGGCTTGGATCGGAACAATTGCAGAGAAAGTTGACACTACACTTCAAGACTGGGTTGCTTCTTCAAGTGCAAAAGTAGAGGGTCAATCTCTTCATTAGTCAATCTTCTCGGGTATTTCATCATTGGCCTGGCTCTTGTGGTGTAATGGCAGTTTGCCCAACATATCTTCAACAACCTCCTGTCCTGTGCAAAGCAAACAGAGGTACTATCACCTTTCCACCTTGCGAATTCTAGTGCATGCGATACTAAGGTCCTCTTCTATAAATCAATGTAAAATTTGGATACAATGCAGCGTTGCCTCACTTTCTCTCAAGACTTCTACTTCTGAGCATAGCTTTGGAATTCAAGTCTGGTTTGAACTCTGAGGATGCATTTTACTGGATTTCATATAAATGTTTCAGACTTTTTACATGTTTTTTTTTGGGTCGCAGGGGATGGTGTGACTATCGAACCAAGACATCCGTGCTTCACATTATGGAAAATGTTTGATAAAGGAGAGGGGTGTTGTATCCGTTTGGCTTCAGCTTGTTAGTTTGTCGAAGGAACCTTGCAGTTCATTGTCTTAAATGCTCCTGCTTTTCTTGTTGACAGATCTAGAGCTTCGGGTTAATTTCATTAGGATCCAAAAAATTTAAATCCCAACTTGTAGGGAATCTCATCATCGCTCTGATGACACCAAGTTTGAGCTTGTGGAGCCTTGGAACATCAAGGCATTGTGAATTAAGAAAATGATGCTTTTAGAATGCAAGGATTGGGAATTCTCTGGACTTTCATAACCAATGAAAGGTGGCCCTTATTTTTGAGGAGATTTTTGAGGAGTTTGTGTGAGTTGATTTCAGGACTAAGCCAACTTGCATGTGCCTATGAACAATGGCAGGCAACTAATTTTGAAGGCTGGACTGCCATATTTTGTATTAGTTCTTCAAACCTTGATGATTTGTAGGGACCTGTCTAATAGAAATGTTTTAGAATTTTGAGGATTTCTTTTTTTGCATTGTATCCCATGCAAGTTATAATCTCAAAGGCTCATTTTGCCCTTATGTTCTTTAGAATTTTTTTTGGAGTTACAAATTAAATAAATAAGCACAAACTATGTGCATGAAATAAACTTTTTACGGTACCAAATTTTTTTTTGTTACTTCTGGAAGTTACAGTCTTTTTAACTGTAAATGCCTTCGGCTGCAGGACGATAAACCCCGTCCCATGGGACCAGCAGGGTGAAAATGCAGGAATTTTACCCCAGGGGAAATTGCAGGAATTTTTTAAATTTTCACGCATGAAAAAGATTTGTAAATTTTGAATTCATATTTGCAGTCATGGACCCCAAATTAATTACTAAAGATTGAGAACATACCCTATACACAACACCAAATAGGTGCAAGATTTTACTTTTATCCTAAAGAACTTGCGTTTTCACTGTGTTTGTCCCACTTCATAGGATAGATTTAGCGTCTTACCTATCAACCTCTAGGATTTTGCCAAAAATTAAAAATTAAAAGAAAGCTCAAATTCTGAAAAGTTTTATCAATTTATAAAATATTATAATTGTATGAATTTAGATTAGTCTTATTATGGACCACGTGGGAAAAGAAAACATGATAATATTCCTTATGGATTGAAAGATGATTTGAAGCCTTTCAATCTTTGTTTAACATGTCAAATTTTTAATTGGGATCATGAAATGGTATGAGTTTTAAGGACATAGCATGCATAACCATAACTGATTTATAACTTTTGAAAATCTAATCTACGATTCTTTTAAATGAATTTCATATGGTATTATTCCCCAAAAAATTTAGTAAATTTGAGGCTCATTTGTAAGATCCTTTAACACAAATAAATTATGGTTTGCAATGGATACACTTGTACAAAATCTTTAATAAAAAAAAACCCATAAACAATCTATCTTAATGAGTTGATTTTTTCAAAGTTTTTCAAAATTACAATTTGCGAAAGTAGATGCAAATTTCTCACTTCTATCGAAATTTCATAAAGATTCATTCAAAATTGATTTTGTATTGAATGGGCAAGTTTATACATAATTCCTATGATTTTTTGAGTATTTTGGTCTCAAAACTAATATACAAGAATTATTGAAGGACTAATGAGTTCTAGTTGGTAAATGGCAAGTGATTTAAATCCACGTATGGTAGTGTGTTGTTAAACAAACCATCTCCTTTAAATGGACCTTAGCTTTAGGGGCATAATGGAGATGAGGTGATTCTTGAATGGACCACTTTAGCAATTGAATGCAATTAGGAAACTTTTTTTTTTCTATTGCAAGAGCCAATCATAGTCTTTGAATTTGCACATCTCCATACAAGTTGCAAGTGGATGGATTTTGGAAGACTATGGTTACAAATAGGTGCCTATGTCCTTAATCTTTAAAAATTTGTAAGTAATTAAAAAAATAATTGAAAAAATACAAAACCACTTGTGTTAGGTTCCATGTCTATTATTTTTCTTCCTCTTAAAAATGATATAAAAACACTTTTGTCCATAAAAACCTATAATAAAAAAAAAGGCGGACCGGCCCTTAAATGGTCGCTTTTAGAGCATCCTACCTTAATGAGTCAGATAAGGACATTTACGAACGGATCATTCATCGAGGCCTCATCCAAGATTCATCGAGTGAGTAACTTTAATCCTGACCTCATCCGAGTTTCATCCAAACTCTGGTGAAGGTTCAGTGCCGACTGTTTTCCAAGCAAACTCTCCAAGGCGGTCACGACAGAAGCCCCTCATTGAATTCCGAGTGCGGAAGCATGTTTTGCGCATGATCCGAGCTTCCAGCACCTCGTTCTCTTTCAAAATGGTAAGCGTCTGTCCCTCTCTGCATTTCTACGCGCATTTTCGTCTCTTCAGGGTCCGATTTGACAGAGATTCGCGAGATTGGTTACGCTTCCTGGAATTTCTTCGAGAGTGATCTGGTATGTTTTTGTGGTTTGAATTTGACGCTTCACTTGTTCTTATGCGAGAGAAATGTCTCTTTGTTTTTTATTAAAACTTTTATATAATTTGCTGTGGATTTGTTTGGAAACGAGGAGCTGCTTGGGGTCTGTCAATATTCTTGGGATTTTGGGTGTGTGTGTGTGTCGGAATGCTCCTCGTGAACATTTTCGGGACAGATCCTTTTTTTGATAGCGATTGTATTTGAAGCGAAGATTCGGTTGATCTCAATCTGCGTTCCGTAAGGACAACGGTGCTATTTCGCCGTTCCGAATTAGGTCTGCAAGGCTGAAATGATTGTGAATTCGAACTGCACGGAATGTTCGTTAGACTAGAAGTTTCCAGTGAAAGATAGGTTCGAAGATAGGAAAGACAGGTTGCCCTAAGAATGAAGTTTTCGTCTCCGGGGGACAAATTTGTTGATCGCTTTATTCGAGAAGTGAATGCCTCCGAGATTTTCGAGATATGTTGACACTTCACCATTTTAGACCTAATCCTTTTTTTATAAATAAAATTTTAAGGAAATCTTTAGCTACGGGGAGGCCGTCTCATCCTCTCAGCCTTGTTTGCGTGAAGCTAGAACTGCAATGAAAGCAGATGAGATCATAATGTTAAATGAATGGATAGTCTGGAGTATTGAATTCGTACTTAAATTCCATGTTTATTGCGTTGTTTCTGTACAAGTATTCTTCCTAGAGAGAGATCACACTAAGAGTAGTTGCAAATCCAACCCTAGAAGTATTCTAGAGAACCTAGCCACGTTACAACTGGCAGAGTCATCGTTAGAAAGGGACTATAACTTCCGTTAATTCTTTTCTATCAGTGTTATGGGGACATTGGAAGGCCAACCGAGAATAGGAAACTGATATTTTTTTATTGCAGGTCTATCATTCATCGTTTAAAGTTGATCCAGACACGATTTATCAAGCATGCAGTTGTCCATTGCTTCCTCTGAAAAGCCACATTAAAGGGCCTGCTCCTCCTGCTGAAGCAGGTACATCTTCGCAACATCAAAGTTTGTGGCAGCATTTGCGCTTGTTCTTTCGTGCAGTTCTTTCGTATTTCATTTGCTTTGCAAGCACATGTGGGGAAGATGTACTCATATCTCTTAGAGAGCACACTGCTCTGTGATGTTTGTCATCAGGTAGCACAGACATTATTGACGAGGCTATCAACTTCTTCCGGGCCAATGTCCTATTTCGAAAGTTCGAAGTCAAAGGTCATGCAGACAAATTGCTGGTCTACTTGACCCTCTATATCAACATGGTCTTGAAACGACTTGAGTCATGCAAGACTGAGGCTGATGGTGTGAAGGCCATCATTAGCCTTGGCCTGGAGAAGTTTCCCATTCCTGGTGAATCTGGGTTTCCTTTAGGAGGCCTGTTCACCGCACCAAAGACTAAGGATGAAGGAGGTAGCTATTTTCTTTTTAGGTTAACTGTCTCAGTGTCTTTTAACGATTGAAAACAGTAAAATTAGACATTCAGGAACTTTTAGAGAGCGTCATGAAGTGAGGCTTTGCTATGATTTATGGGAAGATCAGTCTATGGTCACCGTGATCATACGGTGGCCTGCCCATGATATCTAGGCAGACCTCTCCATGAATTATGGAGAAGGTTGTCTTTGTTTTGTCTACAAGTTTCTGAGACTTTATAATTTCATTGAAATCCCTGTTTGAAGCATGTTATTCTTTACGATTAATCCTTGGACGATTGTGGGGGGTCGTTTGTGAAGGCAAACGGAGGTACGCTTCAGAACACATGGACTAATCAGGATGGATGCTCTGTGCAGAGTTATTGCGGAACTACTTTAAGCAAGTGCGGGAAGAGACTAGTGGAAGATTGATGGAGAAAGTATATCGGCAAAACGGCACACCCAACAAGTGGTGGCTGGCGTTTGCAAAGAGGAAGTTTATGAATATATCGATGCCACTTTGATTATTCAAAAAGAGTGTTGGCCTTTTCCTATTGGAATTCTTCTAGATAATTCGATTTGAATCAAGCTTGTCACTTGCCAGCATCGTCAGTCTAGCTTTTGGCCAGTTCTTCCTTCGCTCTAATATGCAGAAGAAAGCATTTAAAACTTTCTCCATTGTTTAGGAGGTCGACTTTTTGTGCGCGGAGGTGTTCGCTTACTGATGGATCACTAAAAGTGGAGAAATCTGATGAGAACCAAAGCGGGCAACAAATCAATTTCATCTACAATGTCCGCTTGAGACTCAAGAGTGAGAACGTTGGAGGGCTTTCTACAGAACTAGTCGTAGACCTTGGTTCAACTTCTGACCACCTTCTTCAATTCTCAAAGAGCCTTTGACAATGGCGACTGACCTGAAGATGGAGAACTTCATTTTCCAGCAGAGAAACAGCAAGCATTGCAAACAACTTCTCAGAATAGGTACTCGCCTCCTCAGCCTTGAAATTTTGGGTGGCTACTTGGTAATGGAGCTGTTAAAATTGTTGAGCTATGTGTTTTCTACATCCTCCCATTCGCTTGGGATATCTGTACACTGAAACTTACTGAGAGGTTGCAAATAGTGTCAGTTTGCAACTTTATTTTTGAATAAAATACAGTTCACAGCTTTGTTGATGTCATTTTTCAATGTACTTGCTCAGTACGTCTCCATGTTGTCTCAAAGAGTGATCCTGAAAGTCAGCAGCGATGTGTCCTGTACTTATCTGAATTTATAAGTCTTTAAAGAAAGGGACTACGGTATAGACAGTTTGGGTCCGACAGCGATGGGTGTCCTTCACAGTGTAATTGCCTTCATTCCAAATCAGTGTTCCAACCACCTCCTTGGCTGAGAGTTTTGTTGGTGAGATTGACACAACCTTCTGGTGATGGCTGATTTTCAGCTTGTACTACGATATCATTTGTTACAATTGGGATGGTTTACGGGTAGTAAAATGAATGAGTGAACAGTGGTTTATATGTGCTTGTCGATTGTATGGACACTCATAAGTAGCAATACATTCAGACCTCGCTAATCAGTCCTGGCCCGAATGCAAATGGTTGTCAATGGAGTTATTTAACGACCAGGGCTGTAAGATAATGACAATCCAGAGTTTTGCATATAGAAGGCATTAAAGAAGTATTTGGGGTTGTAGGATCCAGGAAGGGGATCTTAATCCATTTTTCACATTTATATGCAACTTGTGACAAAATAGAGTGTGACTGTAAAGTGCAACTTACAATGCCAAACCTTTGATCAGTCTTACCCTTAAGAGTTTGGTGGGAGGTTTGGGTTTAGTCAGTCTTACCCTTAGAGTTTGGTGGGAGGTTTGGGTTTAGTTTGTTGTTTTTAGTATACAAGAATGGATTCAAGGGATAATAACAAAAGGCTTAATTGTAGTCTTCATTCACCCTAGTGTGTTTGCCCATAATTATGTTATGCCTTTAATAGTTCTAGGTTAATGACTCTCAAGTGATGGTGCACATCATTTTTTCCATATGAGGGCTACACAATTCTTCATGAAGCTTTGAGTGTCTTCAATATTACCCTCTATACTTGACCTCTAAAGCAAATTGATGATGTATGAACAATCTTCATAAGTTTTGTGGTAGAGAATCTTCTCCATTAATTTGCTTTTGATCAATTTTTATTTTTGTGATACAACCAAAATATAGGACCATTCTATATCATTAATTCAAAGGGAATATCTTCCAGATGTTCTAACTTTATAGTGATCTTTAATGAAGTGACTACATCTATAATTGCCCTATATAGGGTTATTTTGAATATCAACACACTTGAAGTTTAAACCCTCTACAAACTACAAATCTATATTTGTCATTGCTTGCATCCTTCTATTGGTACTCACATATAACTAAATCATGATTCTTTTATTGTTAATGTCAACTAAAGTATTATAGTAGTCCCTTATCAAATGTGTTAGTAGTTGTTGAATAATTAATTATATTTCGGATTTTGACTTCAAGAAGAAAACAAATATTTACTAAAAATTCATTTTATACCATAGTAAAATTGTGCTACATTTGGTGGCTATACCATTTTTCAAGAATGTTGCAAGAAATGATTATTTTTTTCACTCCTAACGGCACCAAGGGGTTGAACCAATTGAACTAATTTCTAATGATTTTGGCAATCAACGCACTTAGTTTTTAGAGTTTCTAATGACTTCTTTGACAACTTTTTGTACATTAAAATTTTTCAAATAACAATTATTTTTTGCCTAATCTAAAAAGGACTATGGTGCCAATTCCACTATTATTGTTGTTGATTTTGAGTCTTGTATACTACTTAGTCCAACCTAGCCCTCCACTTCTATGAAACTTTGGCTAGAACCAACATTTCAAGAAATACAACAATTTGAATTAATGTATCTAAATAATGAAAGTGGTTTACATTTCCAAAATTGTGAAGATGTATTATAAGTTGCAACAAAGAAAAATAGTTTAATGATGGCTTATAAATAAAAGTTGTAAAATGTAATTCACAAATCATATCTATAAGGTTAGATCTACTAAGGTATCAATTGGTAAATTTTAATAAAATTAGAAATAACATTTTTTTTTAACTTCTAAAACTAATTATAGATTGAAAATAGGTAGTTGTCATAAGATTTTTTCCCTTTAAGTTCATTATGTTAAATTCTACTTAAGATGATTTTATACGATTTCTATTTTATCTATTTGTTCAAGTCATTTTTGACATGTCTTTTTTTAACTAGAAAAATAAATTTTTGTGGTCAAACATACCTATATACTTTAAACTATAGAACCAATACAAAAATTCACAAAAATTTAGGTGGATTTTGAAAATCAAGACTTTTTATGTTTAGAACCCAAGCCTTACCATTCAAAAATGCTATAATTCACAAAATCCCTAAATTAGTGTGAATTACTATTATTAAGGTAGAAAGTTGAAATGCCAATAAGGTTCAAAAATGGTTCAAATGTTCCCACTACAATCATTTTAGGTTGTAAATGCATGTCCATTGTACATGCCTTAATTTTTCTTAGATGTAACATTAGAAATGTAGTATAGACTTGCATTTACAGTCTTAATTAACCATCATTCATACATTTAAACCATTTTAGAGCCCATGTTTGATTGTTGGTTTTAAAACCTTCTAATTTATTATAGTAAATGAACTAACTTTTGTATTGTAGCTAAAAGTTTATCTATATTGGGCAATTTTTTGCAAAAATGTTTCTTCTCACAATCCTTTGCAGCAAATATCTAGGAAATTCGGGGCTTTTTTTACTGCAGTCACCAAGTCCATCTAATGGAAGGTTGAAAATTTGCCAAATCCTTATTATCATAGTAAACTACAAAACAAACAAAAAACTAAAATTAAAAATAATATAGGTGACATCTTTAACTTATAAATCATTTTTATATGAGTGACATGGTTGGGGGCCATAAAATTTATAATGCTTAGGTCTTCTTCAATGTACTCCAAAATTTGTCCTACCAAAATATCATTGAGTTTTCATTGCTTTGCAATTAAATTTGAAATTTCTATAATTGGAAGTGCATTCAAAAGCATCTATGAATAGGTATAAAAAACTCAAATTAACAAATTTAAATATGATACAAAGAAAATAAACCACTTCAAAAGCTAGCTAAATAATACCGTTTGAAGCTAGCTAAATAATGCGTTTGAAGTGGTTTATTTTTATACTAATTTGTTTAAAGCCATTTTGTCAAAGCATTCTAACTAAATCATCTCTCCAATTCACCGTTATACTACACAATTGTTTTAAGCATTTACAACATTAAGCTATAGCAATTATCAACACTCACTCATGTACTCTTTATCAACATATATTCACTCACATAATCATTGATACAACTTCAAGCTATTAATTTAACCTTCAATTATACAATCCTAGGATACTCTTACAAGTTTTCAAATTACCCAATTAGTGGGATTTCTACAAACAAATATATAGTCCAAACATCACTCAATATACATTTCCTCTCACACTAAACAACCAACTTTAAGCCACAAACCAATTTCCAAACATAACACTTTAAGCTCATTTACACAATATTACACTTGCTTCAAGCATACAACATACATAAGATTGCTTTAAGTACATTCAAGATATACATGCTTAAAGCTCATATAGATTGATACAACCATTCAATAAAAATTACCACAAGTATCTACTTAAAGTTACAATCCTCTCATACATGACAATTGCTTCAAGCCTTAATAAGATCATGCACTACTCTAGGCTTATACAAACAAACAAGATGATTCAATCAAAATTACACATACAAACAACTGCTTTTTAAAAGTACAAAAAAATCGATAATTCCTCACATAGGAAATCACACATACACAACAATGTCCAATCACTAGGACTTACATACAATTCAAAATATTTGCTTAAAGCTTTATTATACAAAGATTATCCAACAAGTGTTTCAAGCCTCATACACACACTAAAAGTAAAAGAAGACAAAGAATAAGGAGAGGTGAGACACATTTTATCTCTAATAGCTTAAGCAACTTTCCAAATCTACACCATTTGAACCATTAAGAAATAAGAATTTAACAATTGTACATTCTTGGAATCCCACGGTAATTCCTCAAATCAATCAATATATAAGCTTCTATCACCATCACTACTAGAAAATTTCATTTTTCTGTTGTTTTGGTCACGTTGATCCGGTCAAAATATGACAGATATCTGTTAAAACCAACAGATATCTGTCAAATTTTGACCGGATCAACGCAACCAAAACAACATAAATGCGAAATTTTCTAGTAGTGCATGTATTCCTAAAACCAAAGGTAATATGAACTCTATTCACACATTAAAACAAAAAGAAGTATTTTTTTACAATTTCTCACACTTACAATAGAGTTTAGTGTCTTCCTGTATCATCCTAGAACTTTAAGTATCGCAACCCTTATCAAAGTGAATTTTTAAAGTATTAATTAAAAAGTGGATATTTTGGGAATTTTCAAGGAGCTCCAACGGATATCTAATAGTTGAGTGTAAGGTCTTTGGTTTGTTGACAATTAATATGATCAATATGGATATTAGCTTCTATATAGATGTCAAAGTACTCTTAGTTCAATTTTGTTCAATTTAAGCTATTTTTTGGAGCAAAATTAACAAAAAATTTAAAGTACCAATTTTATTGCTCAAGGCGGCAGGCCACTTAGAGTGTCCATTAAAAACCACATGCGAACAAAACTTTGGACCCCTATATACTTTTTGAATTTTAAATAAAATGAAATGAAAAAAACATGAATAGATTTTCCTACTTTGAAAGTTTATATTTTGAATTATTGATATTTTTATTTGTTAATAATAGTTAGTTACAAATTTTGAAGTAAAAAGATACATTGTAGAACTAAAAAATAACTTTCACACCCCTATATTATATAAGAAAAAATTGTCTAAAAAATGAACAAAAAATTCTTAAAAATAACTCTCTATTGAAAGCTCATTTTGAGTTGAATATTGATGCAATAGTCATCTAAATGTGTTCTTTAAAAAACATATTTGAGTTTAAAAAACATGTCATTTTAGTGCATTTTTAACCTCTTTTAGAAATCATTCCATATTTTATTTGAGTTTGAAATTTTGGGAGTAGAATCCTATAGTCATTAGTAAACAATGCTCAAAATTTGAAGTTAAAATTATAGTTTAGTAAAAACCACTTGTTCGCACATGGTTTGTTGTAGTAGGACTAAGTGCACTCCTCGAGTTTTGGTGGCTATAATCATCTAGACTTGCCAATTTAGTTTCAAGTTCACATATAATAATTGAATATATAATAGTCATTGATTCATCCTATACGCTTGCCATTGACTTTACCATACTATCAAATCGGCTCTACCATGCAACCTCTTTAGTACAATAACTTCTACATAAACATTTGTTTTTGTGTAGTGTGCACCCTATCTAAAATTTAAAAAAATAAAAGTTCGTATGAACTAATTGAAGTTTGTGTATTCATTTGGTAGCATTTGTCCACACGGAAGCTCAAAACATGGACCAATAGAAGTTAGTGTGTTCATGTAGACCAATTGTTGTTATTTTTCTATTTCATACATCACAAGGGGCAACTAAACAATCATTTTGGAACACACAATGTAGTGCTCTTGACACATGGTGTAGTTACCAATGCACATTTCACTCCAAATTGAATACAAATTGGAATGAAAATGTGTATTAGTAACCATGATTTGCCAAGACCACTATAATTTGTATTTTTTAGGAAGTTTTTGAAGTGGTTCATTTTCATTGTCCAATGTTTGAAGTTGAGTTATTATGTAATTCAAAGAACTTTTGACTTGTACTTCCAATGATAGAAATTTCAAATTCTAATTACATTGCAATGAAAAATTTGAGTTATAATTGGTGGAACAAATTCTGGAGTGTATTGAAGATGCTTTACAATGGATGCCTTTCAAACCACCACCTTTAACCATTATGCCTAGTTACTATTACTAGGTTGGTTAAATTTTCATATTTTCTTGTTGGCAAGAGAAAGTCGAGGTTCCAATGCACCAATGAATGTGGCATTTGGATATTATATGAATGTATATAGTAGTTATGAAGGGTCAAAGTTATAGTAGTAGATATTCTGAAATCGTTTCTTCAACATACATACATGTTGATTTTAGAGATTTACGCACAATGATGATGGTAGTTTTAGACAAGGTGTAATTTTGGGTGTACCCACCTTAATCCCATATTGCCCATATTCAATCCTTAAACAACAGTGAGGCCGAAAAGTGCTTGATGGATGACTTGATTGTTCACTATAGAAACAAAGAATATACTTATTGGTTCAATAATCCAATCATTTTGGGCATGGAGGCCGCATCAACACTAAGAATTTTTATTTCATTTATTTTAGGAAGTGCATAAAATGATAATCACTAGAAGGATGAGGCTATTTACATCCATGGGAGTGGATGAACCTTATAATATATGGATGAAATCTCATTTATTCATCCAAAATAATATACATTCATTTACAATAGAACAATACCATCCCAATATTGGTTGCAAATTGATGATTTCATCCATTAAAAAACAAGAATATTTTTTCTAAGATTTCCTAATAAAAAAATCATCGATTTTTAACGAAAAACTGCTCAAATAAAAACCTTAGTTAACACTAGTCAATGAGGTTCACTATGGATGTCTCAGACGCGATTTCAAAGAGTAAGGTGGTTGACCCATTTCCAACTACTTAAGCAATTACACATATTTGGAGCGCAGTTTTTTTGAATGCAGAACTTTTACCATGTATAGAAATAAAGTTAGGAAGGATTGTATATTTTACTAGAATTTTATCATACAAAATACAATTTTTATAAATTTTTTTGGGAAAGATTCTCTTTGACTTGTAATGGTGATATCGACCAAGGACTAGTTGCAATATTGATAGCCTTTCGACCAATCATAATGTGCCACAACTATTCCTTGAACTCTACCACAACTTCATAGAAAAAAAAAACACAACTTAATGGAAAGAAATCACAACTTCATGGAAAGAAATCACAACTTCACGGAAAGAAAGTACAACTTCTTGGAAAGAAAACACTAGTGTTTTACCAATTCATTTCTTTTAATTCTCATATTGAACCGATTTTTGAAGAGCTGAGTCCAATTATTTTCTCTATTTTTTTTACTCAAAATATATAAATTTTACAGATTTTTCCACCAATTCTTTTGCCGATGTTTTCAAATTGCAACCGGGTTTTTTTTACAATTCCTCCAGCTAACTTTGAACTAGCTGCCTATTTTTTCTGGACACCAAAAAGCACAACTTCATAGAAAAAAAAGCAGCCTATAGATTGGAAATGGGGTGATGGTTGAAAATGGGTCCGCTGCTATGGATTCACTAACTCCAGGTCAATGTTCCAAAATGCCGGTTCTGTAGAAAACCCCAGATCCAAACGAAGGCAGGTGAGAATCAACGGGGCTTAATATAGCCCGTGCAACTAGCTCGGTCACGACTCCGCAGCTCGCTTTGCGGCTTTGCGCGTCCAGCCTGTTGCAGTCGATTTTTGAGCGCCATGGCGATTTCTCCTCACGTGTAGCCGAATTCGGTGGTCGACCACAGTCACAGCACGTCGTAGAACACTACCTTCTACTCCTCCATTCACTCCCCAATTCCTTGCATCGCAGTGAAAATGGTCCTAGCTTGAAATCATCCTTTGAGCTCAGAATTCGGAGGGAAAGGGTTTGGACAAAACATCGAGAGCTTCCAGAGATTGTTGTGAAGGGAAAAGTTCGGGAGAAGGTGCTTGAGGAGTGTGTGACATCAAGCTTGTGCAGGACATTATCTTGGAGACGGGCTACTCTGGTGATGGCGTCGTATTCGTTGGAGGAGTTTTTAGGGGAAGGGCTGTTGAAAGATCTGGGCGCCAAGTTTGCCGACGATGGCTGGGACGATGTGCCGACGATTAAGGTGATCGGTGCCGAGGACATGGAAGCGCTCGAGCTCACGGACGCGCAACGGGTAAGAATTTCAATTGTTCCACTGGTAGCTTGGTTTGCTCCATGTGGAAGGATGGCGACTGAATTCGCATTTGCAAACGCGTCCATCGTCGCGAATTCGTTAAGAAATTCTCGGGAGATTTGAGGATTTTCGCATTTTCGTAACCAAGTTCTCACGGGATTTGAGGATTTTCAATGTCGACGACGCGTTGTGTGTGGGGAGAGGTTTGTGAAATTTTGGATTGAATCTGAGAATCCCTAGGTAGGGTTTCGGACTTTGTAAGCTTGAGCATCGTTATTGTGACGTTCTCGCAAATGATTACCTGCACGCTTGTCATACAGTGTCATTGACTATAGTAGACTGGTGACAGTGATGAAACGACGGAGTAGTGAAAAAGTGTGTTGAGTTTGAAGAGGTTTGAGAACATTCTGACGCTCCGACTGAGTCGACCTTCAGGATGCGCTGGAGCTGCGAATCTATCTGCACAATCGGTCGTTAATGAAGTACGCGGACAAGATGGAAGCGTCAGGGTTTGGACTGATCGAATTGATGAGCATGAAGCCTGCGGATCTCACTTCCAAGTTTAACATGCGAAAGGCACACGTTGCGTTGTTCGTGGACACGTCCATGTCGTGTGGGATACAAATGCCTCCCGACCTTGAGCTTCCTCCTGCTCCATCAGGGAGACGCCGGTCGTCCACCATTTCTCGCTCGAGCGAGGACGGAACGAGTGTGCCCCTCCCCAGTCCTCCTTCGACGATCGCCAGACCACTTTCGTATGACGGGGAGGCATCTTCGATTGGAAACTCCAGTGCCATGGAGGAGGTCGATTCTTCACCTGCCGATTCTTCCCCTCGTGAATCGAATGCGAATGCGGGATTCGAGCCACCGGCGTTCTTGAGGCCCGTCGATGCGAAGAAACCGAATGCGCCGAAAGGAGTGTTCAGTGCTGCGGAAGGTCCCCGTGGTTTGTTTGGGTTGCTGAAAGCACCAAGCGCCGGGGAGGTGACGAAACTGGCAACGTTGGAGAAGATTTCGTTGCGACAGCTTGCGCCAGATCACAGGATTGGCGTGGATCCGAGGAGCGTCAAAGCTGCGAAGAAACCAACGTTGCCGTTTAAAGCTGCTAAACTGTTCAATGAGAAGCCCACTCTCTTTTTCTGCATCCGTCGTCCTGGGTAAGACCCTAAACCCTTGTTCTCTGCAAATCATACCAAACTCTAGCAATTCACAGCAAGCCTTGCTCTCCGCATATCATTCCAAATCCCAGAGTCTTGATCTCTGCAATTCATATCATATCCTAATCTTGTTCTCCGCAAATCATATGGCATCCT
The DNA here is from genome assembly GCA_950106755.1 of Climacium dendroides. Lineage (NCBI taxonomy): Eukaryota > Viridiplantae > Streptophyta > Bryopsida > Hypnales > Climaciaceae > Climacium > Climacium dendroides. Next base: position 22,464,207 of record OX467083.1, read on the forward strand.
AGAGTCTTGTTCTCTGCAATCGTACCAAACTTTATTTCCCTATCAGTTCAGAAATAAGCATCCGCTTGCATATGTTTTTCTGTTTTAGAAGTAATCGCTCCAGTAGTGCTATCGATACCAGCGTTTGGCCCAGTCATTTTCTTCTTATCTTCAAAGTGTCCTCAATCCTGCGGAAATTGTGGAACTGGACACTACTTCAGGACGAAGGAAGTCTCTGCAGTTCAAACCAAAGCTTGTTCTTGGAAAGGATACCAAACATTACAGTGTCGCTCTCTTAGGAAGGAGTGTTGGGTCCCGCAGGTGCGTAATGTGCCGTGCCGAGGCTCACCAACTATACGCGCGGAAGCCAATCTTCGACGCGCTGGGCGTGCAGTTAGTGGCCGTGCTGCTGGAGGATCTGGACGATGAGGTGTGGGAGTTCTGGCCGCGCTACTGGGCCGGCATGGTGGTGCTCGATGAGAAGCGCGACTTCTTCCGCGCGCTCGGAGGCGGGAAGCTGATGCGGGAGAATCTCTTCACGGGGTTCTTCTTAAATCCCCTGGCCCGCACGAACTGGAAGCGCGCCACCAAGACAGGAATTAAGTCGAATTCCAAAGGAGAAGGGATGATCAAGGGCGGTCTATTCATCGCTCGCAACGGGAGAGGTGGTGTGGCATATCAATTTACGGAGAAGAACTTCGGCGACTGGGCGCCTCTTGACGAGATTCTTCAAGTTTGTCATATCATCAAGGTAAGCATCCCTTTCCTCGTCACTTTAATTGATTATTAGTCTCGCCAGCTGAATCGTGGTGTCTCCACATCACTAGATTGAATCTCTCGTTTTTGCCCAGATTTTGAAGCTAAGGTACACATCCAAGGGGTAATAAAAATATTCCTTCCTTGTGAAAAGTTATAACCATACGGAAGTTCATTTCGTGACATGCACTATTAGGACAAATCAGTGTAGAAGATATTCTTTACGGCACTTGAAGCATGATAACCGATATGTAGGAGTTTTCTTTTGGGGAGACCAGTACTGTGCTCACGGGAGAGATCTCTTTGGGTACAGGAGCCGAACACTTGGGATTGGAACTCTTTCTCCTATCACTGTTACTGGATTTCTTAAGCAATAATTCAAAGTGGGAGTTTGTAGATCACTTTTGAAAGGATAGTAGAGAACTCCATTTGCATTTAAAGATCAGTGAACATAGAAAATATATGCAAGTCATGCTTGCACCACTGGCCATCGAAGGCCAACCGAGAGTATGAATGGATGAGTTGCTGTTGGTGACAGGAATCAGTATAGGGACGGGATCAGGTTCCTAACGGTTTTAGTTTCTCCTACCATCTCCTCAAATTTGGGGTGTGTTGTTTGCGCAGGAAGAGACAGCTCCCCAGAATGCTTTACCTGCCATTACAAACTGATTCACTGCGATGAATCGTGTGTATTTTTAGTAGATTCTCAACTAGAAACTTGTCATACAAGCCTTGACACAGTTGTTTTGCAGTAGGTAAAGAGGTAGCGTTGTTAGCAAATGTGATGATTCTTGACAGTTTTCTTGTAGATTATTGTTTCTCTCTGCTTGGGTACTGGAGGCTAGCGTTCACGTAGATAGCATTGGTGAGGATGAGAATTGTTCCTTCTGTCCACAAATTGTAAAATGCAGCTGCAGCTTGGAAAAACTTATTTGAGTTTTGTGATCGTTGCGTCATTACAGGGTTAATGAAAATCTCTAATGATACAAGAAAATATAACGTCCTCATAGACCATGTAAAGTAGAAGCACCTTTTTGTAACATGTTTCTTTTTCTAACACTTATAAAATGAATGAATACTATTATGACTCAAAACAATCACTACTTTTCAAAAACCATCATTGAGGTGAGGAGTTTTTGAAAGCAACCAATGAAAGTTGAGACATTTCTAGCTTCAAGAGTGTTCATTCAAAGTGAGTCTAGTGCTATGTGCATGGTACCCTATATCTTCAACTTTGAAATTTGTAAAATATTCCTTTAGTATTGAAATTTTAAAAAAACTCCTAAGTTGCATTTTCCTTGAATTCATTAATTATCTCATCAAAAAATTTCTTCATTTGTCCTTTGGGGTAGTAGGACCTTCAAAAGTGTTGCTTTTGATGCAATTACCTTACTTTGTGTGCCAACAATAGTATTCAATTATGATACATATATCAAGAATCATTCATAAAATGAAAAAGAATGTAAACCCAAGTATTCAATGAATTTTGAAAAGAAATGGCATAAAGTGGATCATATCAAAAATCGCCCTTTATCTAAAATCGCCATCATCATCTAAGGTCAATATATACACATGTTGAAGAAACAATTTTAAAATTTCTACCATAAAACTTGACCCTTCATGACTTGGTGTTCTTTGGTGCATTGGAACCTCCTTTAATTTGCCAAGAAGGAAATACGAAAATTTGAGCAATCTAATAATAGTAACTATCCACATTACTATAAAGTGGCACTTTTGAGGGTGCCTACTTTGATAAGCTTTAGAACATCTCTACATGTGTGGCAAAAGTTTACAATGAGATAGTGAATCACTTATTTATTCCACCAACACAACTTACTAGAGTTTACTAACCTTCAACCAACAACAAGGCTTTTGGTGTGCAAAACAAAAAGAATCTACATCATGTATTATCCCACTGTACTACTTGTAGGAAGAAAAAAGTAAAATTTGATAGAATTTCCAAACCCAACTCAAATTAGAAAATTTTGTCATGTCAAAGTGAATCTTTGTGCAAGTTGAGTCATTAACTTCTAAACCCTCATCCATCCATTAGGTGGACTATGATGAATGATGTGAGATGCATACTTCTTTTAATTAATATTCATTGAAAGAAGCTTCAAGATAAATCATGTAATGTATTAACAAAATGAAAAAACAATGTTCTATGTGAATCAAAGATATAGATAATTTGGAGGAGTTGCAATTATTAATTTTCAAAAATAATCTTACTATGTTTACTATAAATGTGCCTTTAACTCCCAAGGCACATTTTTCATCCCAAAATTGCCATTATGCGCTTATTTGCTTCCTGAGTGTTAATGCTCTTACTAAAAAGAATGGTAAGGTATTTAAATATTTTTTTTCATCTAAATAAACATTTGAACATCATTCCTATTATCAAATTGCCTAATTTTGTTGAACCTAGTTGAAAGTTGAGACAATATTCAAAATATCCTTTTTAAACATTTTTTGGATACCGTATCCTAAGAATAAACTATAAATTCTAAATTAATGAAATTAGGTGTATTCAAAAGCAATCCTAAAACTCTCACAAATGGAAGCAATATATAGAGGGGGACACAATAGGAGGGAACTCTTTAGCAACTTGTTCAATGAGTTCCACATATTTGCTAATCCTCCTCCTTACTATGTAAGAATTGTACAACACATTCGGTCAAGACAACCACCATGACACTCTACCTATATTGTTCACAAAATTAGGAGAACACTTCAGATGAAGACTTCTCTTACCGTTGAATCCCCTATTTTAGGGGGAAAATTTGTCCACGTCAGCTTTAGAAAGGGATCACAATTAGGTGTAGTAAAGGGATCACACTTAGATGTAGTTAGCTTAAACCGTGATTAGGGTAACCCTCGCCCCCATCCTCCTAATTCCATCGTCTTCCCATGAAACCGCCCCCCCTCCTGTAGACACTGTATTTCCGAAGCTTTCAAATCTTCTCTTCACCAAGCTCACACGCTCGCACTCGTCGTCACTTGGACTGCGTGTACTTTGCCTGCTGTCGTCTTCGTCTCTTCCAATTTGTAATTCGACTTTCTCTATCAATGTCGGTAGTTTTCTATGTTTTATTTGTTCTCCTCAGTTCTCAACTTCGTCACGAACATCGCCTCAGTCGACAGTTTCCGAGCCTCACTGCTGTTTGTTTGGCATTATTGTGCACAGGCGCGTCGGTGTTGGAGTGAGTAAGCTTAGCTTGCAGCTGCAGAACTCAGACACAGCAACAAGAGCTTGGTGACGTTAGTGGAAAAATCTTCAAGCTGCAAGTGGAGAATCGTGGTTTGTAAAATTGCGTCGTAGGTGGAAACAGGGGAAACAGGAGAAGGAACGGAGTGTGAGCTCGTTGATGGTCGAACGTACGCTGCGTGTGTGACGGGAAAGAGAAAAGTGTTCGAGCAAAACGGTCGTTTCGATTTCAGTAGTAGGTAACTTCTGATGGCAACCCTAGCTCCTCGTCACGCGCATTGTTCGTGTTGTGTATTTGTTTTTTTGTTGAAAGGTAGGTTTAGCTGGTGAAGGAGCTTATGAAGTTGCAATGTGATCGTGTTTGATCTTGAAGTAGAGAGGATCGATGTTGAGTGTTTCTGATTTGCGCGATCGGTTGTAGAACAGTATTGGTGTGGACCTAAGAGTGTGGAAAGAAGTGCAGGAGCTTCTAATGGCGTGGGGAATTTTTTTTTTAGTGTGATGAGATGAGATGTTTGGTGTGGTTTTTACAGGCGAACAGTAAGAAGAAACATGACAGGGGCAATGGCTCGCCGTCCAGGATTACCAATTAGGCGACCGCCCGAAAGTGCACAGTTCAGCTCTACTACTGCAATTCCTCCCAAGTCTCGAATATCGCCTACGGTTTCCCTGTGCTTCCTGCTTGTGGTGTGTACTGCTCTTACTGATCTCGTATTGATCGTTCAATGGTTTATTTCCCGGCTACGACGGTTTAGGCTGAAGTATGCATAAGAGAGGAGACATTAGATGGATTTCCAACGAATTATAACGAAATCAGTTATATCGCCAATCTATGCAACTATGCTATGCTATGCTGTGGAATACGATTTCATGATTTTGTGCTTGGTTCAATTGTACTTGCGTGCACATATGAGAATCTCGAGAACCAATTCTGGTGGTTTGTGTAGGGTGGTATACTACTGATTGGTTATTCTTATGGAGATTCAGGTAATTCTCTCATTTGATGTTCTATTTTTATTTGCTCTTGCGTCCTACCGCGACACAAGAGTTCCTCCCCTCTGACTATCAACTGTTCAGTGTTGCCTCAATTGATTGATGGGTTGACACTAATATGATATGCTTTAGTGCCATTTCAGTGGTTTTTTAGTGCCTTTTAGTGCATTCGATGATCAAATTATGATAGAGCACTGAAAAGTCACTAAAGAGTAAGTGAAATCGCACTAACACAGTGCCATTTCAATATAAACTCGTCAACTAATTGAAGTAACACTGGAACATTTGATAATCATCGGTTTCTGATGTCTGTAAGAATGTGATACTCCCAGCTGCAATGGCACTGCTACTTAGCTCGTTGTAATTTTAATGATAAATATCAGGTTCTATTTTCATCTTCGTAAGTTCATGGGTGATACTTTGCTAGGATGTCGTAGATCCTCACGTAAGTCTTTCCAAGTCCATGCGCCACATGCCTCTTAACTGTACCATTTCGTGTGATATTCAAGTTTTCCCGAGTCCACCGCACAAGGACGTGGCGATAAAACCAGTCCTACAAATAACGCCTGATGAAGAAGTCGAAGAGGCTCCTGCTATTGTTTGGAATGGTATGTCACTCTTACCATCACTCCAACATATTTCGCTCCTTTGGAGTTCTTTGGATTTACATTCTTCTGATCTAGTGTGTTTTGAATCGCTTGCTATCGTGAGAGTGACTATCTCATTTGGGGGCACAGGTGACAAGGCGTCATCCAAACCTGAATGCACGGCACCTGTATGTGGGGTAATTGACATTCTTCAAGACATGTATGGAAAGACCATGCACCGGCTGTTACACATCGGCCCTGGGACTTGTGGCCTTGTCTCTAAGCTTCTGAAGGAGAGTAACTCCGAAGTATGGGGTATCCAGCCTTCCAGAATGAAGAAACCTGTTCACGAAATATGTCAAAACTTTGTCAGAAAGGGACTCATACGAGTGGCCGAAGTCAACCAACCTCTGCCTTACCGCTCGCGCTCGTTCTCGTTTGTTTTAGTATCAGACACTTTGGACCTGATGAAAAAGCGGGACTTGAATGCTACCTTACCTGAGCTCTCACGGTTGTCAGCGCACAATCTTGTTGTGGTTGTGGGTAAAGTTCTACAACCCTAAAATTGGATATGTGTACTTGCTTAGATCTATTTGATGAATTAAAAATTTTCTTATTCATTGACTGTGGTCGAACCCCCCACTGTTAGAAGAGCCTTGCACTGATGGTGTGAGCTTCTCTACTTTTCGTTGATATTGACTCTTCCAGGTAAGAGCCGACCTCCAGTGGCTGAAAGCAAGGCCATTCCCGGACAATCTGCTAAACTGGTGAGTGATTCAACTCGAGCAACTAATTAGTTCGTCTGTGAACCATTGGCCATCTTTCAAATTGCATGACGCTTCTTTAATTTCCACTGTGAACTAATTCAAACTCTCGGTGGCAGATCAAACCGCGAACCCGAGAGTGGTGGTTGCAGCTATTCCACACAGCAGGCTTGAAAGAGGATGAAGAGAAGAGTGCACACTATGAAGCCGCTGTTTCTGAGAGTGGCAATAAGTCGACTTTCCACATTTTCCACTTGATCGTTCCCTCCTTCAGCAGTGGAAGGTAGTGACTACGATCATTTTACCCACCGGCCACTGCTGGTTGGTGTCAGTTCGAACTCCGTTTTGCAAACAGGTACAAGACCTCGATCAATAGCAGTGCCGGTTTCCAGAAGGGATTGACCCGGCCCGGGTAGGTTCTGAGCATTCAGCACACCGTCTCCGTATGGTGCTTCCTGGGGTTTGCAAGAATCCTCTGTGCGTCGTGTGCAGGGGCTTGCACGAATGCAGACAGTCTCTATACGAATCATCTTCTTAATCATGACATTACCTTGTAAGATTCACGACTGCTACTTTTCCTCTACAAACTCTATTTATCGTGTAAACTTTTCAAACCTTATCTTCTACAAGTCAAGAATCAAGATCCCCAATTCTATAATTATTGACTGGAGTTGCCTCTTCTGGGACTTTTCATTACTGTGTTGTAGAAGTTGATGGGCTGGAGCGGAATTGGGTTGGTCATTTACTATGCGTCCAGCTCCATGCTCCAAATTCGTCAGTGGTGTTGTCCTTGCTGACCGTCGATTCACTCATCAGTGCTTTTGGTAGAATCTATGAAAGTTTGAATTTCTTTCAGAAAGGCGCCTCTTTCTGCACCATTTTTCTTCACAATTTCAGTTCTTCTTGGATTGGCAATTAACTTGGTTAAGGAGTTTTGAAACTTAAGCTTCAGTTGAAGAAGCTACAGCAGATGTTAGAAGACAGCCATTCCATGTCAGTAACAGGAGCCTCGCAAGAAGTGATACGGTGATAGCAGTCATCCCGTGTACTTACTGTCAACAGATGGACATTACCAACTGGAGCCTGGCGGAACTCTCATATTGTAGAATATCGCATTGTTGTTAACCCTGAAAGGAAGGGGTCCATGACCATGGATTCAGGCCTCCCAATCCTTTGCAGCTATGGATGCATGAAATCTTTGGTTTTTTATTTATCAGAGATGTAATCACTTGTCTTTAGTGAGTGACAAAGATTTCAATTTTATTTTTTGTGAAAACTTCAAATTACTATTAAGTTTTTAAGCAAAGAGTAAAGAAAACTCTTATCAAATTCAAAATATGCTCAAAAAAGTGAATTTTACCAATTGATAATTATAATAGTATATAACATCATGATAGGAACCAAAGTTTTTGTGTTATTTTGAAATTAGAAACTTAACAAACTATGGTTTTAAGCCCAAAGTTCATTTGCAATAAAATATTTAATTTTAAGAATTTTACAATTGGAATGAAATTGTACTTGATTTACTTCATTTCATTAGTTGTGGCTAATGATCAAAATTGTAATAATAGGCCATTTTCAACCTCAACCTTGGATTGTCAAAACCTTTTTAGAAATATTGAGATTAAGTTAGATAAGGTTTTTAATGTTCAAAGGTTTGCTTCATTTTTTAATAAAAGTTCTTAAAAATCAAATAGAATTAACATCTACTTGGATGTAATTTCAAATATGTTTAATGATTAGTTCAAATCTAAAGTTTTGGAAGAATTTGGTTCAAAATATCTTTTAATCCTAAGTGACCACTTGATTCAAGAGAAAAATTGAATGTATTATAAAATATGGCTTCTTGTTAACCCCTATAGGACCAAGGTTTTTTTTCACCAGAAAACATTCAAAATTATCTTTTTTGTTGCAAAGAGTAATAAGAATTAAAAATTGTTTTTTTTTGCACATCTAACTGTAGGATTTCACCTAACTAGTATGAAAATACATGGAACAAATTTTAGAAATTTTGACCACACGTTGTACAATATTTGTGTTTAATGTAATAAAACACAAGTTTACTTGTACATTGTAAGATTAGATTATTTGACTTTGAACCTTCTTAACCTATATTTTTAGCACTAAAGAGTTTGGTGGTTTAAATATTTATAGTGGGGAATTGAGTTGAGAGTTTAGCAAAAAAAAGATATTCAAAAAAGCTTAATTTTCATTTAAAAAAAAATTGTAAGTAGAAGTTTGTGCTGAATACAAGGAAAATCTAAATTATTAGTAACTTTAAGATGGAATTAAAATGTACTATATTAATCCCAATAGTGTGATTGTTCTAGTAAGCAAATTAAACCATGTAGAACTTTTTTTTAATTGTATACTTGCATTGATAACTGAATCCTACAAGTTATTTTTTCTATAGGATGCTTCGATTGCTCCCAAAACAAGATTGCCGAGAACTTTTGCATACTTATCCAAATAAAATAAATCATGTAGAAAAAATACAAACTACAAGAAAAACAAATTAAAATTACAATATTAAATTTTTTTAATTTATTTTTGGCTTGGTCACCCTTATTTTGAACTTACGTGAGCATAACTTATGTTCCTAGGTAGTGAAAAAATATATATATTCACACAAAGATAATCAATTTTTCTATCTCCAAAAAAGTTTTAAAAAATCATGACAAAAAAAGGGATTGTAGGTACTTGCCCGAATTGAGATCAAAGAGACAATGGTTCTTTAGGGGCTAAGTATTTAACCCCTAAAGGACCAAACGGCATTTTTTGGCAACATAGCAATTTTGGGCAGCTCACTATGAATGGAATTTTCATTTTTTTTCATTGAAATTTTTATACAACATGTGCTCGAGGAGTAGCTTTAAGGCCCAACAATTTTCATAACTTTTGACTACATGGTTAAAAAATTATTGTATGATATGTAGTTTTCTTTGTTCAACGAGCAATCTAGGCAAAAAAAACTTCTTTAAAAATCACTTTTAAAAAAAATAAAAATTTGAAATTGTTTTTTTAGATTTATTTATACACAGATATCTTTGAATAATTCCATTTGATTTATGAGATGAAAGTTATGAGGAGTTTTAGTTGTAGATAGTTTGAAAATAGTTATGGAATTTCTACTATAAAATAAACTTCGAAGTCTTTTATTTAACTCAATTTTCAATATTTTTGAAAAAAAAAATAATAACTGGGTGTAGATTATTTATTAAAACATTGAAACCATTGGGATTGGAATTTTTCAATTTCACAAATAAATTGTTAACAATTTTGTATTATGAATCATTTTCTATTTCTTTCTACTTTCTATTTTTTTCTTCTAGATGCTTCCTAGAGCATATATTCGTATCAAGATGTAAGAAAAAATATGTAAAGGTCAAAGAAAGTCTAGGGCTTTAAAGTGTTTTCATTCTATAACTTTAATTTCAAACTTTAATGTTCCAAAGAATCTTATGGTATAGAGATGTGTACCTATATTTTAAGCACATAGTCACTTACAAGTCACATTATCCCACAAAACCTCCCAATTTAAATGTTTAAAAAAATTTTTACCCCCCTAATTATCACACACACACACCACAATTAAATCCAGGTTAATTTTTTTTGTAATTCCAATCCCAATCCAACCCAACCACCCACCTATTTGTAATTTCTAGGGACCAATCAAGTTCTCAATCGATATGGGATATGTTGCTTGTATCCGTATCCATCTATACCTGTATCCATATTTTGTATTGTATTTACATTTGCATCCATATTTTATATTTGTATTTGTATCCTACTTGTGTTTGTATTTTGTATTAAATTGGATCAACGGTGATAAAAAAGGGGGGGGGGGGGGGATTTTTGTAAAAGATCAATGGCTCAAGATTTTTGGGGCTATGTATATGTGTTTGGCAGGAAGGTGTATCTTTTTAGGAGATAGTCACAACATCTTTTCTTTAAGCTTTTAGCTTGGAAAATATATTTGGAGTCACTAACTTTGGTGGTCATTCCATAGTAAATAGGCATATGCATGCTCATTGTTACATGCTCTTTAGAAAAGGGTAAGTAATAGGTATGACTATGTAGTTATTGAGGTCTTCAAGAATTTTGTTTTAACAACACTCAATTACAATAATTTGTTCTAGTAGTACATGTGACAATACAATAGTTTATCAAAGTCCCACACTTTATAAAATTATAAAATTAGCAAAGGCTAAAGTATGAATGTTTTATACCAATTTCTACAAAAACTATTAATTTTAGTAACATTTATTTCCTAGGTAACACTAATTTTTCACCCTCAATGATAAGTGATAGGATACTAAAACCAAAGTATTGTGCTTTGCCATCATGGTTGGCTAAAAGTAATTCTAGAAATAGGTTTTAAAATTTCATGATTTTTATTTTCAATTTCTTCAATATGGGAAAAACAAAAAATTAAAAAATATACCTTTTAAATTCCCATCTAAATTAAAAATATATATATACCTTTTAATTTCTATATATATTGGTCATGAAATGCCGACCCTGATAGCCGGTAGACATTCACAAAGAAGAAGCTTCCATCACCATTTGAAGAATCCTGTAAACCCTAACGAACTTCCTCGTTCTCTCCTTCCCTTTCTTTCTTCCCTCGCCTACTTCTCCGCTCGTCGTTGCTGGATCCCATTGCCAAGTTTGCAAATTCAATGGGGGTCAGTCTCTGAGGCTTCGCATTCTTTGCCACTCCGCCTGCTTTCAGACAGCTGGTCCCGAACAGACCGAGCTCTCAATCTTGCGTCCAGAATTGCCTTCGCACACTGAGTTTCATGTTTGGATTCGCGGATTCCGTTTCAGTGCTTTCCTTGGATTCCTCGGCTCTCCTTCCGCCCCGAGGACGTGATTCTTGAAGGTGCGTTCTCTCGACGTTTGAAATTTTGGAGTCCGAGGAGGTAGTTTTCTTGATTTTGGCATTTTAGGGTTTTGGTGGTGGTGCGAGTGTGTGGAGTTTAATGCTGTGGCGTAGAGGGGAGTGAATCTTTGTATTTTTTGCGGTAATCTTGGCAATTTTGGCGGGTAGAGCGGATGCGCTTGCAAGAGAGAAGCAGATTTGAACAGATGAATTTATATGACGCTTTGTGGCGAGGTTGAAGTCGAAGTGTAGTCAGGTCTTTTGAATGTGCAGATGCTGGGATTGTTCATGTGGAGGTGTTGTGGTTTAGGGTTTCTTCGTGTTCATAAGTTGTAATGTGTAGTAGAATTTTGTATCTGCTGCAGCGTTGTTGCTGGCGTTTGGGGGGTTCAAGGGACTGGAAGAATATTAGAAATTGGTGCTTTCGCATTTGATATTTTCTCCGGACTGAAGACAACTTTTAGTCAAGTCTGTAGCTGAATAGATGAGAAGTTGTTCATGTTAATGTCAAGCTGTTGTTGCTGTTGTTTTTTCCTCCCTGCTTGGATGCCTGAGACGTCAGGTTTTGCAGTGTGGAGAATCGAACAGTCACAGTTGACACATTTGAAAGAGAGCGATAGGCTTGAGATTAGGGTTACCAGGGGATTTGAATTTTTTTAGTTGAGAGAGAGGGTGATCCCCTGAGAGGTGATGGTGTCTACTTCGGGGACCGGCGCTTTGGGAATTATTCATTGAATGCAATCGTGTTTTTTTCGAGTTGCATTAGCTATGTGCATTTATTTTTTTTAGTTTGCAAATACAGGCAGGTATGAGCTTCTTTGATTGGTTTGGATTTTGGTTAAACTGAAATGGTTTCTTTGCTCGGCAGTACTCGGTACTTTTTGGTCTTCATTCCGCCTATCTTTGTCGAGTGCACTACAAGAGGTAGAGGGTACTGAGATCCAATAAGGTGATTTGGAAGCTATTGAGCGTGTCGTTTATGCAAGAACAAGCGCTTGTGCATTTGGGGCTAACTCGTAGTTGGTTGTAGAGAGTTTACTGGGTTTTCGAGTGCACGTTGTTTGTGACTAATTTTTGGAATTTTGTTACGGAGCTGTTATGTCTTTTACAAAGACATTTGACATCGAATTTATTTGCTCAGGGTGGAAAGCTCACTCTTTTGAAGAAGCACATCGGCACGGGATTCATTGCTAGGGTATTCTGTATTAGCTCATGAATTGAGGTTAACATCAACCGTATAGAGTATGTAGCATGAGGACCTGAAGATCTATTGGGAATTATCATCATGGATGGAGTAAAGTTCACAATGGATCTGAGCAGAAGTGGAGCAGCAAAACTCAGGGAATGTGTGAAGGACAAGTTATCTGAATACATTGGAAACTACACGGACGATGTTCTTGTGGTTCGTTTTCCTATCACTTCATACGAAAATACTAGGGTTGCAAATGTTTGTCGTATACAAACCAGTCGTGTACTGTGTCGTAATCCACGTATATTTCTGATTCACATTTAATGTGGGGTCTATATGTTCAACGTATGTGGTCGTCTTTGAATGCACACACAAGGCATGTGACTCCGAAGGAAAAAAATAATTGAGTCGTGACCTGAATATGTGGTCGTTTGATACAAGATGGTGCTGGTTTAGGGCTGCGGGCTGCGTTTCTTCAATATTGGCAATTGCTAAATGTTAATGATAGCTTGATGCATTTAGAGCGTCTGTAGTGTTTCACTTGTTGATGGAGTTGATGAATTCACACGCAATTGTTGTAGCGTGGCTTTCAGGTTGGACAATTGGAATTGGGTACTAGTACTTTCACATTTGTAACCTGCCTGTAAATCAAATTCCTCCTGGAAAAATATTATTTATTTCTTCTTCTTCTTCTTTTTGTTTTATAATATGTTTTGATGTTGGAGCGGTAATTTGCAGGAGTACGTGGTTGTGCTTATTGGACACGGAAAGGACAAAACTCAGGCTGTGAAAGATCTTGAAGCTTTTCTTGGTGGTGACAGTGGCTCATTTGTGTCTTGGTATGACCTCTTCAGCTAATACACTTGTTGAAATCAATTTTAGGGTCAGCTAGGAAGTTATCATGTTCATGTGAGTTTTTTTCAGTTAGTATCTCTGGTTGAGCCTTGCAACATGAAATGAGATTGACGTGAATCAAAGTTGATGCCTCCAACAACTGTTGCGATTATGTTGGTTGTGAATATACTTTTTTAGGTTACTTTCATTATTACAACGGTGATTGATGTCTTTATGTGCAAAGATTGGACTTTGAGATGAATGTTTTTTTGTGTGTAACATATGATAATGGTGGGTGCAGGCTTTGGGACCATATGGCATCCAACAAACACTTGTATGCGAAGCCTGAGGATGACAGACCTTCTGATGCGGGGTTGGTGTATGAGAATGCACAGGCTCAGGTCTCTTGGCTTTTTCCCTCGCTTTTGACCTCCTAATCGTATGTGTTGGTCTCGCATGTTTTATTTCATTGTTCCAGCTAGAGATTGACTTAGATCTTCTGAGCGTATTGTTTTGCCTTGTGAATGGCTCTCAATGATGATTACTTCTAAAACAGTGTTGATCATAGATTTATGTTATCTTGTATGATTTTCATTTTTTTAAAGCACATTGACATTCACATACTGTGATCTTCATAATGCCTAGCAGTTTGAGCCTAGTCTACGATCAGTAGTGGCTGTAGTAGAGCATGGTGAAGAGACGACCACTCAAATGGAGTTTGAGGAGCAGTTCGAAGGACCTGGAACTGTTGGAGCGGTGAAATCAGATGACATAGTTACCGGTGAGGGAACTGGTAGGAGGAGAGTCCGTCGTCGGGATGGTGGACATCGCAATAATACCAAGAGATCTCGGTCACCTGAAATATGGACGCGGCGCGGACGAGGACGAGCAGATAGGCCCGACATGGTATGTCGAGTTACTGGACGAGTTCAACTAACATGCTTGTATTGATTTTTGCGTAGAACTCATCATTTTAGTCATACTCAATTTATACTCTTTTGGATGATTAAAGGTCCTCAAGGCTCTCAAGAAGTTAATTTTTCTTGAAACCTTCTTGGTGGTTGCAGAAAGAGATGTCTCCTCCAGTTGTGAAGGCTTCTCGACGCCTCCTAATCAATGCAGTGAGGGAGGTTGTGAATGAAAGTGCACTTCTTGCTAGCAAGAAGGATGCCTTGAGGAGGACCGAGTCAGTAAAGCGCATTCAATCTGTGGTTTCGTCAGAAGCTGGTAATTTTTTCTTATTGTAAACGAAGAAAGAGAGTTGTGTCATCTAAGAGAATTTCAGGAAGTGCTTTTAGTTCTCCATGTGATTCTTAAGTACTTCCAGCTACCAATTTGCTTGTTTTACAATTCAGTACACTTTTAATTGCTGCATTCGTGATGTGCTATAGTATTGCAGAATATGGGTGTTATCAAACTAAAACTCAAAATGAACTATGCATCCAGACGTGCAGGGTAATGGAGGAGCTGACGTCGATATGACTCATGAAGATCCCTTTGTTCCGTTGGAACCAGTGGACGTGGGTGATGTTCACGTTAATAGAGCGGTTAAGGTACAAGAGAGACCCTTGCTAGACAAACCCGCTTCTGTGTGGGATCGTATCAGTCTCAATGACGGAAGTAGGCAGGATTCGTTTGATGCCGAAGGTGAGTTTGCAGAGGAAGTAGTCCTTGTCGAGAATAAGGGCAAGTGGAAGAAGAATGCGGCTGCTATTCATAGAGCGGGATCTGGGAAAGGGAGAGGTGGCAGAGGACAGAAATTTGGACCACCGGCACATCACCCTGGAAGAAAAGTAGGCGTGAATGGGCATTTATTAGGAGATGCATTACGAAGGGTGAAGTCGGAACAGATGCTGCATCAAGACAGTGAATTCAGAAGAAATGGTTTGCATCCTAAACCGCAGGTTGGCCAACGACCAGGGAATAACTTTTCACAAGTTAATGGAGAGGGCGAGGACGACGAGCAACCTGTCAACGAGGTAGGTCACTAAATAGCGCTCTCATTTTGGCCTTCAGAGCAAGTCGCTATTTATGATTGTACCTTCATTTGTTTTTCCTATTTGTGCATGAATATGACAGGCTTTAACTGTTATAATCGTTTTTTCCTTTGGGGAATAGGATGTTTTGGAAATGAAGAAGAGATTGAGGCAAGTACAACTTGACATGACCAAGCTGCGAGCTCGGCAAGCAGAAGTGACCAAGGAGGTGCAGAACGCCCCTGCTGCTGGTGAGCCTCGCTCCCTAGTTCAGTTATAATCGTTTTCCCGAATAGTAATATCGATTATAATTTGATTCCTTCATTGAGATGTAGGTGCGAGGTCAATACCTTTTGAGCCGCAACCAAGTCAAGAAGACATAAATGCTCGGTCTGTTTTTGTCACCAATGTAAGTTCATTTCTTCCCCTATTGCTAAGTGGTTCAATTTTATACACTATAACATCTAGTGTTTATTGGGGAACATTTGGTCGGTCTTTTGACTCGAATACTAGGAAGCAGTTCTCACTTCTTTTCTTGAATTGTTGGCAGGTCCATTTTGCTGCGACACAAGCAGCCTTACGAGTTCACTTTGGTCGGTGTGGAAACATTAACCGAGTGACGATGTTGGTAGAGCCGATCACTGGAAAGCCCAAGGGGTTAGTGTAACGTACCCTACATCTCTGTTGTATTCATTTAACTCCTCATCTGTGAGCCCGCAGTTCAATTCTGTTCATTGTCTAAATTTTTTATTCTTTTTAAGTGTGCTGAATGTTTTATCTACACTGCTATTGAGGGTTTCACAAATTTGTTCGATTCTTTTTCCTAACGAGGGTATTTCCTATTTTGACAGATCTGCTTATGTGGAATTTACTTCACAAGATGCTGTGGAGAGTGCTTTAGCCATGAACGACACGGCACTGCTTTCTCGTAATCTGAAGGTGTGCATCCTTCTTCTCGTAGCTTCTACAATTGATTTCTTGTATGTCTTTATTTCTCGTTTTGCTTCCGTATCAATGTGAGGTGAAATCAATCATGAAGGACGCGTCAAGGAAGGTTACAAAATGTACATACCAATAGAAAGAAATCAGTTCTTATATTTTTGAAGTCCATGTAATCAACGATGAGCTTCCGAAGTGGACTTTTTATGTAATGCTTGGGCCATTTAGGGATTAAATAATGCCTGACTGGCTGATCTGACGATACTCATGATTGGGGTGCGAGCAGGTGATGCGCAAAAGCTCTGCTGTCGTCGAGATGAACCCCGTTTCTGTTCCTCCCCATTCCTTTTCTCAGCCCCCCTTTTCCAGAGGCTATCCAAAACCGCATAGTCTTTACATTCCTGCGAGGCGACCGATGGCCCTGCCGATGGTTCACATGGGCACCTCCAATCTGAAATGGAAGCGGGATGCCTCCGCGGGAAGTGGAACCCCGAGCACGGGGACTCCGCCTGCGGATGTGGAGATGATCCACACCGGGCCCGTGCGATTCTCGCGCTCTTTGTCGTATGTCCGAGTGGCCCCTTATCCAACGCAAGTCACTGGTACCGCTGAAGCGCAGAAGACATGAAAAAAACCCTGATTGTCCTCTCATTGACACACAGAACGACCACCTAGATTAATTTCAGGTTTGACTCGGGCCCCCAAGGATCTAATTCATTCTTGGGAAAACTGTAAAGAGCATGGTCCTTGAATAGCTAGCAAACTCCCATCCACATAGTTGCTTTAGATGTAAGTAGAAAGTTAAACCTTCTAGCCTTCATTTTCCCTCGGAGGTCAGCCCCTGGCTCCAAATCATGTGTTCCATATTCAATTTTCAATTGTGACTTTTTGGTGGAGCCTGTAGAGTGAACTGTAACTCTTCTCCAGAAAGATGTGTATTAAGAGCCCAGAGCAATTGAAAGTTTGAAACCAGTCGGTGGTGTCTCAGAATCTCATTTTGAAAAGTACCATTAAATTATGTAACTGAGTAGGCTAATCGCAACAGGACGTCTCTCAAACCTTCATCATTCTTTTTCAACCTGTTTTCTTATGTTTTGGTTACGGATCTTCTGATGAAGTTGAGTGTTATTATTGTGGACTAAGCTGGGAACAAAAATGCACCAATCCGTTGCTAATGTCTTAGCCACAGAAAAAGTGGCTAAAACTGACATACTCTATAGTACAGTTATAGTACAGTTCGGTACAGGAACCTCATGAACAATTTTCAGAGTGAAATTTCAGTTAATAGTCCATCAATTTCAGGAAGCCATAACCTCTTAAAAAATTGTCAAAATTCAGAACTGCAAGTTGCATTGGAATCATATTCAGAACTGCAAGTTGCATTGGAATCATAGAAAAGAGTAATGGAGGATTACACAAATATATGCATTAAAATTTACATGATGAAAGAGTTCGGATGTAGTCTATACACTATGTACCTACCATCTAGTACTCCACCTCTTGTTCTTTGGCCAATTGTAGTGGCGCAACAAACCTTTTAGAATTTTCCACAAGTTCTCAATGGGATTTGGATCAAGTAAATTTGTAGGCCAATTTAGCTTCCGTGTACCATGAGTTTTCCTCCATTCATTTGGGAATTTGCCTTGATGCACCAAAGCACCACTTTTCATAAGTGTAAACTACTCAAGATGATCATGCATTAAAAAAAAATCATTCAATGTGACCTTGTGCACATTGTGAACAAATCTATTGCCATTCATTCTCCTTCAAGAATTATGACTATAGGGCTTTTATTGAAACCAATGAAGGCCCCCCCAACCATAAGTGATGATCTATCAAACTTAAATATGGGGACTAAACAACATGAAGTATTCTATTAGACTCTAATCTAGCAAGAGATTTTTCCTAGCTCGAATGAGGATTCATCTATAGAAATTACTTTTATTCAATCCTCTTTTATTAGTCTAGTGACGATGTTTTTTCACAAATGTCAATCTCTTCACCTGTTGGTCAATATTGAAATGAAGTTTTTTCCAAGCTATTCTATTCTTGAAACCTAGCTTGCAGACATACTTTCATATAGTATTTTGATGGACTTAAAAACTATCTACAAACATGGCAAGAGTTTGCTAGCGGTAATGATTGACCATGCAAGTCTAATCTCGTTGTGTATGTGTAGATAATTTCAGAGGTCGTTGACCTAGTTTTTTAGTTTCCAAACAGTTTGATGCTTTTCATTTCATAAGGACAATGGATATTGTAGATCTTGGCATTTTTAGTAATTCCACAATATCCTTTCATTTGATTTCCCTCTTGACTACCACATCTCAACTATGAGAGTTCTTTCTTCATTCCTTAAAGTTCTAGTTTGCATTTTTAGTTGTGGAATTTGTTCTGATAATCTTCCATGATGAATTCATTTTAGACAATTTAAAACCAAAACCACAAGCAAATCAATGAAAAAAAATGATGAGAATTTATTGCATTTAGTGAATCTTGATCAGTTCAATCAACTTGCTATCTACATAACGCACTTGAATCAACTTAGCCTACAATCCAATTCCAATTAACAAAAATGATCTAGGAATGAACCAACATGAGAGTGCAAAGATAGAATTGAACCATAAGGCTTATAATAGGCAAAGATTGCCCCCACCGCATGGGAGGTATAAGTCCCTCCAAGAAAAGCTTAAATGTAACATAATTGAAAAGAAACAAATTCAAAAGTAAAGTGAAAGTAGGCGAGTGTATGCAAGTAATAATGTAGCACTAAGGGAGGGGTAATCGATGATCCCATAAGTAGTGGAGGAGTAGAGTAGTAGTAGAGTTGAAGCCACCACTTCCCTTGTCACGGTTACAAAATGATCGAACAAAATTTAGATAGTAGGGCTACTAGCAAACTTGAAATTAAGTTTTCATTTAGACAGCGAAAGTAATTAATGTGAGTTGAATCGATTAATGAAAATTTATACAGATGCATAGGATAAAGTGAACATTGAACAGCATCCCCACAAAATTATGCAATGAGAGGTGTCGCACAATGGATGCATGGGACCAAAGAAGGAGGATGTTGCATTGAGGTGTGTCATAGTCAAGGGAAAAATTTGTAAGGTTCCTATACCTGATTGTATAGTAAATTTGTACAAATAATCTTTCTTCGTTTAGTTCAAGCACTTTAGGGTTTAGTGACTAATACAAAAAATTCTTTTATTGGACTTCATTTTTCTCTTGAAGTACACATGATATGTTTTTTTGTTGATTCTAATGATCTAAAATATAGATCCATTTGCATTGTGTTTGTTAGTTTAGAACCAAGAAATCCCTATCTGTTAAACGTTAATAATGTTATGTATCTTAAGTTTAGAGTACCAAATGTGCAAATCATACAAACTGCTACATTTCATTCAAATGTAATTTATCTTTAATTTCTTTGTTTTTGCACATGAGGCACTTGACTTTGTGCATTTGCATAACAAGTGGCTCAAATTCATATTCTATAGTTGTTAAGACTCTTAAGCACAAGTAAAAAGACACTAATAAGTTACACTTATGTGAATCAAGGTCACTCCTTCTAAAAGAAATGTTTGAAAACATATTATTTGATGATTGTGAAGAATACAAGTATTCTTGGGCATGTGTGAATTAAGGTTGCCATTTTTAATAAAAAAAATATTGAAAACTTATTATTTGATGATTGTAAATAACATAAATATTTTGGGGCATAGAAGATTACGAGTATATGAAGTACCCTCAAACCTCTCTTCTTGAGCTAAGGTAGGACGTCCATAAATTGACAAGGTTCTCAATGTACTAAAAGAGGTATGGTATATTGTTTTCTTCAATATATGAATTGTATTCATCAATGTACCAATAGTGAATATGTCATAGGAATGCTTTTAGAACTTTTTGTGCTTCCCATTTCAAAAGCCATGATGGTTCCAAAACCATAAATGACCTGGATTAGTCCAATTTCATTGTCTTTCAAGTAAAATTTACTAAAAGGATTTGAAAAAGTCAAACTCCCCAAAATTGCAAATCAATTAATAAATGGTTACTTTTGGACCTTTTGCCTTACCATAGAAAAATTGGACTCTTATGCATTGACAACTAGGCTTACAATGTGACATTCAAAGATTGTTTTTTCATAATTGTACAGTACAAAAGACCGACAAATTTTCAAAGATTGTGCAACTACAAAACGAAGCTTACAATGCGACATGCTAAGATTGTTCTTTTAGATTTGTACACAAGGTGACAGATTTTCAAAGATTGTAGCCCTGACAACTAGGCTTACAATGTGACATTCAAAGATTGTTTTTCTAGAATTGTACACAAGGTGACAGATTTCCAAAGATTGTCCCCTTGACAACTAGGCTTACAATGTGACATTCAAAGATCGTTTTTTCATAATTGTACAATACACAAGACTGACAGATTTTCAAAGATTGTGGCACTGACAACTAGGCTTACAATGTGACATGCTAAGATTGTTCTTTTAGATTTGTACACAAGGTGACAAATTTTCAAAGATTGTAGCCCTGACAACTAGGCTTACAATGTGACATCCAAAGATTGTTCTTTTCGACTTGTACACAGCAACAGATTTTCAAAGATTGTGGCACTAACAACTAGGCTTACAATGTGACATTCAAAGATTATTCTTTTAGATTTGTGACACAAAGTGACAAATTTTCAAAGAATGTGCAACTACAAACTCTGCAATTATAGAGATATAATCAAATGTAAAAAAGCCTTAGGTAGACCAAAAGTAGGTGGACTTATTTTGCTCCCATCTCCTATTTTGTTTTCTAAAAAGAGTTACCCAAATTGTCTCCTTGGGGTTCTTTTTCACCTCCAATCCAAATGCATTCCAAAATTATTCCTTGTTTTGGATCATAATTAGGCCCCCTATGAAGGTTGGTTGACAAGATTGGTATTATCAATTCAAATCAGTTGTTTGATGTCTGTTTATATTTTATGTTTAGGATGTAAAATGAGTTTTTCAATGTTTTGGATAAAAGACAATCATTATTTAATTTCTAGGATGCTTAAAAGTTTCTCATTTATTACATCAATTTTCAAGGTCCCTCAAACTTCATCTTCGAAGGATGCAACCTTATCTCCAATGAAATCAAGTAACAATTTATCAATTTTAGGGATAAATAGGTGCATTCTTTATTTCTACAATTTCCTTGAAGTGTTGTTCATTAGACACTTTAAGTTGTCATGTCCTTAGGATGGGCTTACACATATTAGTAGGTGGAGAAACTTTACAAGGGGCACTACAAGTCCAAGTAGCAATTGCACTTTCATGTGGACCCGATAAGTGAGGAAGGATACAATAAAAATTCCACATGTACTGATTTCCTCAAAATCAACCAATCCTGACCAATGGGTCAATTTTGTTCATTGATATCGGTGAAAAGCATGGAGTCCTCTTTTTTTTCACTTACTAGTGATCAACAAGACAATTGGTGAAGTCTCTTTTGTCTTATTACTTCAATTAATACAAAGCTATCCACTAGGCTCACATATAAGCTGACCCTTAAGCTTACTAATTTACAACAAGTAAACCTTGTCATATTTGCATTCTAATGAAAAAGAAAATAAAATTAACCCCTAAAGTCCCAAGGCCTTTTTCCATCAAAATCCACTCAAAACTGTCCTTTCTATTGCAAAGAGCAAAAACTTTTAAAATTATTATTTTTTATACATCTAACTATAAGATCTTGTATTACACTAGTATAAAAATATGTGGGAAAATTTTTAAGAACTTTAACCTTTTAGATTGCAAGATATTTGCATTTAAAGTGACAAATCTAAAATTTTCTTAAGAAGATACTTAGATTGCTCAAAAACTAAGATTGTCCATAATTTTCTCATCACTACACTAAAATTGGTAAATAGTGTTGGCAACACTATTTGGCAACACTAACACTAATTGTGATTTGCAAGGTTAGTGTTAGATGGAAATTAACCCATTCTAACACTATTTTAGCTTTATAGTAAAATCTGGTCATTTCAACATTTGTACGAGAGTGCATTTAGTGTTAGATGGGAATAAAATGTTAGAAGTTGGAATGGTGGGAAAAAAACAGTGTATGAAATGTTGAAATAAGCACAGAAATGCTGAAAAAAACAGTGTATGAAATGCTGAAATAAGCAGTGTATGAAATGCCGAAATAAGCACAGAAATGCTAAAATAGACAATGAAATATTGAAATGTTGAAATTTTTCATAGTATATGTATAAATTGCTAAATATAGCAACAACCAAAAAACAACATAATAATCCTAGTTGTAGACCAAAAATTTTAAGAAAATATAGTAAAATATCAAAAAGGATTTTTAAATTGCCCTATTGAAATTGGGCAGTTCTTGCCCTTATAAGTATTGCAAATGTTTTGCAATTATCTCTTGAAGATGTGGAAATAATTGTCCTACACTCCAAGATCCATCAAGTCCTAATGCTAAGCCACAACGAATCATTGCTTTTCTAGCATAGGATATGTTGTCACAATCCACCTCTTGATTAACATCTTCTACACTATCAGCAGCCAATTGTAGGAAAAAACTTTTCCCAAGATTTGTCAACTTCCCTGACCATTCTCCATCTGTCCGGAGTGCACTTTGCCAAGCATTTTGTTGTATCAGCTCAATTTTCTTGGCTTCCCACTATCTTGTCCATGCATCTTTGATTTTTGAAATGAGGAATGTATCTGCTGGTTGGCAAAGGTGAGTACAACATAGAGGCAAAAATCTGAAAACTGTATTTTTGGCAACTAGAACACAAGCCAATCTAGGTGTCACTGTATGACCACTACAATTATCAAGCCATATGATTTTCATGCATTGATGAAGATCAGCTTGATATGCATGAGGTTCTAAAAAGTATTTGGGGAAGATGGTTTGGTCCATCCAACCTTTAGGACCCGTTCTATAGGAAACTCCTGGAATATTATCAATCAACCTCTGTATAGGATAGCTCCTATTTTCATTTGAGAAAATGAGCATAGGAGCTTCTATTGTGGCACGACGACCTCCGGAAATGTGAACCACCATGGTCATGGATTCCCCACCCGAAACAACTTCAGCGTATTTGATAGTTGTGTCTCCCCTAAACCCTAAAGTTCGGCCATTGTCAAGATTGACAATGAAATGCGTTTCATCCAAATTTTCCATGAGATTTTCATCAAATCCCCCGGATGAAATCCCCTTTGCAAACCCTCCAAATGGTAGGCGGTTTCTATTTTGATTTGAAGCTCCTTTTGAGGGCTACAAGTCAAACGCCCACGTTGGGATAAAAGGACTATATTATGGTTATTCATGAATTGATTGACCCAATTTGCTATGATTTTATTGACCAACAGATCATTATCTTTCAGATCAACAGAAAGGGCTGTGAAAATGGACTCAGGAGCTACGAGAATGGAAAGGGTCAATTCATAAAGTAGGTGAGAGAAAAATTTGACACCTGCTTTACGAAAGCGGTTGAATTCTTCAAGCAATAGAGGGTACAAATATTGCACCCATTCGCTCATCTTTTTGTCTCGACCCGGCCTGGTTTTTGGAGAATGGCGCCTTCTTTTGCCCAAACAACTTTGGCTATAAGAGAGTGAAGTGACGGGACCAGGAATATCTTCATGGAATTGGTCGTGTTGTTGTCACCACCAGCTGGCTTTAACAAGGTTGGTAGGGCGTTGGCCACGGAAGTACTCTGGAAATGCTTGAATGACTTGAGCATTGAAGCCCACCAAGTCGTGAATAGCAACATCTTCAATCATCCAAGAAGTGACATACCGGCGAGTGGAAAGGTTGGAAACATGTTGAAGACGTCAGGGAGGGATATTGGGAGGAATTTCAGCAAGCAAGAGGCAGTCCATGGCCGGCTACAAAAAAATAGTGGAAATGTGATTTTAGAAAAAAATGGCGACAAAAAATTTTTTTTAGAGGAAATAGAGGAGGGAAAGACAAATTCAATGGTGTCATCCAAGCCCCAAACAAATACCTCAATGAAAAGTTATAGACGTTGCAAGTTTGAATTGGAGCGGCGGGAATCCAAGCAGTGAAGTTTGAAGTGGAGCGGTGGGAAACCGGGAAGTATTACCCCCCCCCCAAAAAAAAATCCTCACTTCTCTTCATCGGGAGTTCTCCACTTCACCGCACGAACCATCCAAGGCGGTCACCAAGGCATGGGAGGCCAAAAAAACTTTCCACGAGGAGGCAAAAATTGGACATCCGCAGGGAGGCAAAAATCAGAGTTCCGCGGGGAGGCAAAAAATTGGACATCCGTAGGAAGGCAAAAAAATTGGAGTTTCGCAAGGAAGGGCTAGAAAGAGGCGGCGGGAGGCAAAAATTGTAGTTTTCCAAGGAAGGAAATTAGAGCATTCTAGGGAGGGACAAAAATTTGACAGCGGGAGGGAAGGGCCCCAACACTATTGACACATAAGTTGGAAAATAGTGTTGGGGGTAAAAAACAAGGGACAACACTAATTATCACCCAACACTATTTACCAATTTTAGTGTAGTCCAAATGGAATGAATCAAAGCTTTAGATATAGACAAAAATATAATTTTTAAGAAAAAAAAATTTTAATTAAAAAAATTTAACCTCTTGTGATTTTTTTTGGATTACCCCTCAAGTTGCTTTTTGGACTCATAGTGGAATAACTTTTGTTTCCAAGCACCAATTGAAATAAAAATTATATTCTCCAAAAGCTAATCTGATTTCCTATTTTCAAAAAAAGTTTCAAAAAATTATGTCAAAAATTGAGATCATATGAACCTACCCAAAATTCCAAGAGTCCTTTGTAGGGACTTTGGGACTTTAGGGGTTAAAACCTTTATCCTTCTAAGATATGTGTACATAAAAGTAACACTCTCCTATTTCCGCCACCTATTTACAATTGTTCCAAATCTTGAACCATTGTAGATAGGTGGCAGAAACAAAAGAATGTTACTTTTATGTGCACATACTTTAATCCTTAAAAGACAGATTGTTGACTGTGAAAATCATCCCTTTGGTTACCATATGAATCATTTGCTTAAGAGATTGCAAGAGAACTCATTGGAAGTCAAACTATTGTAAAAGACCTTCCCTTTTCACAACAAAATCCCAAAGATGAATAGTTGCACTTCTATCCTACTAGAAGGATTCATTGTCATCCATTAGATGACAAACATCCCTGTCAACGTTTAACCCATAAAAGACCAAACTATGATTTTTGGCAGCTCGGTTCAAATGGAATTTTTTTATAAAAATTTCACACAACATGTGCCCAAGGAGTAGCTTCAAGGCCCAACAATTTTCATAGTATTTGACTACATGGTCAAAAAGTTATTGTACACTATGTAGATTCATTGCTTGGTGGGTAGCTTGGGCAACCAACAAAACTTCTTTAAAAATGAAATTGGTTCTCTAGATTTATATATGTGGACAACTTTGAATCATTCCATTTTGTTTAATGAGATGAAAATTATGAGGAATTTTGGTTTGTAGGTAGTTATAGAATCTTTATTCTAACACAAAATTTGAAGTCTTAAGTTTCATTCAATTTTCAATATTTTTGGAAAATAAATTAAAATCACAAGTTGTAGATTGTTTATTACAACATTACAACCTTTGGGATTGGCATTTTTCAATTCCACAACAAAATTCTTAACCATTTAGTATTTTGAATCAATCTCTACTTCTTTCTACTTACTATTTTTTTCCTACATGTTGTACAATTCCAAATGATCTAAATTTTTTCAAGTATGTAGCCAACTTGCCTTGAAGAATGAATCCAAAGAGTTACAACCATTTTGAACATTTCCTCATAATGATCTAACCTCGTGAAGTGCAGCTGCCCAGTTTTTTCCCCAGGGCAAAAAAAAGGATTTTTGTCACATCAAATGCTGATATCTTGCAATCTGTAAGGCGAAAATTTATGAAATTCTTTCTACATCTTCTCAAACCATTGTACTACAAGATCCTATGATTATATGTATCCAAAAATGTTTTTTCTTTCTACAATTTCGTACTTGTATTAAAAATGGCAGTTTTGGAGTGCTTTTTTGGTGAAAACAGGGTCAAAAACCTTAAACCTTTAGTGGTTCAGGGTTACTCCTGTCAACCCAGTAAGTGGCCAGCTGGTACATTCAGGAAACAAGCCGCAGAACCTCTTCTTTGACCGGCCCCTTCCAGCTTGTTGGCGTGCCCCAATTTCCTCTTCCAAAAGCCCAAGCCCAAGGCGGAGCCAACACGAAATACGCTGCGCTCTTGCGCAGCATCTCCACTGGAGGGCGCTAAAAGAACCACCTTGCCACACCCGAACCGAAACCACAAATCGCAGCTCAGTGCAGTGCACACTGTACAGTACAGTGCCCTCAATACCGTGCCCACAACCCATGGAACTTGGCAACTGAATCTACAACTCTGCTGTTTCACACAGTCCACTGTCAAAGTCCAAAACGTCCTCCCATTGCTCCGGAAGCGAAGCCAAACACAGGTTTTCGGGCAACTGCTGCCCAAGATCAATTGGTGGTTGGGGAAAGGAAACAGAGGAGCAAGTGAAAGCCACGCCATTGCGACCCTGTCACCCTGCAAGCCCATGCACGGGAGCCCCACTCAACTGCTTCGTCAGGTTTGGGCAGGCAGGGCGAGTCACTGAAGTCTGACAAAAGCGTGCGGTGGACGGAGCGACAGGAGAGGCAAACCAAGCTTACCAATTATCTGCGTAAGTTAATTGGCGAAATGCGGAAATGACTGAGGCGGGTATAAGAAGCCAGTGACCTTGGTTGGAAATCGAATCATCTCAGTCAAAGCCAAACGCGCTGCGGAAGTGCGGGAGATGCACCTTCTCTTCAGTTCAGACCATCGCTCTTCTGTTTCCAGCTCACACCAAGCTCACCGGTACCACTTGACAATAGGACCACCGCCTCACATACAATTGTAGCGCAAGGGCAGGGGCAGCAATCGTCGTCAGCGTCGTTGATAAGCTCCAAAGCTCCAATTCGGCTCCAGGCGTGTGTCCTCGATTGCATCACATTCTACTCTCGTGAGCCTAACGCCGAGTGACCTGCGCTCGTTCGATTCGGCGCTCCCCCAATTGAAGAATTGCTGCTCGTCGTAACGGAATTCTGTGTTTTTGTGGGGTCCGGTTCGTTGGAGCTTTTGCTGGTGGGCTTTTGGTGAAACGTTGGGTCCCATTGAGAGTTGTGGCGATGGCGGGCCAGCGGCGGGTGAACCTGGACGGTGACGGCGTGACTCCGTTGCGGATTTGCCTGATCGGCGCGGGGGGGTTCATCGGCTCGCACTTGTGCGAGAAGTTGATGGCGGACACCAAGCACAGCGTGCTGGCCATCGACGTGTACGCCGACAAGATCCAGCACTTGCTGCAGCCTGGGCAGCGATGGAGCGACCGCATTGCGTTCCACAAGATCAACATCAAGCACGACGGGCGGTTGGAGGGACTCATCGCGGCATCAGACTTGGTAGACATCGATCCAATCTTGGCCTCCCTTTCCCCAATTGAGGTTTAATTTGCGCGCAATACTCTTGCGTGGCCATCCATTGCAATTTCTGTCTTCGCATTCCATCGAACGGGCTACTTTCCAATGGATTCCTCTGCATGCGACAGTTGCTCATGTATTCTTGAACCTTTCATCGATCCTACAATTGCAAATAATCGGGAATCACTCCGACCGCTGGAAAAGGTTTGGGAATACATTGTGAGCTAAATTTAGACCGTCGATCGCCGGGGGATTGTTACCGTAGTTCTGCATTGGAAGCAGGACTTGGCAGACGAGCTGTGTCCAGACGCGTGCTATAAACTCCATACCTTGGTGTGACTAATCCTTTCGTCGCAGGTGATCAACTTGGCGGCCATCTGCACGCCCGCCGACTACAACACGCGGCCGCTGGACACCATTTACAGCAACTTCGTGGACGCGCTGCCGGTGGTGCAGCAGTGTCGAGAGCACGACAAGCGCCTCATCCACTTCTCCACGTGCGAGGTGTACGGCAAGACCATCGGCAGCTTCCTTCCCAAAGACAGCCCCTTGAAGAATGTGCGTGAGCCTTTTCATTGTCAGTGTGTCCCCCCGTTCGAAGACGCTGAGGATTGCTCATTCGTTTCCTGTCCTCTTCGCAATGGCTGATGATTCATTTGACCTCGAGTGGCTGTCATTCCTTGAATAATGGGCTCCCCGTAAATGTATCTATTCGTGCAGGACCCCGCTTTCTACCTGTTGAAGGAGGACGAGAGCCCTTGCATCTTCGGCTCCATCGAGAAGCAGCGGTGGTCCTACGCGTGTGCCAAGCAGCTCATCGAGAGGCTGATTTATGGTATGACGAGCTTTCATTCCGCCTTGTACTATGGGCGAGAGCACTCGCAATGACAGTATTAGTGAATGCCGGTTGGGCGTTTTAGACTGCGGATGATGTTCCCGTGTGGGGTTCCCGATTTAGGGTTGAGATGGGATGGGTTTGGGTCTTGGCAGGGGAGGGCGCTGAGAATGGTCTGGAGTTCACCATCGTGAGGCCGTTCAACTGGATTGGTCCGCGCATGGACTTCATTCCCGGCGTCGATGGTCCCCAGGACTCGGTGCCTCGCGTCCTGGCTTGCTTCAGCAATGTGGGAACTTCTTGACCGTTTTTTGTTTTGTTTTGTTTTTTGTGTTGGGCTGCTTGCTCGTTTTGTTTTGACTTTGTCGTCGATTTGGAAGTTGGCTGCGTTTTTTTGGGTCTTCTCCCTCGCTGAAGTCCACTGGATTGTTTGCAGAACCTGATGAGGGGAGAGCCCCTGAAACTGGTGGACGGGGGCCAGTCGCAGCGTTCTTTTGTGTACATCAAAGACGCCATCGATGCCGTGATGCGAATGATTGTGAGTGATTTGCTCTTCCTGTTTCACTCCATTTGGAAATTGTGGTATTGGTTATTACTGGAGTCTATTACTCTGAAGGACCCAGAAGTCCCCAAATGGGCGGCATGTTTCCTTGAGCAGTTTCGAGTAGGTCTTTCCTTTGTTCCATATAATTGAGGTACTTCAAAATTGTTTAAGACATTTCACGATGCAATGAATCGAATTTGACCTTTAGGGTTCAGATTCTGCTGATCTGAAGGAGGCTCACTAACAGTGGACCGACTGGAACAGGAAAATCCTGCTAGAGCGAACGGTCAAATCTTCAACGTGGGCAACCCCCACAACGAAGTGACAGTGCGCGAGCTTGCCGAGCTGATGACTGATGTGAGTGGCGCAATTTTTGCATCTCATGTCCACGCGCTTTTCAAACACTTCGCCTTGCTCTCACGACAGTTTTTTCAGTTTCCTTCTATCGGTGCTGACTGTGCCACTTTGTGTTTGGTAGATTTATTGCAAGGTTAGTGGCAACCCCAGACCCGAGGTGGCCACCGTGGATGTGTCCTCGGAGGAGTTTTACGGTGTGGGATATGACGACAGTGACAAGCGTATTCCAGACATGACCATCATCAAGAGGCAACTCGGTGAGCTTCCTGCAATTGCAGATTTGGCTACCTCATTTGTGCGTTGTTTTCTATATGTGAGTGACTAAGTTTTGATGTTCATTTTTTTTCTGTTGAAATTGTTCCTCATGTAAGTAGCTAAGTTGTGATGTTTCCACATATCCTTGACAGAGTGGGAACCCAAGACGTCCCTGTATGAATTGATGGAGCATACGCTGGCATACCAGCACACAACGTATGCGCAAGCTGTGAAGAAGGCCATGGCCACGGAAATCGACAATTAGATCTCGGAGTTGAGGAGACTTAGGTCATGAAGCTTTGTCCGCAAGGGCACCTTCTTCATATCGTTAGAAAGGTCGGCCATTGCTGGACCCACTTTCTACATTCAACTGTTCTTTGGAGCAAAACGAACACCTCAAAGTGATAGTTTGTCGTTCCAGTTAGACATGCAGATTTTTATGGAATTTTTATTGTTATCTTTGACCTGCTCATTCGTACATTAGATCTGATAAGGAGAGTTTAGGGTATGTTCCTGTTGCTATCTTTTGTATCATTTGTAGTTCAGTTTTTGTACCCTCCCATAACCAGGTGGGGTGTAACCAAAGCTGGCTTTGAGGAGAAGAAATTTAGTGTCACTTAAAAAAAAAGTTCGCTTGCATGGGATTTCAGTGAACCAGCTTTTTGGATTTTCTCCATGTGGATAGTCTGGATCTTGAAATCCTGTTGAAGTGCGTTTTGGGTGTTTTTTATGCTCTTGAATGTGTTGCGGTGGGTTTCTTTAGTGGTGGCGGTGACCTGAAATAATATAAAGACGTCCAAATGTAGGTGGTTGCAGTTATTGACAGAGTTGTCCATCTTGGCATTGTAACCGCTGTGGTTGTAACGGTAACCGTTCTCTGATTCATTAATACCCAATGTAAGGTATGTGAACCCAAATGTAACTGGAGTCATTTATGGACACCTAGAATAAGTCCTAAACTAAAGCGCAATGGATCCAATGTTGATAAGTGAGTTCTCATGAATCATGAATGTGTCACAGTGATGGGGTTGGGTTTTGCAGTGCTCAATAAAATGACCTTGGTACAAGCTTAGGGTCTCTCACTTTTGGTTGATTCCATGTCCACTTTAGTGGTAGTCTATTGTCCATAGTAGCATCTTCGCACTTGTTTTCACAAATTTGTATCATATTCATACAAGCTTGGAAAAATATGAAACCATTTCCTAGCAAGTGCACACAATTTTATTCTGTCCTTACCCTCAAGATTTACAAATCTTGAATAAGTGTCATGTTTAGGTGCTTCTACCTTATACTCAAGCTTATAGTACAATCTACAATTGGATTTACAATCAAATAAGTTGCAGTCACTAGGATAATTATTGACAGATTTTGAAGAATAACAAAGCTCTCTATGACTACCTTTGCATGAAAGAAAAACTCAATGGAAATACAAAGTAGAACCTCTTATAAAGTAACAACACCTATAAACTTCACTATACCCATAACAGTCTCCTCTAAAATCTTCAGAAATGTTGGAAAATTGGGGAAGTGAATAGATGTGATTACAAGGATGTACTACATGTGAATATCAGAGCCTAGTGTTGATATTAGGTGCATCTATAGTCGGCTCTTTAAAAATTCACAACTTATATTCACCAAGTGTCAAAATAATACACTTGAAAATACACAAGAATTCTTTATCTCTTGCTAGTAGGTTCCAATAATTTGTTGGATGTCTGTTAATAAACATCATGTCCAAAACCCTTAAATTCACAATTATGGGTGCTACTACCTTAAACCAAATGTTCAAATTTTGAACAATGGATGAATGCAAACATGTCTTGAGCAACCAAAATCTTATTTTCTTCATCCATCAAATTGATTTAGATTCTTGTAATAGTTCTCTATAATCATTTATAAGGTATATTTGTTCAAGACTTTGTTACTACGCAAATATTGTATATTGGTGATAATAGAGGTAATGGTATACTGCACCTCAAAAACTACACTTTTCCAGATCAAAATTGGTTTGGATGGGCCATGCTTTTTGTTCTAAAAACAAGTAAAAAAATTTTAAAAATTGGTTTGGATGCATAAGTTTAACAAAACTTTTAGAATCATTGAAATAAGAATTTAAGAGATAAATTTTAATCTAGTATTCAATCTATAATTAGTTTAAAATGGAATTTTCAATTTTAGTTTTGAGAATATATTGATAATAAATATTAACAAGTGTGATAATAGATCTTGAATAAATATAATCTATGGATCATAATTATTATAAAACTTTTGATTTCAAGTTAGCTTTTCTAAGTTGCATTTAATAATATTTCTTCACTATTTTGGAAATTTGAACAACCGTGGTTCTTAAAAGGTTAACTTATACAATATTCCAAGTTGAGATGCATTTTCTATGAATTTTGGTCATTTGTTTTTCATTATTATTTCCCCAAAATTTGTGTATTTTTTAAGTACAAAAGTGATTTGTTTTTTGATGCCTTATTTATTTAGGTGGTTATGTATCATGTTCTTTTTTATGCCATGAGTCACATTTCTTATATCATTTTTCTAAAATTTTACAATTTGTCAAAGTAATCTTTAAATTTTTAAGTACTAACAAGTGGAAGACTTGCCTTACTTACATTTTTCATTCAAGCAAGTATATGGATGGATGTGAGTTTGACTTGGTTTACATCTTAATTCCCCCTTAAATGGCAAATATAGTGGGAGGCAATATAACTCCACCATAACTTAGTAATACACTAATACATTATTGGTCTTTTATCCTCTCTTCCAAGAAATCAAATGTATTTGTCTAATAATACAATTTTTGTTCAAAAAAAAAAAATACTTAATAGTATTGCAAAATGAAAGGATGAAATATTTGTACTACTTATTACACTTTGACTTGTGTTGTGTGATAACTTTTAACTTGTTGACTTGTCTTGTGCCATAATATTTTTTAAATTATTCGAAGTTGAATATTCTCGTTTAGATGAAGGATTGAGAAGAACTTGTTGAAGTACTTTGAACATTATGATCTTGAGGATGCTTTGGAATTGGTGATAATTTGAAGATCTAACGAACATAATCACGTGCGTGAAAGCTTCATCATCAATGTGATGAACCTTACCAAATTTCTCGACGATTCCTTTCACATTCCATAGTGTATCATGCGCCCGTTTGTCCAACCAGCTAGTAAAATTTTTCTTTTCCATTTCTTGATACCACTCCCCCACCCACAACGCTTCATTCCCCATGTCCTTCATATCGCCTTTGAACTTCTCAATGCCCTCCTCTTGATAACGAACATACTTAGAGTCAAGAGACATGGTAGTTTCTCTCATATAATTCAACAATGAATTTCCTCAAAAAGACGGTGCATGTGTGCAAGGAGTTGTCTATGACGTTGGCTTCATTAGGTTCCTCCAAAAGCTTTGCTTTTTTCTTTGCCCTTGGCATCTTGATGAATGTCGCACAATTTGAGAAAAAAAATGACAAGGGTTCCCCCAAGATTTCACCTTTATCGTCCCGAGGAGAGAAGGCCCAAAGACACTAAGCTTCTCCGTTCTCTCTTGCAAGCAAAGGGGAAGGTAAAAGTGAGAGGTGGACGACTCGACCGCTTCTTTTCTATGAGGTGGACGGCCATTCCATCCGCCCAATCTTAGCCGTCCACCCTGGCGGACGGCCATTGTCCGCCTCGTGGGATCCATCCAATTGGGCGTCCGATCGAACTGCCGACCGGTCGGACGGGCCACGCGGACGGTGATTTTGGGTGGACCGTCAAATGTAGGGCTACATCGGACGGCCTTCGCGGTCCGATTCCCTCGACCATCCGATTAGGCGCACGGCGAATTCTGCCTTTGTCCGTGAGGTTGGCCCTGTCCGCTCCGTCGGCTCATTCGTCCGCCTGACTGCGACGAGCGCGAGTTCAAAATTCCTATGTCCCCGGACGCTCAAAAACCCGCGGACGCGGACGTTGGACGTCCGTCCGGACGTTCGGGCGTTCCAGCGTCCGCGCAACTCTGACGATCGTTTTGCTTTTCCGAGGTCGCCCTCCACCCGCAGTCGCCCTGGACCCGCGGTTGCGCTTTCAGTGGACCCGCACGGGCCCCGGCAGTGCACCCGCACTCACGTTGTGAACTTCGGGTATTTCAGTAGGTTCCCTCATCCACAGTCGCCACTTCTCTCGCTCTTGCGCACTAACTTTCATCCACCTTCCAGTGGCTATTTGCGTGCTCGTGAGCCAAACTGTGAGTTGTGAGGGAATTAATTATCCTTTTCACCTCACATACTTTGATTGTGTGCATAGACTCCGTTGTAGGTCGCCTTTTCTGGTTGGTTTTGAGCTTTTATTTCGAGAAATTATTATCTTCTTGTAAATGTGAACGTGAATACAATTATAAATCCATGCTCATACACTAATTTTGCTAGTAATCTTACTTTCAATCACATTTAGAGCTTTTCTTCTCGTTTAGTTAGAAATTGTATCCAATGGATGTTGCCAAGAAGAAGACAAAGCCCAAACGAAGAAGGCAAGCTAAGCAACGACGCATCCTTGTTGACCCCAATGTTGTAGCATGTACCGGCTGGGATAGAATCCAGAACCGTTGGACGGCACAAACCTGTAAGACATTCGTACTGTGGTGCCACATTGACAAGTTGTTCCCATACCACCGACACAAATTTCACTACAAGAGAAACTTGTCCTAATTGACAAAAATCAGCCCCTCCTAATCTACAGAAAATTGACAAGTTTCTGTCAATTAGGACAAAAAACTGTCCGAATTGACAGAAAATTGTCCAAATTGACAAAAATCTGTCAATTTTCTGTAGATTAGGAGGGGCTGATTTTTGTCAATTAGGACGAGTTTCTGTCATTTTGGACAGGTTTTCTTGTAGTGTTTCATTTGAAATTGAACTAAGCAAATTTGCACTACTGCAAGGATGATGCATTTGTGCAACGATGTATTGAAGTGTATCGAGTGTTGTGTGGGACACGTACAGTCTTGAGGAATGAAGTACCACTCTTCCTATGTGAAATGGTGTATGCTAAGGTAATCTTGGGACGAATGGTGGACTGGACCACCATCCCTAAAAGTTCAAGTGTCACCATTCCAACTACTCCAGACATCCCCGAGGCAGATTCCTCTGCTAATCTACGAGCTGGGCTAGGGCAAAGAAAGAACATCAAGCCAAGAGTTCCCGATAATTAACATGAGTGGTCTTCTCATTCAAACTCAAGTAGTGAGGATGACTCAGAAGAAACGCCTTCCTTCGACAACACAAATACAATGGAGCGGCTACGAAGGGCACAAGAATTGTCTCTAAGGATATTGGAAGGTGGAAATGAATACTTGAGGTAGCCGGGGAATAGAAATAGATGTGCCTCCTCTTGGACCGCTAGCACCAATGGATGTTCCTATTGTTGAAGAGGACCAACAACTGCACCATATCCTTGCGTCCTCGCAAGAAGTTGCAAATGATGAGTTGGTACATGAGATTGAAACCAAGGACAATGTAATGATGCCCTTGGTGACTGTACCTACACCTGAAGACATGCCAACAATGGATGAAGTCATGGAAGATGAAGTTCATCTTGATATTGTAACTCAAGAGAAGAAAAAATTGTACAAAGAGAGTTTGAAGATACTTCTTGAAGAGTTGCAAAGGAAGAAAGAAGAGCGTGAGAGTTTGCGGAACCAAGCTATAGAAGCTTTGCATGGCGACGATGTATTTCTCTTCAAATTGTTGCAAGCCAAAATTGAAAGTAGGCAAAATTGGTTGGCAAGACAAGGAAGAGACAAAGCGGACTTGGAAGCTTTTTACCGTGGATTTTATGGGCAAAAAGACGTTGGATGTACCTCTTTTGACAAAACCTTTGCAGAAGAACGTCTAGCCCATCTCAAAGAGGCCTGCAAGACGGAAGCATATCGCATTCAAGAAGAGAAACGCGGTGTGGAGGAAGCACGGTTGAGGTTGAAAGAGCTAGGGGAAATGAAATAAAGAGCCCCCTACAATCGTGGGGGGGAATTGAACGTGTCAAATGTTGCTGGAGAACTTAAGGCTTCTGCTACCGAGATAGCCAACTTGAAACAGAAGTTAGGTTCTTCTTTAATGTTGGAACAAAGGTTGCAAGGGAGCATGGTGAAGGTGAAATTGCACATTCAATGGCAGAAGTCTGTTAGGAATTTGTGCATGAAGGAGGGGTTTGTCTGGAAAAGTTATAAATCAATTATTGAATCTGAAAAGAGGACGGCAAAGGACCAGATTGAAGCAGCCAAGGAAAAAAGAAAAGACAAAGGGAAGATGGATGTTGCTTGATTTTGGTTTCTTTTTGGTAGTTTTGAGGACCCTGTACTTCTCTCAATATATATGTGTGTTATAAAGGTTCCATACCTAAAAATATTTTCCAACATTTGTATGTTTGTCACATTTTGAATATTTTCAATTTCCATCAATCATTTCTCTTCCGTTATGAGCATGTATTCCAATGCTAAATATTTACCAAAAGAAAATTTTGTTCTTAGTGCATGACCTTTATGTGTATATCCTCAAAGAAGCATGTTCATTGTCTTAGCCCCTAGGTGTGTCCACTTCAAGTTTCTAGATGAGAAAGAAATTGGAGTTCATGTTCCATTTCAATACTACTTGAAGTGTTTAGTTTACCTAAAGTGTGAACTTGTTGTTTAGGGTGTACATATCTTTGTCATAAATATAAAATAAAGAAGCATGTCAAGAGGTCTAATTTCATTGACTCCACTTTACCATTGAATTTGCATAAATGTAGTCAAGCATGTGAAGAGCTTGGAAATGAAAAGAAACAAGCATGTGTAGTGGAATTGGTTTTGAAAGCATTATTTGAGGTATCACTTCAAAAACAAAAACTTCTGATTGTAATCTAATTTGAGAGGAAGTTTGAAGTATCCCTTTCATAATATAAAGAAAAATATTATCTGTATAGTCTTGTACCCATGGTTTATCCCTAAATGCCCGAGGCACCAAAATTTGGTGTTTGCAAAACTTTGAAGTCAAACAAACCTTAACCAGGTTGCTATTTTTAGTAGTTTAATATTTTTGGAAAGTTCTTTGTGAAGTCTAGTTTTAGCATGCCAAATTTGATCTTGACAAAAATCAATAGTGATTTTTGTATTGAAGATTTTGTGCAAGGGTACCCATTGCAATCTTGACTTCCCGTAGTGTTGAGAACTCTTGGAAATGAGCCTCAAATATACTAGATCTTATATCAAAAATTACATTCAAAATTCATTTAAAAAAAATATAGAGTAGATTTTAAGAAGCTATAAGTTGATTGGGGTTATACATGTTAGGCTCTTTAACCTCATATTTTTTTGGTCACCATTTGTTTAGATTCGACTTGTGAAAAGAGGGTTGAAAGTTTTTTGCCGTTTTAACACCCTCATGGTCAAACATTATAATCTTTTACTCTATAAGTGATATTGTTGTGTTTTCTTTTCATATGAAATCTCTAACATGTCTAGTTTGAATTGGTATGTTTACAATTTTAAGAAAATTGATACAGCTTATCAAAATGTTGGCATTTTGTTCAATTTAGATCAAATTTCAAGTCACTCAAAGTAGGCCTAGGGCATTTATGGGTTAACGCCCCCTCGCCCAACCTGCGGTTGTAGACACATGAACCCGAAGTTGCCCCCAAAGACCCGCGGTCGCACCCCTTGAAGCTGAAGACGCCCGAACAGACCCGCAGTCGTGGACTAGGAAAGATGGTCGCCCCCACAGACCCGCAATCGCCCACTCTGAAGCCGAAATCGCCCCCTTCAGACCCGCGGTCGCCCTCTAGGAGAGTCGAAGTCGCCTCCACTGACCCGCGGTCGCTTCCTGTACCCACGGTCCCGCCCCTGCGATCCGTATACGGTGTACCAAAAGGGCCATGTATTGCAGCCCCTATGGAAGCCCGGGTGGCCTGCGCTCAAGCTGCGGTCAAGCCCAGGGCACCTGCGGCGAAGGGCGGGGCACCTGCGGTGAACCTTGGGCCCTTGGAGAATGTGGGCACCCTGAATATTTTGTCAGAATTTTCACCTGCCCGCTCCATCCATTCATTTTTCATCTTACTGACGCTGGAGATTGCTGCTGCGGCACTTTGCGGCTTGCGACACAGAAGCTGAGAATTATGGCTTAGGGTTTGTTTTCCAAAAGGCTGCTTTAGTACCAATTTTGGAGATCCTCTCCGTTGCAAGGAATTTGCGGGAGCGCCCTTGATGTACGAAGTGGTTGCTTCGAATCCTTGATTTCGGGCATACCGAATCCTTCATTACGCGACCACCCTGAAGCTTTGACGACAGTAGTTGCAACACTTCGACTCTTGATTTCGGGCTTCAATTTGGGTTCCAGTTTGGGCTTCAATTACAATTGGTTTTTGAACCTCTCGAAGTGTTTCGAAGTGTACTTTACGATTTTGAGAGAATTTGAGTGAGAATAGGGTCTGGTTGTTGAAACGGAATTGGCGAACAAAGTGTTGCTTGATAATGTTCCCAGTCACGCTGGTTTTGATCCTTGTGATCATTCAAGCCGTGGTGAACTAAGTCTTCAGCAGCACATCAAATTTTGCTATGTCGTTGCGTGCTTGTCAATTTGGTTCTCAATTTACCCCTCATCTGTTGTGGCTTGGCTCAGTCGCTGTGTTGCTCGTAATGAGAAGAAAAGTTCGGGATCCGTCTTGCGAAATTGGTTGTGATCCACCTTTTGGCAGTTTAATATTCTTTGCCTCGATTACGAAGCTGCGTGCCCAGCTGCGTGCCCAAATCTAGTGCCAATTTGTCAGATTCAGTAATGATTCCCGTCTACAAAGCAAAATTCGGATACTACGATTGTAATCAGCTACAATGAATCTCTTCGAATGGTAAAGTATGAAGTTATGAAGGATTCGTCAGAAGAAGCATTGTTCCAGACATAAGCACTAACCGCGTGCTACAAAGAGAAGCAAATACTATAGAAAAAACAGAACCATGAACAGTGAAATTGTCAAACCCTAATTCCACACCCGCAACTGGATGCTGGATGTTTTATAGCAAAATGAACTTTGGGCCCATAAATATGATTTGTTGGTTTTCTAATTTAAGAGTGGCATTGTAATTTTGGTTTACACCACAATGTTATGTACTAAAATATACATGTACGATGAAAATTTCAGATTTATCAAATATGTTTGCATTTGATATGAATTTTCTTCATATGATTAAAAAAAATTCACAATATTCCCACAAAAATTTGAGATTTTAATGACATGTAGTAGACATATTACTTCATTTCTGGAAAAAAAATATAAATTTCTTCATTCATATCTAGTTGCAAAATGGCAGCAAACAGAGTCCGGCCCATCCTCCCAGGGTGAAGATAGCCCACATTATTCACATTTTCCTGAAAGAATAGTGTAGTCTCATTATTGTGCACTCTTACTTCGTTTGAATTGAGGCAGAGTTTTTCATCTTGTAAATTATATGTAAAGTGATTAACTTAGTCTAAGTCAAGTCCCTCAGTTTGGAATCATCATGACTGCATATTCATTTGACTCGCTTCACACACTGTACTCGAAATAGAGTCGCATTACTATGCTGGAAATGAAATGTAAGAAAGAAAATCAATTGCTATGTATATCAACAAGTATGGTCATATTTGTTTCAGTGTGAAGATTGTGACCTTCAAGCTCTGAAATTATAGAAATTAGGTTTTAACTAGACCAAGTGAAAGTGCGTCAAATTCAGTGAAATCCCCTATTGTAAAAAGTATTTGGTTCTGTAAGAAGCATTTGGTAGTCATAGATATGTTTCTTTTTTAATTTTCGATTTAAGTGCTGTTCAATTTTATTTTTGGTACAGATGAACAAGCACAATCTTGGTCCTGGGTGACCGAGCCTTAAGACCAAGAGCTGGCTTAACCCTTCAACATCGGACTGGTCACCGTGGAAATCACTGATTCTGGAACCGTGTGACATCATCCATTTTTAAAAATTTAAGAATACTCATTGGGAGTCAAACTATTATAGAACATGTTTCCTTTCCAACCCAGATTTCATGGATGAATAGTTGCATTTCTGTCCTACACAGGAGATTTTCTTGTCATTCATCGGACGCCAAACGTCCGCCTCGACATTCAAGGGTTAAGGGTGAAAGTAGCATCTTCTTTCATTTTTTCCTTTCATTTTTTAATTAAAGACAGACAAGTCTCCAATATCAAAGCATGAAGATCGATGTTCAACGTTGAAACTGTTACCTAGCCTCTGGTATTTTGAGCGTTCTCGTGATGGAATTATTAATTGGAATCTTGAGTTCTATTTTACAAAGCTAAAGATTAATGTCAATCTTTGTGAAATGCAGTGGCAATTTTACTCCACAGCGCCGCAGACGGCTCCACATTCATCAAACTGGATTTTACACATCTGAAAACGTGAAAGCATAAAGAAGAAAAAATTTGAGTACACAATTTGGAGACAAATGTGCCCACGATCCCACTTGTTCTCTTATCCAGCATCCAGTTGCGGGTGTGGAATTAGGGTTTGACAATTTCACTGTTCATGGTTCTGTTTTTTCTATAGTATTTGCTTCTCTTTGTAGCACGCGGTTAGTGCTTATGTCTGGAACAATGCTTCTTCTGACGAATCCTTCATAACTTCATACTTTACCATTCGAAGAGATTCATTGTAGCTGATTACAATCGTAGTATCCGAATTTTGCTTTGTAGACGGGAATCATTACTGAATCTGACAAATTGGCACTAGATTTGGGCACGCAGCTGGGCACGCAGCTTCGTAATCGAGGCAAAGAATATTAAAC
Source organism: Climacium dendroides (assembly GCA_950106755.1). NCBI lineage: Eukaryota > Viridiplantae > Streptophyta > Bryopsida > Hypnales > Climaciaceae > Climacium > Climacium dendroides. Next base: position 22,504,587 of record OX467083.1, read on the forward strand.
TGCCAAAAGGTGGATCACAACCAATTTCGCAAGACGGATCCCGAACTTTTCTTCTCATTACGAGCAACACAGCGACTGAGCCAAGCCACAACAGATGAGGGGTAAATTGAGAACCAAATTGACAAGCACGCAACGACATAGCAAAATTTGATGTGCTGCTGAAGACTTAGTTCACCACGGCTTGAATGATCACAAGGATCAAAACCAGCGTGACTGGGAACATTATCAAGCAACACTTTGTTCGCCAATTCCGTTTCAACAACCAGACCCTATTCTCACTCAAATTCTCTCAAAATCGTAAAGTACACTTCGAAACACTTCGAGAGGTTCAAAAACCAGTTGTAATTGAAGCCCAAACTGGAACCCAAATTGAAGCCCGAAATCAAGAGTCGAAGTGTTGCAACTACTGTCGTCAAAGCTTCAGGGTGGTCGCGTAATGAAGGATTCGGTATGCCCGAAATCAAGGATTCGGTATGCCCGAAATCAAGGATTCGAAGCAACCACTTCGTACATCAAGGGCGCTCCCGCAAATTCCTTGCAACGGAGAGGATCTCCAAAATTGGTACTAAAGCAGCCTTTTGGAAAACAAACCCTAAGCCATAATTCTCAGCTTCTGTGTCGCAAGCCGCAAAGTGCCGCAGCAGCAATCTCCAGCGTCAGTAAGATGAAAAATGAATGGATGGAGCGGGCAGGTGAAAATTCTGACAAAATATTCAGGGTGCCCACATTCTCCAAGGGCCCAAGGTTCACCGCAGGTGCCCCGCCCTTCGCCGCAGGTGCCCCGGGCTTGACCGCAGGTGTCCCGGGCTTGAGCGCAGGCCACCCGGGCTTCCACAGGGGCTGCAATACATGGCCCTTTTGGTACACCGTATCCGTAGTCGCCCTGGTACCTACTCTCACTCAGTACCCGCGGTCGCAGGCCCGGACCCGCTTTCGCCCTTTAGTTCTGGACCTGTACCTGCAGTCGCTAATGGAGCAACCGCGAGTCCCTATAAAGGCGGGGGGCCTTCTTTCCCTTGTCACGTTGCTTCGGTGATATGACTCATGACTTGAATCTTCGAAAGAGGCTTCCTGCGGATGTTTTGGTTCTCCGAAGGGCAACAACCTTGCTTTGAGGAGTTCATAGAACCACTCTTAGCAGGTGGCTTTGTCATTACTACTTTTTAAATCATCACGTGGTTATTCAAAGTGAATTTTTGTGGAGTATATAGTAGGTGTGTTCAATGGCTTGGTCGAGGTGTTGGGAGGGGAAACGATACGAGGGGTACAAAGGACTGGGATCCTTGGCTAGTACCATGCGTTCCGGCCGATGGGTCTTCCCATCCTCGAAAATGTATATTTTGTGGATGGAGTATAACCTTTGTAAGGAAGAGGGCATTGTCTCATTTTGGATATGGCGGCTCAACTTCTTCAGAGCGGTGTCGAAAAATGCCTGGGAATGTTCTCCAAAAGTTCACGAATTGTGGGGGTGTTGTTCCAAAGTTCATGAGTTATGAAGAGATGTATGATCCATTGGATACTGGCAATGGATCTGATGCTGTTGGAGAGTCCCTTGCTGAGCCTGTTGGGAATGTGGAGGCTACAATGAACGTGGAAGGGGTTGCGGACCCTAGTGAAAGGAACGAAACCAATTTCTATTAAAAAGGGTGGGTGAAGTCACCAAGTTTGGGTGAAAAGGTGCATGAATATAACTGAAATAGAAATACAATGCTTCACCAATTTTTTAGTGATCGCCATCTTGCCGCTTTCTCAAAAAAGTAAAGAAAAAAAGGGCTGTTTGGGGGTGCCCACACCTTACACATTGGGCAATGAATTGGTAAACGGTTACAGTTATATCCACAGCCAAGATTGTCAACAACTGCAACCTCTCTCATACCATCACGTACCTACAATTGGACATCTTCATATTATTTGAGGTCACCGCCACCATTAAAGAAACCCACCGCAACGCATTCAAGAGCATAAAAAACACTCAAAACGCACTTCAACAGGATTTCAAGGTCCAGACTATCCACATCGAGAAAATCCAAAAAGCTGGTTCACTGAAATCCCATCTCAAGATGCAAGCATACTTTTTTAAGCTGAACCTGAAATCCTGAATTCATTCTCCTCAAAAGCCAGCTTGGATTACACCCCAACCGGCTCTGGAACGATACCAGAAGTGAACTACGAGGGATACCAATGCTTAAGGACGTAGTCTACATACACTCACCATATCAGATCCAGTGTAGGAACGACAAGGCCAGAGATGACGATAAAAAATAGAAAGTAGAAAACTCAAAAATACAAGATAAAAATTCCACATGTCTAACTAGAACGAAGAACTATCACTTTGAGGTGTTCGTTTTGCCCCAAAGAACAGTTGAATGTAGAAAGTGGGTCCAGCAATGGCCGACCTTTCTAACGATATGAAGAAGGTGCCCTTGCGGACAAAGCTTCATGACCTAAGTCTCCTCAACTCCGAGATCTAATTGTCGATTTCCGTGACCATGGCCTTCTTCACAGCTTGTGCATACGTTGTGTGCTGGTATGCCAGCGTATGCTCCATCAAGTCATACAGGGACGTCTTGGGTTCCCACTCTGTCAAGGATATGTGGAAACATCACAACTTAGCTACTTACATGAGGAACAATTTCAACAGAAAAAAAATGAACATCAAAACTTAGTCACTCACATATAGAAAACAACGCACAAATGAGGTAGCCAAATCTGCAATTGCAGGAAGCTCACCGAGTTGCCTCTTGATGATGGTCATGTCTGGAATACGCTTGTCACTGTCGTCATATCCCACACCGTAAAACTCCTCCGAGGACACATCCACGGTGGCCACCTCGGGTCTGGGGTTGCCACTAACCTTGCAATAAATCTACGAAGCACAAAGTGGCACGGTCAGCACCGATAGAAAGAAACTGAAAAAACTGTCGTGAGAGCAAGGCGAAGTGTTTGAAAAGCGCGTGGACATGAGATGCAAAAATTGCGCCACACTCACATCAGTCATCAGCTCGGCAAGCTCGCGCACTGTCACTTCGTTGTGGGGGTTGCCCACGTTGAAGATTTGACCGTTCGCTCTCGCAGGATTTTCCTGTTCCAGTCGGTCCACTGTTAGTGAGCCTCCTTCAGATCAGCAGAATCTGGACCCTCAAGGTCAAATTCGATTCATTGCATCGTGAAATGTCTTAAACAATTTTGAAGTACCACAATAATATGGAACAAAGGAAAGACCTACTCGAAACTGCTCAAGGAAACATGCCGCCCATTTGGGGACCTCTGGGTCCTTCACAGTAATAGACTCCAGTAATAACCAATACCACAATTTCCAAACGGAGTGAAACAGGAAGAGCAAGTCACTCACAATCATTCGCATCACGGCATCGATGGCGTCTTTGATGTACACGAAAGAACGCTGCGACTGGCCCCCGTCCACCAGTTTCAGGGGCTCTCCCCTCATCAGGTTCTGCAAACAATCCAGTGGACTTCAACGAGGGAGAAGACCCTAATAAACGCAGCCAACTTCCAAATCGACGACAAAGTCAAAACAAAACGAGCAAGCAGCCCAACACAAAAAACAAAACAAAACAAAAAACGGGTCAAGAAGTTCCCACATTGCTGAAGCAAGCCAGGACGCGAGGCACCGAGTCCTGGGGACCATCGACGCCGGGAATGAAGTCCATGCGCGGACCAATCCAGTTGAACGGCCTCACGATGGTGAACTCCAGACCATTCTCAGCGCCCTCCCCTGCCAAGACCCAAACCCATCCCATCTCAACCCTAAATCGGGAACCCCACATCGGAACATCATCTGCAGTCTAAAACGCCCAACCGGCATTCACTAATACTTTCATTGCGAGTGCTCTCGCCCATAGTACAAGGCGGAATGAAAGCTCATCATACCATAAATCAGTCTCTCGATGAGCTGCTTGGCACACGCGTAGGACCACCGCTGCTTCTCGATGGAGCCGAAGATGCAAGGGCTCTCGTCCTCCTTCAACAGGTAGAAAGCGGGGTCCTGCACGAATAGATACATTCACGGGGAGCCTATTATTCAAGGAATGACAGCCACTCGAGGTCAAATGAATCATCAGCCATTGCGAAGAGGACAGGAAGCGAATGAGCAATCCTCAGAGTCTTCGAACGGGGGGACACACTGACAATGAAAAGGCTCACGCACATTCTTCAAGGGGCTGTCTTTGGGAAGGAAGCTGCCGATGGTCTTGCCGTACACCTCGCACGTGGAGAAGTGGATGAGGCGCTTGTCGTGCTCTCGACACTGCTGCACCACCGGCAGCGCGTCCACGAAGTTGCTGTAAATGGTGTCCAGTGGCCGCGTGTTGTAGTCGGCGGGCGTGCAAATGGCCGCCAAGTTGATCACCTGCGAAGAAATGATTAGTCACACCAAGGTATGGAGTTTATAGCCCGCGTCTGGACACAGCTCGTCTGCCAAGTCCTGCTTCCAATGCAGAACTACGGTAACAATCCCCCGGCGATCGACGGTCTAAATTTAGCTCACAATGTATTCCCAAACCTTTTCCAGCGGTCGGAGTGACTCCCGATTATTTGCAATTGTAGGATCGATGAAAGGTTCAAGAATACATGAGCAACTGTCGCATGCAGAGAAATCCATTGGAAAGTAGCCCGTTCGATGGAATGCAAAGACAGAAATTGCAATGGATGGCCACGCAAGAGTATTGCGCGCAAATTAACCCTCAATTGGGGAAAGGGAGGCCAAGATTGGATCGATGTCTACCAAGTCTGATGCCGCGATGAGCCCCTCCAACCGCCCGTCGTGCTTGATGTTGATCTTGTGGAACGCAATGCGGTCGCTCCACCGCTGCCCAGGCTGCAGCAAGTGCAGGATCTTGTCGGCGTACACGTCGATGGCCAGCACGCTGTGCTCGGTGTCCGCCATCAACTTCTCGCACAAGTGCGAGCCGATGAACCCCCCCGCGCCGATCAGGCAAATCCGCAACGGAGTCACGCCGTCGCCGTCCAGGTTCACCCGCCGCTGGCCCGCCATCGCCAACTAATTAAGTGGCCCCGATCTATCTTCTCAGCAACAACTAATCTCTCCCAATTGATGGGACCCAAAAGCTCGCCAAAAGCGCAGCGCCAAAAGCTTCAGCGAACCGGTCCCCACGACTGAACAACGGAGAATCACCAGCCAGCGCGCGTCCACAAGGGCTTCCGTTACCACATTCGAGCAGCAATTCTACAATTCGGGGAGCTCCGAACGAGGCCGATCCCTCAGCGTTTTAGTCACGAGACTGGAATGCGCTGCAATCGAGAACAGGTGGAGCCCAATTGGAGTGCGCTTAGCAACCAAGATTACGACCAGAACCTGTCCTCTTGCCCTACTGTAGAGTAGTGAGTTGGGTTAGGCGGTGGCCATCTGGTCAATTGATACCGGTGAGCTTGCAATGAGCTGGAAACAGCGAGATGGTGCGGAGCCCATGACTTCAGGGAAGGCGCATCTCACTCACTCACTCCCTCTTCCGCAGATTAGTTAGTTTCGTTTCCAGCACGTTTTGCTTTGGCTGAGATGATTCGCCGATTCTCAGCAATTAAGTTCCGTTCATTCCGTTCATTATTTTTGCCCATCTCGCTTCTCACGCAGATAATTGTCGTCCAGCCTCTCCTGTCGCTCCATCGCAAACACTCTATGTCAGAGAATTCAGTGACTTGTCTGCACAATCTGACGAAGCAGTTGAGTGGGGCGCCAGGCTCGCACTCACTGGCGTTGCTTGCTTTCCCTTGCTGGGTTTCGTTGCCCCACCACCAATTGATCGCACCAGTTGTCAAATTCCTCTGTTTTGCTTGGAAATTGGAGGACCTTTCCTTGGCTGGGGCTGAACAGTGTGATGGGTGGAAATTCGAGCGTCAGCAAAGTTGTAAATGGAAATTGCTACAAACTTTGTTACAGACTTCACGGTTTATCAGAGTATTTGAGTCTACTGTACGTGCGCTGCACTGAAAGTGCGATGGAATGAAAGGGAAGGAGGGGAGGGATTGTGTTGGCAAGGAGCTTCCTCCGCAAGACGGCTGTAGATTTCAGTGTTGCCTTGGCCTCTGGCTTTGGCTTTTGGAAGAGGAAATTGGGGCACGGCAACAAGCAAAGTTGTGGTAACAGTAATACTGTACAGTAATGTCCCGTCCTCTGGAAATGGCTTCTATAGAAAGGTATTGAATGGATATGATTTGGTTCTTAAATGGACTTCTTTAGCTATTGATTGAATCAAGAAAAAAGTATTTTTTATTGCAAGAGGCAATCACTCGCCTTAATTTCCTAAAAGTTGCAAGTAGACTCATTTTGGGAGACCTATGGTCACAAATAGTAGCTACAACAAAATTCTTTGTAAACTCATAACTAATTAAAAAATGTGTCAAAAAATATGAAACCACTTTGTGCTAAGTTGGGCATCTATTCTTCTTTCTCTAAAAAAATGAGTTTAAAATATTTCTATTCATGCAAACCTATGAAAAAGGTGGACCAGCCCTTAAATAGTCACTTTTAGAGCATACTACCTTAATAGGCTATGATATGGTACTTTGGCTCTAGAGTTTTCTACAAATCATTTTGGAGCATTAGAGTTAATTGTAACATGTGTACAATGCAGGACCAAAAGACGGAGTTTGGGGAAAAAAAATAGGACAAAATTCCTTTGGAGCACCAAAATTGAGGTTTAAAGGAGTTTGGTGCCATGCTGGGGGGGTCACTTAGAGTGTTTATTAAAAACCATGTACAAACAAAACTTTGGACCCCCTATATACTTTTTGAATTTTAAATAAAATCAAATGAAAAAAATATGAATAGATTTTCCTACTTTGAAAGTTTATGTTTTGAATTATTGATATTTTATTTTTTAATAATAATTAGTTATAAATTTTTGAAGTAAAAAGATACACTATAGAATTGAAAAATAACTTCCACACCCCTATATTATATAAGAAAAAATTGTTTAAAAAATGAATAAAAATTTCCTAAAAATAACTCTTTATTGAAAGTTTATTTTGAGTTGAATATTGATGCAATGGTCATCTAATTTTGTTCTTTAAAAATATTTGAGTTAAAAAAACATGCCATTTTAGTGCATTTTTAACCTCTTCTAGAAATCATTCCATATTTTATTTGAGTTTGAAAATTTGGAGGTAGAATCCTAGTCATTTGTAAACAATGTTAAAATTTTGAAGTTAAAATTATAGTTTATTAGAAACCACTTGTTCACACATGGTTTGTTGTAGTAGAACTAAGTGCATCCCTCGAGGTGCCGTGTTTCTTTTGTACTATTCTTAGTCAATCCTTCCTCTGACACCCAAGTACAAATAGGGGAAGAACTTTACAATGAACTCTACTATATTGCAGTTAGTGAATCTACTCTTTGAAATCGCGTCCTAGACATCCCAAGTGAACATCACAAGTTAGAAAGGAGTTAAGGTAGTATGATTTTTTGGGAGAAAAATATTTTTAGAGAAAGAAAAATAGCTATGGAACTTAACACAAGTGGTTTTGTATTGTTCCAAGCATTTTTGAATTACTTATAAATTTCCAAAGATTTGAGACACAAACACCTATTTGTCTCCATAGGTCTTCCAAAATCCATCCACTTGCAATTTGTAAAGAGGAATGAGGAAATCAAATACATTGATTGGCTCTTACAATAACAAAAATAATTTTTTTCTCAATTCATTCAAAGGCTAAAGTGGTTCATTTAAGAATCACCTCATTTCTATTTTCTAGCTAATAATAGGAACAATTTGAAAAAAATGGGCGGTTTTAGAGTAGACTACCTTATGTTGGATGAACCTTATGAGATGGACTAGTAATTGTGGAAATCATCCATTTGGGTATTGTATGAATCACTGGTTTAAAAAAATCTAAAAGTACTCATTAGTAATCAAACCATTGTAGAAGACCTCTCTTCACATAAAATTTGGAGGATGAATAGTTTCACTTTTATCCCAAATTGAAGGATTCCTTGTCATTCATCGGCTAAAGAAGTTGGTTTGAGCCAAATATACTTAGACTACTAAAGCATTGAGATGAAAGATAGGTCATGGCAAGAATAAATTGACAATTGAAGAACTATCTTTACAGGTGACAATTTCACATCTCTTCTTTAATAAATTCTTGTTCATTTATTTGAAAAAAAATTATTTAGGTGATGGATATGAGTCTTTCAACTTCAATGTATGCATATCTAGTTCTATTCTAAGCCCAATTTTGCACTCTATAAAACCATTCCAATTCCTCCATTTTTTTGTCACAATGACAATGAAATAGTATAAATATATGTGAAAATGTTCTCAAAGTAGAGGAAATATATGACAAAATTGGTGCAAAAAGGATCAAGGTACATTTTGGATACTTATTGTAAAAAAAATCATTTTTCTAGTGCAATTTTTAAAAATTTACTAAAAAAAATTAGCCCTACAAAATATGTAGAATATCTTTTGGAATTTTTGTGCATGTAAATTGGAGAGAGATAGTATTTGAAGTTTGAAGAAAATGTATTTCTTTGCTCTACCCAACATGCTTACCAAAATTGACTACTTTTGAAATTAGATTTTGCACTCAAGATAGATTTTCAGGGCCATTGTATATTATATCAAGTTAGTTACTTACCATCCTAAGCTCTCAAAAGTAGATGAGGGATTTTATGCAAGTTGTCCAAAGTTGTAAAAAAAATTATTTTTTCAAAGAGGATGCTTTCTTATATCTTTATTGAAACTTTTTCATAATGATTCATTGATTCACTTATTCACAATTGAATTTATAGAAGCTTAAGAAATTTAAGACACTTTCAAACCGTCAATGGATGGTAATAGGCTTGTATAATTAGGATTGAGTTTGTTTTTAAGTTATACATTATAGTCACCCTCTTTTGTAGTTCTATGAAATAGGGTTTTCTTGAAGTGTTATCAATATGACCATAACTTGTCCTAGTAGAGTGTCTTCAACTTTGTACATGGCAACTATATGTTTGTAAAAGAATAGAACTTCAAAGAATGTTTTTCAAATCTTTTCTAAACTAAGGAACTTCAAACATACATCTCTAAGACATTTTATAGATTCTTCATGTCTTGAATTTGAAAATTCATAGAAAATACAAAGATTTTCTATTTTGTAATTTTTTTAAAACATATGATTTTTATTTTTCTACTAGTAAATTTTTTTTCCAATTATAATTTCGACTCTGTCTCTATTTAATAGTTTAAGTGAACAATTTTATGTATTTTTGCCTTATTATACTAGATTGATTGTTTAGATTGAATTTTGCATTCATTAAAGAAGACATCCAAGGGAGTTGGTATGGGGATTTTTTATAACCCCTAAAGATTTTTGACTATGTTTTCACCAATAATGCTTCAAAACTATCATTTCTAGTACAAGTACCAAATTTTAGAAAACACACACATTTTTAAACTCATTTAACCATAGGATCTTGTAGTACGCTAGTTTGAGAAGATGTGAAAAAAATTTCAGGAATTTTCATTGTGTAGATTGCAAGATATCAACATTTGTAGTGTGAAAAACTGAGTTAAATAAAGGACTTCAAAGTTTATTTTAGAATAGAGAATCCATAATTTGCCCCAAACTAAAACTCCTCATTTTTAAATTCATATTTTATTTCTTATAAAAGTGATTTTTAGGAGCTGCTTTTCAAGCAATGAAAATTACATATCATGTACTAATTTTTTTTATTAACAACACTAAAAATTGGTGCCTTGGGCATTCAGGGATTAACCAATAAACAACATGGAGGACGTTTTTTGGTTGATGAATGACAAAGAATCTCTCCATGTAGAATAAAAGTGCAACTATTAATCCTCCAAGTTTTGTGTATACTAGTTTGACTTCCAACAAGTGTTTTTCTACCTTTTTAAGCCAACAATTCACATGGTACCCAAACACACCATTTCCATGGTGACAGGTTGTCGTTTAAGGATAAAAAGTTTAAAGGTAAAAGATTCAAGGATATTGCCTCATGAGCCCTCTACTAAAATTATTTTATATTTTTCAAAAAACTCATTTAAAAATTTATAAAAATTGAACCTATGGTAGAAAAATTATATTTCCCATTGCATCAATTAACATTAATATTTAAGTTTTCCTCAAGAAAAACATATGTGATGCATACCGTACTTTCCAACATATTCAAATTTCTTCAATAGACGGCAATAGGTTAAGTCTCGTAATTCAAAAATTGCGCGGTCGGGGGACCCGAATGGCCCGCTCCCTGAATGGATGAATACTCATAATTCATCCACATTTGGACGGAAACCCGACGGAAGGCTCCACAGGAAACGGAAAGGAAAAGGGAAAAGGGCCGGGAGCGTCACTTGCATTTCATATGAATGGAAGGGAATGAATCCCCTCTGCCGTGAGAGATCATGTGCAAAGAGTGGTGCAGATTCAAGTCCCACTCTGTTGCGTGGTCGCCTATCTAACATCACAGCAATACTTGATTCCCGATTGCCAGCCACGTTACGCCTCATTAGGAAATGTTTGGAGGAGTTTGGAATTTCTTGCAGCAGCGATGGCCAGCTCTTTGGTGGTGAAGATGCGCATTCCGCTGATTAAGTTCCCCTCGCGCATCAGAATTTGCGCTACCACGCCTCCCACTGCCAGTAAGCCTCTCTCTCTCTAATTCTTAGGAGTTTTGAGTAGGCAAACATTTTTAGTTGAAAGCTCACTGCTGCTTTTGAGATGTTCACTTCTTTGCTTTGAAGTTGGAAATTGGCTGCAGCTCCTTGATTCGTTGCTCTTGAATATTTGTCCATTTTTTTCTTGCAACTACGCATTCCGTTCATTGAGTTCCATTCGCGCATAGAATATGTGCGAGCACTACTCCCACTGCAAGTGAGCCTCTCTTTCTAGTTTCTAGGATTTTGAATACGCAAGCATTTTCAGTTGAAAGTCCTCTGCCGCTTTTCAATTTCGAACTTCTTCGCTTTCGAAGGTGAGATTGCATTGGGATTTGATTTCACTGCTCTTGAAATTTTATTTTGAACTGTTTTCTTGCAAATGCGCATCTGCCGGTTTGAAGCTCTAGCTTCTTTGCTTTTGAAGTTGGAAGTAGCATTAGGATCTGGCGGCAGCTTTTCTTCTCTATTTCGCTGCAATTTTTTGCAACTGCGCATGCAATTACGTTGCCCTCACGCATCAAATTTCGCGCTAGTACTCCTCCCACGTCAAGTAAAACTCTCTTCTAATTTTGAACCTTTACATCCTACCGACTTGATTTTGAACCTGCAAACATCATACTTGATGACCCTCGTCCACTTTGACGCTCTTCGTTGCGTTTGAAGTTTGAAGCTGCCTTAGGTTTTGGTGGTATTAGTTCTCCTTCATTTCGATGCTCTCAAATTCGTTTGCAATTGTTTTTGTAATTGATCTCCCACTAAATGAAATACTCAACCCGTTTCTTGGTGCTTAGATTCTCCTGATTCAGTGAAGGGGGCAGAAGTGAAGGCATCTCCGAGTACGGGGATTGAGACAGGGCCAAGTCGACCTTTGCATTCCGGGAAGGTCTGCTCTGCACTCAGCCTGCATATTTCTTTTTGCGTGTTGGAGGGAATTTCACGTTCGATTCAACCCGTTTAGGGTTATGGTGCCATTGTTGTGCCTTGACCCTGTATTGCTGGAATGTGGGATATTCTCCTCCTCACAGTTCCGCCTGTGATTGCCATATACTGCATTTTTTTCGATTCTGTTTTAAAGGATTCTATTCTTAAGCTGTAAATGAACATACAAAGATTGAACAACGTCCGAATCAATGCTGAATTAGAAACCGAAGAACGAGAATATTCCGCCAGCCTTGGCCGGCGCACGACTGACACGGTGCTCTTTTGCTGTAGGGTGGTGGCGAATGATTTTTGTGCATTTGCTGCATGAATCACGTCTACAAATTGCTTATGAATTGCGTTACCGATGAGCGTGACTTGTAATAGGAAAGGTGAGCAAGGACCGTAGCTTGGCTGGGAGCTTACCAGTCGAGAGCTCATTGTTCTCTATCCAATTATTTCGTTGTAGAATTCGGTACTTCCATGGCGGCCTTGACCATTCACGCTCATGGCCATGGCCTGCGCCAACACCAAGTTTCCTGGCTCCGCCTCTCGTCCTCTTCTTCTTCTTCTCTCCCCTTACACATGAACCTTTACTTCGCCCATTCCCCCTCCCTACGCAAATACCCCGCCGTCCCTACTGCCCTCTTCTGGGGACAAAAACGCCAATCCAGCAAGCGTGTCACGCTGCGTCCCCAGCGAGAGAATCTGGTCATCTCCGCGGACCTCCTCTCCCAGCAGGTATGCTGTTCACTCTCTCTTTGTAATTGAAGGTAGCACTGTACAGAAATCCATATATTTCATAGAGAATTGTTGTTGTCCGGACATTTTTTGCTTCTCGTTCCAATAGATGTCTCTTTGCTTTGGTTTGGTCCACAACGTTTCAGTTTTTTCTCAATGAATTTTTTCCCAATGCTATTCTTGCAGGCAAAGCAAGAGACGACAAGGGATTCGGACGCGTCGCCCTTGACACTTACCGTGTCTGTAGTGTCCTCGATTTCGCTCGTGTCTGCCGAGGCGTGGGACTTGTGTGCACTCGAAGCTGCAGGATCCGAGTCAATCAATCCCTTTGTTGCCCATGCTTTTTTATCAAGCCTTGAGGATAGCAAAAGCGCTGTTGCGGTTAGTTCTGAAAAACTCAGCACCTGAAATCAAGCGTGCAATTTTAGAACATGTGTTTTTCTGGTTTCTCATTTGTCCCAAGCCTTTTGCCTTCGAAAGCTCTGATGACATGGTTAGAGGTCTGTGGGTTTGGAAGGAGGAGGGTTGGTTGCCGCAGCACCTCGTCGCACGGGACGCCGAAAATGAAGTTCTTGGTGTTGTTCCGTTGTACCTCAAAAGGTAAGCCCTGCCACTAACACTGCCCCAGCATCACCCTGTTGGACACCCTACTTAGTTAACCTAAGCGCCTGATCAAAAAATAGAAAATTCACTTTCAGGATCGGCATTTCATGCCCAATATTTAATTAAAGTATCCTTACAAAATTCTTTAAAGTTGAAAAAATGATTTTCCTAAAATTTCGGAATCTTTTTTGCTAGAATTATTTTTTGCCAACCCTGATAGCCTAGGACGGTAGTCGATTATAGTATGCTTCAAAACGTCTTTCTATTGTTCAATAATGTCAGGTATGATTTCTTCTGTGCATTTTGTTATCTTGCAGCTTCCTAAATGATTCGTTTCAACTCCTGTATATATGAAAGCGGCCACTTTTGGCCATTCCTATATGTTTCATTTCAACTGCTACTGATATGAAAGTGGCCCATTTAGCCCTTTGGGCACTTAGCGGTTACAAGCATCCTGAAAAACATCAGTAGCAATCCGGATTAATTTTGTGTAGACACCTCGCCCAAACGAGACATATGCTCTGGTAATAACATGGTATTAGTAATATGATGTGCTGATGTTAGTGAATCGCAGCACGGCAAAACATTTAGGCCTTCCAAAAGGCTATAGTAGCTCCTAAAACTTCGGCATGATTGGTAGAACAAACCGGTTGGAAAAAGTTGTGTTGTGGGCATTACCAGTATCTTCTGAGTACATAAGATGCAATAATTCAAAGTAGATGGGATGAGAATGACGTATCCTTCCCCCTTGTTTTGGAAACTTTTTGCAGTCATTCATATGGAGAGTACGTGTTCGACCACGCATGGGCCAATGCATTTTTCCGCTATGGTGGAAAGTACTACCCCAAACTGCAATGCTGCGTTCCTTTCACCCCGGCCACAGGTCCACGCATTTTAGTGAGAGCTGGTCCATTCCGGGACCAGGTCTTTGATGGGCTTGTAAATTGCATGCAACAACTCACTAATCAGGTATAATTCCTCTCCATCTAGATAGAATGTCGTGTTTAATTATGTGCAAACATTTCGAAAGAGGATATGTATCCCCATATTCTGTGGGTAGAATATGAATTTCTATTTGTATTAGTTTATTTGCTGACTAGTACAGTTATGCTTACAGAGTGCTTACAACTTCAATTTACATTAGATCTCTCTGATTTTGCTTCTACTTCACAGATGAAAGCTTCGTCACTCCACATAACATTTCCAGAGAGGCAAGAATGGGAAAGGGTAGCCAAGATGGGTTATTTGCAGAGAATGGGCGTGCAATATCACTGGAAGAATCGTAATTATATCAAGTACGTTTGTAACATATTTTTTTTTGTTCAAATTTCTTCGACCAAATTTACCTGGGATCGGCAAATGCAGTAGTTCCTCCTAGAATTGTAGATGCAGTGTGTGCTTGTGCTGGTTGTTAGTCAGGTCTTATTCAATTCAGTAATTTTTATCTGTCTTTCGGTACTGGGTTGCAGTTTCGATGAATTTTTGATGGACTTGAAGCAAAGTAAGCGCAAAAATATACGCCAAGAACGTAAGAAGGTTGGTTCCTTTGGTGTTCATGATACCAGACCTATATTCACACCTGTTCTTCAACAAACTTAAAATTGTCAATTCTCTCAATCTCTCATTTGGGGGTTGTCAGGGATGGTGCTTTCCTTCATGCCTGACGCTCACTAGCTTGTGGACAAGTTTGCATATTCCTCCAATTTTTTTTCTTCCTCGTTAACCCCTAAGCGCCCAAGCTTAAAATTAGAAATTTCACTTTTGAAGCTTACGGTTGGCTATAGAAACTTTCAAAGCATATTTCTGTTGTTCAAAATGTAGAGTATGATTTTTTAATTTTTTGGTGCATTTTTTTCCTTGGAGCTTTCTAAATAATTTCTTTCCACTTTCGTAGACATGGAAGTGGACACTTGTAGACATGGAAGTGGACACTGTTGACCATTTGGACACTTGTGGGTTGGCTAGGGCATATACCTACTATTGGGAATAAGATGCTCATTATTTTTTGCGTTGTGTCAGGTTTTGAGGCAGAATATTACAATGAAGCGACTACGAGGCGATGATATTAAGGTACATCTTAGATTGGGGTACATCTAAAGCACATTTGCATTCTCGGTTGACTTCCAAATTCTGGATTCAACCGGTTCTGTTTGCGTAATAGTGTATGAAAGCCCCATAACTGTTTTATTTCCACTAAGAATTCTTTAATGTCTGTCATACCCTGGTGTATTATTATGTACTTACGGGGATTCTCCCATCGTAACGATTAAGAAAATGTGATATAACACGAATCTGTGAATTCCTCCATCTAATGTTTAGCCCACTTGTCACTGAAGATAGTAATATATGAAATAGTCCGGAATGTTTACTTGTGGGTTCGGATGGATGCCAACAGCCTCGTCATTGGGATGCTTTCTATACCTTTTATCGAAATACTACTGATAACAAGTAAGACATCCTTCCCAATCTTTGCCATCCTTCCATGTATTTGCCACGCAGTAATCAACAGCATTACAAACCACTTAGTATGCTAGGTTTGCCAATTAGAATACATGGATGTCTTGTCAAGGTTCCACAACTTGCTTCAATTCTCCCTGATCAATCGTCTCGAGGAAATAAAATATAAACTTAGTCGTGAGCTATTGCTAAACAATTGCTGGGAAAGGAGTACGGTAGTACAGGGATTCACCCTGTATGATGACGATGTCCTATCCGACGTACAGTGTATCTATGAAACCAAAGGTCAATGAGATAAACCCTTAGGGTTGCTCCATTCCTTAGGGTTTGTGATTTATAGAGGTCTTGAAAGAGAATCCTGAAGCCAGAATTCGGGTCTTCATCTGCGAGTCCTCATAGTATTTACCCTGGAAGAATAAATCCTATTGTATGTTGTGTTTCGTCCTCAGTCTGAGTGGATCCTCTGTAGTACCAACTGGCCCAGTGGCTACTGTGGTGGGCTTGAAGTATTTTGTTTAGAGTATATTATTTATTTACAAGCGCCGGCCATACTTGTTGTAGAACAGATGGGGTCAAGCGTACCTTACTCGAGAGTTTTTCCACTTATTGGGAGAGCGCATGGGCGATCGCGTCCTCCTTGTGACGGCCGAGGACAAAGAGGAGCTTGTTGCAGGTGCACTTAATCTTATTGGAGGGGATACACTTTACGGCCGGAATTGGGGGTGTAAGGAGTACGCCCATTATCATGCACTTCACTTCGAAGCGTGCTACTATCAGGTCTGTTTTCTAGTTTCCTCTTCTTATCGATATTAGTTGGTCTTCTAATCTGACACTTTCAGTCTCATTGCCTCTCATGGAAGTAATGGTGTGGATTTTCGAAGTTTCATACACTCAGCGTATCAGAAATTCATCTGTGAGCTCCTTGTTGGAGCTCAAACGTTGTGTTCAAGTTTAACACAATTTAATCACCAGTTGCCTAGGCTAAAAATAGAATGTTTACTTTAGAAGCTAATACGTGATTATAGTAACTTTCAAATCATACTTTCTATTGTTCACAAATGGAAGTTATGATTTCAAATTTCTATTGGTTATTTTTGCTATTTTCCTTGAAGCTCCCTTTACGATTTATTTCAATTCCTGTAGATTTGAAAGAGATTACTTTTGGCCATTTGCTTGCTCAAAGATTTATACGACATATGAAGCTTCCTTTAGTCATAAACTTCTCATTTGGAATTATCGATTATTGAGAAACATGGAAAACGGATTTCGATGTCTAAATGTTATACTGGTTTTGGATTTTAAGTGTGGATTCTCATCTTCTACAGGCAATTGAAGCAGCAATCGAATGGAAGTTGAAAACTGTGGAAGCCGGAGCACAGGGCGAACACAAAATCCAGAGAGGGTATTTGCCCACTGCCACTTACAGTGCACATTACGTTCCAGATCCCGACTTCCATAACGCAATTGCAAGCTTCTTGTCGCATGAGAATGTAAATGTAAGCACCTCATACACTTAGCCAGCAGCGCATTAGTTATTCCAACGTTAGCTCACTCTAAAAAAGAATTCTGTTACTGATTACTTGCAAAGACGATTTGTAGTAATTGAAATTATCATTCAAAGGGTTTGACCTATTTTCTTTGACTTGAGGGAGTCAGTAAGGTAGAGGATACTATTTGCATCACTACAAGCGTTTTAACATATGTAGGAATGCAATTTCTGCAAGATGTAGAGAGTTGTGGGAAAATCTTTGTGTACAAGAGCCAAATCTGTTCAAATCAAAATTTTATCATTATATATGAAGATATTATGCAATTTCAAAGTAGGAGGTCGTAGAGCAATAATAGTGACAGTAGATATCCCCATTTTCGTTTAAAGATCAGTGGCCAAGTCATGCTTACACCATTTGCTAATAAGTGTAAGACAATTTATCAGTAGATTAGTTGGTAATAGTGGTCAGAATAGGCGCGAGATTTGTTTTTTTAACGGGTTTAGTATCCTCTACCTTACCTCGATTTAATCATGGGTTCTAGTTTTGGTTAGAGTGAAAACTGCGGATGGGTATTCATGAAGTACAACATGGCTGTGTGTGCAGACACAGATGGCTCTACAGTATCTGCAGGAAGCGAGCCCTTTCAAAGATGGCATCGTCTAGAACTTTCATCACTGGATACGTAGTTCATAGTGGAGTAAATTTTATTACAAAAGCACCAATTGCGTGCTCGACGTATCAATGTATTGCTTTGTACATGCGCATTTCATTTGTAAAATGCTTTATTCTAACTTGCTGATGAGCTTCTCCTGTTAGCTAGGGCCCTTCTTTTCATTTGGCTGCGAGCTTGACATTATATTATTGACGGCAACTGTCGATATAATCAGTCTATTGTTTCGTTGTTCTCAGAGCGCTTAACATGTAGGACTGAATCAAGGTGTTATTGGAAGTGTCCACGATTGTCAAAGGCCTAAATTCTCAAATACCGTAGCACGTGGTGAATTTTGTGAGTGCACGAACCTTTTTTTTTGTGTCATGTTGTTTTTTCATTTTTCTCTTTCTCTACTTTATGAAGCTTTATAAATATTGTAAGTGAACAAACCAAGCGAAATTGACTGGATTCTTGATGAGTGCGCTGGATTGGTAGGCTGAATTCGAATGTTTTAGATGTCGTCACCGATAGTGTAGAATAGTGGCTTCATGCCCACTACCTTTCCTTCATGCACCATGTTCATCAGATGAGCCCCTTACATATCCTCTTTAGCTATTGATGAAGTTTTGTTGGGCGTGAAATATTTCACACCATCTAAAGAGCCAAGGCAGTGACAGTAAGGTGCATACATTCTTAACTGAGTCATCACTAAACATGTCTTTTTGCAAAGAGCAAGTGCTCTAGAAAAACTTTCTCATCTCTATTTGCAAATATGAAGGTATTGCATCAACAATGTCAGGCGTAGTATATTGAAATGAAGTTGCACATGCATTGCATGGAGCTTTATTCTTCCCTTTTACTATTAGCTATCCCAATGCTGCAAGCGCTTCTCTCTGTTAATATCGCAAGAAGTTCATTCTTCATTAATACCGCAAGCAATTTTGGAAGTAAATTCTTCATCAATAAAGTAATCAATAGCTGTTTCTGTCCCATGTGGTTCTTTCTGTAAGCAAGACCTAAACTAACAATTTTGAGATTAGGATGCAATTAGAAACACTCAATTCAATTCTTACTTCTGGTGCTTTGATGTGAATTCGTAGAAGTTGCAGCTGCTAAAGTTGTCGCACAGTTGTTGGCCCTTGCTGCAATTGAACTCGCCATTGATTGAGTTGCCAATTTAGCTCTTCAAGCAAAATCACAGTCAAAATTGCACCCTCAAGGCCTAGAAATGCACCTTCAAGAATCGCTGCAACTTTCAACAATGAGAACGCTTACAAATGCTCACTATCTCAGAGAAATGTTCACAAGCCAACTGCTTAGAACAATCGCTCAAATATCTGCAGAAGAATTTCTCACAAATTGCTAGAAGAAATTGTCAAGAACCATACACAAACTGTGAGAAACAAAAGCACCAAAGCAAGAAATAGAATTCCAAGGAGGGACAAAGGCAGGAGAATCAGGGCTTTAGTGAACATCTATTCTTTACATGATGAATGTAGAAGAAGATTAGATTTCGCATCAAAGTCTTCAAATTGTCAAACCCTAATCATTTTCTACATGTCTTTTGTGGCAATCCATAAAATTGATTCAAATACGCAGCAAAGTTTTAAGGTTTAGGGTTTGGTTCAACAATGTTAAGTGACAGGCTTGGTACGATGGTGGGTTCAATGCAGAAGTAAATCAAGCTCGCAGATATGGATTCATCATCGCTACAATGGTCAAGTGTGCAGAGAGCCAGAGACTCTCACGGATAGGTCGTTACACCTGATTGAAAATCTCTTCAGCAACAGCTACTTCGCCAGGTACGTAAATTCCATTCTTTTTCTGTCAACTTGAATTGCTTTCCTGGATTAACTGCCATGATTGTCATCTACATCTTTCTACTCTTTCTCAGATTACGCCGAACACTGTCTCCTCTGTCTGACCTTGGCAAAATTTGGAACGACGCCGAGAAACCGCTCCTTCAACGCCCGCATTGCAGATTCCTGCAACGTCTCGTCATCTTTAAGAAATTCATTGTAAAAGTCCAAGCAATTCTCATGTCGCCGAATAATGTCCTCTTCTTTCAGTGCTCGGAGTGTCGGAATGATCCGGTGCATTTGCGAGGTCGGGAACTGCAGCAGACAGTCATGCCAATGGATCATCGTATCGAACGGTTTCACGTAGTTGTCCGCGATCAAAACAGGAATGGAGCCCGCGCTGAGAACCTCCATAAACCTATATGAATTCGGCTGACGCCCTGCGGGCACAAGTCCGAATGTCGTGTTCATTAAATCGTAGAAACTGTAGCGCAAATAGATTTCCTCGTCGTCGTCACAATGTTCAGCAGCATCTGGTTGCCCTTCCCGAATCAGATTGTTCGTCGGATGATTACAAGTCGTCGCCACTACGACATCCTTTCCGTTATGCATTCCCCGAAACGTGTCATGGCTTCGAAACACGCCTTCGCCTCGCTGGCCAAGGTACCTCGTCCCGCGAAAAGTCACAAAATACTTCCGCTGCAAAATGTTCACAGACTGGAAGCTGCTGCAGTTCACTTGACCCGGCAAAGGAATGCTGATGTCAAACCCCGGACGATGCGACGTTTCGTAAGAGATCGTTGCCATGATTGATGCATTTCCGATGGAGTCCGCCGCTGCGCCCTTCTCCTTCCATCGATCTCCGAATGTGATCAGGACATGGTTGAGCCCTTCGTTCCAGTAGGGTAAATCTTTTGGCCAAATCGACCACGGGTATGCTGTATCAATAAACACAAACAACAGACAAGCTTTCTCCGGATCGTCCGTCCAATACTTGGATTGATTGATCTTGTAGAAATTTCTAAGCGGCGGACTCGGGAGGTCGTACGTGAACACCTTCAGCTCCTCCAAGTTGTCGCACTTCGTGTAATTGAAGCAGACGTCCATGGAACAAAGTGGAAAACCAGCTGAGAAATGCCACTCTCTGTCCTCTGCGTACCACGGCACATTAGGACACCGCTTCGCTACCTCCTCCGCAACTTCTTTCTCCACAATTTGCACCTCCGGAGAAGGACACGCCTTACACTCCGGACACTCCTTCTTTGTCGAATTTTCGACTCCACCTTGACCTTGCAGCTGCGTATTCGCACCGGGCTGAAAACAATCGCAAGAAATCTCTGGAGCTTTCCGACTTTGCCACGAAAATAATGACGCACCCGGCAAAGAGACATACGACAATTTACAACTGCAGTTTCCTGCCGGCATTGCCACAGACACAGGAGAAGGTTCTGAAGCGCATGACGCTGGCGATAAATATGAACTCAAGCTGTAGAAGCTCGAACCCAAAAGAAACATGGAAAGAAAAATGACAACCGCCACTTGCGACTTCCTTGCTATTGGCTTCATCGTGCACGTTGCAGCGTCATGCGATCCGATGTGACCTTAACTTATAGAGTGCATGGAAACCCTACAGCTGTCATTTTCATCATGCCAGAGTTCGGTTGTGATGCCGGCTACTTGTAAGGACTTCATAACAAGCTTTGCCTCATAGCGAGATATAGCGCGCAACTAGCGTGCGCACTGCTCACAGATCCGGTGAAGTGCCTTCAGTTGCACAAGACATTGCAAGATAAGGGACTTGCGCATGACGCGCGTATGCGTTACCATGAGAAGAAGAAGGCTAACTCCGGTTTGAAAGACCAGCGTGAACGAAGCGTCTATTAGGAATGGCTGCACGTTACAATATGACTTAATTAATTTCCACGATTTCTGACTCCCAGCAGTGCCATGTGCAGAAGAATTGACTCCGGCAGTAACTTACCATCAACCATCAATTTCTCGATTAAGACGCGCCCGGTAAGCAACCCAATTCAGTTCGTGCTTCCGGACACTCGTGCGACCGTGCCATGTTCCTTTCGAATATTCTGAAAAAAACTGCCCAGCCTTCCATACACCTCTACGGTTCCGATCGACACGGTCCTAGTATGGGGGGCCGTGCCGTTCCGATCTTGCTGTTTAACTGCCGCGTGGTGTTCACTGTTCAGCATGTGACCATGTCTGCAACATCGTGAGAACTACACAGGATAGAACGAGTGGATAACGTGATTGCTCAAGTCACCAGCTGCATGTACGTGGGTCTCACCCGCTTGATCAGTAAGGAGGAGTGATAATCTTGGCTTGCTGCAGATTTGAAGGTTACAAAGCCTGAATGCTGTTTTCTTAGGCAGCTGATCGGCTTCTCGGCTCTCGAAATCTGCTTGTCCATATTTTCCAGTTCTTGCTTTGATGGATACCCTGCAGTTTGGGCTCTACGATGCATGATTGAATGTTTGAACTGTTGAGATGAAGTGAAGGTAGTACTGGCGATGGCGAGACTGAGTTGTTGAGCATGCGGTCAAGCTCTTGAAATTGCTAGGTTTTGCAGCTGTATATGAATAGTTTTGAATCAGGCCAACCCTGCATTATCTACAGTCTGTTCCAATAGTGGTTTTACTTCCCTATTAATTTCTCCTTATTTCTCTGCAAGTCGGATCCATCCTTTTGCATAGTTTTCGAATTGCAGTATAGGAACCCTTCGGGGCCGACTCTGTAGTGTTCCTCGCATTCTGCAGGTCTTGTTAATTCCTGGGCCATAGCGACGGGAACATTGCATGAAATTCGTATATCAAACTAGCTCTCAGTCACTCTCGATCACCTCTGCCGGACATTTTCAGTCCCTAGATAAATGATTAGATAACCCTTGGTCTTCAAAATGAAAGGCGCAACCATAGCTTATTCCGTTATATGTCTCTGTCTCATTACAATCGTCTCCTTCTTCACAAGTTCTAATATGAAACTTGGCAATGACTCTTTCACAATCCTCAAGGACCCGATCCCCCTGGTGTTTCCCTCTGGGAACTGTAATTGTACAGTATCCTACACATCCGGCACAATCCACCAGCTTCCAACACCTTCCCTCTCCTGTGAGTGTAAAGACTCCACCGCCTGCCCTTCCCCTCCAGTCCAGATCGTAGAAAAGCAGGTGGTCGTCAAGCCCGAAGGATTATGCGCACCTCTTCCCTGGTACGCAGAGGGCAAGACATGGCACTTCCCGGCAATGTTTCCTCTCTGCTCCATGGACGCCTGCTTCAACTTCACCAAGTGCGAAAATTCGACGGAGCTTTTAATCTACACCTACGACCTCCCGGCCCCTCCGCCTCGCTTCTTCTCCGGAATCAACTCGTCGCGCTACTTCACGAACGACCCTGCACAAGCCTGCATTTTCCTCGTCTTTCTCGACGCCGAAAATCCGTGGCCACCGCACCCCAACACTCTTCCTTATTGGAACAACGGCTTGAATCATGCTCTGGTCATCTTCGCAGACAAGTGGTCCCAGAAAGGCCCGCCTGAATACTCCATCGGCATGGCCGCTGTCTTGGCGACCGACATCCACGAGACCACCTACCGCGCAGGGTTTGACATCAGCATTCCGCTCCCAGGACGCCACCACATGCCAGCTCTCATGTCCGTCAATGCAACTCAGCGAAAATACCTCGCCACGTTCCGTGGATTACGTTACTTGGGCAAGACAGGAGAGGGAGTGTTTCGAAGCTGGGATTCCTTCCGGGAAATGCACAACGGACGGGACGTGATTGTAGCGACTTCCTGTGACCACCCGATCAACAACATGGACCGCGAGAAGGAGCCGGCGCTTGGAGTGCACTGCGACGAGGACGAAGAGGTCCATCGGAGCCACGATTTCGAAGACCTCATGAACACGACGTTCGCCTTGGTGCCCGCGGGGATTCAACCGGCTTCCTACCGGTTCATCGAGGTGCTGAGCGCGGGCGCCATCCCCGTCTTGATAGCGGACAACTACGTGAAGCCATTTGACACCTTGATCCAGTGGTACAAGTGCTTGTTGCAGTTTCCGACGACGGAGATGCAGCGGATCGTGGCTACTCTTCGGGCGATGAAGGAAGAGGAGATTCTGCATCGACAGCAATATTGCATGGCCGTTTACGACGAGTATCTCAAGAACGATGAAACCCTACTTCGGTCCTCCGTCAGAGCTTTGAAGGCTAGATTTCTTGGTGCAATTCCAAACTTCTCAGACTGGAGGAGGTGACTGGAAACTCAGCCGAGAGGGAGACGGCCAGGCACTTTGTTACAGTTCCCGGTAAACTTGGCCACGCTCAACAGCACTCCGTACAACGCACTGTAAATTTGGGCAAAATGCTTAGTAGTCAATAAGGTAGAGCAGCGTATTTGCAATCTGAGTATCTTTTGCAGTGTGCTAATTGCTGCTTGTAGTTTTGAGAGAGCAATTAGTTGGATTGATTTAAAATACAAGTAGAATCATATTAATTTGATAAGAACTTGAATTGATATGAATTTTCAAACCAAAAGTATAAAACCGTTACTAAGTGCAGTGGGGTCATGACCATTTTAAAGAGGTTCAAAATTAGTGATCTACCACTTAGCCACCCTAATCCCGTTTAATGAGTGTTATAAAAGCACAAGTTGTAAATCCTCAAAACACCTCTTTTATTGGCTCAAGCCACAACTTATTATAAATTTATGGCAAGTGTTTATTCTTAATAATTTGTTCACCTAAATCAACATTTATTGAATCACTTCATTATTAACCTTAAACTGTTCACGTATAAATGTGCATTCACTATCATTCTCTAACAATAGCACCTTATGGCAAACCCAAAGTAGATTATTTACATACTTTGCAGAAATCAATGGGAAATTGGCAAAAATGGGAGGTTCATGTAGATGGTGGAATTGGGTGACTGACAATAATGGGTTTATTTACTCTAATAAAATACACTTCATAGTGAAACATGAAAGGTGACAGTCGTACTGTACTAGAAGATTTAATTGTTTGAATTAGGGTTGCAGTAAGTAAAAGCAAGTATATAGACAGTATATGGGTATGTTTGTTAAGAAGAACTTCAATGTAGTTGGTAACAAACATGCCAACCACACAATGATAGGACCACTAAAAAAACACAAATGCACCTAGCAATGGTTTCTCTTCATTCTCAACCCCACCATTTTCAATCCTCTACTTGGTATTTTAGCAAAATGAAGAGCTCACAAGTTGGTTCACGATAGGAAAAGTCATAAATACTAAACCTTTTCTAGCTTTGTTGTATGTACCAATCAATGATTGAAACTTCCCTTTTGCATTCATCAAAGGTCACTTTTTAATGTAGAATTTTTTTTTCTATAATGCAAAAAATTACATATGTGATTTAGATTGCTTGTCAACTTTGCATTGGGTCAATTTTTTTTCAAAAGTCATCAAAATGGAATGAGGAATCCACCTATTTCCACTTCAAAATCTAGGTAAAGGAAGCAACCTATTTCTGACCACTTAAGCACATACGCATATTTGCAAGGTAAGTTTGAACAGTGGCAAAATTTCCAATCATGTGTAGAAATAGAGTTTATAAAATTTCCGTAATTTTTCAGATTTTTTATTTCTCAAAATATAATTTTTATGAATTTTTTAGTTGAAGATTGTATTCCACCTATACTTGTTATATAAACCTTGCTATTTTCCAACTAAGGACTGGTTGCAATATTGAGAGTCTTGTAGCCAATCGTAATGTGCCACAAGTCTTATTGTGCTAGGAACTGTGCCATATTTAATCACTATTAATCACCTCATGCATAGAATTACACCACCCTACGGTGCCAAAATGGGTGGTTGATCAGAAATGGGTTCAATGTCCAGGGAGTACCGGCAGTTAGTTACAACCTAGCCGGTTGATTTTGAAAATTTCCGAATGAGATTTAGAAGTTCCGGCAGAGGTTCCGGACGAAAAAAAAAGATTTTCGGAAATGGACCGGATAGGAATATCAAATGTCGGCTTTTGGCCATCCACCCAAGGAATGTGTAGGAAAATTACCGATTGAAAATCATTTTATTTGGCGGATAGCCGACCGGGTTTAAGGTTTGGCAGAAATTTTCATTACTAGGAGTCTAGGACTCTAGGAGTAGGAAATTTGGAAGAGGAGAATTAGTATATATTTACTGCACTTAATGTCTATAAGATTTTAAGAAAATTAGTTTTAATGCACCTGCCGCCCCGTGCCCCTGTGGCCTGAGCCCCTGCTGACAGCTTACAATTGGAAAGTTTACCGTTGTAAGCTTTAGTAATCAATACTTCACCAATTCACCCAGCCAAACGGCACATCTGGATCATTCGTTTTTTGGATCAAACGGCTAAGATTTTCTGACATAAGACTGACTCTACGAGACTGCGATGCGACTAAAGAATAGGGCCCAATTGGCGCCTTGGCGGCTGCCGCAACCGAATAGCCCAAACTTCACAATCGAAGACTCGAAGTATTGAACTTCACATTTTCACAATCATACTCTGTCAGTCACTTAGTCTGTCGATCACTTGAGGTTTGGGGTAATTGGTTTCTCCAATTCTCATTTTTTCACTCAAGAATCTGTAGTGGCAAGTAACAAGTGACAACCGCATTGTTCATGGTGTATTCAAGTGTTTTGAATTTGCATCTCCTTGGCTAGGTGAAGTACTGATCAAGGCTCACTTGCGCAGCATTGTGTAGTTTCAAACATTTCATTGTTCTCAGAATCCCAGCATTGCAAACTCCAAAGTGTTGCGGCCTTGTGGGTGATGTTGGCGTTGGCGAAATTGGCAGAAAAATCTCTCGCATGGCCACGCCGATGCTCCTCAAGCTTAGTTACTTGGTTCGAATTGTTTTGAAATTTTTTGTGAATCTCATTTGCCTGCCGCCTTACGATAGCAGTTGCGGCTTTGCAGCTACTGCTGTTGCTCCTCTCTGCATCAAGTATCAGGTATGCAAACAAAACTCACTTTCACGCTCAATCCATCTTTCGATTTTGTTAGGGTATTTTCTTTCTTTCTTTTGCGTATTTACTTCAATGCTAAATCACTCATACATTTGGGGCTTTCTGTAATCATGTAGGGTTCATGGCTAAATGCCAAAGGTCCTTGAAGGACCATTACTTCGCGAAGTTGAAAGAAATTGATGTCAAAATCTTATCTTCGAGGTCTAAAAACGATTCCTTCCTTGATACCACTGATTTAGGGGTGCATGGACCTCCTCCTTCAGATGCAGAGATCGCTCAAACCCAATGGAAAGAGCAGTGGTCTGTTCAATTTCAATGGTTGCAGTTTGTTCCAGATGTTGGCAGAGTATTTTGCAAAGTGTTAAGTGAAAAAGGCAGTCGATCAGCATATGCCAAACATGGTTCCAAAAATTTTAAGGTAAGTGCCTTCCAGGATCACTCTTGGTCCAATGAGCACAAGCGTTTGGCTTGGGCATTGTAGAGCGGCTGCAAAACAATGGAGAAAATCATCGTGAATGGCTAGAGGGCGTGCGATGAGGCAGTTGCCTCTTTGATGCGAGCTACCTACTTTTGGGGAAAGCAATCTTTGCCCTATTCTAAATTCCCTTCTTTATGTAAGTTGTTGGTAAGTGTCAAAGCCCCAATGACCTTGTCTTTATACCAGGACAAGAAATCATGTGCAACTCTCATGCTTTGTTTATTGGTTGTAATTCAAAAGCAAATTCTGAATTGTGTCCGAAATTCAGCTTTCTTTGGGGTGATGGTCGACAAGTCTACTGATATCAGTGTGACAGGGCACCTTGTCTTGTTTGCTACCATTGTTGAAGAAGGTCTACCAGTGACAGTTTTTTTGGGACTGTTGCTAGTCGATGGTGGGAAGGACGCCGCTACCATTTACCGAACCCTAATTGCACACCTCTGATTGTGGAATCTGGACTTGCGAAAGTTCATGGGCTTTGGCAGCGACAAGGCAAGCACAATGACCGGCTGCCACAATGGGGTGTCTGCACATATAAAGAACGAGATAAACCCTTACCTACTAGCCTGTCACTGCATAGCGCACCGCACGAACTTGGCGGCACTTGATGTTGCGAAGGCACCCAACTGCAAGGTAATCTCTTCCGATATTGATGGTCTTCTGAATTCAATTGCTTCTTTCTTTCATAAGTCAAGTAAGTGGAAGCACGCACTTACCGCCTTGCAAGAGGAATTTTCTGATGCCAAAAGATGTATGAAACGGTACCATAAAATATGTTGGTTGAGCCGTTGGCAAGCGGTAAGCACTTTATGCGATTCTTTAGAATCTGTCTTGTGCTACTTCCATGATACATGGGGTGCTAAATCAGGTCAGGCCACATCCATCGTTGAAAAATTGTTGCAGTTCAAAATCATGTATATTCTGTTTTTTCTGGCTGACATATTACATTCCCTTGCTATGTTATCTAAAGTGTTCCAATGTAAATTTGTGGATGTTACTTCCATAGGCAGCATAATGCACACTGAAATTGCTCAAATCCGGATGTTGTTCATTGTGAAAACTACAAATTTGAATGCTGATACCTTTAACGAGAATACAGGTTTCCATGTTATTCCAGAGTATGGCCCTTTTGAGGGGCATCTGCGGAAGCTTCCGAGCCAGATCAAAGGGAACATGTTCCACAGTTTTCAAATGTCACGGTCTAGGCTAGGATCTGACTTGGAGGAAGCTCTTGAGTTTCAGCGAGCATTTGCGGAGGCTGTCTATGATGGTCTGGATTCTCGACTTGGGAACAATTACATCATTTCTTGCTTTAAGGTGCTTAACCCTTCTAACATGCCCTCCAAGCAAGTTGGATTACAGAGCTAGGGGGTCTCGGAGTTGGATAGATTGTAGTGGGTTGTAAAACTTGAACACCTCATAATTTTATGATTTTCTTAAACACCAATGCATTCTAAATCAAATTTTTGGAGGGCACTTTCTCTTCTACAAATGCAAGGTAGGCTCCTTACTAGAAAAAATTGTAGATGAGGTTGTAAAAGGCCCAATCCAACCTCAAAGTTTAGCCATTTTAAAGTTTAGCATTATTTTCAATTGCAAGCAAGAAAAGTGTAATGTGTCCCTTTATTTTCTCAAAAATGAGTTCACCCAAATTCATCTAATGATATCTATAATTTGTTGTTCAATTACCAAAAAAATTGTAAACCTAATCAATCCAAATATGCATAATAACCAAAGAAATAGCAGTGGATCATCCTATCATCTCAGATTCTATTTTTTGTAACATGTGCACTTCAATTGAATTAATGGCTCAATTTAAGATAGTTAGCGTGAACTTTGGCACTTGTAGAAAAATTGGCCAAACTTTGCATAAATGACAATAAATTTTTGGAAATTCTACATGGAAGTGTACAATGTTTGCAAGAGGAGAATAAGGATTAATGGTTAGCAAAATTTTCACAAACAAACTTGTGGAAAGGAGAAAGTAACTTTTCAGCTTCCAAAACATAAGTTTAATATTGATCTTTTGGATTATTTTTAGTTTGACAACAAAGCAAAGCTACTCCAAAAATGTAGTCTCTCCCAAAATTCACATGGAGGTGAAAGCATCAGAAAACTTAGCAAAAGCAATTCCAACTATAGAAAAATCAAATATTTTTTTTTTACTTTTGTTCCAATATGGAAGTTCTTCAATGGCTCTTAGATAAGAGATATTGTAGAAAAGATGTAGAAATTTTTAGGGACTGCATCTCATATGAGTCCTATTTTGTATAAACTGAACCTTATAACCAAATGGAGAATATCATTGAAATGGTGGTATTTGATTTGTGTGCCATTTTCAAACTGCTCGGTCTGAATTCTAGAAATGTCATCTATAACAAGTATAGATTCCAAAGGCAACTCATTTATTCACATCTATTTGGTTAGACTAACAGTTGAGTACGAGTAGTGTTGTAGTGGAAGGTATCAAGGTAAGTACCCAACAAAGATATATAACACTACACTAAATAGTATATTTAGTGTTGGATTACATTTAGTGTAATTACCACCCTACTCCTCACAACACTAAATCTCAACTTTGGAGGAATTAGTGTAGTGCTAAATTTGACTATGCCGCCTCCATCTTTTGTCATCTCCTTCCATGACCTTCTCTACTTTTGGTGGCGGCAGCTCCCTCTTTCGGTTTTCAGGGTTTGTGTGTTATGAATGGAGTTGCTACTCATGGATGCCGCGCTTGAAGGGATTATTTGAGCTTCTCAGAATTCTCAAATCTTGCGGGAGACGATCGTAGCAGTCTGCGCCCTTGCCTTTGCGTTTTGGCATTTGAGCTCATTCCAGTTAGCTTGTAATCTCTAAATTGAAATTCCGATTGTAATATCCAGTCACTGTTGTTCGTCCTTTGTATGTGAGGCATCCACACAAAGGACCAACCAAATTTTTTAATGTGTTCTAACACTAAATGCAAACCTTTTCAAATTTCAGATTTACCATAGAGTACATTTAGTGTTAGAAATTAGATTTAATGATATTTAGTGTCATGGTTCGTAAATAGTGTTGCTAACACTAAATATACTATTTAGTGTAGTGTCACTTGTCAAGTCTACTTGAAGACAATCATAGGCCCTAGTGTGAATAGACTCTTCATAAATATAAATGGTTAGAGTTCTTCTCTATTAGAAGACCTAAATGGTAAAGGGGTCATTGCAAGAAAGACCATCCAAAAAGCATAGCATTTTGCACTATATTCATTTTTTTCTTCACAAACACTTTAAAATTAAAAAAATAATTTTTTTTAAATGTGAAAAATATATTTAATGTTTACACCTTTAAGAAGAAGGCATAGAAAAATTCTTTAAGTAGGAGAACTAAAAAAGTGAAAAATCTCATGAAATTAGGTACTTTCATTGTCATTTCACATTTTAATTTGTAAAAATATGAAAAGATTTTTTTTAAAACTAAAAATTTGCCATTTGGAAAGAGTTTGTAGTGATGTAATTTCACTAAAAAATATCTTAGAACCATCTTCATTGTTCAAAAATTGTGCACAATGGGAGTGTTGTTTGTACTCATATGGGCAATTTCGTTAAAATGGCGAAATTCCGCTCCATTGGCAGTTTTTAGAGTTCATAGCGGTTGGTTTGAAGTATACAAATGTCCTAGATGTTTGAAATCTATAATTTTCTTAGATGTGAGAAATCTACATCTATGATAGATGTAACTTTTACAACTCAAATCGTGCAATCTAAAATCTA
The DNA here is from genome assembly GCA_950106755.1 of Climacium dendroides. Taxonomy (NCBI): domain Eukaryota; kingdom Viridiplantae; phylum Streptophyta; class Bryopsida; order Hypnales; family Climaciaceae; genus Climacium; species Climacium dendroides. The sequence goes on from OX467083.1 coordinate 22,535,118, forward strand.
TAGCGGTCTTAGATTTCTTAAATCTATAAAAGTCCAAGATTACTAAAAACTATACTTGTCATAAATGTCATTTTTACAATTTAGAGCAAGCAGTTTAAAAATGGCACATGGAATGCTAACATTTTAACAAAATTCCCCATTCATGTAGAAGGCACAAAATATTATGTTTTTAGATTTACTTTGATAGGAATATGCCTTTGTACTATGCAAATAGACCATGAAAATTTCAACTCTAGATCATTAAATTTGGGGACTTTTAACATAGTAAAACCTCCTAAATCTCATTTTGTGACAAATTAACAAAAATATAAAATTATTATTTTTAATTTTAAAAAAAAGATCTGATTATCATCAAGTTAGACATCTCCAAATAAAAATTTCAAGTTCATGAAGATTATGCTTTAAAAATTATAGAGGATGACAAGAAAGTATACTTCATTGTGATTTGAATAGGATTAGTCATTCTTGCAATGACCTAAAGGTCAATATCTTCTATTTGAACACAATGAATATTTGATATGTTGAAGGTCAGTCTAGATGAGAAACTAGTGCTTCAAGAACCTCAAGATTTTCTCCAAGTCCCCCATCTTATTATACCAAAGATAGACAAGCTAAATTTATCTAAGTTTAGTTGATTTTTTTTCCATTCCACTTATGATTTATCAATTCATTGTTTATAAAATGTAAGCATTTTGTGCGTAGTAGTGAAGAACTAGAAGTTAGAAGGCTCACCAAATATAGATATGATATTATGGCAAGTTGATTTGTTTTTGCTGAAGTGATAATGCCCTAAAATTCTTGCTTAAAAATCTTGAAGAAGAGTAGATGGAAAGCACAATTGCAAAAATGGACACTTTGAGCCACTTTACACTTAGAGGCTAGGCCGATTCCCCATGAGGCCAATTGCACAACATTTTAATACCTTTGTGGTTCAAGGTCATCCTCAACTACTCATTAGAATAAGTTTACAACAAGGGTCAATTCTCTCATATGTAAAGGCCTTGAGGCTAAGAAGCCATGTCAATTCAATCAAACCTAGAAAAAAAAAAAAAAAAAGAGGGGTTGAAATTTTCAAAGTCGTTTTATACCCAGAGGCCAGCCCAATTTCCCTTGAATCCAATTGCACAAAATCCAACAAATCTCATTTGTTGAAAAAAATATGTTTTATAAATATATATATATATATATATATAGCATTGGCCTCCCATTTTTAGTGCACCCAATTCAACAAGCTCAAGCCATATCAAATCATGTCTTCTTAAATAAAAAAATTTCATTGATTTTGGTCTAGCCAGCTTCTAGGTGTAAAGGGCTTGAGACCAATTTCCGAGTATTTTATCCAATCACCATTGAGAATCTTTGGCCTCTAACATAGTAAATTGATCCAACTTCCAAGTGTAAAGTGGCCCTCAATTGGTGGAATTGGGAGAAAAACATGTTGCAATTTGAAAACATTGGAAGAAAAATCCATTGAAAACTCTATACATTTTCAATTCTATATCTTAAGACAGGTTGTTTGTTTGTTTGTCACACTGAGATCTCCTAAACCATACATCCCCCAATCGCGTGTTTGGTACCGTCGGAAAGCCCTCAATGAGGAATGGTGCACTAGCTTGGTTTCGTGGCATTTGGATGTACATGGTGAAAGTAATCGAGTTTTGAAGTATTTTTTTTTATGAACTAAAAAATTAGAAAATTACTACATTTCAGAAGTAAAATGTACCCGATCGGTTTTAGAACCAGGTTGGTTTAAGAGCCACCTACTTTTTGAGGGCCTTCCACATTAAAAATTATTGTGACTGCTTTAGGTGATTAAGATGAACATATTAAAAATATAGTTTTTGTTGGTTCTCAGGTAGCCTACGGACTCTTTTGGATAGATCAATTCAAAAATTCATAACAAATTCATACATTGTCTGAAAAATAGAATTTCAATTGCTCTCACTATTTCTCACACTTGTCCTTACCTGGGAAAAAATTTGAAAAATTTCAGCACTGGCATGAGGGCAGACTCCAAATTCTGACCACGATGGGCTGCTTTACCTTACTTGAACCATGCCAACAATGGAAGTAGCAGGTTAAATAATAGGGAAACGAATCCTCCTGAGCTAAGAATAGTCCCCACTCCAGCTACCCGTCAGCTAATTCATGTGCTGCACAAGGACGTGCATGATGTGCATTTTATCAGGATTAATTATACAATCTTTTGTTATATTAATTTAGGGTATTCATGTAAACTTTGGATTGTTGGGTAGGTCAGTGGTAAGGTAGAAATACCCATTACCGAACAGATTTGCAACCTAGGTACTTTGGAGAAGCTATTTATGAACTCTCATATTTTTCAAACATGGAATTGTTTGAGAGAAGTCAATTGCAAAAAAAATGAAGACATTCCGACAATAATTGAATTTTTTGTGATTTTTCAAAGCTGAAATGTAAAACTGTGAGTAGAGCATTGCTGAAGTATGATCAGACCATTGTTGAAGTGTGGATTGATGTGTCCGCTCCCCAGTGCATTGCCATCATGATAATGAATTAGTAATATTGTGGTAATAAGATGGGTTAGTGATGGAAATGGGAGAAACCTGTAGATGGAAGAATTGGGTAAGTGGTGGTAATGGGTAGTTCTACCTTAATATTGTTCTGGCTTCAAAATTTTCTACCAAGCAAAAGAGCCGGTAGGACCAGTGAGTCCAATTTCGACTGAGAGCATAGCCACCAACTGCTTCCAATGGCCTCGGCAACGGCACTTTCTATTTGCCATGCATTCTTAGCGGAGAATGGCTCCACACCGGCATCCCGTCACACTACTAATTCTACCGTCCCTCCCGTCCCTCTCCCATTTGCTCGACAACAAAGGATCTTTGTAGAGGGCAATTTTATAGTCACGCTAACTTGGTCAACGTAGACTATGGCCTCCATGGATGCTAACATGGAGGTAATGGAGGGCAGTGGGGGACGTGCAAAGAAGGGGAAGAACCTTTGTGAGGCCGAGGAGAAGCAATTGTGTTTTTCGTTTTTGCACATTTTGCAAGATCCAAAGCAAGGGATCGGACAAAAGAGTGGGAATTTTCACAGAAGAGTGAAAGTAACCTTTTACATTAGAGTTCTTTGACCTTTTTGAAAAGTGGAAGTGAACTATTACATTAGAATTTTTTAAAGGATTTAGAATAGAAACTTCATTTTTGATACTATAGATATCTATAGCTTGAATACACAATGTAGGATTAAAAATAGAAGCTTTATTTCTTCCTTTATAGACATCTATTACATGCACACACTACTAAAGGATTAAAAATAGAAGCTTTATTTCTTCCTTTATAGACATCTATTACATGCACACACTACTAAAGGATTAAAAATAGAAGCTTTATTTCTTCCTTTATAGACATCTATTACATGTACATGTACTTCTTAATATTTATAGATTCTTTAATTTTATTTTGATGGAAATTCTTATATAATCTTATATTCTTAAGTAGAAATTCTTTTATCATTTTTATTTGTGGATTTTGTCCATCCTTCAAACATGTGTGGAGTGTGCATTGTTGAAGAATTGCTTCCAAAGTGTCTCCATACACTTTGAAGGTTAGGCATGGGTTCACTTGAGATATAATTTCTTGTCTCAAAAATGAAAATGAAAGTTTTCTTTCATATATAGTTGCTTTTTCACTTGAAAAGGTGTTGTTGTTTTCAAAGTTAGGTATTGAAGAAAGATTTAGCTTCATAGAGAGTGGGTTCAAATCATTAAAATCACAAGTATCATACATGATATATGTATAAGGAGTAAGGACAATTAGAAGTTAGGCATAGATCAACAAAAAATTTAGCTTTATAGAGAGTAGGTTCAAATCATTCAAATCACAAACATCATATACAATATCTATGTAAGGAGTGAGGATACTTAGAGGTAAAATAAAATTCATAATGCAATTCAAATGAGAATTACTCAATACATATCTCGATAATAGGATTACCACAGTGGCAAGATAATACTACCACATCTCACGTGGGGGCAAGTACCTCGCCACTTGTTGGTGCCATGGTTCAATTTTGTGGCATTGGTGGCGATGCTTTGACTCTCGTGGAATAGTAATTGGCACCGATATCTAATAATATAAAAATTGGAAATTGACTTTAGAGCATCACCACTGTAGTAATCCTATTATCAAGATATGTATTGAATAATTCTCATTTGAATTGCATTATGAATTTTATTTTACCTCTAAGTATCCTCACTCCTTACATAGATATTGTATATGATGTTTGTGATTTGAATGATTTGAACCTACTCTCTATAAAGCTAAATTTTTTGTTGATCTATGCCTAACTTCTAATTGTCCTTACTCCTTGTACATATATCATGTATGATACTTGTGATTTTAATGATTTGAACCCACTCTCTATGAAGTTAAACCTTTCTTCTATACCTAACTTTGAAAACAACAAAACCTTTTCAAGTGAAAAAGCAATTATATATGAAAGAAAACTTTCATTTTCATTTTTGAGACAAGAAATTATATCTCAAGTGAACCCATGCCTAACCTTCAAAGTGTATGGAGACACTTTGGAAGCAATTCTTCAACAATGCACACTCCACATATGTTTGAAGGATGGACAAAATCCACAAATAAAAATGATAAAAGAATTTCTACCTAAGAATATAAGATTATATAAGGATTTCCATCAAAATAAAATTAAAGAATCTATAAATATTAAGAAGTACATGTACATGTAATAGATGTCTATAAAGGAAGAAATAAAGCTTCTATTTTTAATCCTTTAGTAGTGTGTGCATGTAATAGATGTCTATAAAGGAAGAAATAAAGCTTCTATTTTTAATCCTTTAGTAGTGTGTGCATGTAATAGATGTCTATAAAGGAAGAAATAAAGCTTCTATTTTTAATCCTACATTGTGTATTCAAGCTATAGATATCTATAGTATCAAAAATGAAGTTTCTATTCTAAATCCTTTAAAAAATTCTAATGTAATAGTTCACTTCCACTTTTCAAAAAGGTCAAAGAACTCTAATGTAAAAGGTTACTTTCACTCTTCTGTGAAAATTCCCACTCTTTTGTCCGATCCCTTGCTTTGGATCTTGCAAAATGTGCAAAAACGAAAAACACAATTGCTTCTCCTCGGCCTCACAAAGGTTCTTCCCCTTCTTTGCACGTCCCCCACTGCCCTCCATTACCTCCATGTTAGCATCCATGGAGGCCATAGTCTACGTTGACCAAGTTAGCGTGACTATAAAATTGCCCTCTACAAAGATCCTTTGTTGTCGAGCAAATGGGAGAGGGACGGGAGGGACGGTAGAATTAGTAGTGTGACGGGATGCCGGTGTGGAGCCATTCTCCGCTAAGAATGCATGGCAAATAGAAAGTGCCGTTGCCGAGGCCATTGGAAGCAGTTGGCGGCGATACTCTCAGACTTCATCACGGACAATTGAAGCTAGATCTCTCTGTAGTTTGCATTGCAAATAGTAAGCTTGTCTACTTGTTGTGAACTAAGTGCAGTTTTGAGTAAACTCTACCATATATATTATATAAATAAAAATAATAGTCAACATGTGTTTGTGGCCTTGTAGGATTTCATAGTCGCCGCTTTCTTGTGTCACTATTTTTATTCATATGGGCAATTTTGTTAAAATGGCAAAATTCGGCTACTTTGGCAATTTTTATAGTTCAGAGAGGGCAGTCTGAAGTGTACAAACGTCCTAGATGTTTGAAATCTACACCATTCTTAGATGTGTGAAATCTACATATGTGATAGATGTTACTTTTACAGTTTAGATCGTCCAGTCTGAAATCTATATTGGTCATAAATTTTTTAAATCTATAAAAGTCCAAGATTCCTGAAAAATATACCTGTCGTAGGTGTCATTTTTACAATTTAAAGCGGGTGGGTCTAAAAATGGCATATGGAATGTCGCCATTTTAATGAAATTTCCCATTCATATACTTAGTCGTTTCTAAATCACTATGCACATATATGGAGAATTTCGTTAAAATGGCGGCATTCCATGTGCCATTTTCAGACCGCCCACTTTGAATTTGTAAAAGTGACATCTAGGACTGGTATAGTTTTGAGGAATCTTGGACTTTTATGTATTTAAGAAATCTAAAAATACTATAGATTTTAGACCGCTCGCTCTAATTTGTAAAAGCGACATCTAGTACAAGTATAGATTTCAAACATCTAAGAATGGTATAGATTTAAGACAACTACAATGTTTGTACACTTCAAACCGCCTACTCTGAACTGTAAAAATTGCCAAAGTAGAGGGATTTCGCCATTTTAACGAAATTGCCTATATATTTTGTTTTTTCTACTTAAATATTTAAAGTGTAGCTTATATGCATTATAGAAACATGGTAGAATTTACAAATGTTCAATATTTTGTTTTAACATTTAGTTCTTATAGTATTTTACCTTTGCTAGTAAATTCTCCTCTACAAACAATTCAATGGCCCCAACTAGAAAAGTCAATTCTAATGGAGTTGGCACAACTTTAAGAACAATAAAAACGCTACTTTCTATTATAGTAGTAATGAACACATTTGATGTGTCTACTACCTCTCTCTTAAGTCAAGCTTCTTTTCATTTGCAATTGAACAATCATTGCATTGTCCACTTAGAAGTAGTTCACATATGCTTTCATTTTAAGTATTGAATTGCTTACTTTGACAAATTTTTGCAAAGCAACAATTTGCCCATATCACATGGATTTGCCACATCTAGTGTTGAACTTCCTATAACATTGTAAATTCATTCTTCAAATGGTGAAATGATTTAATCATCATCTTTTTTATTCTTCCAATTTCTACAAGTATACATTCATATTAGCAATTGCACTATAAAGCATCTTACTTCAAATGATTTTACTCAAAATGGTCATTCTTTATTTGCAGTTTAATTCTAAACACCTATACCCTGTGGTAATAAGTCAATGACTAAATGCCATCTTCAATATAATTGCATAGACCACATTTAACAATTTATGGTTATTCTACTTCTCTCCATCTCTCCAAGTCTCCAACACACACTTTTTCCATTGGAAAGAATAAAAAATATACATATACAAGTTTCCACCATCAAACTAGTATAAATGTGGGACATAAAAAAGGTTCAACTTTGTCACATACACATGTCATTGTTGCAAAATGGATACATATATTAACACATATTGGTATGTAAGGTCTTCTAATGCAAGAATCATTATATATGGCTAAGTCTTATCTAACTTTGATCATGTCTTTTTTTCCAGTTATGATCTTTAAAAAATTCTTTGATAGATTCATTTTCTAATGCATAACATCCAATGCATAGCAAATGAGTAAATCCAACATACAATGAGTGTATAAAAAAGGTGAGTACATTGTTGCAAAAGGTGGTATATGAATGATTATCATATGTCATCATGTAGTTATAGATTAGTATTAAAGTAAGATTGTTCATCAATTATAGATTAGTCATAAAATAGTTGTACTGATACTAAATTAGGGTCGCCATGTGACATCTTGTGATTCAATCTAATTCTTATATGCCACAAAAGGCTTAAATTTCACCTCTCTCCGTAGCATGAATAAAAACCTACATTTTCATAGAGCCGCCACTATATTTTTGTGTTTGTTGCTTTCACCACTATGCTTGTTGCTTCTTATTGTTGTATTTGTTGTTTAAAGCCGTCATGTTTGTTGTTTTTCACCTCTGTATTTGTTACTTTTCACAACTATATTTGTTGCATTAGGAAAAGTTTTAGGCCTAAAAAGGCTACCACAAGAAAAATTAAAAAATAATCAATCTGACATAGTGTTGACATGGCACCAATAGTGCCACATCAACTTTGAATATATATATATATATAGTTAATTGCACCATGGGGGTACAAACTTCACAGCCTCTCTTGAGGCTTGAATTTTTCCTAATGTTTTTCACTAATGTATTTGTTGCATCTCATTAGCATTGCTCCATTCTTGCAAAGAGATGAGTTGATCCATATCAGGAATCACAACTCTTACTTTATTTTTCTTAGAATTTGTATAAGTTGATTGTTTAAAACAATGATTTGATTTCTCTTAGATATCACAACATTTGCTTCATTTCTTTTAGGATTTGTGTAAACTACTTGTTTAAAAAAATGGGTTGAATAGTTTCAAGTGTCACAACTTTTATTTTAGTTCTCTTAGGATTTTTATAAGTTGAATATTCAAAAAAATGAGCTAATATGTATTGGACTTTATAGCTTTTGCTTTTATTCACTTAACATTCATGTATATGTTGTCTCATATGTTGTTTATTCCAACCCCCAAAAAATAGAGTTCAATGTTCTTTATATTTTTGATCCATTTGCATAGTTTAGTTTGAAAATCATTTCTTCACCTTATGTTTAAGTATGTGTTTAACTTGGATTTTATTTGTGTTTAGAAAATCAACGTAAACCAAAAGTTGAAGATGCCTCTAGCATGATGTTGAACCTTGGAAGTTGTAGTTGTAGAGGAATTGATATTGTAGAGTATAAAGGTTGATGAGTTTTATGTGTAGAGGAAATTAATGTTGCACTTCTATTGCTTCATGTTTGTAATTAATGGAAGTGTATTATTGTTAGAAATTTGGATATAGAGCTCTATTTAGTTTGGGCCTAGTCTTATCAATTTGTAGTCATTGACAATGTAATAAATTACATAAACCCCGGGGGGTGCACTACAAAGGAAGTTCATGGGTGAGGAGCGACCAAATTTTGGACCCTCTATATTATATCCTAAAATTTTTTTTTTTCTAAAATAAATATATGAATAGATTTTCCTACTTTGAAAGTTTATGTTTTGAATTATTGGTATTGTTTATGTTAATAATAATTAGTTACAAATTTTAGAAGAAAAAAGATACACTGTAAAGCTAAAAATAACTTTCACACCTCTATATTATATAAGAAAAAAAATTTGAAAAATGAAAAAAAAAATTCTATAAAATAGCTTTCTATTGAAAGTTTATTTTGGCTAAATATTGATACAATAGTCACCTTCATGTGATTTGTATAAATATTTTAGTTGAAAAACATGCCATTTTAGTTTATTTTTCAATCCTTTCTAGATAATGTATCACATGTTGTTTAGGATTGAAATTTTTGGCAATAGAAACCTATAGACATTGTTAAACAGAGCTCAAAATTGTAGGTTGAAATTATAGTTTATTAGAAAGTAATTAGGAAAAGTAGAAATGGGTAGTTAGGGTTTGGTTGCTCCTCACCCATGAACTTCCTTTGTAGTGCACCCCCAGTGACATAAACAAGGATGCATTTTTGTGTGTTATGAGTGTGGCGCAATCAAAACTAGTTAAGACTACAATATCACTCACCTTCAACTACAATATCATTCACCTACAACAACAACAAAATAAATGATTAGCACACAACTTATATTCTATTGGAAATTGACTATTAAGTAACTATCTCATACACATAAAATTTTTGAAGAATGACAAATAAAAAATTTCCATGTCTCCAAAAGTCTCCATTACTAGTCATTCATCAATATTAATCATATGTATGATTAAGGTGTAATTGAACATTTAATATGTCATGTTAGACACCACTATGGACACATAAGCAACTACATACTTTGTCATGCTAAGAGCAACTCTACTACAATTGGGACCTAACATGCCAATAACATGATGATGAGACTATTTAAAAAAAAGCATACTTTAATGCAACTAACATTGGTCTCTTTTTATTCCAACCTTGCCATTTTCAATCCATTACCTGACAATTTGGCAAATATGAAGAGCCCGCAAGGTGGCTCACAAAAAAAAATCTTAAATACTATTATGCTTTTAAAACTTTTGTTATGTGTGCCAATAAATTGAAACTTCCCTTTTTTTTCATGCCAATTTTTTAAAAAGTCTTTGGAATGGAATGAGGTTTGCTTCCCTCCAATTCAAACTCTTGATAATGTCCTTGTTCATGTTTTCACATTGGAGATGTTCTTAATAGTACAACGCACTGTAAACTAGGCCATACTTAATAATACAACTCATCGTAAACTTGGTGAAGATGAGGATCATGACTTCAAGTGGGTGCCCCTTACAAGAGAAAAATTGTGGTTGAGATTGTTAGAGGTCTAGTCCAACCTCAAACTTCGTCCATTTCAAAGTTTAACCATCTCAATTGCAAGTGAGAAAAGTGTAATGTGTCTCTTTGTTTTTTCAATAATAAATTGATAAAAATACATCTAACAATATTTCCATTGAGTTTGTTGTTCTATGCCCAAAAAATTGTAAATCTAATCAGTTCAAATATGTGTAAAAACCAGTGCTTTTCAATTTGGCTTTATAGTGGCAATGCATTCAAAATGAGGTGCTGGCAAACCCCTTTCAGAAAAAATCAACTAAAAAATGGTCCTAGTTTGCCACTTGGGCACCCACCTTCAGGTTTCCTAAGTACAATTCACCAGCTTTACCCAGCAGGGCGTCTATCTAGTTGGGGATCTCGCTATTACGATTTCAGAAACCCTAATTCGAGCGGTTGTGGAGATGAAGGCTTCGCCAGTTGTGTGTTTTTGTTACTCACCACATCGCTTGTTGGACCCTCAGACAAGTGCTCTCTATGATCGCTAGTCTTTGCACTCATATGCCTTGTTTATTTGGCAATATGGTCTGACGGCCTAAGGTGTACGACAGTACGAGCCGGCTGTACATTGGCTTCTACTACAGAAATTTGTTTCATTGTATTAGATTGCAGGAGTAGAGTAGCCTTTGGAATGAATGAGGAGGCCCTAATTGGTTTGATGCGTAATTTTTGCAATCGTCACTAGCTTCCAGTTGCATATACATTGCATGTCCACAGGTAGAAGTCACAAGTTGTTTTTCTCTTCTCTTGTTGTGTTTTTATATCACAGGTTTGGAATATCTGTCTTTGTTTGCTTTCATCTATGGATTCCAGTGATGAGGAATGGGGTGAGCCCGTGACAGACAAGGTGGCATGGGCTTTCAATGAAACTTTTTCTTGCAAGATTGTAGCAGCTATTTGCAGCTTGTTGTTCACGTAGCAACTTGCAACGAGTTTGTTAGCTTGTATGGTTTGCTTGCTTGTATATGAGAGCATATGGGCTTCTACTTGTTTACCCAATTGGTGTTGTAAGTTGTAAGTTGTAAAATGCATTGTAATTTGTTGTAGTATCGCCCCAGTAAGAGCGTTGTTGTTGGTCCTATTGTTGACGCGTGTGATGAACTCATAAGCATTGTCCCAACTATGGGATGGTAGGGAGAGCGATCCACGGAGCACAGCAAAATTGGAATTGCCACAATGAATTTCAAGTATTGTTGTTGCTAGTCAAGGATGCACGAACTCAACCAAATCGCCAGTCAATGTTTGTGGTCCGCCATGCTTGCACTGGCTTGAACCATAATCTCGTCATGTCCGCACTAACTCGAACTAGCATGTCGCCATTGGAGCGACTACGCAAAAGTTAAAGTTTCACCAGCAATAGAAACCAACTAAAACTACTGTGTCGCCAATTGCACTTCAAAATGTACACTCAGGACCAATTCGCTTGTCAGGCCATCTCGTAATAGTGAATATAAAAGCCCTGGTAACGACCTTTGAAGAGACAGCAATGGGCCATCCTACATTGTCAGGTTCTAGTTTTTGAATAATAACCATGTTTTTGAAACACAGGTATCATTATTCAGAAACAGAGGGAGTAGTAGGTTATACAGCAACCGATGTCCAGCGACGAGAGTCGTTAATTCGACTGGTCCCGCACTCCCGCTCCCGCCCCTCTGCTTGTTACAAAATTTCGAAGCTTGAACATTACCATTAACCTACCTATCAATCCAAGTTTACGTTACCCTAAATTTAATATTGTATAATCCGGAATTCCTTATGAAGTGCACATCGTGCACTTGTGCAGCACAGTAACTGATCGTCTGGTAGAGTAGAGACTATTCTTAGCTGGGGAGGAATCGATGCATGTTTCTGCCGAATTCCTAGCTATACTTGAACCAATAATGAAAGGAAGAAACCTGTTCCTTTCATTATTGGTTCAAGTATAGCTAGGATTAGCAAACTGAAGTTCCCAGGCGCGAGTTCCTTCTCGAAGCTCCTCGATCACGAACGTGGTACCATGCCAGCACGCATGATTCGGGAAGTTTTTTTAGTAGTTTTTCTTTTATTTTTAGTTTGACCCAGCTCATTTCCTCGGCCAATTTCCGGCCAAACTGAACTGGTTTCTAATTCAAGTACCGAGTTCGATTATTTTCTCTATTTTCACTCAAAATAGAAAATGCACGTTGCTGCAAAATACTCAATCGGGCTAGACAACCTTAGTTCCGGCTTGACTCGAAACTGCACGTTCACAGCAAGCAGACGAGCTTACTATTTGCAATGCAGAGAGATCAGAGATCTAGCTTCAGTTGTCGGTGAATCGGTGATGAAGTCTAAAGCCAGTTACCAATTTCTATATTATTAGAAATAGATACCGGTGCCAATTACTGTTCCGCGAGAGTCAGTCGAAATTGGACTCACTGGTCCCGCCGGCTCTTCTGCTTGTTACAAAATTTCGAAGCCTGAAGTCCTGAACCTACCACAGACCTACCTTCAATCCGAAGTTTACGTTACTACCCTAAAATTAAAATAGTTGAACCATTTCTAACAAACGCTTCATTCACACCAGTCTTTGCAAACGATTGTATAATAATCCTGATGAAATGCATGCACATCGTGCACTCACTTGTGCAGCCGGCACCTCGGCCCAGTAATAGCAGACTGGTAGAGTAGGGACTATATTAGCTCGAGAGGAATCAAGGTCTTTTCCGAATCTTCATGTTAAGGTAACCTGTTTCATTATTGGTTCATGTAAGGTAGGAATACCATAAATGGCACCCCCTCCTAATGCCACAATAGGGTGTTCTAAAACCAACAATAGCTAGCTTTGATGTTGATTTGAATAAGATTCGATTTGCTGAAATTCGATGGGCTCAAACTTTATTAGTAACAAGTTCCAAAGGTAACCGTTTTAGGTGAAGCTATGAAACAAGAATGGGGTCAAATGAAGAATCCACATTTATATTCAATAAAATATTCATTTTTGAAGATTGGGGTTTTTTGGGGTTTTTTTTCATTCTTCCTCATCCTTATTTTTGCATACATTGAGCTGAATTTCTTAATGAATTTCCCACATCTTATAGGTTGAAATGCTTATTCTAACCGTTTATGGTATTCCTACCTTATAGACTTAGCATGTCAATGAGAAAAATTTTCTGTTTCTTGCATGTTTGGGATCAGGTTTTTTTTTTTTCATTTTCTATGAAGTGCTATAGTGGCGATATTAAATGTAATAATGATGCTCCAAATTTCAACATTTCACCCACATAATGAATAGAAAACATCACATATCACATATCCATAATTCTATTTTCATCTGATTTCATCTAAGATTTTTTATAATTTGAATTTTTCTGGTGATTTATAGGGATTTTTTTCATGTTTTTTTTTTCTATAGGCATCGGGTGCCAAGCTAAAAATTTTGGTGCAATTTTGCACCGAATCACTAGAAAAAAACCCCACTGCTTGGAATCAACCAAGAAGGTCATTGAGAAAATTCTTTTCAAAGCTCCCATGAATTCTTTCACAAAGCTCTTGGATCATGAATGTGGTAAATTAACCTTCAATGCCCTAGGATTGCTTTGAGATCCTATAAATTTGCTCTAAAGTAGGTACACCCAAAATCGCCATTTTTTGCTATTGAGACTATTTTCTATTATTAGATTGGTCAAATTTTCATATGTTCTTGTTGGCAAGTGAAAGGAGGTTCCAACGCACAAGAGAATGTGGCATTTGGATACTATGTGCAAAAGTTATTAAGGAACAAAGTTTGGTTCTGAAAGCGTTTCTTCTACATAGGTATAAAATTGATTTTGGAGATGTACATATAGTATAGATGGCAATTTAAGGTTAGTGGCACATTTGGGTGTGCCTACCTTAAATTGAACAAAAAACCAACATTTTGATAAGTTGTATCAATTTTTTTTGAATTGTAACCATACAAATTCAAACTAGACATGTTAGAGGTCACATAGAAAAAGAAAATCCAACAATATCTCTTATGAATTGAAAGATTATAATGTTTGATTATGAAGGTGTTAAAACTATGAAAAGCTTTTAGTTCTTAGATAAACACTTGAAGTGGAAATTGTTCCATTCTTAGAGAGTATGTTGGAAACTAGTTTAATTAGAAGTACAACATACATCATGTAATTTGCAAGTTTAACTTACAACTTAAGATAATTATATTCCCAAAGTATCCCTTTTTTGCAATTGTACTTTCTATCTACTCTTTGCTAAGATTTGTAAGCAATAATGTTAGGGCATCACCACTCAAACACAAGCAAATCAACTTGCCATAACTTCAAATCTATATTTGGTGAACCTTCCAACTTCTAGTCTTCCACCCCTATGCACCAAATGCATACATTTCATAACTAATGAATTAATCAATCACAAGTGGAATGGAGAAAAAAATCATCTAAACTTAGATTCAATTTAGTTTGTCTATCTTGGGTGCAATAAGATGGAGGCTTGGAAAAAATTTGGAGCTAGGTCTTGAAATATTGGCTTCTCATTTTGACAATTGATCATGTGTTACATACTCATCGTGCTAGGGTAGAGAATATAGACCTTTATCATTTAAGGCCCACAATTGTCTTTGAGGAAGCTTAACAACTGACACTAGTGTTACGTACCTTTGTTGGGCACTTACCTTCTATTACTAGTACTTAAATGGTAGTCATTCTAACTAAATGCATGAATAGATGAGTTGACTTTGGTTACAAGGGTCAATTTATACAAAATAGAATTCACATGAGATGAAGTCTCTAACAATTTCTACATCCACTTTACAATAGTCCTTAAGTCTAGGAGCAAAGGAAATTCTATGTCAAAACAAAGTACAAAAAGAATATTCAATTTTTTCTAAAGTTTAAATTGTTTTTGCCAAGTTTCTTCATGCTTCCACTTCCATGTGAATTTAGGGAGAGACTACGTTTTTGAAGTAGATTTGCTTTTAACTTCTAAAGCCCTAAATTGCATTTTTTGGCAACATAGCAATTTTGGGCAAGTCATTACTAATCAAATTTTTCTTTTCTTTCTTTGAAATTTTCACACAACATGTGCCTAAAGAGTAACTTTAAGGCACAACAATTTTCATAACTTTTGACTATATGGTTAAAAAGTTATTGTATGATATGTAGTTTTTATTGCTTGGCAAGCAGCTTGGACAACCAAAAATACTTCTTTAAAAATCATTTTTTTAATAAATAAAAATTTAAAATTGATTCTCTAAATTTATATCTATGTGGAAATCTTTGAATCATTCCATTTTGATTAGTGAGATGAAATTTGTGAAGAGTTCTAGTTTGCGAGTAGTTTGTAGATAGTTATCAAATGTCTACTCTAAAATAAACTTTGAAGCCCTATTTTTCATATTTTTAGAAAAAATAAAGTCATAGGATGTAAATTGTTTATTACAACTTTACAACCATTGGATTGGCATTTTTCAATTCCATAAAAAATTGTCAATACTTTAGTATTATAAATCATTTTCTACTTCTTTCTACGTACTATTTATTTCCTATATGTTGTACAATTCCAAATGATTTGAAAATTTTCAACTATGTAG
Organism: Climacium dendroides; assembly: GCA_950106755.1. Classification (NCBI taxonomy): domain Eukaryota; kingdom Viridiplantae; phylum Streptophyta; class Bryopsida; order Hypnales; family Climaciaceae; genus Climacium; species Climacium dendroides. The sequence continues at coordinate 22,550,796 of OX467083.1, forward strand.
CCAACTTGCCTTGAAGAATGAATCTAACAATTTTGTCACTTCAAACACTAATATCTTGCAATTTACATGGTGGAAATTTTTGAAATTTTTTCCACATCTTCTCAAATTGACGTACTACAAGATCCTATGGTTGCATGTTTCCAAAATTATTTTTTTTCTAAAATTTGGTACTTGTACTAGAAATAGCAGTTTTGGAGCGTTTGGGATGAAACCATAGTCAAAAACCTTTAGGGTTAATGTTGTCAATCCATCAAACTAAAAGTAATCCAAAAGATTAAAGTTAAAAATAGTTTTTAGGAAATTGAAAAGTTGCCTCTCCCTTTCGCAACTCAAGCATGAAAATTTTGTTGACCATCAATTCTGATTCTCCTCTTCCAAACATTGCACACTTGGATGTAGAATTTCCAGAATTTCTTTCGTCATCTCTGCAAAGTTTGGCCGATTTTCGGACAAGCGCCAAAGGTTCGCTGTCACTTCCGCAGTACAAGCGCCGAAAGTCAGGCTCCTCCTGCACCCGCTGTAGCTTGGAGCTCGTTTTCATGGAACTCGTGAATGGCGCAGTACTGTAGTTAAAGTGGTCAGTAACTTACTGTAGCTCAACATGCACATGGCGGCACATGTTAGCTCGGAACCTCGTGCATTCTCTTTGATTCCACCGACTGGGACGAGTTTCATCCTCATTCCTACGACGCCATTTTATGTAAGTACAATCATAAGAAATGGCGGATCACGCACCGTCCGAAACGCACCATTTGACGATGGTAATTGCGGTCGTTTGTCGTCTGTGAAAATTGCCTTTATCTCTTAAGTTAGGGTTCCAAGAAGGGGTCTGCAGCTAGCGGGAATTGAAATCAATCACGCGCCAACCGCTATTCATCCATAGGCGACGGACAAATGAGCCATGAATGCTGGTAGGGGAAACTCGGAAATAGATCAGGAGCGGGAGAGGTGCTCTTGTATAAAAAGATTTTCGGAAGCAGAAAACACGGAGATCTCTTGGATTTGAAATAGAGGTGAAAGACTAGCCGGAGGACATATGCTGTGTATGGAACTGAGAGTACACGATTTTAGGTTGTGATCTTGTGCGGGATTGTGGTTTGCAGCTTCGGCTACGGTCGGTTAAACTTACAGAGGCAATTCCTTCAGAGGCAATTCCTTCAGAGGATGGAACTGTGTTTATGGAAATAAGGTTTGCTTAAGGACGGCCCGGTTACAGTGGGTTAGAGGCCTTCTCTTCTTTTGAAATTGAAGTTTCATGTGTCTATGACCACGATCGCATGACTGCGATTAAGATGAGCGCATTTCGCTGCTGCTCTGCTTAGCTAGAGTTTCAGTTTGCTTAAAAGCTACAAGTAGATTTCAAGTCAGTTGAAATTAATTGCAGCTATGGCGCCGTTCCCGAAGGTGAGGGTGATAATTCCCTGTGTCATTCTTGCGGTGGTGGTCTCCTTCAGCGTCTTGTTTTTCTACGGAAACAGTGTTTCTCTCCGTTGCATCAATTCCTCCGACGTTTCTACATCACCTCCTGCTGAGCCTTACGTTCTCTCCATGCCCCCTGGTAACTGCAACTGCAGTGTGTTATATACACAAAACTTCGCTATGAGCTCAAAAGCCGCCACTCCCTCCCTCTACTGCGAGTGCCAGAAGACCGAGGTCCAAATCATCGAGAAGGAAGTCGTCAAGGAGGTCGTGAAGGACGTCAAATGCCCTGTTTGCACCGAGCCGGAGTCGCAAGTTGTGGAGAAGGAGTGTCCACCCGTGCCATGGTACGCGAAGGATCGAAACTGGCACTATCCTGCAACCATGCCTCTTTGTACCATGGATACCTGCTTTGATTACTCCCGATGCGACGACGCTGAGGAGCTTCTTATTTACACATACTATAAGCCTCTGATGCCGACTCGCTACTTCGCTCTCATTAATGAGTCAAAGTACCACACCGATGACCCTGCCAAGGCGTGTCTCTTCCTCGTTCCGTTCGACCAGCACAACAGGGTGTACCAGAAGGTGAACGAACTTCCATATTGGAATGGCGGAATGAACCACCTCATGCTCACGTTTTCGGATAAGTATGGACGGTTGGCGCCAACGGGGGACGATTTAGGAAACGCTTCCATCCTCGCGAGTGACATGCAGGAGACGATGCGGCGCACTGGATTCGACATCAGCATTCCCTTGCCCGGGAATCATCATATGCACGACTATCAATCGGTGAACGCTTTAGACCGGAAGTACTTGGCGACTTTCAGAGGTTTACGTTACTTAGGGTACACGGATGACGGGGTATTTCGGAGCGCGAAGGAGTTTAGGGAGATGCATAACGGAAGGGACGTGATTGTGGCGACGTCGTGTAAGCATCAAACGAATTCTTATCACCGCAAGAACCATCCCGAGCTCGGTGCGAATTGTGAGGAAGACGAGGCGGTACATGCGCAGTACAATTTCAAGGATTTGATGAACACGACGTTTGCACTCGTGCCGGCTGGGAGACAGCCTGCGAGCTATAGGTTTGTTGAGGTGTTGAGCGCCGGGGCGATTCCCGTGCTGATTGCGGATAACTATGTGAAGCCGTTTGATACGTTGATTCCGTGGCATAAGTGCGTGATTCAGTTCCCGACCACGGAGATGCACCGGATTGAGAGGACGCTAAGGACCATTAAAGATGATGAGAAGGTGCAGAGACAGAAGAATTGTTTGCAGATTTATGAGGAGTTCCTTAAAGATAACGAGACGTTGCTGAGAAGCACGATAAGGTCGTTGAAGGCGAGATTCTTAGGAGCATTTCCCAACCTCACGGAACTTTAGAGGAGAGATTACAGGCATTGGCCTATCGTATATTAAATAATATCAGTTTCGAAGAACTGCAATATCGACTTGAAAGCCATGTTGAGGTTCCGATCCACTACCGTTTTCTTACACTGGTGAGTACACTGTTTTGCTACAAGACTTGAATGATCAGCGATGATTGATGATCTCTTTATGATGACGGAAATTAACCTGTCAACACGCGAGTGAGCTAATCAAGCATTGTGCTGGAGATCATTCTTAGGATTGCTTTCGATAAAACTTCACTGGCGCGTATAGTATTTGGGAGCTTGAACTATATACTATGGGAGCTTGTTTTCGCGGGCGAAGATAGAGGAGCTGAAATAGCATTCAATTTTTTCTTAATGGTATGCTGAGTGCCATATTAGTTGATATGCTACATAGTTGTATGTCGAATGCAAGGAGCTCCAACATTCCTGAGACATGTGGATAGTGAACAGAGTGGACAAAGAATAGAGTTTGCGACTAAATCATAACATTTGTATAATTATAATTCATTAAAGCATCTCCACGATGTACTCCAGACAGTTGGTGCGGCTGTAGATTGTTGATTATTGACGTAAATTGATTCTCTAATAAAAAGAGAATCCCAGTTTAACTCTGGTCTTCGAAGTTTCAAATCTCTTTTATGTAAATGTATATGCATGTGCACTGTTATCGTTCCCCAGCTAGCTAGAGCTCTTGCTTCCCAGCAGCAAACTAGTTTTTTTGTGCTGAAGGAACATTTGTTGAATGTTCATTTCGCTTGTGCTTGTGATAGTTTTGAGTGCATGAATTAATAGGCTGTTGATACTTGCATAAAGGTTTCCATGGAACATGTTGCAAAAATCCATCTTCATGTAGTAAGTAAAGTCCAGTGCATTGAAATGTTGTGCACAAAGTTCTCTTCTTCAATATTTACTGCTACACTCCCCTGTATTTCACGTTAACCCCTTTTTAGGATGTTGCAGCCAGAAATGGCCTATATTTTCTGTATTGTGGATTTAGTGCTTCAGGATGACTGTATTCAAGGATTAGGGTTTCTACAATATTTTGGCATGGATTCTACAAACATTCTTAATTTTTTGAGGAATTGTTTTGAGTCATAGTGAAGATTCTATGCTTGATTCTATGCTTGCTTAAGTAGCACATTATATGAATTTTGGCATATACATGCTTGTTTGTTGTATTTTTGGATCTAGCATATTCTGTCAACCAATGTATCTTGTATGGCCTCAAGTGGTGACTAGTGGTTGGACGATATTTTCAGAATGATAGGGGTCAATTAGATTTGCAATGCTATTATAATATGTAGTGCCACATTTTGCTTGGATATGGATATTTGTGGTGGCAATGCTTGACTTGCAACCAATGCAAATGTATCACATCAAACATGCAAAATTCTTTTTCTTCCTTCTTCTCTAGCTTGGTACAAATTTTGTATACTCGAGGTCCATCACCCATTTATTTCTCACAATAGCATAAATCCACCTGTTTTGATTGTGGAACTATGTGGCACACTTGCAAGCCCTTGTTGAATATGTCAATGAATCCTACATGTTTTAGAGCTACCAAATGATGATTGTACAACGATGTCCCTCATAATACCTCTTGAATTCCACTCTCAAAACATCCTAAAGGAGTCAACCCTTAAAGGGCCTTGAAACCCTCTACGGTTGTATAATATATTATGAATTCAATGGTATTTGATCAAAAAAACATAGACCAAATACTTTTCGAAACAAAGTAAATTAATGATCATGATAGCATGTAAATAACAATGCATCACAATTCATACATTAAAACGCAATTGAAGATTTATAAGGTTAAATATGGATCAATTGAAGAGTTATAAGGTTAAATATGGGTCATATAGAAGGACCCATAGGCCTTTCAAGGGTTAAAACCATTAAATCATTCATGTTCCATCTTACAAGTTGATAACAATATTAATTCAACATGATTTGATTAAACCATTAGATGAGAATCATGAGATTCAAGTTTTCTATAGGGTTGTGAGTTTTCTTGTATTCTCAAACTATGGAAACTCATCCACAGCAACAATCTAATGTGGTAGAGCGACTACCACATTAGTTAATAATAAAAATAATTTTTAAATTTTTTTAAATTAAAAAAAATAAAGTTTTAAAAAAGTTCTTTATCATTTTTTATTTTGGCTAGCAATGGTTGGTCCCTAGCATGGAGAACTAGCTTGAAATGGCCCTCCAATGTAGTAGAAAAGCATTTAATGAATTACAAAGCTAATTAAAATTGTACTTGCTTTCACCTCTTAGACATGCCGCACTTAGGTATGGCATCCAATTGTTTTTCAAATTACATCAACTACTTGGATATAAGACTAAGGCATCAATTGTCAACTACACCCAATACTCAACTAGTAGAGGTGCAGTATTTCCAATAGATTTCCAACTGAAATTTGGAATGCATTTTTTTAGTCTTTTACAAAGTTGGGACTAATAAGATGATGATACATGTTTTGAAGTAGTGAATAAGAAAATAGGTAGAAGCAGGAAAGTAGTTCTTAAATGGTCAAAATTGGAAGACTTTAAACATTGGCTACTAATGAAGTGCACTTAAACCACTCCCAAAATTCACAGGTAATTTCAATTTTGGGAATGAAATTTTGAAAATTTTGCTATCCCTATATTTTCTATCTTTGTGCATAGAAAGAATTTCCACCAACTCATATTGCACATGATTTACTCCAAAATTGCTTAAATGATCAACTACTAGTGTTTCAACTTTAGTTCAAGGGGTTTCTTGAATGAATTTTAGCTCTTAAGCAATACAAAAATTTAAAGGGGAATATTTGACAGGACATTTTTCCTTTTGCAATGGATGAAATTGCAAAGTGGTAACAAATCTTCAGATGGTATTGTCCTATTTTGGATGAATGTATACCTTTGGGATGAATAAATAAATTTTCATCCATTTATTACAAATTTCATTCATTTTCATGGATGTAAATAGCTTCATCATGCCACTCATGATTACTTTCTGCACTACCTAAAATAAATGAAAAAACACTTGGTATAGTTAAACAAAATTATGATTTTTGTTCTAATGTATTGATGCACCCTACAAGTTTCTAGAATCATCTAAGGTAGTCTGCTCTAAAATTAATCATGTCCTAAATGTAAAACCCTATTTAGGAAAGAGTGACATATCTCTTGAAATATTTATTACTATCAATGATGAGTTAACGGTAGGCTTAATTGGTTGCTTTAAGAGCAAACTACTTTAGATTGGTATTTGGGCTAATAGGAATCATCATAGTAAGTTATTCGATTCATACTATTGTAGAATTGTTAGGTATTAATCAACAATTTGCAAAATTGATTATCATTTTCTGTAGTTACTTTAATCACATTTGATGTCTTGGTCTTAATTGTAAGACGCTAAACCCGTCCTCCAAAGTGGCTAGGGTAAATTGCCCCCCTCGCTTGTCCCTAAAGGAAAACACTGAAATTTTTTATTTTCCATGCATGATAAAATTTGCATATTTTGAATTCATATTTGCGATTAGAGGCCCCAAATTAGATAGAAGAGGTGTAGTAGATAAATAATCATGCACAAAATAGGTAGTCTTTTTTTCTACATGCACTCTTGGAATGACTTGGGGGACGAGCAAGGGGGTCAATCATTGGTGATCCATGAAGTGGGTCATGTAGGGTGAATTTTGTGTTTTGTAAAAAGAAGCCCCCTACAATATTTTGTGCCGTGTTAATTCTATATTCTTCACCTCTCCTAACTAATTTAGGGCCTTTAATTATAAATATGAATTCAAAATTTACAAATTTTATCATGTGTGGTAAATAAAAAATTCATGTGTTTTTTCACAGGGATAAATTCACCCTCTATGGTCCACTTCATCGGACACATTGAGTGTCTTACATCTAAATTTCAATTAGAGTAAGAGACACAATCCTCTCTCTATTTATTTAGTGGTTAAAAACTAAAAAAGAGAATAAGTGTTTTTTTCAAGTCAATATTATTTTCAAAATAATATTTTTCCTAGTGAAAAATGTATTGTAAACAACCTATACACTTCACACCAATTATTTAACTATCCGTTTAACTAGAGATTGAAATGCTTTTTGTTTAGTTTTCCAAGTTTTCCAAGTAACAAAACTTGTGAATGTCTTCATCAACTGAAAGTGCAAAGTTGAGATTTAAAAAATATGCCTTGATCTATATGTAGATTATATGAGTTTAAATGTGTTCAATGTATATAATTTAAAATTAACATAAAGTAAAGGGTTTCAAATTTCCAAAAAGATGAAGATGTACCAATCATACAATTCAAAGGTGAACAATTGTTGGTAATATTGGTACTCAAAAATAATAATTTAAATAGAATTTGAATATATATATATATATATATATATATATATATATATATATATATATATTATAACTACCTTACAAACCACTTACATGATAGTTGCAACTTACAAAAGATTAAATAAAACTGAAACCAAAAATAAAAATATCTTTCTAAGTATAATTATGAATTGAATTATTATTTTTATTATCATATGAAGATTTTGCTTTAGTTTTGAAATACAATGTTTCTTAAACTTTAATTGATCTTATATATATGTATATTTTTATTACATCCATACCTTAAATTTGGCTATTTGTTTTCTTTGTTACATTGAGATCTCCTCGACCATGTGTCTCTCGGTCATGTGTTTCTTACCGTCAAAAAGCTCTTAGCTAAGGAGGATGCATAGGTTTTGTTTCATGGTGTTTGAACATACGGTGAGAAAGTTATTGAATTTTGAAGTTTTTATGAACTAAAAAATTATTATGAACTAAAAATTAGAAAATTACTTTTATTTTTGTTTTGATTGTGGCAACGGCACATGACATACTAGTAATTATTAAAGCTAGTTCTTTGTAGTGACTTTTTAAAGTTACTCAAAGTTTGGATTTCGAAGTAAAATATCTTCTACTTTGATATATAGTGAAATATATATTTTATACTTCAATTACTTCTTTAGAGGTTTTACATCAATAAGTAAGTTTTGGATATTCTATCATATAAACAATGAACCACAACAAGGATAATTGCTTTTTTTTTAAATTGACTAGCGGTTGGTGCTTGCTATGCTACGCATTCACCATTAGAATTTCATTAGAATTTTTATGTATTAGATAGAATGTAGAGCAAGAATTTCAATAAATCTTCAGGTAAAAATTACTAAAATCTTCATATAATTTTTTTATAAATAAGCATAATTATACTAAAATAAATAATAGAAATTTAATGAATGATGAATGAAATACATGCAATGATGAATATGGTAAAAGATACACATACATTAGAATGCATTAGAAATTTGACTCAATTGTTACAAACAATGGCAACCCAAATAGAAGAATTTAAAGGAAAAATTTATAAATTTCAAAAGCTTCATAAACAATTTAATTGTTGTGAAATTCAAAATTGGTTCAATCTAATAAATTTCTCAAATCATTTGGTAGTAGCAATAGAAAATTGAAATTAGAAGCTCAAAGCTCACAAAAGCACAAAATAATAGAAATGGAAAAGAAGTATAAAGCCAAGAAAAGCAATGGAATTGATACCTTTATAATATCACCATAATGATCCTCTTAAATATCACTTCAATTGTAATGACTATATTATTTTTATAATATCACCCTTTGTAGAAAGTGATATTATAAAGGTGATTGTGAACTGCTACTCTATTTCAGTAATATCACATTGTGTGAAAATATGATTTCTATGTATGCATGATTGGAGATATTTTTATAAAATAATTAAAATAATTATTTTAAAGATTTATCGAAATCATTATCATGCATTTTATTCAAATATATCAAATTTTTACTAATATGTGATACAATGAATGTGTAGCATAGCAGCACGAGCCCCTAGTATTAATGGTAGCATTTGTGATATTATAGAGGGACTTATGATTTTAGTAGTATGTGTGATAGTGGTTGGCGCTTGCTATGCTATGCATTCATCATTAAAATTTCATTATAATTTTTATGTATTGGATAGAATGCAGAACAAAAATTTCAATATATCTTCAAATAAAAATGACTAAAATCTTTGTATAATTTTTTTTATAAGTAAGCATATATTGAAATGTACAATAGAAATTTATTGAATGATGAATGAAACATATGCAATGGTAAATACTATAAAAGATACACATACATTAGAATGCATTAGAAGTTTGACTCCATTGCTATAAACAATGGCAACCCAAATAGAAGAATTTAAAGGAAAAAATTATAAATCTCAAAAACTTTGTGAACAACTTAATTGTTGTGAAATCCAAAATCGCTTCAATTGAATAAATCTCTCAAAATCATTTGGTAGTAGCAATATAATTTTGAAATCATGAAAGCTCAAAGCTCACAAAAGCACAAAATCATAGAAGTGTAAAGAAGTGTAAAGCCAAGAGAAGCAATGGATTTGCTACTTCTATAATATCATCCTATGGATCTTCTTTAATATCACCTTAATTGCAACAACTATATTATTTCTATAATATCACCCTTTGTAAAAAGTGATATTACAGAGGTGATTGTGAACTGCTACTCTATTTCAGTAATATCCACTACAAGAAAACCTGTCCAAATTGACAGAAACTGGTCCTAATTGACAGAAATCAGCTAGTTCTAATCTACAGAAAATTGACAGGTTTTTGTCAATTTGGACAATTTTTTGTCCACAGTGACAAAAACCTGTCAATTTTTTGTAGATTAGGACTAGTTGATTTCTGTCAATTAGGACCAGTTTCTCTTGTAGTGATCACATTGTGTGAAAATATGATTTCTATGTATGCATGATTGGAAATATTTTTATAGAATAATTAAAATAATTATTTTAAAGACTTATCGAAATCATTATCATGCATTTTATTCAAATATATCAAATTTTTACTAATATGTGATACAACAAATGCGTAGCATAGCAAGCACGAGCCCTTAGTATTAATGGTAGCATTTGTGATATTACAAAGGGACTTATGATTTTAGTAGTACGATGGAATTAAAAAGACAAGAAATAGTGAAGTTATTGATTGTAATATTCAATAATCCTCTTGCTTAAATTTTGCTCCAATGAGACAATGGCAATATAGGATTTAAAGCAATCTAATTTTGCAAAATTAAACTTGAGATATCCTACAAAGTCTTAAATCTCGTTATAATCTAGATTTAAGAGACATCTCGGTAGGGTCTAGATTTAAGAACCGATGTTCAGTGCCCTGAGCATCCCGGGTAAACAATGTCGATTTCCTGAAATCTAGGTTATTGACAGTGTTTCCATCAGGGTTCCTTCGCAGCTCCGTGTGTCTCTTCCACTATAGAAATCCGCTTCCTCGACGTTGCTGGCTTAAGATTTTCTCCCAATCACACTCTTGCGGAGGTTGCTTGCAGAGAAAGGCAGAATCTGGTGACATTTCTTTGATCAATTTCGGTCTCAGCTTGTATCATAACGGTGGTGCGATGGCGATCGACGGGGAGCCTGCGAAGATTCTGCTTCCATACTTGCAACGGGCCGATGAATTGCAGAAGCATGACCACCTTGCAGCTTACTATTGTGAGTGTCTTCCAATTCATATGAGGTTTTCGTATGTCTGTGAAAAAAATTGTGGATGATGTGGTTGTTTGCGAGATTTGGTGGATGGATTGTATTGGTAGTTATGGAATTGGTTGTGGAGTTGAGATTTGTGATTTGTGAATTTGCGGAGGATATTTTGGGAAATTGGATTGATTGGTGAGTGTTTTGGGTTTCTCGATTTTCGTGGAATTTAGGGTTTCGGTTTGGGTCTTGATTTTGTGGCAGGTCGATTGTATGCGATGGAGAAAGGATTGAAGATTCCGCCGAAGGAGCGCACGAATGAGACGAAGTTAATTCTTATTTCTCTTATGAATCAGCTAGAAAAAGTAAGTCCTGACAGTCGGTTTTACATCTGAAGAATAGCGAGACGCCAGTGCTTTTCGCTTTTTGTTAATTGATTTCGACTCGAATAGGACTTTGGGAGGTAGAAAAATTTGGACGGGTGAAATTAGGGTTCAAGCTTTGATGGATCTACCCAGGTACTTGCTTTTTGAGTTGGTGGTTTTGTGATATGTTGCGTCGCCAAAGAATCAGTTACTTTAAGAGTGTTTCAAATAAATCGTTGAATCCAAAGTTAAGATGGGGAAACTAAGTTTTATAAGCAGCTGGAGATGGATGCCTTTCCATGTCAATCTCCTTTTACTGCTTGAGATGGGGTTGCAATCTCCATGTCCAAGCTAGAGTCACAAGCACTTGTTGAAAACAGATTAGGGCTAATTAGCCTAAACCGTGAAATTCCAACTAACGACAGGGAGAGCTTTTTAGGCTGTGTTTGTGATTTTGGAGAAGTGAAGATAGGAATCGGAATTTTACAAGCAACTGAAAATGGGGAGCACCGTTGATAACGAATTAGGGTTGTGTCAGGTTTTGTTATAACACAGTTCAGCTCTATAAAGCCTTGTTCATATCATATTCCATATACATGTTCCGCGGTATTAATTTGACGAGCATGTGATTATGCAGGATAAGAAGGTTGTGAAACTAAGTCCCGATGATAACATGTACATGGAAGGCTTTGCTCTACGAGTGTTTACCAAAGCTGACAAGCAGGATCGAGCTGGTCGTGCTGATTTGTGCGTCTCAAAATCATCCTTTAGCTCTCAGTGTTAAGAACAGAGTGTGACTATTGAGTATAGGTTGTCACCTCAAAGTCTTGGAGTGCTCTATAGTTTCCGTATGGTTTGTCACTGTAATAGCGCAAGAGAAGTAAATTGGTCGAAATGGACGGTGCAAGAAGGATTGAGTGCTGAATAAAGCGCTGGTGGACAAGCTAGTTATTATCGGCTCATGAACGAATGAAAGACTTTCTAGGGCTGTGAGGATGTTTGTTTTGTGGCACGATATGAGTTGTTGGATCTCAGTCGCCTACAATATATAGATGAAGCGTTAAATAGCATTTGAAAGGAGTGTGAAGAGGCGATTCTAATGATGTCTTTGTTGTTTGTCAGGAAGACTGCTATGACTTTCTATGCGGCGAGTATTTTCTTTGAGGTCCTGCTTCAGTTTGGTGAATTGCCACCCGATGTAAGTTATTCACCAGCAACTTGTCCAACCTTGGGTTTTATACAGGTCCGAGCTCGTAGTAGGGTCCTAGCCTTTCCCATGCTTGTGACGTATTAGTGTTTTTAGTAAAATTGAATTGTTTCAGGAATTTTTGGACAAACATCATAATGTGAATCTTTGCCTTGATTTGTGGGAAGGTCATTGTAATCATACGGGACACCCCGTGATGATAATGGGGAGGCCTCTGTATGATCACAATGACCTTCCCACAAATCAAGGCAACGATTCTCTTTATGACGTTTGTTCAAAAGTTCCTGAAAATTGCCTAATTTTATTGAAACCCCTATTATATACTTGATGTTGCTCATATGAATTGTACTTGAAACAGATCCAGGAAAAACAAAAGTACGCAAGTTGGAAGGCCGTGGACATTCGTAAAGCATTGGCGGAGGGAAGGAAGCCGGTTCCTGGCCCTCCAGTCACTGAACATGACATACCTGATGCGGAAGACCCAACCTTTGGCACCACCGAGGTTTGTGTTCTCCTTTTGTTTTTTCTTATTTCCCCGTCATCATTTGTCGCTTTGGGAATTCTCAATTATGTCTTTGCAATTTCAGCTACTGTTCAATGTACACTTACAGATGTAAATAGTTCATTTGAGGTAACTACAGTTGATTGCAACCCTTACCCCCAAAATCACCGGAGACTCTTGTCTGAAATGTACACTGTCTGAGCATAAAATCCCAGGTGTATGCTACAAAAAAATTTAAAAAAATAAAAATCATAGTGTCCAAAATACAAGCTAAGATGCGTTGCAAATTTGCAATCATCTTTTGATTGCCAGCAAGAGCCAACCAAAATGAAGGCAGTCTAATGATCCTTTTAGGTGTAAATTCGATACATCAACTTTGATGATTGAGGATTATTTGTCTTTCTATCTTTCAGGGGAACGTCAGCAGTACACCAGAAACGCAACAACCACCTTCGTCGCCTCCCGCTTTAGACAAGGATCTATCTTTTGGACCTAAGTATCCAGACACTGCCTCCCACCAAAGTGTGACTCCACCACCACCCTCAGAACCGTCCTACAACAAATCTTTTGACGAAGATTTCAGTCTTCCATCTGCTCCCTCCAACCCCATCCCCCCTTCCTATACTCAAAATCCATATGCTCCTGCTGATAATAATGCAGGGGCCCCTCCCAGTGCTCCTTCTCATTATCAATCACCCTATCCTCACACTTCTCCTACTCCCTTCGATTCGTTAGGTGGAAATGACAGGGCTCATACAATTGGCACCTATTCATACCCCACCGACCCTCCAGGTTTCTCTACCTCTCCTCCGCCCACTTTCAACCCTTATTCTCAACAGGATCCTGCACAGTATCATCAGCAACAGCAGCCACAGTGGCCCAGTTCTGCTGCGTCCAATTACCCCTCCGTCTTTTCATCTGCACCCGGTGGTTACCAGCCTCCATCTGCACCCGGTGGGTATCAGCCTCCAGCTGCTCCGCAGTTTCCCCCTCAGGGAACTGCCAGACATTCTGAAGCTCCAGTTGTGCGGACAAGCAGTGCTCCCGTTGGACCTGAGAGTTCAACAGGATACCAGTTGAATGGGAACTACGACAGTGACTTCAAGCCCTCACCAGGGCAAGTGGTGGAAGCGCATAAAGCATCCAGGTTTGCAGTCAGTGCTTTGGCTTTCGATGATATTCCAACTGCCATCTCATACTTGAGAAAATCGCTGGAGTTGCTCACATCTCCGTCCGCAGTGGAATGAGTTTGAATGGATAGTAGAGGTAACTATCCATCAATTGTTAGTAGTAGGAATCCCGAGACTTCCCCCTTAGAGTCGCCTCTTCCTTTTTACCGACACAGGGTCAGTACACGGGTTTGCTTGGCGGATAACTCTAGTGTACTTGTATTAACCTTGTGAAATCAGCCTAGGATTGTATCTCTGTAGGTGAAATAGTACTACTAGTTCTAGAGTTAATAAGTGTTAGTTGTAAAATAAAAGTGTCAATTGTAAAAGACCGATGATAGATTCGAAGGAGGAAGGAAATTGATTGATCTGGTTCAGGTAATGGTATTCTCAACACACAGCGTCGATTTCTCAAAGTAACAGGATTTTGGGGGCAAGCACTGTGAAGTCTTGAGTTCAGAAGCGGAGTCTTGTCAAATTTACAGTCTCGTCAAGAGATTTTCATTTGTGGTTTTTATTGGCTTGTGTTATTTCTAAATTGTGCACTTCTGGTGACATTTTTTTCCTTATGGGTGAATTTAGCAAAAGCCATATCTGGTTTGGTTAAAGTGAAATTCTCTTTCGGGATTCATTTATTAGTAGTATGAGAAGCATTACCATTGCACTAGGTACCAGTGTTTCCATTTTCCCGCTTTGCTGTGACTTCTAGGTACTGTAGATTCTTTGGACCCCTAGGATTGGTTCATGTGGTCCTTCACAAATGAATTGCTCTGAATTTTTCAATAAAGACTGGGGTCCCTTAGGCATCCCAGGGAGTATATTTGTCTTCTTCACATCATGAAAGGGAGGAAATGATTTTGGTATATTACAGTTTTCTTTTTAAGTCTAACCCCCAAGATTCTCTACTGTTTTAAGAAATGAATGTATTTGATAATTCAAAGGAGTAATTTGTACCTCAGACTACAGTACCTGCATTTTTGAAACAGACTTTACTCTCTGCCACAGTCCATGCATGCAAAATTTCATATTTTCATCGTGACTCACATTTCCAATTAGAAAATTGTACTGTTTGATCAGATGGAGTGGTGGAGACATTTAGATTTTTTTTGCAAGTCATTTACATTATCGCATATTTTAATAGCTCATAGATCATGAAATAGTCACCGTTTGTTCGGAATCACAAAATACATTCACAAATAGTTGTTCAATGTTTTCAGAAAAGTCCAATAGAAAAGGAGGTACAAAAATTGGTTGTTGCTTGCAATGCCCGTTTTTATTACCCGCACATCACTTTTAAGGAATCCCCTCTCAATGTAACTAATAGCAGTCCAACACAACTGTGTAGGAATTGTCTTACAAATCTAATCACAATATATCGGATGCAGAAGTTTGTGGGAGTTGAGATTGACTACTAATTGTTGTGCCCTACTCATCTGAACCTCCACAATGCATTCAAAGTTCCTTTCTCCATGTATCAAGCCCATGTGTAGAACTTACTTCACATTAAGAAAAATTCCTTGAAGGAACAGGTTTGCAAAAAGGGTGGAGGTGGAGGCAGGTCGGATTTGGGGTTTAAATGCAGGTGATGTTTGAAACAAAGACAATGGCACAGGTAAACAAATATATATATAAAATTTTGAATGACAAAAGAGGTTTCTGTTTAGGAAGAAGACAAAAGTCCTTACAGAAATATCATCATTCACTGTTCGGTTTCACTCCTGAACATACATTGCGTTATGCCGGAGGTCTCCTCCTCTTTGATGCAGGACGAGTGACGGTCTTGCTCCCGGTCTTGCTGGGAGGCTGCAACGCCTCCAACAGCTTGTTCTTTTCGTTCACTTCCAGTTCCTTTTCTGCAATCAGCTTGTCCTTTTCGGCTACGTCCTGTTCTTTTTGTAGGATTACCTCAACTAAAAGCTCCAGTATCTGACTCATAGTGGCTTTTCGGTCTGCTCGGAAATCCCATGGCATTGAGATCTTATACCTTCCACTAGGGTTCCAAGTTGCAATCTCCAAGGCGGCAACTCCGACGGCATTGGCCACTAAAGGACCGTACTGCTTGCGAAGCTTCGTCAATTCCGCATCGTCCTCATCAATCACGTTCTGCAGAATCGCAGCAAGCATATATAAACATATATAAACGACATTTAATTGTGAAACCAGTCCATTGAGACCCTTCACTACCAAAGCAGCGAAAACTTCTTCCACGACAATGACCAATCGGAATGACCGAAGACCTCTTTCCGTTTGAAAATAAGTAAATATGGCAAAGTTCACACAAGGATAGAAAATACAGAACCCGAGTCAATCACCTACGCATTTTACAAACTCAAACTATGAACTATGATACAAGTGAGCTCCAAACCTTTCCTCCCCCTTTCCCGTCGGGCACCACCTTGATTGGATTGAAGGTCTGCCTTGGCATCAATTTAGATTCAATCCAATCTGTCCATTTCTGGAAAAGCATCTCACTTTTAAACTTATGCTTACACTCCTCCCACCATCCTTCTGTATTTACCGCTCCCAAGACCTTCACCCCGATCTTGGATGTGCCGTACGTGTGCAACATCTGGGTTACAAAAACAGAGCACAGATCAGTTTGTCATAACACTAGTGCTCAAAAAGTGTGAGCGAACATTCTGCATTCCCATGAACGGGTACCAGAAGACGGAATAAAACTGCTTTATTCCATTCACCAATATCTAGCTCAGTAATAATTTGAACATTCTTTAACGAATTTCAATCACTGTATAAAGAATCTAAAGAACGTTCTTTAACGAATTTCAATCACCCTAAATCTTAGGAACAGAGTCTTTTAAAAACAAAGTCAGAGACAAAATCTAAGGCAGTCAACAATCTAATTTAAAAATAAAACCCCAGGAAGATGATATAACTCACTCTTGATTGCATTATTGTGCTCTTGGCAAATTCGACTTCATCATTTGCTTGTCTATGAGACATTGCCAGTTGGTTCACGAGATCTTGGCCAGCATCCACATCTTCCTCAAGACCTTTCAATTTTTCCTCCAACTCAGAAATCTTCTTCACATACTCCTCCTTTTCTTTCTGTGTCTCCTCTTTCTTAGCCTCGATAATTTCTGCTTTCTTGGCTTTCTCGGTCTCCAGCTGCTCCGTCACTCGCTGACTCTCCAACTCGCGCCTCTGCTTCGCTTGGAGTTTCATCCGTTGCTCTTGAAGTTGATTCTCCAATTTGTCACTTTCCTCCTGCAGTGGCATTCATGACATTCTATAGCTTCAGACCTCTAATTACAACTTGTATTGACGATGCATTGTTCAGGTTTGGTAATAAAGGCAACATGTGCATTCATTGCTTTCATAGTGAATCTAGCCTAATACATGACACTATAAGGGTAGGAAAAATCCTCACCTTGTGCTTCTTGATGAGCTCAATCTGTTTGATCTGTTGCTCTTCCTGTTGCTTGACCTGACCCTTGTACCATGCTAATAGTTTTTCTGTCTGGCAATGAAACCAACAAATCTTTAAGGATAAGAAAGAAACTTCCGCATGCATCGACTACGGACTGCACAACAAAGACTGTAAATTGACGGACAATTGAAAGTTCCTGAGTACCTTCTGTTTTTCCGCATAATATCGAGCCTTCTCGACCTCATTCTCCAGTTTCAAAGTTTCAAGTTCAGAGCTTTTGCATTCTAGATCTGTCATCTTGTTTGAAAACTCTAAACGATGGGCGCTCATATTTCTCTCATGTTCTTCGGCTGCAATCGATGCCGCTCGTTGCAAGTCTTCGAGTTCTGCAAAGATAGTTAACAAGAGACCATCAGACAGGCTTCAAACAACCTACCTCAACCATGACAACAGAATCAGCCGGTCTGCATAAAATTTAAGGAAAGAAAGAACAACGCCTTTAGTTACCTTTCTTATGGTCCTCGATGAGCTGGAGCTTCTCACGTTCAGCTTGCTCGCGCTGTGCTGTAACATCTTCTACTTTGTTTTTCAAGCTCCAGTTCTTCTGATGAGTACTTTGCAAGAAACCCTCCTTCTTTATCACGACCTCCTTCAGATTTCGCACCTGTTGCTGTGCTGTATTTTCCAGTTCTCTCACAATCTCTGGGAGACTCTTCAGATCGCCGTTCGACTTCAGGTGCTCGATCAGGAGTTTGTGACTGCCTTTGTTAGCGCCATCGAAATCCTGCACGAGAGCCACATCCCCTTTACTGTCTTGATACCTTTACGTATGAAAAGAATTAAGAAAACTGAGTGTTTAGGATTATACAAAAGTGTTAAGACGAAGGACATACCTTCTTAGTAGCCATCCACCCGTACAAGTGTGTGCCACTTTCATGTGGAAAGTCCTTGTCAAAATCTCTACGTCCTCGTTTCTTGTAATAGAAACTATTATCAAATGCTTCAGCATCCTTGAACCCATCCATCGAGTTTCGAAACCCAATGACAGCCATGCCCAGGTGACCTCTATAATCATACAATACCTTAACCGATTCCGGATTGAAGGCCTGAAATAAGACTACTGATTCGAGTTAATCATTGGAGAACATCGAAGGGCAATCTCACAACACAAATAACGGAATTCAATCTGTTTTTTAACATCCTTAGGGAATGCTCAGTACCTTGAGGTGCTCTTTAATCTCTGCCCCACCAACACCAATACGGAAACCATCAGTAGGCCTTTGAGTCCGATTGTCAATATTTTGTAATATGCCCATCCAAGGACGGACTCGTTTATCGTCACTGTCAATCCTCGCAGGTATCTCTTGCTGCAAATGGATCACTCGTTCTGCCTGAGGTTGTGCCCTTCCTGCCAAATTCTCTTCTAGGAATTTCTGTAAGGCGCGGTGTTTTCCAGCAGGCACGGGGCCCCGCTTACCTTTACCAACGCCCACAGCATGCTGGAATATTTCACTGTATCTGTAGTCTTGCTTCTTGCGACCCGGGGAGAAGGGACATCGAAATGTATCGTCAGAGTTTAGGCATTTCAATTCACCGTTTTGAAGACCATCCCAAGCTAACTCAAATGCTTCATTCACTTCGTCTGAATCGTAGTCGTCACTATCAGGGTCGTCCATCATCTACGAAAGTCGATCTGAGCAGAGAAGTGTCAATCAATTACATCAGTGAGCGATTTCTCTTGTAAGATTTCTCTTATAAAAGTATTACAAATTTGATATTATTCATTATTTAAAGAGCATCTGCCTATTTCATCTTGTGTCAAAACAAATGAAACTCTGTATCTAGTCACCGTGAGCGATTTCTTATTGTACGGACCGATATATATATATATATAAGCATTTATCGTACTTAATTAAGAGTTGCTACCTTTTCTTCTTGCGTTTAAAATAAAGAAGCAAATCCGTCTCTACAACCCTTCCGGGACATAAAGAGAGTTCAGAACGCCACAAAGAAGCATTCCTACAAGCCGAAACTCTAAGAACACCGATAAATTACATGTAAAATTTAATTTGAGCATGCTTTAAAAACATCAAAAGCATCCCTCGCTCACAAAATCTTCTTCGACTTCCCCTACGAATAGCAAAAAAACACAGTGACGCAAGAATCATACCAATGTGAGCTCGTCGCGTCAAACCAGAAAGACGATGAAGCTCCAGCGAAAGTAATGCGACGCGGCTGCAAAGCAAAAAACACTTCCGAAGGCAAAACCTTGGGAACCTCCAAATACTCACAATTTTCCCCACAGTATATAGGATCAAGAGCGCCTTAGAGCTAAAGAGAGACAGAAACCGGCGCAAAGCAATTCAAAGAACGAGTTCACAACTCCGAAGCAACACTCTTTCGAGATTGAAAATTAGAACCAAAGATTTCTCGCAGGGTCTTGCACAGTCTTGCAAATCGGGAGAGACAACTCCGTCTTCTTCAGCAGAACACACTCACTCTCGCCCATCGATGGATGAATGTTGTCCGTCGAACTGAGTGGATGGATGTAGATGGATGTAGATGGATGGAACTTTCTCACTGTCGTGGGTCGTGGGATTTTACTATCTGTAGATTTTACTATCTGTCAAATTGATTCTTCCATTCACTCTTGATACCAATCACGTCAGGATTTTGAATAGCAGGCGCGTCAAAAAATATTTCTAGGCTTACTAGGGAGTTAAAATTATTGAGAAAATGTTTATTTTCTTGAAAACTACTTGTTTAAAAAGGAAAGGAAAGGATTTTAAGAAGTATTCAAGTAGGTGAATACACTTCTTAGGGAAAAAAAATAATTATTTGTCACAAAAGCAATGAACTGGTTCCGCTATTTTTTAGTTTTCTTCTATTTCTTGAAGGAGTATCCATACATTAAATTAGGTTTGTTTGTTTGTTTGGTTTGTTATAGTGAAATCTCCAAAACTATGCGTCTTTTGGTTTGTGAGGAGAGGTTCAAAGACTTTGTCTCGTGGCGTTTTGACTCACAACAAAGCCTTGGAAAATGTTTTAGGGCAAAAGAAGACTACAAGTTCCCATGAGTTCCAAAGCTACAGGGAACTTTACCAAAACAACAATTTCACATGGTCGTGACCGTGCCACATCAGATATTATTAAATAAATAATTAATATTTTTAAATGTTTTTTATTTTTTATTTAATAAAAATATTTTGGCGCGTTCTTAACTTATGGAATAGGCCTGAAACAACCCTCCCCAACCTCCAAATCCCTTTTAATTATATGGAATTTCAAAATTTTATAAATTAGAAATTAGATTTTTTTTTATAATTACTTTTATTGTGGCAATGGTACAAAAAATTCTAATCTATATTCTATTAAATATAGAGTGTCTAAACCCATTGTTACTATTTCATCCATTTTGATGGTTACGTATTTATTCATGCACATTTTCATTCAATCTTTAGAAGTACCATACTATAAGTTAGTTCAAATACTGCAAGAGTTTGAATAGTCTAAAAACCTTCCCCGAGCTCAAAAATATTATTAGTATATATAATTACTATAAATACATAGAACTCAAATCACCTAGCATGTCCATTACAAAGGGTGGCTATTATGTGAGCCTAAAAGCATGAACACATGAGTCTAGAAGACTATACACCTATGTTATAGGTGTCTATATTATAAAAACCTTTCATAATTATAGTGTAACTATAATATAAGTATCTATATTATAAGTATTTACATTATTAGCATTTTCAATGGTTTGTAGTATATTTATTTATATATATATATATGTTAATTTGTTATATAAAAAAAGATTTAGATTTTTTTTGTATACCATGCATGACTACTATTCAAATGTTACTCAAAGCTAACATGCTTGCATTTTCATGCTTACAGACTAGCACCATTAATTGCTATGCACACTACATCCACTCTATTTATCACTGAAATAAAACTAAGGAAAGTCCAAATTTTTTAAAGGATACAAATTTTTTTTAATGGAAAATTATTAAAAACTATTTTAGATGCAAACTACAATCCTAAAACTCCAACAAAAGTTGTAAGCTACAATGCTTGACTAACAACTATTTAGAATCCCTAGATCACATGCATAAGGTTGTATTTATTATTGTAGTAACTAAATATTTATCAATTAAGTTTAAAGTTATCTTCCAAAAATGAATTTTAGATTGAATATTAGTTAGTTATAAAAGATTGAATTTTTTCCATTAAATTTAGAAAATTAAGTTTTAATTATATATGATTTTGAATTATTTTCATCTTACTTATTTTTTGATTAGTCACCCTTGAACAATCATCTTTTGTATTAAAATTTTTATTTTTTTAGGCAAAAAATACTTGTGCCTATTGAAATATAGAATATATGAGGGAAAGAGCATTCATAATGTCAATTGCACAAATATAATTAACTCAAGAATCAAATAATATCATGATGGATGGAAGAAAAAATTATGTGTATTTGAAATATTTAAATTCATTCATTGTCTAGTTAAATGCTTGGTTCTTAAGGAATTAATGTATTCCATTATATCTTCATTTAATGGAGACATGATTTGAAGACGTGTAGTACTTAATTCAACAATATCTAAAAGTAAAATTCCACAAACATGAAGAGATTAAGAATACTACACCTTAATCCTTCCATGTCCTCAAATCCCAAATTTAAATGCCCCTTTGTTAGACATTCTAGAATGTAACTTTCAAAATAACCATATCCCATATTTGATTTGAAATAAGAAAATGGAGTTTAATAAACTTTGTAACTACTTTATTTTACATCCATAAATTCAATGAATTATTGCAATTGCAAGATCTACATGTTAAATCCAAATGTACAATATTCATTAAATTTATTTGATTTTTCTTCTTGGAAAATTTTCTCCAAATCTAAATCATAAAACATTGTTTTTCATTCTAACATTCATTTTTTAGATAAATTTTAGATAATTATAATGAAATTTATAATTTACACATTTTTTTAATGTATTATTACACTTTATAGAATTTTGATCATTTTGATATTCCATAAAAAATTCAGAAAAATCAAAATCAATAGAATAAATGTTTTTCACACGAGGGTACATTTGTACATAGGGGTTCTTAACCCTGAGCACCCCAGTGCCTCAAATATGGCCTCTCAAAATTCAAAGATCTCTTTGTTTGACCATTATAATCTTTTTAACAGTACGGTAAAAAGATGTGTCCTTTTCCCTATAGCTCCTGCCCTATCTCTACTATCAATCGCTACAGTCAATTTATGTGGATCTCATTTTACATGATAGTTTGATTGGAATGAATTGAGAAGGGTCTGAATTTTGGCAAATATAGTCTGGGCGCTTAGGGGTTAAGTGATTAAAGAGATGTCCTTTTTTTAGTTATGAATGCAAATGCTTCCTCCCAATGCTGGAGTTCCTTTTTCACTATCAACCCTGTAAGAATCCACACTTTCCGTACATCTATACATATCTGTTGGGGACTTGATTCCAGATCTAAGGTAGGTACACCCAAATGTGCCACTGACCTTAAACCGCCATCTATACCATACATACATCTCCAAAATCAGTTCTGTACCTATGTGGAAGAAACGCTTTCAGAACCTAACTTTGTTCCTTAATAACTTTTGCATACGGGTGATTGCAAGAAACACTTGTACTATTTGTTGCGTTTTTCATAGTACTCATTAAATTTTTTAGGAGTACTTTCAAATTAGAAAACTAATTTTTAAAAAATCTTAAAAATATGATTTATGTATATACCTCTAAAATGAAGGTTTTCACCAAAGGAAATGTGTAGGAAAATTCTCTAAGTAGGAGAACTTGAAAAGTGCCAAATCTCAAGAAAATAGGACCTTTGATTCCAAAATTAGTTAAAAGTAGTAAAAATAAGTATATACAAAAAATAAAAAGTGTCCATTTTTAAGAACTTTATGAAGATGGTCATTCACCAAAAAACTTACAAAAATAATATTTTATATGTTTCAAAATGCAAGCAGAAGGAAGCTCTCTTCATAGACTTCCACACCACACAAAATTAATTATTTTTAAAAATCCTTCGGTGAAAAGTTGTATTTATATGTAAGGAAGAACTCTATATAATTTTTTTGATGTAGGGTATATGAAAAAGGTACTCAAAAGTACTAAAAACCTCCAAATTGGTAAGTGTGACATTTATTTCGGGCCTATTTTTGGATAGTAAATTATTTTTGAAAATTACCAAAAAAACCAAGGAAGTTGTAGGATAGTCATGAGTACCTTCCTTGTAAATCTTAAGTCATTCGAAGTTAAAACACAAAAGTTATGGCCAAAAAACAACTCAGCCCGCAACGTGTGACAGAAAAATAGTACAAGTGTTTCTTGCAATCACCCATACCGTATCCAAATGCCACGTTCTCTGGTGCGTTGGAACCTCCTTTCACTTGCCAACAAGAACATATGAAATGTTTACCAATCCAATACTAGGAAATAGGCTCAGTAGCAATTAGTGGCGGTTTTAGGTGTACCCACCTTAGAGCTTAGAGATCATGCGATTATCATTTCTTTGGTTCGCTCTTGCCGTTCCATAGGCCTACGTGCTGTTCGAAACCTGATGATAGTTGGTACCGGTAATATGAGGTGCATGCACTATTATATTCTGCTACATCAATTTGAGTGTCGATTTGCTGTTCACAGACCCGATGGAGATGCGATTGGAGTGTCAGCTCCGAATTTGGGGATTGATGGTCAGAATATTTTGGGAGCACAGACAGTTTGGACGGTACCGGAGGCCATTGAAATCATGCTTGGTGTTCCACCCAACTATCATGCTTAGCTTCACGAAATAGCTATTCTCCTTACGGCCACCCAGGTCTAGAATATGTACTTCTACCTGTACACACCAACACACTTGCAGAGTTTATCACAGTCCATGATGTGTGAATACTCCGCAACATCAGAAGCTTGTATCTTAGGAGCCCATTGACGAGTAGTTCTTCACTATAATATTACAAGACATAAAGATTTCCAATAACGAAGATCAGGATCCCTGCTGTAATTGAGTTCAGAGACAGCCTAATTCATCTACACAGGATTAGAGCACAGCGTACGTAACTACGTGTTTCAAAACACTTGTTACAAGGCCGCTTCTCGTCGGCTGGACTCGCGATGACGAACTTGGATCGACATCAAGGCGATCGGTCACTACCTAGATGAATAAAGCACCTCAGTCCCAGGTTAAACTAAACTCTAAAACCAAAAACCCTGAACCAGAACCAAAGAATGCACTTTCCCACTACAAACCCTAACAATATTCAAGATTGGACTGCACACACAGGGTTTCAATTACCCTAAAACGTACATCTCTTCAAATTCATAAAGCAGTCTGATTCCAGAGACGCTTCAAGCCAGCAAAGAACTCATCACTATTCTTAAGATACTCTTGGAGACATCGAAAGACAACACCAAACCAGCAAGCTTTCTCATTACCAATCATGCCTTACAGGAAAACTTCTCATCGCTCTGATGTCACCTACCTAAAAGCTGCTCGCACATTCCTATATATATACTCGTAAGGAGTACCCACAAACAATATCACAGAGCACACAGGATTTCAATTCCACAAAGGGCTCGGTGTCATGGAATTAGTCTTTAATTTGATAGCAATTGTGGAAGATATGAACCCCCAGTATCATCACCGTCACCTATACTGACTACAATGATTGATTCTGCGATACTAAGAATATCAAAATGTAATTCTGACCCCCATGGATTCGACGATGCTTTGTGACTTGCTATTTGATATTCAATTTGGGTCCCTCGGAAGAGGGGGAGGGCTGCGCCGGCCAAGGCAGTAGTGCAATACCAAGGCGACACGCGCGGGGCCGGACAGCAAGCTGCCCAATGGACCCGCACCCAAGAAAAATTAGATTAATATCATGAGGCTCACTGAGCCTCGTATCAGATATTAAACTGATAAGAACAGATACTACACTTGATCTTAGCCAAAAGGCCGAGAAAGGTATGCAACCGAACTCTCAACCAACTCTTCTTATATCCGCAATCTGTCTCCAGCATCGCCACAAAGTATGGGACTAATTCAACACCCGCACTCCTCCTTTTACTTTTCTTCACAGAATTTCCCCAACGACTCATCCGTCATGAAATCCCTGATGTTTGTCTAGCACAGTGCGAGAGAGTTACAGTGCAATAACAAAATGGTGAGGGAGCAATGACTTTGATTCAGAAAATTCAACACAGCAAAAGATAACGCTGGAGTATCAAGTCAGATGCGTACCAGAGACTTTAATTAGTGGCCAACGTATCTGACGAGCTCAAAAATGGAGCTGAATCTTCCTCGCGGACACCCATTGTCGTCTGGCATTCCATTTCTTTGCCAAACACCAAAGCTTAGCGTGTTTCACGGCTCCAAAATTTTGGTCATCTGATGTCCCTCAGTGTGAGGCAAAGCTTTGAATCATGGAAATGTACTCTCCCCAAACTGTCAGTTTTTCAAAGAATCAGGATGCAGATTTCTTGACACCTCTGCAATGCATCTTTGCTGGTCAGAATTCCTTGCGCTGGCGAAAGGGGTTGATGTATGTCCAGACCACACGATGCAACGCCGCACCAACACGATGCAGAGTTGAAGAGCAGAATTATATGAACTTCACCCAAGCCACAAGCTGGAGAGCAATATTTATCTCTGCGTTGGTCCATGACATCATGACTCATCAACAACAAATCGTTGCACCATCAAATGCTTATACTGCTCTATGAATCTTAGGATCCCATACCTAAGAGTCATGCATCACTATAACAATCCACTAATGTGCTCTAAGGTAGAACTACCCATTATCATACAGATTTGCTATCCAAGTACTTTGGAGAAGCTATTTATGAGCTCTCATATTTCAGAGATTGAATTGTTTGAGAGAAGTCAATTGCAAAAAAAATAAAGAAATTCTGACAAGAATTGAATTTTTTGTGATTTTTCAAAGTTGAAATGTAAAACTGTGAGTAGACCCTTGGTAAAGCATGACCAGACCATTGTTGAAGCATGGACTGATGTGTCTGCTCCCCAGTGAATTGCCATCATGATCATGGATGAGTAAGATTGTGGTAATAAGATGGGCCAGTGATAGAAATGGGAGGAACTTGTAGGTGGGGGAATTGGGTAAATGGTGGTAATGGGTAGTTCTACCTTATGTCATTCCCATAGTATAATATCAAAGTAAAATAAAAGTTAATTTTTTAATTTTAGATTTTAAAAATGCAAAATTCAATATCTTTTTCTGTGGTGAGTTAGAACGCCATGAAACAAAGTCCGTGCACCCCTAGTTTGTTACAATGTGAGAGTTTGCACTCTTGATACAAAAGAAAGCTTTATGCACAACGAGATGCACAAAGGAGTGCAAGGACTTTATTTTATGGCATTTGAACATGCGATGTGAAAGTTATGTTTTTTCCAGACCAAAAGATAATTTAGTTCAACTTTTTGATTTAAAAACAATTCAACAATTCATAACTTTCACATTGTCTAGAGGTCCCAACTCCACAAAACAAATCCTATGCACCCCTCTTTGTAAAGAGCTTTGCAACGGTACTAAGAACGTCACCTTGGTACTCAAATTTCTTAGATCTCACTGTATCAAGCAAATCAAACAAAGAGCCTAAATTAGGGTAATCTGTAGATAATAGTTTCCAATGACAAAGAGAAAGAAAAGTAAGATTGCAAAATGACTATGAGGCAATTCATGATCAAGGACATATTGAACTCAATTTATAGCATCAATGAAAGATTTATATCAATTTCAAATTAATTAATTAGATGAAAAGAAATTTCAATTGATTAATTATATTATTTTTGTTATATTTATTAATTTATTTTCACTTTTTGTTTTATAAATTATAATGATGTCAATTTTTCATTGAAGCAATTGAGATTTTTCTTTTCATATTAATAGAAAATATATAATCTCATGCAATAAAAATATAAAATTAAAACTTGTGATATGATCAATGAAATTGAATTCATAAATATTATTTGACCATATGGCAATAATGGAACTTGAGTGGTGAAAAATGTAAAATTAAGACTTATAGTTCAATCTTCATAATGGATTGTAGATGTATGGATATGGAACAATTGATTGGAGATAGTTGTTGATTCATTGTCAAATCACTCTAGAAAATCCAAGGAGATGTACTCTAAAGTTGTAGTGATGCTACAATTGACACTTTGACAACTTCAAGAAGATTTTCTTTGATAAGGATAACTGCTCTCAAATTTCTTTTATAGCCCCAAACCGCCACTTCTTTACTACTGTGCCTACTGTGCCTAGTTACTATTATTAAATTGATTAAGTTTCATATTTCCTTGACAACAAGTGAAAGGAGGTTCCAACACACTAAAGGATACAACATTTGGATGTTGTATGCCAAAGTTCTAAAGGGTCAAAGTTTTTTGGGGTGGAGGTTCTAAAATCATTTCTTCCACAAAGATACATATTGATTTAGAATATATATACATAGAGTGATGATGGCAATTTTGGGGATGGTGCTTGGGGGGGCAACCTTAATTCTTTAGTATCACATTCCTTTATTTTGTTATAAGGCCTACCTAATGGACCAACAATGCTATTCTATGAGCATGTGAACATGCAAACATAAGCATGTGAGCATTGAGTGGGGATTATGTGAGTGTTGAGCTCAAAAATTTTAAAAAAGCATTAGAAAATACAATAATATTTCTAAAAAAAGATCATGTATAAAAAAATTGGTCAAAATTTGTTATTTTAAATAAATTTTAATTCCTATTACTATGGACCTATTACTGTGGTTATATAGAATTCAAGTGAAAATTCTAATTATCAATTCTATCTAAAATATTAAAAGTATACATTCCAAAGATGAAGAACTCAAT
This sequence comes from Climacium dendroides, assembly GCA_950106755.1. Taxonomy (NCBI): domain Eukaryota; kingdom Viridiplantae; phylum Streptophyta; class Bryopsida; order Hypnales; family Climaciaceae; genus Climacium; species Climacium dendroides. The sequence continues at coordinate 22,578,740 of OX467083.1, forward strand.
TGATGTAAAAGATCGAAATAAGGTAGTATAGAATATTCTTTAGAATTATAATATTTGTTCTAAAAAAGAATTAATGCTTATGAAGCAAAATGTGTAACTTGAATTTGAAGTCTTTCATATTAGGATAAAAATAAGTAGTTTACCATTTTTATACTTGGCCACATAAAATTGCACAAACTAATCATATAGAAAACTCATCTCATCACTAGTAAGGAGCGGAGGTAGTTTGCTTTACGATGGATCTCAACCGCCTAACAAATCTTAATCACTAATTTTTTTTCCTTAAAATCTAGCAAAGTTCAACAAGTAGCACATCCAGATGGCAAGTACTCTTCTCGGTGTCAAGAGGTCCTAAGCAACAAGAAGGGAGTGATTATAAAAATATAAATCTTAATAAAACAAGCTCATTTTATTTCAAAACAATCTTGATCACTAATTTTTTTCTTACAATTTAGCAAAGTTCAACAAGTAGCAGATTAAGATAGCAAGTGCTTGATCTTCTTCTTGGCACTAAGAGGTCCCAAGCAACATAAAGGTAATGATCAACCAAACAACCATCATATCAAGACAAGAAGAGTTGGATCCCTTGAGAAGTAATACCAAAGGACAATGATCAACTAATCAACAATTTGGTGTAACTAAGCTCATTCCTTACAAAAATATTTCCTATCAACCAAATATTTTCCTTCAAAATCTTAACAAATCTAATTACCATCACATCAAGATAGAAATACAAGTACCCTCATCTATTCAAAGAGGACTCATGTTGCTACAAGGCAATAATCAACAAAAATGAAACTCGTGCAATTAAGTTCTTTCTACACAAAATGAATTCCTATCAATGATTTAAAAAAAATCTAAACAAGTCCATTGATGTGTAAATCAAGAGGAAAATGTTGATAATCTTCCATTGACCTAGAGAAGACCCATGATGCTACAAGATAATGATTAACCAAAATAAAATTTAGTGTAACAAAGATCATTTGATATAAAAATAATCCTTATCAATGGAATTTTTTTCCCTAAAATCTAAACAAATCCAACAATAGTATAATAGCGAGCATAATAGCAAAAATTATTAGTATCCTTCCATCAGCCCTAAGAAGACCCACACTGTTACAAGGCAATGATAAACCAAAATAAAATTAGTTTAACGAAGCTCTTTTAAGATAGAATCAATCCCTTTTCAATCTTCACAAAATTGTCTTTTTTTAAATCTGATGAAATTCACCAATCCACACATCAAGACTAAAGGATTGGTTCTTGTCCATTGTCTTCAAAAGGTCCCAAGCTACCACAAAACATTGATCAACATCTAATCTCCTATACTTTCCATTTATTGACAAAATGAAAAGATTAGTTTAATACTTCAATTGTATTGTAATTCTTTAGTGTTTTAATGTCCATGGTCATAGGTTCTACTATCCACAATCATAAGTCTTCACTCAAAAAAATGTATGCTCACAAGCTCACAAGCTCACAAGCTCAAGCTCATATGCTTATAGAATAGCAATTATGGTTTTTTTTTCTTGTATTTTAAGAGAATTTGATTGAAAAATATTTTCATATCCAACACTTCCTCAAAGATAGATCATTGCTTAAGATGTCTCATATTCATCTTTCCTACCATGACGATGTAATCAAAGCTCAAAATTCTTTGATCTATATCCTCCATTTTGCTACAATATGAAAAATTTGAAGCTCTATTTTTAAAGTGATATATGCAGTGATATAGTGATATATGTAGTGATATAGTGTCACTATGTTTTCATACTTTTTTTATAAAAACTTCAAAGTGTTATAAATTTTTGAAGAAAAAAATGAAGAAAACTCGTATTAAAAACAAAATATGCTTAAAAGATCTAAATGCTTTAGAATTGAAATACCTTACAATATAGAACAATTGAGTATAGAGCATTCAAATATAAAGAAAATTTAGAAGGTGGTTATAGATCCCCAACTTCAAACTTCAAGAAACTATTGATATTTAGGAAGCTTTTGAAATTTTTAAGTAGAGTAGAATGTTCACTTTGGATGCTTCATTTTGTTAGTTTTGCTCAAAACCAAGAAAACCCATTTTGAATGTCAAAATCAAATCATAAGGAACCAACAAAAAAATCGACCATAAAATACTAAAATATTTTGCATACTTAGATATGTTTTTTGTATTAATTATTTAAAAATTTAAAAATATGAATCGAAGTTAGCTCACTCATAAGGTAGATATACATTAATAAAGTTGCACAAAAATGGATCAAAATCATCTACATATTAATATAAAAAAAGAAGATTGTTTGATCAATCAAAAGACACTTTGTTCCTTCAAACTTCTCTAAAGATTGAGAAAGATGGTCTTTAAGTGATTCACCGTTCAAGAACTATACATTTTTAGATTTGAAATAGAACTATTACATGTAAATGTGGAGTACACAATAGTGTAACTACCCCAACAAGAAATGACATCTTAACCAATGTTTGTTTTTTTGATTTGGGGGCCATTTGCACCAAATAATGGGCCCTACACCATGCCCTGGGAACACAAATAGAGTTGAAAGGGTAAAAAATTGTTACAAATCTTCACATGAAAAAAAATTGGATGAAATTGCCCAATTGTGGATGAAAATAGAATTATGGATATGTGATATGTGCTAATGTAATATTTTCTATCCAATATGTGGATGAATGTTGAAATTTGGAACATCACTATAACATTTAGTATTGTTACTTTGGCACTTCGTAAAAAATAAAAAAATAAAAAATCTAATTTCACCCTTTAGGTTCTATAAGATCAAAAGGCAATTGCAAAATTGCGTAATACATTATATAAATAAGTCTGATTTAAAAAAAAAAAAAAAATTTATATAGAAATAATGGAAGTTTGCACATGACGATGTCAGGAAGTCACCAAAGAGTATATTTTACTTTACTAGTAGCTTAGGCATTTAAGGTATAGGCATCTAATAAGGTTTAGATATTTCATTTAATGATTTTAAATAACATAAGAGGTTATTTATTCATAAAAAGCATTGAATATAGAGATAGGATTGCCATAAATAGCCAACACATGTCCATAGAAAAAAAATATCATGATTAGCATCTTAAATCAATTGCAATTTTCAAATATTAGGTAAGACAAGGAGGTATAATATCTTAAAAAACTAGGCAAGTCCATAGAAAAAGATATTGTAATTAATGTTTTCCATCAATTGCAATTTCCAAATATTAGATAAGGCAAGGGGATAATTTCTTAAAAAATTAGGTAAGAATTATTATAAAGTAGGATATAAAAAGAAGTGCAAAAGATGTAAGATTTACAATCAAGCTATATGTACATCAAAAAGGGACAACAAGCAAATTAAAGATCTTTTGGAAGGAAATAGTGACAAGATTGTCTAATTTACCTTGCTACCATGTTAAAAAGATGGCCTAAAAGAAACAAATGTGGCACTTCTATCTATACCTTTGCTACTTTAAACTTTGATGAATGAAGCATATTGCATTCAAAAAGCTCATAAGCATTTTCAACAAAATATTCTATGTACCCAAAATCCAATTGTTTCCCATTTATAATGCTTGTATCTTGTATCATAACATAGTACAACATACATATTTGCATGAGATTCTTTTTTGATTGACAACATTACCACCATGTGTTCATAATCCAAAACATCTCATCAGTCTTCCGTTTTTACTTGATGTGACAAGGTTGACACATCATATTTCGCACTTTTTCATACATTACAACAAGACTCACTTTGATCACAATTTTCTTTCAATGCAAATAGTGGATCATGATCACTTTTATGCACAACATGTCCATCACATGCTCTTTCATTTTACTTTATTTGGTGGGATTTTGCATATCTGCCTAGATTTCTTCTAAAACCAGTGATCTAAAAAAGATTCCCTCCATCCTCTTGTTCTGGACAAAACTGCCTTGGGACCTAATTGGCATCAGAGACGGGACACACAACCAAGTGATATATCTACATAGTAAATACAAGAGGAACAGAATTCCGCAGAAAATAATTGTTGTGGCACCACCAATAATGACACGTTTGTTGGACAGCATTCAAGTTTCTGAGCGACGCTACGAAGGGTTGAGAGTATAGGAATCAAGCCGCTGCACTAAACGGAAGAAGGGTCTGTAAAGTAACAATGCATGCAAAAATCCCAGTTCCTATCAATTGTTCTACCTATCTTACATAGGTGGAGATCCGTAAGCTGAACTTGTATCGTTGTTGTTGTTGTGGTGGTGGTGTGATAACGAGGCAACGGGTTTCAATCGTTGCACCCGCTTCACGGTCTTTTTCGGAACTGAATGCTCCTTATGTCAAAACACACGAGTTAGAAAAGCTTAAAAAGATGCATTCCTTTATGGAAGATTGACAGTAAACAAACAAGTTGCCCTCATTGTTGAAACCACTTCTGTAGAAGCCAAAAAAGCTTGGATAATTTGAACTGACGACCTTACAAATGAGACTCAACAAGCCAATAATATCGAGAACGGATTAAAAGAACTTGAGAAATACCTCGTCTCCAGCATATCCTTGAGAGTCTTCTACTTCACGGTTCTTCAATTTCGGGGTGACGCCAGAAGGTCCACCACTACCGTTAGTCACAAAAAGTTTGGTAGGAACCGGAGATGAGCCCTTCGCTTCATTTTTTCCCAGCTTTGAAGTGGAACCGGGCTTCTTGACTGAAACCTTGCGGCCCCTCTCTGCCTGAAGCTCTGCTGCTTTTTCTGACAACTTTCGCCTGCGCTTGATACGACCGTTCGGCCCTACTTCTTCATCTACATGAAAAAGCAATACAGATGAGATTAGAGAGTGAAAAAACTAGATATCAATACGATGGTCTCAGATAATCTGATGCAGATCAAGTCTATAGCTGTCCAGAGATAAATGCTTCAATTTACCTTCAGAATTTTGATCTGCATGATTATAATCTGGCTCGGTATCAGAGTCCTGGGAGCCAGCAGAGTTTGATGGAGTTATGCTCCCGGCCACCTTTGGGACGGGTGCTGTGTTTGGAGAGGTCACAGGAGAAGGTGGAGGACGTGGAGGGGAAGCATCGCGATCTGGGATGGTCGGTAAGAAATAAAGCCCGTCCTCCGATTCATCACTATCGCTGAATGCAGCCACTTTTTCGGTTGTCATAATGTCCACATCAGCATCTTCATCCACGCGAGTTGGTTTGACCTGTAAAAAATAAGATAGAATACGTGAATATCTGAAGATTTCAGACAGATCATTATAATATACGTATCGAATCTGGGAGAATCTCAGACCCTACCTTGTCAGTTTCGGGCATGATGTCAAACTCGTCTTCTCTCTCCACGTATTCCTCATTTTCTTCCAGTTCTTTGAAATCAGGTGCAAATGCACTCCAATTCTCAGTGTAATCTTTGGCCCATATATATATTACACCGGACATAGATACAGAGGCAACTACTGGGCGAGTAGGGTGCCAAGCCATATCAGCGAGTCCTTCCTTCTGGCCTTCTAATATTCGAGCCAGTTGTCCAAAATTCCTAACACACATGAGAGTTAGGTGATTAGAACTTATTATTTTGATCAAATCAGGCATAAGCATTTGAATCAGAAGTTGGACGGAAGGAGAAATCTTGATATAGCAGCTTAAAGTAGTTAAAGTAAGCAAGGTTCTAACACCTGTTCCAAATGTGGATTTTATGCTCTCCCTTGTTAGCAGAGGCTCCGACCACACACTCGCTATCCCCATTGAAGCATGCGGCCTTCCAGTGCATTTTATTTACACAATCCTGGAAGTCTTTTGTAAATTTGAGACATGGGACGTCTCGAGACATGCCGGATCCATTTTCTTTTTGATCAACTAGAGATGCCAGGGCTTTGGCGCCACTGTCCCTTGGCAACAGGTTCTCAAACACTCTCAAGACTCTATCTGTAGAATTTGTGAGAAGAAACTGGCCATTGCGACTGAATACGATCTGCCTGATCGCTGCGTTTCCTGGAACCTGCGTTACAGATAGGAGTTTTCATCAGGAAAAAAAAGCTAAAAATTCACCAATCTAGAATCAAATTGAACATCATATTCTGAAGAACAACACCATCACTAATCATTTCAGAAGATGAATACCAGGAAATATTTATAAAGGCACAGAAGTTGGGATTACTGTGTATTTGGTGACCAATCTGCTCACTGCGGGCATCCAATAGATAACATAAAACTTGAAACTCGCTAATGATAAAAAGTGACAATAGAAAATCAGGACAAACTGGAGACATATTACTCACTTGCACAACAGTCCGAGTTTGTCTCGTCTCTGTGTCAATCACTAAAATCTCTCCCTTAAAATTTCCAACATATATAAGGTCTCCCTTCTTGTTGAAACTCGCTGCCGAAGGGGAATACGGTGCACTAGCATCCCCAAATTTACCACCACGAGCCTGTGGTGCACCATTTTCCCCATCTATTGAAGAGACTAATACAGGAAGCGCCTGGATTTCCCCTGTTTGACAAGAGCATATTTTGAGTTTCAAGGATTGCACTTTCACAAAAACTTATCTCAAAATAATTGACAGCTAGAAGGTGCAATCCACATTGAATAATTATGAAAATTCAAAAAAGCTAACAGATCTTTTTTGGTCCACCTATGCTTCAGCTAAACCCTACGAAAAAGGCACGATCAGAGCACATATCTGAAGATTCATACCCAAGGCGACTATATCTACTCGACGCAAATGAAGAATTAAAGGCTTGATATTTTTCGTCAGTTTAAGACTCGCATAGATGACTTGCCACTCCTAACAGACATGACGTATGTAAAAGAAGAACGAACTTTAAAGGCGCCTGTAAACTCGCAAGCTAAGGAGTCAGCAAGTCAAGAGAAGGATTATAAAGCAACCGTCAGAACATACCTGTTTCAAAATTTACCAAGATTGGTGCTCCAGACATTGGACATGCCAAACATAAAGATGGTCGATTGGTTCCCGGATAGAGTCGCGCATGCAATGCAGATTGTTGCAATGTGACCGTGCCAATTTTGACTCCCTTCCCAACATCCCATAGGGATAACGTTTTGTCAGTAGCAGCAGAGAGCAGACGATGACCACACTTTGACCAACTCACGCTGGTGATAGGAGAAGAAATTTCTTTCTCACGAAGCTCCTTTGCGACGCCTCGAGTATCGAAATCCCAAATGATGCACGATCCATCATTGCATCCAGCTGCATGAGGAAATCAAAGAAACGAAAACTCAGTATGTGGAGCGCAGTCATATGCACCGATAGTATACAATCTGCAGAAGAGAGCCCAACAACTCCATTCAATAACTACCCTAAACTTCACAATCTTGATTGGTACTGAATCTCCTGCTACTATCTGATTCCATGCCAGTATGAAATTGTGACTTTAGATAGAGTAATAATGAGCAGCACCTGCAAGAAGCGTTCCTCGACGATTGAATGAAATGCACTTAGTGACTCCGTGCTCCAAGTATTCTTCTATCACTTCTGGGAAGTCACTTTGAAACGGATCTGCATAAGCAGAGAATTCGGTCAGGTCTCGAAACAGAAATGTGACAGATAAGAGGTTCAATCAACCCCCGAAATTTCAGGGGAGACGACAAGGTGCAATAAGTTAAGTACCCAGCGGATCAGAATAGTTTCAATAAGAAGAGAAAACTAAAATGTGAAAGCTTCCTCACAGCAGAAACCTACGAAATCAGTGAAGCGTCTGCCACCGTCGAACCAAAATTCAAAATTCTACATAAAAGACTCAAGGTCTCTTTTCAGTCAGGCATTACAAGCCCAGGATCGTTACAGTAGCGTTGTTAATGATGCACATCCAAATCCCGGCACTCATTGGGAAAATCGAGCGGCCAAGACTCTATTCCGAGATACAACCAAAGAAGAAATCCTGAAATAGGACAGATGCTCCTCACCGCGACAATCAAACATTGACCTCGAAAAGTTCTAATTCGCAATTCGAGAGCATTGAGCATTTTATGTTTGTGTCGTAATAAGTTTCGCACGACGCGCGAAGGGGTAAATCATCTAATTGCGCTAATCAATTTTACTTCACACGACTTGCAATGTCTTGAAGCTTACAAGAAGACGCTGAAAATGAAACGACTTCAGAATGCACTAGTCTTCGTACAATCCAACCTTGAAGACCGAAGTAAAACAGTCGCCAGCAATAACGACCTCCCAAAACCGTCACTCATAAGCAAGAAATCGATTATCCGAGTAAGAACCCCCCTACGTCATGAAAGCAAACGACGCTGTTCACGCAAACCCTGACATCGAACAGAGACACCTCTCCGCGCCACATGTGAGGAAAAAAATCTGAAAATCTCCATAACTCTTAAGCATCCACACGAAAAAAATAAATAAAATAAAAAAGAGAACCACCACTCAGAGGAACGACGTCAACTCTCGACGCACTACCACACTCGTGCGCCAAAGGCAGAACGTCGCACCACCAACGATACCGCTCCATGACATTTACCACCACAACACCACAACAAAACAGAGGAACCAAATGCGACGTACCAAGCAAGCAGAGATTCATGGCGCGAGGTGTGTCTGATCATGAGACGGCAAACGGCGAGCATCATCAAAAGCCTTCCCTCCCTCCCGCTTTGTTTGCAGCGCTGAGCTCGAGCAAAGCCGAAACGCCGAGTCGAAGAAAAGCCAGGCTGTGGTGAGTTAAGAGCAGCGAAAGAAGACGGAGAAGCGCATTTCTTGTGTGGCTGAGAGCTAGATTGCTGTAAATTGTGTTTGGCTATGGTGGAAGAAGCTTCATCGCCGTTGTTGTTGTTACGACGTCAGTCGTTAAGCTTACTCTCCATCGCTTCCGTCGTCTGTTTTGCGAGAGCTTGGGTTCTCGTTAGGGCTGCGGGATAGTCTAGTGTGAAAAGGGCCCAGCAATTGCGAGTAACTTGCTTGGATCAAATATTCCAACAAATGGTTAAGGTACATTGAGAGTCTTTTTCATCTAAGATTGAGTCAATTGGCTTAAAAAAGAAAGTATGAGTGTGTCTTAAAGTACTTTATCCTGAATAATAGAATCCCTATTGTTGAATAGTAGAGTATCGAATCAATCATTAGACAAAACTCTCTCATACAAACTTGATCAACATTGTCAAAACTTGAAGATTTGCAATCTCCTTAGAAAGTGATGGGAGGGAGGATACATGACTATAAACCAAAGTCAATATTTCTAACCAGTCTACATTGTGCAGCAAAGATAGTGACAAGAAAATGTTGCATAAAGTACCTTGAAGAAGTGGTTTAATATGTTATCCTAAATAATAGAAATCCCAACTACAGAGTAGTAGAGCGGCAAGTCAATCATTAGATAAAACTCTCTCATGCGAACTTGATCAACATTGTCAAAACTTGGAGATTTGCAATCCTCTTAGAAAGTGATGGGAGGTAGGATATATGACTACAAACCAAAGTCAATATTTCTAATTAGTCTATGTTGTATAGCAAAGATAGTAATAGGAAAATATTATGTAAAGTACAAAGTACCTTGAAGGAGTGGTTTACATCAAGATGAGTGAAGTGTCATCTTCTTGGGTTCTTGCAAGTCAAATCGCTCATGCAACAATTAAGTATAACATAACTATAAATGTTGTTTATGCATAGTAATCCATTTTGGTTACAACTTCCAAAATCAATGTTTGCAATTTTTTGGCAAAAAGTTTATGATGAAACTATATGAATTTAGCCATATCCTATATGATTTTAGTAGTATGATAAGAAGCCAACTTCAAATTTTTCACCTTAAAATATATGCAAGAAACTTATTATTCATACAATCGTATGGCTAATTAAAAATTTGTGTATTGCTTAGAGATCCCAAATTAATTTTAGAAGGCCAAAAATTGCAAAATTAGGCAACAAAAAAATTAAAGGGTGAAGTTGAGCATTTATCTGACAAACTTGGAGTCAAGATGGGCATTGCAATAAATACTAGAAGTCAATATAAAGGATTTGATAACCTTGATATTTTTTAACAATTTTTTTGTAACGTCAACCTATCATGATTTAGTAGTTAGTAATTTAGTTGATTTTAGTGTCCAAAAATACATTCAAAAAGAATAGAAATGTTTTTCTTAATTCTCCAACAAAATTCAATAAAAATTTAAAGTTTTCAAAGAGGGGTGCTATTATGTGAGCATAGGAGTGTGAGTTCATGAGCCTAGAATACTACACATCTATGCTATAGGTGTATATACTAGAGAAACCATTTATGATTATAGTATATATATTACAAATACCAATATTATAGGTATTTATGATACATATACCTTCTATAGTGTGTAGTATATCATCTTCAATTTATTAAAATTTGGTATTTTAGCTTTGAAAGCTACAAAATTCACAAAGAAGAGAGACATAGCTAGAATAAATATATGATCTTCTATGGTGAAGATGTACATATAAACATTTGATATCTAAAATTATTTTGTAATTCATTTAATTAATTCCCAATCTAAGGTTGGATAGAAATGAAGATACTCAAGTACTTAATCTATTAAATGAGCTATACAAGAAATGTAAAGTAGAAGGGACAAAAAATGGTCACACTGTAAAAACTAAATTTTAAAAAAGTACCCCAAACGATGCAAATCGAACCAATTTGATCATCAAATGTGATAGTCTTTCAACTAATAGAACATTTTAAATTAAACTACATTTCTTTTCTTTCCCTTTTTTTAAATTTTTTTCAAAAATAATACGAGTATCGAATATGAAACATAACTAATTCACAGGCAATCGAATCTACCCAGGTACATTTCATTTTTACATGGCTACAGGTAATTAAAATTATGAAAAATAGTGTGGTTGTTCAGATTCTAGATTTACGGCAACGGAGGAGCATATTGGAATATGGAATCGGATGCTTGCCTTAGAACGTCGACCAGCGGTCGCCGTCACCACGAGTCCACGATACTGCCCTAAATGCTGTCTTGCAGCAACCACCAGACGGCAACCAATGGTCAACAGGTCTCGGACGGCGTCTGGAGGACGGGAGCCGTCCCCTAAACCCTTGGCAACGCGAAGCCCTTCCCTATTGCATTGGTGTTTTTCGCTGCAGAGCTGCAGAGCTTGCAATTGCAGCGGCAGCTCCGAGCTCAAGGAGAAGCTTCCTTGTTGAGCTTGGAAGCGAAAGATAGCGAGAGCGAGCTTGAGAGAATTTCTTGACGAGAGGATTTCGTCGTCATGGACCAGCTGGATGTACTGCTCGGGCAATTCCTGGTACCCGACAACGCCGCTCGCAAGCACGCCGAGGAGCAGATCCGCCGCCTCTCCAAGGACCCGCAGCTCGTGCCCGCCTTGTTGCATCTCGTGCGCTCGTCGCCTTACCCTGAGGTTCGCCAATTGGCGGCTGTATTGCTGAGGAAGAAGATTACGGGACATTGGATGCAGCTGTCCGTGGAGGTGCGGAACAGCGTTAAGTCCACATTGCTGGAGAGTATCACATTGGAGACTAGGTGAGAGTTCCTTTTCTTCTTGCGTTGATCACATTAGTATGAATTTTGTTCGTGCCTCAATACATACTTCATTTTCATTTTCATTTCTAGATGAGAGTTTTTTTCCTTCTTGCATTGATTCCATTATTTTGCAATTTTGATACGTTTATGTATGCTTTCCTGACTTTCCATTTCTAGGTGAGAGTTGCCTTTCTCCTTGCATTGATCACATTACTAAGCATTTGTCCTATTTCTTTACATGCTTACATTTTTTGAGGGCAATGGCGTATGAGGAATGGTTTGGTTTAGTGGGTGTCGTGAAACCTTTGGTGGAAAGTTGGGTTATTGGTGATTTAGACCTACGGATTGTGATTTGGGCGTACCGTGGGGCAGAAGGTTAGTACTTTTCTGCTACATCTCAAGGATCAGTGGTATTAGGAGAGAAATTCTTTTGTAGGGTACAATTGTAGCATTCGGGAGACGACTGAGTGAGGGCAATATTTCTTCCTCTATCTTGTGCTAGCCTTACTCGTTTATTTCTGGCACGAGATCATGGTACTACTGCTGATAACGTTAAGCCCGATCGCCCCCGATTGCGAACTGTCTTTATCATTAGGATCGATATTGGAATGATTACAAGTGAAACACGGTTCGTTTTGGTTGGAGTGCATTATTTCTGGCATTTCAATCAGGCCTTGGCAGTTGATTCAAGCTTGTGAATATCACTGGCCAATCATTTTAAGTTTGGGCTGAGTCCAACGTCTAGTATCACATTGAAGACCTATCCTTTCGCAATAGATGCCAATGATCTATCCTGAACTGAAGTGATTCGATTTTGTTGGATTGGTCATTCAGTTGAGCACGCTGTAATTATTTGATAAGGTAAACTAGTTTGAAATAATTTCGTTTAACTTCTGAGCTCATCAAATGTCTTTTCATGAGATTCACGATTCCTTTGTTGGATGGGTCAACCTATCGGTATCTCTGTAAAGAATGAGTCTGACTTAACAAACAGCAACAGTGAGTAATAGTCATTCGCAATGAAGATCTCTGGGTACAATGTTTGGGGTTTTAGGGTTTTATCCCTAAAATTATTGATCAAACCCATTTAAACTTACCCCGTGCAAGTTCTCATTGCCGCAATTTGGTGCATGTTGTGAGAAATCGACGGAGTTCTCCATGAATACAATTCAATGAGGCTATTGCCTAATGTTTTACGACCTGCATGACAGTTCCCCAGTCCGAAGAGGAAGCGCCGACGTCGTCAGTGTGGTTGCCAAGCATGCTGTGCCTGCAGGGGAGTGGCCTGAACTATTGCCATTCCTTCATCAGTGCAGCCAGAGTGCTCAAGAGGACCACCGTGAAGTAAGTGCTGTCCTACGTTTTGTGCCCAGTCAGAGTCGTGATCTCCCACAGAGAAGTTTCAACCTTACCCTACCAGAGGCTCCTTCATTATCCTGGAAAGAATCTGCAAGTAGTGCAATTTGGGTGCTTTACAATGGAAGGCGGAGGTCAGGAGAAAGGCGACAATAATGCTCCTTTGGTTTGCTGGTTTTGATGTGCAACTGCGGAATGTGCAGTGATTCGATGAAAGTTACGAAATTATCGTGTAATGTGTCAAGTTTTAGAGAGACTTTCAATAAACATGGACAACAAAAGCAGGAAGAATTGGGTGTATAGTCTTCTGAGAGGCTATTCACTAGTTCTCACTGCATTTTGATTTGTCATTGAAACAGGTGGCGTTGATTCTCTTCAGCTCTCTGACAGAGACTATAGGCGACTTACTTCGCCCTCATTTTGCTACGCTTCAAAGCGTTTTTATTAGTGGTCTAAATGATCAACAAAGTAATCGCGTTCGCGTGGCTGCACTAAAGTAAGCTAACCAGTACTCCGCATGGATATTGCGCATGAATTTTGGATCTCGGTGACGTGACGTGGTATGCTATCTTTGATCATTCCTTCATTTATCTCGTTGTTCACGTCTAGCTAACATTCGCATTTACCACATGCAGGGCTGTTGGATCACTTGTGGGTTACATTCAGACTGAGCAGGAAGTTGTAAGTGCTGTTCATATCTCTACTGCATCTCGGTAGGGATCCTAGTTTGGAAGTTGGCTAGTTGAGCAGAAATTGCTGGATTTTTTGCAGGGTGGGCTCTGTTTTTGTGATTTTATTGATAATTATTGATAATATCTTTGTTCCAATTTGGAACAATTTGTGTTTCCACCAGTATTGGACAAATTGTCCTCAGTATTTGGAGCTGATTTATTCTGTGATATTTTGCCTGCAGTTAATGTTCAGAGAATTAATCCCTCCTATTCTGAACGTCTCTCGCTTGTGCCTTGCCAATGGTGACGAAGACGTAGCTATTTTGGCCTTTGAAATTTTTGACGAATTAGTTGAATCCCCAGCCCCTCTGCTGGGGCCTACCATTCCTGTGATTGTACAATTTGCACTTGAGGTTTGCTCGAACAAGCACCTTGAATCCAACACTCGTCACCAGGTGAAAATCACAGCCCTGCGGTCTCTTTTGCTGGAAGCAGTGTTGTTCCTGGCATCAACACCCAAATTCGATTTTTCTTTAGTAGTAATGAACTGAAAATGATCTGTATTTCGCGAAAATTATAGAAGGCCACAGGTGGTATTTTACGTTTTGTGAAAGTGGTGGTCTCGCTTCATTTTCTCAAGGCCTATTCATTATCTGGAAATTTGCGTTGTTTACAGCGTGTGAATGTTCAAGTATGCGGTTTCACTAATCGTCGGGCTTCTTTTATCTCCATGCAGGCAATCCAAATTTTATCGTGGTTGGCCAAATACAAGCCCAAGACATTAGTAAAACATAAGTTGGTTTCTCAAATTTTATCAGTCATTTGTCCCATACTCGCAGAACCTGAGTCACGTGTGCACGAAGATGACATCACATGTGAAAGAGCGGTAGCTGAAGTTCTTGATACCATGGCTACAAGCCTTCCGAAGAAACACGTGTTTCCACCAGTATTGCATTTTGCAGTCTCCAATTTTCACAACTCGGACCCTAACTATCGGGATGCAGCAGTTATGTCACTGGGTGTGATATCCGAAGGTTGCTATGAAGTCATGAAAACTCGGCTGGAGGAAGTTCTTTCACTTGTTTTGGAAGCATTGAAGGACAAAGAGCAGGTACGTTGTGATATTATTAGTGTATTAGGTTGTCTGCTGCATTTGTATTTACTTAAAAAGATTACTTTGTTTTGAATATTGAGAGGGATTGCTTCATCTTGATCTCATCTCTCTAGTGCGATTATTGCGAACACTTTTGTAATCCCTGTTTGGCAAGTGCTAACTGGTAGGCAGGAATGAATGTGAAGGCCACTTTTGAGGGGGTAGTGTAGGGGGGGTCTATGTATCTAATGTTTTAAAATATTTTCTGGTGATATGAAGGGAGTTCGAGGTGCTGCAAGCTTTGCACTTGGACAATTTGCGGAGCACTTACAGCCCGAGATTAGTGAACACTATGAGCGTGTTCTTCCTTGCATATTTACTGTGCTCAGTGATGCTGTGCCGGATGTACAGGTTAGCTTGGTTTTGATGTGGAGTTATGTGAATGTTTTGAATCTTCCGACGCGGTTTTCCCAACACATTACAAAATCCTTCCTGAATAATATGCTTCACATAGCTATTGATAACTTAGTCCCTCTAGCTCAACTTGACCTTATATGTTAGTCTGGGATATTATCATTTGACCTCAGATTATGCTGGACTCAGAATAAGTAAACGTGAGATGATCTGCACAGCAGGAATTAAAGACCTTTGATTCTGTTCCTGCATTTTAATGAGACAATTGGCAGTTCACGAACAATATTAGAAAGGCTGACCTTTATATTTTTCGTTCAGGAGAAGGCCTTTTATGCACTTGCAGCATTCTGTGAGAATCTTAAAGAGGAAATTTTACCTTACTTGGGCCCACTGATGGAAAAACTCTTGGAGGCTCTGCAAAGTCCTCGCCGAGATATTCAGGAGACTTGCATGGTATAATCATATGCCCCTCGTTAATGTTAAGCTTTGCCCTTGAGCATATAGTAGCAGTAACTAAAATATTTTATTGAATAGTCGATTTGATGGTCTTTGCTTCTTTAAGCGTACTTGCCTGCTATCACGTATCAATTCCTCGATACTTACATTTCTGGATATATTTCCACTATTGATTTTGTTACACGTGAATGAATTCCAAGTTATGCATCTTGAGTAACTGGACTTATACCATTTTGTTCCTTAGTCTGCCATAGGGTCAGCTGCTTCCGCTGCGGAATCGGCTTTCGTTCCCTACACGGAGCGAGTTTTATTTCTCATGCAAGGGTTTATGACTTTGACAAAAGATGAGGATCTACCAGCTCGAGCTCGTGCAACAGAGCTGGTTGGTATCATTGGCATTGCTGTTGGACGGAATGTTATTGGAGCAGTACTTCCAAGCTTCATCGAGGCTGCAATTGAGGTGTGCTTCTCAAGCCAGGGAGGTCACATCAAGTTGTTGGACTTCCGAACTGCTGACCATGTGTTTGTTGAGTTTTCTTGTTACTCAGGCTTTGAGCAGTCTGGAATGGAGCACTTGACAGGATTTCAACCCACTGTTATTTTCGCAATATTATTTCCTAATTCACAATATTGACGGGAGCTATTTCAACTGTCGTTTGTGTCTTGCAGGGATTTGACTTGGAATTTAGTGAGCTGCGGGAATATACGCATGGCTTTTTCAGTCATGTTGCAGAAATACTGGAAGAGGGAGTGGTTCCGGTATGGTCTAACTCTGTCCATCAGCTTCTATTGTAAAGCCTTCAGCTCTATTTACTAGTTATTTCGAAAATTGTCTTACTGAAATGCTCATTCACATCAATTATAAGAGCCTTGTACTGATTTATTTATTTTATTTAATGTTGTTTAATTTGTGCAGTTTTTGCCCCGTTTGGTGCATCTTGCACTACAATCATGCAACCTTGATGATGGGACAGCATTTGATGTGGCCGATTCTGATGGTGACGATAATCTTGGTGGCGCTCTTTCTTCTGATGATGAAGATGAGGACACTGATAACAAGAGAGTTCGAAATTTCAGTGTTCGAACGGGTGTTCTGGATGAGAAAGCAGCTGCTACACAAGCTCTTGGTCTTTTTGCCCTTCACACCAAGAGTGCTTTCCAACCGTATCCTTGATTGAGTATTTTTGAATGTTGGGACGAGTCCTATTCTTATATGACTGCTGTTGCCATGCTTGATATTGCTCTGTCTGCATACATTTCCGTTAGTCGTCTTGCTTCATTAGTGCCAAATTTTCTGATAATATAATTATGATCATTACCTGTGATTGCGATAGGAGGGATTTCTGTATTCGGAGTTCGTGACTTGTTTTATTGTTATATAATGAAGCATCTTTAACTATAGTTAGGTACCTGGAAGAAGCATTGAAAGTGATGGAGAAGCATGTTGGTTACTTTCACGAGGATGTGAGAATTCAAGCTGTTGTTGCGTATCAACGTATGTAAATCCCAAAACTCCAACATTTGAGCTCATTTTCATAGAATTCAATATGTAGCAGGGAATTAAGTGAGTCAAGGCGGTCATCATGTTCAGACGAATGTGATAGCATGTGTTCCTCAAGCACCAGAAAAATTATGGTTTTATTATTTGTTGAGGTATTTCACAATTTTGCTTTCGAAGATTTACTGATAACTTGATGATCTGTGCAGATTTGCTCACTGCAACCAAAGAAGCATATCCAAGTGACACAGTAAGTCAATGTCTCTGATCCGAGACAGCATTACAGATAATGATATTTATCTTTCTTAGATTGTTTGACCTGTGCGATAGGTGAGGCACTTGGTATTTAGTTTTCTGAACGATGTCAAACTGGTGGAGTGTTTTCGAGAATTATTAATTGCTAAATTATTACAATGACTACTGGTATTCATGTTTTGCAGATTTCTCCTGAAGTTAAACATGTTCAAGGTGAACCATGCTTACTTGGACTAGTCTGAATTAGAGCTACATCATAGACACGGACTATATCATTACTCATGAAAAGTCCTACATTGTTTTGGCCTTCGAGAAATTTCCCTAGTTAGTTTATTGCTTGGTTTTCTAAATGCCGAGGTTGTATCGATGGACAGATCAAATTATGGAGGAGTACATCAAGCTCATGAATGACGATGATGATAAAGACACTGTATCTCAAGCGTGCTCTTGCATGGCAGAGATTCTGAAGTCTGTCAGATATGACAGTATACAGCAGTGTAAGTATGCGTTTTCTGTGTAAAGCCATTCTTGGAATCAGATTACGCCATGATAGATATCTTCTCAGTTGCATCTCAAGCGTGCTCTAAACCCTAAATCGGATTAGTGTTGTTGAAATCCTTCGAGTTGATCCTGTCTTTATGCTGACGTACTAGTGGCTGTTTGCAGTTATTCCAAACTTGTGTGAGGCCACACTTTGTTTGCTGCGTCAGGAAGCTGTCTGCCAACAAACAGGAGATACTGACAGTGAAGGTGACGAAGACGACATGGAGCACGATGAGCTTCTTATTGATGCTGTAACAGACATTCTGCCAGCATTGGGAAAATGCATGGGCCCTGCATTTGAACCCATCTTCCGCCCATTCTTTGAGCCCCTCATGAAATTTGCGGTATGTTTGTTATAATGTTGTGCTGATGTAGTGTGAAATCTGCGTTTCTCCACTCAAGGCTTTTAAGCGTCAAGTTTGATTTAACCTGGAATTAATTTGGATTGTGGCACGTTGAAGGTTTTTAATGATGATTGAGTTTTTGATCAACCAATCTTGCGGGTGCCTTTTTCTTATCAGATGTGTTATCGTTGAGTGTTTCTGACTCTTCTGATGTTTTGTTACATGTGCAGAAAGCTTCTCGCCCTCCCAGTGATCGAACAATGGCAGTTGCCTGTGTTGCTGAGGTGGCGAAAGAGATTGGAAGTGCTATCAGTCCGTACGTTGAGGTGTGTAACTTGATCTCACTTATCTGTTTACTCTCTGTTTTATTCTACTCTTAACATTGAACACTTACATGTTTGAGATTATCTGAATTCAAGAACTGGGCAAACTGTCATCCATTATCATGGCAAGTCTTTATTGATTGCTTGTGACATTTCAGGTTACCATGCCTATTGCTATGAAGGAACTGGCGTCACCGGACGCAACAAATCGACGGAATGCAGCATATTGCATTGGCGAGTTGTGCAAAAGTGGTGGAGATGTTGCACTACCGTATCCTTGTTTTTCGTAACGGTCATTCGTGATTTAAGTGTGCAGGAGGACTTTTATTTGTGGTATTATTGACTGGGCTTACTCTTGACTTTGAACCCAAATCCTTGTTTTTCAAGTAAATAGTTTTATCATATCACAATCATGCGGTGTCTAAATTTATCTTTTCAAATCACTAATTAGGTTAAACTTCCACGTGTATTTTGAGATTTCTTGACTTTCTCGTTCCAAGATATTACAACAACATACTAGTAGCATTGCATCCTCTTTTTGGAGCTGGAGAAGACAATGGAACAAGGGATAATGCGGCTGGAGCAGTTGCCCGCATGATCACTTCACATCCTCATGTGATTCCTTTGAATCAGGTTGATGCCATTTTATCACATTGTGCATCCAATTTTATTTCTAGCATTCTCATTCCATTTCGATGCTGTGCGATTATGATGTTTTCCTTTGTCGTTAGAGTTCGGGAATTGTTATTGACCTAGACCAACTGGTAATTCAACGACTCACTATCTCTATTCTACGACCACCTTCTATCGTTTGAGCAGGGCGACTTAGTTGGGCATTACAAGTTAGGGATAACTATTTCAGCCATCGGATGCCACAAGGACCGTCACTGATCATTCTTTAATGGTTTGCTTTTTACTTCAGGTTTTGCCGGTTCTTATTTCAGCATTGCCCTTGAAGGAGGACATGGAGGAATCTGAAATCGTATATGGGTGCTTATGTGGCCTTGTTTTTTCTGGTCATTCTGAGGTACACTTTCTCAGTTTACTGTGTTGGTTAAATTTCATTGGAGTATTGTTCATTCCTGAATGTGCCAACCTGCTGGGTGTATTGATAATATATGTTTTTACTTTGTCAAGATTCATGATTCGACATTTCTTTTTCACCCTTTCTTTTTCTTAATCATTAACATCTACCGTTGAGCTTTGCCTTGATTCTTGAACTGTCATATCTACTAATCGTGCATATCCTATTTTGTGCAGATCATTCCATTGGTTCCCCAACTTGTACCTGTGTTTGCCAAGGCTGTGGAGATGAACGACACCCCAGATACTGTCAAGCTAGGCATCGGTAGAGCTGTTATGCAATTGTGTGCCCAATACGGTGATCAAATGCAGTCTGTTCTCAGTAGCCTGCCTCCTGACGAGGCTACTGCTCTCAGTGCTGTAATGAAGCAGTAAGGGTTTAAGAGAGAAACTCAAGCGGAGGTGGAGTATAATACGCTGAATGTGTTTTCAGGATCTGGAGATTTATGAATGGGACTACTGCGAATGGCCATGACTGACCATCTGACATGACCCTTCGCGGATATGGTTTTAAAACGACGGTTTAGGATCGAACTGCTATAGGGTATTTCTAGCATATCCTTGTAGTTAGAGCCCGCTCCTTGGAACCTGGTCTGCCAACCTGCTGCAGTATTAGCTCAGGCATAATTGTGTTGTCCGATTCGTTGTGATCCTCATGAGGGAGTTCCAAGTCTACCAAGTGCTTGTGTTAGGTGGTTGAATGTGGAGCCCAGAGGATGCAATTCAGCAAGACTATTACTCATGTAAGTGAAGTTCAAACCAGCGCATCATATGATCAATTTTGGGCGTGTGGAAACTAAGTGGAAGAAGTCGTAGGAAGTGGAAGAAGCGGTATTAAGTCATGCTGCTACAATCAATTGTTCTGAGCTGCTTTAGTGATTACATCTAATTTATCTTTTTGGATTCATTTGGATAACTGTCTTCGCTGGAATTTTACAGATGAAAAGGGAAAATGCGTTAGATGTGAGACCTGACGTCGGCATCAGTTTTACAAGTAGGATGATTTTGTCATGACCAGGTTAGTGAGTGTAAGCGATAGATACAAAGATGCAGCTTCGGAAATGAATTGAGAATCAGGATTGTAGTGGAGTGTTGAGTTTGCGTGATATTATACATGCCATTTACGACGTGGACCGAACGACACAAGATGGGCGGGACGACATTTCAGAGATTTGGTATCAATTTTGATTTAGTTGTTTGAATAAAGTTCAACTTCATGCTGATATATAAAGTCGGTGCCAGACATGCCCATCTTTTATAGTTTAATGTAAGGTAGGTATATCCCAAAGCTGCCATGTTTGCTATTTAGCGTTGTTCCTGTTACCCATATTAGACTGATAAGATTTTATGTGTTCAGTCTTGTTGGCGATTGAATGAGGATTTCAACTCACCAAATAATGCGTTATTTGGTACTGTATGCAAAAGTTTAAGTTATGAAGTTTCACAATTTTGTTTGCAAGCGTTATAAAATTGCTTTTTTTTTTATCAACAGGTACATATTGATTATGAGGGTGTATGCCACTTGAATGTGTGATGCCTTGGTGTAGCCCCTTTAATTTCATCAAGATGGCAATTTTTATCATTGTCCATTTGTCATGTGTACAGTATTTATGAGCATCGTATGTTATTTCTGTGTGTTTTTGCATTTTGGAGCACTTTCTCTACTATCTAAACCAAGGCTTTTTCTTAGTTTGCTTGAATTGATCTTTCTCCATAGTTGTACATTTTGGAGCATTCTCTCTGCTCAAGGATTTTTTCCCTTTATTTTGAGCAATGCAAAAAAGCAATCTTCAAAGCAATCTTTATGTAGTTGTTTACATAAAATGTGGATGAAATTTAAATTATTTATCAAAAAGAGCAGTCATCTAAAAATGAGTAGCATTGTCCACTGTTAACATGTAACAAATCAAGGATTTTATTGACTAAAAATAGGGGAATATATTGCCTAATATTCCTTCAAAAAAATTGTATCACTTTTGAGCTAAATATTGCTTAAAAAAATACTATATTCAAGAGTTGCATTGTTTCAACATCTTGAAGACAATAGTATTTCAAGAAAACAAAAAATCCTAAATTCTCAACTCTAAGCTTCATGTTTTGAACCCAAAATCCTAATTCTTAAATCTAACTCCCTAAATGTTAAATAAGTAATGTCTCTTTCTTAATCATGGACTTGTTTGCAATAGGACACTTAATTTGGGACTAAGGGAGTATTAGTTTGACCCAATTTATATTTTTGGTCTTATTAATGTCAATTTATAGTAGATTCTTGTGCATTAAGATCTAAAACGCACTAAGTAAACATTGCTATATATTGGCATTTATATCATACCATATGGGCATTTTTTTTTTAAATTATTTAATTTGCCAAAAAATAAAAATATTTTGTCAATAGTCAACAATATTCTTTTTTTCTTCATATAAAACATTGCAAAATAAATCTCCAAAAGAATCAACATTCAATTTTAGAATTAATTTTTGGCAACCCTACTAACATTATTCATGAGATGTAGCAAGCTCCCTATTGAATTAAAAAGAGTCTATATATTTAGGAATACATATTCATTCCAAGGATGAGGTGGCCTATCATTTTGGAATCACACTAAGGAACGTCTTCCTATTCTTCGGTCTTCAACAATGTTTTGTAAACCACTACTACCTCATAAAGAATGTTATATTACAATATTATAGTATAAATTTAGTAGGTACAAAGAAACTTGGTTAATGTTGGTGTATTTGACAACATATAGTTTTATAAATTATATTATATGCACTAGTATTGAATTACCAACCTTGATAACTTTTGAAGTAGTTATTTCTAATTTTGAAAGTTCTCATAATAAGACAAAAATTGCAATGTGACACCTTTGTATTTGTGATCTCAAAGAGGTGGATAAAGAATTTGAATATCTTATTTTTATATAATTTCATTGCAATTTTCCAATAGTAGAGACTTGTCTTCCTATATTAAAAGATAGAGTTTCAATCTTTTGTTACTTCTATTACTCTCATTGCAATTTTTAAAGCTACTAAGATTAGATCTTTTAACCTTTTGGGGACAAAAATAAAAGCTTTGTATCAATATAAAATAAGTACAACTATCAAGCAAGAAGACACTAAGCAAGAAAGATGTCAAACTATAACTACTATTTTTCAAATATACTTGAAATAAATCTTGTTGCAATGTAATATCTAAAAGTTTTATCAACCTTCAAAGTTTCATTTCAAAAAAATTTGGATTGTCATTATAGTTTAGTAAGAATGAAGGAATGAAAACTGGATGTATGAAAATATGATAAATGAAATCACCACATAGTTTGCATTCCATAACATTCAATAGTCTTACTGACTATTGCCTCTGGCTGGACGGAATGATGCGGAATATCCCGCATCATTTCATCCAAAGGGATGAAATGGTGCGGGATATTCCGCACCATCAGTAGTTATGAGGACAGGTGTCGATATCTATCAGAACTGAAGGAAATGCTAGGACCAAGAATTCAAGGAGTAAAGCTCCATGCCAGTCATGAGTCAGCTGTCAGGGAAGAATTTCATTCAACGAGGGTTCAAAGAAGAAAAGGCAGTCCCTACGAAGACTACTGAATATTGAGTCAATCCCCAAAGGACTAGACATTCAAATTTTGAACAACTAATGATTATAAAGTTGTCCCAAGCTTATAAAAAATTTATTTTATTTTATTCATCTAAATACTTTTGGATAAAGTTCCAAGAGATGTTTTAGGTCCTTTCTCACATTCATTTCTTAAGAGTCTATAATTGAAAAAGCACCATCGTCAAAGAAACTCATCTTCAAATATTTTGCCTTTTAAACCCTAGAAACTTGTGAGACATTTTGTGCCTTTTAGATGATTTCGAGATGACCTAATGGTAGAAAAAAATATTTTTTCATCCAAATTTTAAGGAGATAATTATTTAAACTCATTTTCAATGAATAGCGTTAAACATTCCCTCATGATCTTTTTTGACTTTCCATTATAAAAAATGAATAATTTAATGATCACTATGTAGTATATTTTGGCAACTTTTGCTCCTTTTCTATAATTAAAAATGATCCCTTTTGAATTTGATTCCAAGTGTCCAACTAAAGTGAAATGCCTAGTTTCTACTTCCATTCAATATTGATTTGAATAATTCCTAAAACTATATATTTTATTGCAATTTGAACTTTGGGCCTACAACCTTGGAGTACTAATTTTAAAATTTTAAAATCCACAATGATATTCTATATTCTATATACTTATAGAGAAAGTTTTAGATCTTTTAAGCATATTTTGTATTCGATGTGATTTTTTAAATTTTAAATTGAGATTTTAATAGAATTTTCAAATTATCACAAAAAGATCTAAAATATTTAGGACTTAATGAAAAAATGTGATTATGGTTTTTGAAAAAAAAATTATTAAAAAATGTCATTCATACACATTTGCAAAATGGAAGTATACAAGAAGAAAGATCTTGGAGTTTGAAAATGTAATTTAGGCTCATCCTTCCAAGGTTAAAGTGGAGGCACCTATTTTCATTTCTTTAAGCAGTTCTACATACTTTGAGGGACTTAGCACTTGAAAATACATAGATAAAAGGAAGTCCATAATATACAGCTTACATACATGATATATGAATAAAAAAACATTTTGGTATACTTCATATATTTGAAACACATAAATTCATAGCATATTCATACATATTCAAGAAATTATCAATTGTTTTCAAAAAATTTGATTTTCAATTGCCAATGTATCACAAATAATTTCATGTATTAATTCCACCTTGAAGTACTCAAAATTGCTTAAAGTGACAAGAATAGGTGCTTCCACATTAACCCTATGATATTATGTAATTCCATACTTGTAAAATTTCAAAAGTAAAAAGATAATTTTCATGAGCTACCCAAGCTCCCAAAAAACCTTCAAGCAACATAAATTTTGATTTGTGCACATAATTAGAGAAAAATACTCTATTTCCAAAAAGGGGATAAATGTCTACACCTTATGTCAAATTTTTAAAAATATCCATTCAAAATTGACTTTATAAAAGCCTACTTGAATTTCCGATTGGTTGTTCTATGACCACTTTGTCCTTTAGGGATCAACAGCTTTGAAGATTGCACTCATTCTAGTGACAACCTTTAAATCAAAACTGATTTAGCTAATATATAGTAACATATGTTTTTGTATTAACAAATATAAGATGCACTAAGTATAAAAAGACAAATAAACACAATTTAGCTATGAAAATTGGAGACTAAGTGACTAAAGCTATGAAACAAAGCCACGATATGGACATGGAATCATTAGAATCATAATGTTAGTTGATTGAAGCCATGCAATGAAGGCATATGAGTGCATTTGCGACTATTGCTTTGAATGTCACTATCTTCATCCATAATTGTATTATTTTAATTTTAAAAATTATTTTAAAAATTAGGCCTTGGAGAGTTGAAGAATTATTGCAAGGGCAAATTTATTTATAATTGATTTAGTGTATTCAACATTATTTTCTTATCTAAAATTCTATTTTAAAAATAATTTCAATAAAATAAATTTGACCTTTGAGAATTAAAGAATTATTTTATGTTCAAATTTATTCAAAAAAATATTTTGAAATTACAAGTTGCATTTGAATACATCTATTTTCAATACAACACAACATCAAGTGTTGTCACCTTCTAGTAGAGAATAAAGAACTCAAACAAAACATGAAGTAAAAGCCACAATGGTCATGAATATGAGTTGATCACATGTGATGGATAAAGTAGTTTCTATTGGAAGTGAAGATTGTTGAAGTTTAAATTTTGCTTTCCCAACAAAACTTTAGAGCATGTACAATAGTTTCTTTACAATCCTAAACAAAAGCATTTGAAAGGTAATTATTGCAAAAGTCATTAAGATTCTTTCAATTTCCATCTCAATGTAGCCACTTTAGTAACTTTACTTAAAAATTCATTAATTTTTCTATTTTATTAGATGGACTAATGTTTGTTTTGAAACCTTTGATTCATTCTATTTTTAATAAGCTCATAACCCCTAAAGTCCCAAGTGTCCTCTTAAAACACAATTGGAGGTTCAATGAGGTTTTTATAATCTCAAGTTTTGGAATTTTTTTTTGAATATTTGCTTAGATAAAAAAATAGATTTTAGGAATATAATTTTTTATTTAAATCAATACTGAAGAGCAAAAGTTATGCCTGATAAGCTCAAAATACTTGAGTTTTGGAAACAAAATAGAAATCACAAAAACATTGTAAATATTTTTGCATATATATTTGTCTATATATGGAAAGATTGGTTCATTTCATCTTAATTAGTATTATAAAAGTTATAGAGCATTTTGTTTTGTAGGCAATGATAAGATCTTTGTGGAAAAATATTGTACTAGATTTGTTTCCTAATTCACTTTTTACAATTTTCAGAGAAAAAAAATTGTACAAAGCTTTGTTTGTTTGTTATAACAATCTTACCATTTGGATTAGTGTGCTTCAAGTCCATCTTAAAACTATTATTGATTTAGTTTTTCCTTCAATCCAGATTGAAAATCAAGTTTTTCACTTGTTTTTTTTTCTTAAATTCCCAACTCAATTTTTTAATATAAAAAATTTAATTCAAAATTTGTGGTGTGTAAATTTTAAATTAAGAGGATTCAAATCCTTCTAATCTAGTGTAACAAAGTGCAAAAAATGAAGATACAATACATTAAATGCAAATGTCTTGCAATCTATCCACTCAAAGTTTACAAAATTTCTTCTACATACTAGCGGTTGGCACTTGCTATGCTACGCATTCACCATTAGAATTTCATTAGAATTTTTATGTATTAGATAGAATGCAAAGTAAGAATTTCAATAAATCTTCAGATAAAAATTACTAAAATCTTCATATAATTTTTTTTTAATACATAAACATATATTGAAATAAAAAATAGAAATTTAATGAATGATGAATGAAATACATGCAATGATGAATACAGTAAAAGATACATATACATTAGAATGCATTAGAAATTTGACTCAATTATTACAAATAATGGCAACCCAAATAGAAGAATTTAAAGAAAAAACTTGTAAATCTCAAAAACTTCGTGAACAATTTAATTGTTGTGAAATCCAAAATCAGTTCAATCTAATAAATTTCTCAAATCATTTGGTAGTAGCAATAGAAAATTGAAATCAGAAGCTCAAAGCTTACAAAAGTACAAAATCATAGAAATGCAAAAGAAGTATAAAGCCAAGAAAAGCAATGGAATTGCTACCTTTATAATATCACCATATTGATCTTCTTTAATATCACCTCGATTGCAACGACTATATTATCACTCTTTGTAAAAAGTGATATTACAGAGGTGATTGTGAACTACTACTCTATTTCAATAATATCACATTGTGTGAAAATATGATTTCTATGTATGGATGATTGAACATATTTTTATAGAATAATTAAAATAATTATTTTAAAGACTTACTGAAATCATTATCATGCATTGTATTCAAATATATCAAATTTTTACTAATATGTGATACAATGAATGTGTAGCATAGCAAGTACGGGCCCCTAGTATTAATGGTAGCATTTGTGATATTACAAAGGGACTTATGATTTTAGTAGTATAATTTTCATACAAACTTAGTGGAAGATCCTAGGATTAAATACACAAACAATCAAATGTTTAAGAAATTTTGTTTTTTGCCATGGAAATGGTAGTTTTGAATGTTTTTTGACAAAAAAAAAATGGCCTTGGAAACTTAGAGTTTAAGAAAGAGGTATTTCCAAAACTTGTTATCAACTGAATTTTTATAATTTTCACAAAAGAAATATTAAGCATTGGAACATTGTGTAGCAATTTCTAGACCCTACCATTTTCAATTGTAAATTTAAACCTTCAGTTGGGTGTCTCTAGCAGTGTAGAGAGCAACCATTTTCAATTGTAAATTTAAACCTTCAGTTGGGTGTCTCTAGTAGCAGTGTAGAGAGCAACAAAATCTAGTACAAATATTGTATGCAAAATATTTTTAGTAAATGGCCTGCTGTAATTAATCAATACAATATCTGATGTTCACGTGGTGTACATTCTCATAATCAATCTAAACCATTTTTTTTTTTTGCTCTATGGTCCTAGATTGCACCCCAAAAAATAATTTGGCTAAAAATGGCAAAAAATTGTGAAGTTTTCACTGAAAAACTTCACAAGAAATCACCAGATTGTAGATGAAAACATAATTATAGACATGTGATATCTGGTAATGTGATATTTTCAATCCAATATGTGGATAAATGCTGAAATTTGGAACACCACTACGAACATTTTATATCGGCACTTTGACACTTCACAAAATTTTAAAAAAAGAAGCTGATCTGAACTCCATGTCAGAGATTTTACAGCATTGAAATTTTTGGATTCTGCCTCAGAGCATAGATACGTTCAGGAACATCAACGAAGATTGGAGGGGCAAAAAAGAACTGTACTGTACATACAGTACAACTGCAAGTCTGGAGACTGAGAAGTCCTTAGAACCTCCACAATTGCATTCATTTCTTCAAGAGGGACGATGGTACAGATGATGGCTAACGCTTTCAGACTGAGGAACTGCACAGTAACAAAAGAATGGTGGATAATTGATTTTCCAAGAGAAATTCTTTTTCTTCCAGTGAAATCTCCAGGAAGTGTTGCCAATTAACATTCTTGCATCATTCGGAAAACGCAGGCGCAGGTGCAGTTCACATCATGGTGGTTGTTGGAGGTTTTCAGAGGAGACTGGACAGGTAAGCTCACTCAATTTACATGAATTTCTTCATTATTTCCGTCGATTGGTCGGGGAAAAATTGCAAGAAGAGGAGCGCCACTGGAACCAACAACACAGGGCAAGTTAATATCGAACCTAGGCTGTGAAAGTCAACAACTAAAATCGTCCAAATAAGCTAAGCATTCGAGCATGGTTTGGATTAGAAAACTATCTAAGGATTTGTTCGGAGTCAAAAACGGATTCCAGATTCAATAGCATACATTTCTGGGACACCGAATGCATAAATTTCAAAGTGCAGGAAATAAGTGAATCCAGAATAGACCCTAGGCTCGCACGTACAGGTGCTGTACATTCTAGGCATCTGTTGGCCAACAGGTCGCAAATAGGTTGTTACCTTACTTCACATCCTAACCCAACCAACAATCATCAGAACCCTATAATGGATTTATTCATACCTCATTAGGGACACTAATTTATTGGACAACTCAGTTTAGTGACAGGGTGAGAAACCCCATTTTGACACAAAAAAAGGGATAACTCTATTAACACACAAAAGTGAGGGCAAAGTGTGATGAATAATAAGTAAACAGAAAAGTAACTTACAGACTAGTATGCTGCCAAGGACGATTGAGAAAGGTTGTTGGATGGTAATGAGGCCAGCTTTTCCTGCATCTTCCAATTCCTTGGGTCCCTCCTTCTCAAAAATACCTAGTCAGAATACAAAAATGGTCACAATCATTAAAATGGCTTGTTTCAGAGCACCACAATTACGAAGTCCAAATGCTGAGAGCTATTAAAACTAAGAAGTAGATCTGAGGTTTCAGTCAGGTAACTAAAATCGAACCATTTCACTGAAATCTGCCACATTAATGGATATGAATTTACTACCAGAGCAAATTTCCAAGAACATCCGGAGACTTTTACCTGGTTTCACCGTCTGCAAACCATTCAAGAGATAAGCCACATTTTGATAACCTGCTTTCTCCAACTTCTCAGCAGCAGCACCTGATCTGCAAGGTGATGCGCAAGTCATTAGCTCAGTTGGAAGAAACTGATTTCATAATTACCACACTGATGACCCCACATAACATTCTATTGCCCATTTGAAATACACCCTCTCAGAAGTAGAACCAATTCTGATTCTGATTAGTATCAAACATATCGCCCTCAAGAAACCAGGCTGGTTCCCATTCAGAATTCAACAGCTTCAGCTAAAGAATGTAAATGTGGATTGAAACACAGAACTAGTTCAACCAAAGACATAGAACAGATTCTTCAAGAGATTCTAGTCAAATTTCGCAATAACGTCCTCTACACAGTTTGATTGCAGCACATGGGAAAACCGACCTGAGACCTTCTTGGCAAACCATGAGGATCTTGTCCTCTTTCTGGAATTGCTTCTGGATAGTTGCAAGGAAATCGTCATTCTCCTTCGTGAAGGCTAGTCCGTAGAAGGCTCCCGCAAAACTGTTGTGAGCAAATTTCTTGATCAGAGTTCCTGCACTCCAAAGGACCAAGTCTCAGTCGTAAATAATCTCAACAAGGGCTTCTAATCTGCAGTGGGCAGGCAGCCATGACCTGAGTTCAACAAGATATAACCACTCCCCTCTTTTCGGATTCTATTCTACCATTAATTATCCCGAGTTTCGCCAATGGATCATCCACAATCACAGCACCCTCCTTGCGCTTGTGCTAGATAACCCAAAGCCTAGAGCCAAATCCAGAGCCAGGGTGTGGAAAAAGTAAATCCTTCCCTCACTCGCTCAGCAAGAACTATTTTTCACGAGCAAGCTCCACATTTAAGTTACCTAGTACCTAAACGCTTTCTACTGTTTGCATCGAGTCCACCGATACATTATTAGAGAAGAATGCAACTCCATATCAAAGTTGCACTGCATAACCATACCCTCTGCAAAGCCAGAATGCCAACAACGATGCAGCAACAAATCCTTTCTTTGAACAATTTTTGTCCAAATCTGGACTGGCCTAATCGTAATAAGGTAACATGACCTTGGATTTCACAACACAGTATGAAATTCTCCCATCCTGTCGTATCAAGAAAGCTTGAGTAGAGAGTGGACTTACCCGGATCTGTGCCTTCATTGGCGATGAAGAGAGGGATATGGACACTCTTGGTGATGTGAGACCGGTCGTACTGGGAAGCGTCACGGATGTCAATAATGTTGTAGCCTTCTTCCGTCACCACCTTCTTGGCTTCGTCGACGTCCAGGTACTGCACTCCTGCTCGCGCTTCGTTCACCACTGGAGCATCTGAGATCGACGACCGAGTGCCTAGGTGCCTCTGGAAACTCTTCATATGAGCGCCTGACCACCTACATCACCAGAATTTCATTCAACCATGATTCATTGTGACCATAGAGAGAGAACGGAATACTAACTGCGAAATAAAGAGGCTTTTGTATGACCTTCGGAAGCCCTTCGATAAATACATCTTGGTGAACGTTCTCTTCATGATGTATCTGAAATAGTCTACAAACTCTGATTCAGTACTTCAAAAACTGTGTTATAGAAGAAATTCGTGGTTCGCAGTTGATTAGGGAAATTGCAATCAAGGAACCTCGATCAGGACTGTGACTGCGCGAGGCAGAGAGGGACCGTGACACAATGCAATGTAATGTAAAGTCTCCATTCCCCATACAGCGAGGGAGAGGTTCTATGCACCATACAGGTGAACTTTGAGCCTTTGCCTACAACCTAGAACCTAGTGTCGTCGAAATTCGTGGTTCGCAGCAGATTAGGGAAATTGCAATCAAGGAACCTCGACCAGGACTATGACTGCGCAAGGCAGAGAGGGGCCTTGACACAATGCAATGTAATGTAAAGTCTCCATTCCCCATACAGCGAGGGAGAGGTTCCATGCACCATACAGGTGAACTTTGAGCCTTTGCCTACAACAACCTAGAACCTAGTGTCATCGAAATTTTTTACACATTTTTTCTGTGTTAAGCTAAG
The DNA here is from genome assembly GCA_950106755.1 of Climacium dendroides. Classification (NCBI taxonomy): domain Eukaryota; kingdom Viridiplantae; phylum Streptophyta; class Bryopsida; order Hypnales; family Climaciaceae; genus Climacium; species Climacium dendroides. The sequence goes on from OX467083.1 coordinate 22,609,992, forward strand.
AATCAATCGCCAAAAACCTACATGCCCATAGATTAAGTGTTTTCACCCTTAACACAAATCCAAGTTCACCTGTATGGTCAATGGAGCATCTAATGTACAATACGGTTAATGGAGCCTCTACTTTAGACCAAAGTAGGAGCATTCAAAAGCAGCACTTCATCAGATGTGGTATACATCCTTTAATCAATATGCACCTATAGTAAAAAAAACGATTTCAACTTATTTACCAATAAAAATTTGACTCTTCATATTTTTTGCATAATGTATCCAAAGCACGCACGCATTCGCTGGTGTATTGAAAATCTCGGGACACATGTCGAATTAAGGACCTCCGCTGAAGAATTTCCCTAGAAGAGACATCCTCCATGGGGATAGTGGCTGTCTAGATTGCAGGGGAGCCCCCCCGATTCTACATTCTCACAGAAATTCTCCATCACTCGCCAACAAGAACGTCCATCAGAAATGTGCAAAACCTAACAATAGGAACTGTGATCGACCAGCATTCTGCGTGACCCAACCACTAATTTCGTGCCCAGAAAAAGACCAACCTCGTCATCGTTCAAGAAACTGCGAACATCGAACCGAAATGTGACGAAACTTCGTTTCCCAGAACCCCAATCTGCTGTGAGTTGAGCGTGAAAGCTACAAAACATGGAAGGGAGTAATGGCACTGACCTGTGGGAGCTGGCGTGGACCATGGAAGAGTGTCGGCCTCGCAGCTGGCGTGACGCAGGAGCCACCACCAATGACGAGGTAGCGGCGGGAGTTGCCAAGGAGGAGCAGGCCGCCATCGCCATGGCCATCCCAGCAAAAGCAGCAGGGAATTACAGGGAATTGACTGCGAGAAGGAAGGAGAGATGGCGAGAAGGCACTGAAGAGAGTGGAGAGTGGCGATGGCGATGGCGATGGAGGGTGCGGCAACCAAACTATCTGGATGACTCTTCCCGCACGATCTCTTTGGATAACGGATCATGATTCTCTAGTGACACATGGCGTTGTCCACCTCGGATTTCTGGAGTTAGGGGTATTGTCCACCTGGGATTTTGAGCTTGTGCTTCTCACACTCTGGATTTTCCACCTCGGATTATAATATTTTAAACTGATGTAAGTGTTCTTCTAAGACCATTAGACGAAGAAGAAGGTTAACTATGGTTTGAATGACTGGTTTGAATGAAGTGTTTGTTGGAAATGGTTCAACTATCTAAGCCAATTCTTTTTTTTGTTAGCAAAAATATCATAGTTAAAATTTATTTACTATGGTAGAGGCACCCTGAAGCATCGATGTATCCAATGGCGTTCCTTTCTAGGAAGGGGCATCATTTCAGAACCTAAATGTAGACATACCAAACATGGCTTATTATTTTTTGATTGAAATAATAAGCCATGTATGGTCCACCTAGAATTGCATTTCAAAATGATGCCCCTTCCTAGAAAGGAATGCCATTGGGTACACGGACGCTTTAAGGTGCCTCTACCTTAGCAAAATTTTGCCAACATTGTAAGATTTGAGCTTGCAATAGCAAGTCCCTTCAAAAGTGCTTCAACTATTTGTTGACAATGTGCTTTGTTTTCTAATTGTAAAAAACCATTGATTTAAGCCTTATTGATCTCGATGGCAAATTCCATTCTTGATGTCTCTATTGAGAAGTAAACCCTACCAAAAAAACAAACATATCTCTTTCCTTGAAAAAATTTGGGATCTTGATATGATGATGAGGTCATTTAGACCCCATTATAATTAGATAAATTAATGTGGTAAGTACCCCACCATTACTTGGGTTTGAACTCAAGACAACCTTAATGGTGTGCTAAAGCCAAAGCTATTGAGCCAAGGCCATGGATGCCTCAGTCTCTATAAATATTTTGAAGGTCCAAGAAAATAAACTCAAGACTTGTTTTTTGTGTGAATTAAATTGGTTAGTCTACCTAACCATTATAAAAAAATAATTTTTTTGAAATTTGGAATACTCTACTCAACGCAATTAGATTCCCTATCTAATGATCAAGTGCAATAAAAAATCTTTCTACCTTTAATCATCCATCGAATTACACATATCAACTTTGATTAATTATTCAGAAAGAAATGTTGACCCTGACCACCACTTATGATACTTGAATTGTTTTCAAGTTAACCCCTAATAGAAAATACTCTAAATGATTTCGGTAACTATTTAGTATTAATAGTAATTTTTACTTCATCTTTGCACTTGCTTTTTGAATTTCTTGTATTTTCACACTATTTTAATTTTATGTTCCAGCTTTTCGACGTTATATTTAAAAATTATGCAAAAAAAAATTTAAGAATTATTATGTGCTGAAGCTGTTAGTAAAATAAAGTAATTAATTTGCACTATGATATAAGCAAGAATGTGCAAAATCTTAAAAAAAACAAAACATTCAAATCAGGGGTCAAATGAGCTAAATTCACAAGACAAGAATATTCCAGATCACTCGGAATATGCTCTCAAAGGCCAACAGAATGCGACCAAAATATTTTTTTAATAAAAATAAAAGTACCACGTCATCTCTTGAGGGACCCACCACGGAAAAGATGACCTGAAGATCCGGTAACCCGGTGGGCACCAACTGGAGCCCCAGATCTGTCCAAGCCTTTTTGCAGCACCACCACCTCCACTTCCCTTTGTCTCGCAGGCATCAGCATCGAATTGCTGCTGTTGTTCTCACCTTTCTGCTTTCTGCTTTCTGGCTTGTCCTCAATGCAATACGCCATCGCATTACCCACAAATTTCTTCCCACATTTCCTCAATCAGGTACTCTTTTTCTCTAACAATTTCAATCTCTCCTCAGGGAATTTGTTCTGCGATTGCATGTTTTTGAGTTTCTCGTTTCAGAATGGGGAGTTGAGGTGCTTCTTCGTTTCTTTTCTTGTTGCCAATGAAGAGTTTCTTGTGCTTGTATTGATCGATTCATCCCGGTGCTTAGTGTCCTGTTGCACAGCTCTCGGATTGCGTGACTATCTTTGTCAAATTTCTATTGTTTGATCAGGAGATTTTCCTTACCTTGACCGTTCTGTTAAAGAGGGAGTGGATGAGGATTTGTATAAGCTGAGAAACTATTCTTGTGCGAGGCATAAAGATATTTATGTGGAAAGAGATTCCTTGAGAGGTTGGCATTCAAGAATAGTATGGTTTGTGAAGCTTTGTTGAATTTGTTTTGCTTTGAGCTTCCTTCGTGTGGACCTTGGCTTAGGGTTTCTTGTAGTGCTCAAAATATACCGTTCTTGAGCTTTTGGGCTGAGCATTCTTGTGGGAAGAAATCATGTGGGGAGTCGTGAAGCGTTAGGAATAGTCGAGAAAATGAAGTTACAAGATGGAGTGGAGAGGATGGGGAAAGATCAATTGCCTTGGAGAGAATGGAGGAGAATTTATACGAGCTGAGAAATTGTCTTTGTGCGTAAGAAAATATTACTCTGTAGGATAGTCTTTAGTGTGCTCAGGTGCTCAGTGTTACGATCGTTTTTGAATCTGATCTGAGCTTCAGTCTTGTGTGCCTCAGCTTAGGACTCCAAATCAAAACATTTTTGAGCTAAATCGAAGACCATCTCTGTGGGAAGAAATCATCTGTAGGATTATGAGACTTATTTGTGTGAGCCCAATAGAATAGTGGAGAGGATGGTGAATTAATGAAATGGCTAGGAGAAAATGGAAGAGGATTTGTATGCTTAACGAAAGTACCATTTCCATGTTTTCAGACGTCTTGGTGACTGCTCCATTGTTGTTGATTCCATTCTAAGCATCATTCTTATGTTCCACGATTTAGGGCTGCCCTCTTGGTTTTCAAGAATAGCGGGGGTAAAGCCCTGAAACCAAAAGGAATTGTACACCACCATGAATCTCGTTAAGACTCAAACCCTACACATCCACAGCAAAGAATTCTATCAAGGACACCTCCGGAGTTTCCAGTCGGCAGTGTTGTCGTCATTGCAGGTGGGCAATCTGCATGGCGTGCAGCGAAGACGACGCATTGTGACTCGCTCGGTAATAGAGGGTCGTGACACAAGGGCCAAAAGACCTGCGCATCATGGAAAGGGGGTGAAGAAAAAGGGGAGCGATCAGCAACAGATCTTGAAGGAGAAGAAGAAGATATGTCGTGACTCGAATGGCATTTTGACAAACGGCTCTCTAGATTTGGGAACCTCCTCGTTAGCCCCAGCGGACTTTTGCAATGTGGAAGAAGAGCTGGATGAGCTGGATGAAGACGATGAACTTCACTTCTTCCGAGCGCTTGTGCTTGATCTTTCTTACAGGTACCGACAGCTTGAGTGTGATTCTCTTCTTTTTGCTGCAGTTCTTTTTCCCTTCTCAGAAAGTAGTGTGATGCGTACTTGAAATATTAGTGTCTTGTCTGAGGCATTCTGAGGTATATCATGGTTAAACATTGTAGAAGGACGTGACCATTCTGCTTGTGGCTACTATTGTAGATCTTGTCACTGGTAGCTCTGTGATTGAGATGTCCCCTTCTGACCTAGAACTTATATAGTGTAGTTTTCACTTAGAGTGTGGTTTTTTGTTTTGGCTGCAGTTGATTTTTGAACTTTGCAAGTGAAAGTAGAGTAATGGTTGCTTGCAGTCTTTGCTAGAAATATTAGTGACTCGTCAGAGGCATACTGCGATGTATCATGGTTAAACATTCTAGATGGAGGTGACCATTCTACTTGTGTCTAGTATTGTAGATCTTGTCACTGATAGCTTTGTGGTTGAGATGATCCCTTATGACTTAGAACTTATAAAGTGTAGTTTTCACTTAGAGTGTGATTTATTCTTTTGACAGCAGTTGGTTTTTGAACTGTGCAAGTGGATGTAGTGTTATGTATGCTTGCAGTCTTTGCTGTAAATGTCAGTGACTTTTCATAGTCGTATTGAGATATGTCATGTTTGCATATTCTAACAGGAGGGAACATATTGGGTAGTATTGTAGATCTTATCACTGGTAGCTCTATGGTTGAGATGATCTGAGAGTACAATATAATCTGAGAGTGGCTGATGGGACAGACCAATCAATGTGGTAAACTGGAAGCGAGCACTATGCCTAGAGATTTTGGAGAAGGTATGACACTGATGCTTGTACTTTCTTAATCTGGAAATTAGACGTAATGGTGCGTTCATGTTTGTCACTGTCTTTTGTTGTTTGTTAGCTGGATTTTCATTGTCCATAGTTTTAGATACTATGCAGTAAGATGTGGTGTAGCTTTAAGGTATCAGCAATGTTTCAGTTAGCTTATAATCTTGCTTGTTTATGGTTGCAGGCAGATGTTTTAGAATATTATGACCAAGCTGTTCTAGCAACCACCAGAACCTATTATATTCCAGCAGTGCTTAGGGTACGCCGCTGATGCCATTCTTTCCTAAGTTGTGCGTTTTGTTCAAATGCTTGACATCGTATGCAGCACATCAATTCATCCAGGTTGCTTCAATGCTCTGCTACCTTACTCAGGAGGTTTTGATATGATTGCAGGTTAGCAGTTTTGTACATGCGCCAAAAAGCAAGAAAGTTAAGCTCACTCTTAATCGTAACAATATCTTCTTGAGAGACAAGTTTAGATGCCAGTAAGCGCTTCCTATCCCATTTTGAGATTCCTGTGTTTAACGATAACGTCTGACAACTCTGACGTCGTTCTTAATTGGAAAGCACTTAAATGAGATTGCTAAAATGGCGAATTATCAAGACGTTGGTAATTTTCCAGATGCCCATGTAGAACCTCAGATCTATATTTGTCCTACTGTTTAGAGCTCTGTGCACTTGAGTGTTACAACTTCGGTGCTCTGAGAAAAGCCATCTTAACGAATATGACCATGATAATGTTGGAGCTTTAGATAATTATGGGTTTTTTCACAGTCGAAAAAACTTTGGTTTCCTCTAGCAACGTATGGAGAGAATTACGCTGTTTGCAGGTATTGCAATAAGAGAGGAGAAGACTTGACTATTGATCACGTGCTGGCAGCCTCTCGTGGAGGTGGTTGGGAATGGGAAAATCTGGTAAATTTCTAGTGCATGCTTGGAATGCCTGGGCGTGTTCTGTTGTATGACATTAGTCTGCTGAGTAAAATTCTTGCAAGTACAGAATTATGCGTTTCAACCTTTAGCATTGGAAGAATACTTTGCTGATATCTTTCGTCCCTGAGTTCACTCAGATCCCTAGTAGTTGAGCATCCATGTGTCATAAAGTATACGCTTATCAAGACGCAGAATCTGTACCGACAAGGCATTTTGTCATGTAGCACATCTATCGTCATGCTAAACCCCAAAAAATTCAGGGGTTATGTATAAAGAACCAGGAGCCTTGGAACCAAATGACTGGAATTTCTTCTAATGGGATGACTCTCATTTGGGCAAGGTTCTATTAACCAGATGATAAATATAATGCAAAGTGAAGACCCCTCTGCACACACGATGCCAGGGTCCTGCTTGCTGATGTCAGGCTTGCTCGTATCTTCTCAGGTCACAGCTTGCGCAACCTGTAATGTGAAAAAAGGAGACAAGTCTCTGGAGGAGTGTCGAATGAAGCTATTGAAACCGCCTCGGGTGAGTGTTGCTGTACCCTATTTGAGGTTTATCATGTAGCGGAAGCTTGCTCCCTAAATTCAATTTTGACCTTTGAAGATGAGTTTCTTGCCTTCAAATAAAGTGTATCCGGTCTAGTTTTTGCATCACTTCTCAACTCTGAAATATGGATTATTATATTGCATTTGTGGGTTAAAGCTCAAACTTCAGTACATAGGATGTTTATCCCTCATATTCTGAGAGGAAATGCCTTTTTTTTGTCAGGAACCCAAGGAGCTGGACAGTATGGATTTGCCACCAAACTACAGGACATTTAGAGTTCTCCATCGTAACAAGGGAACGCCGACTGAATGGCTGGATTATTTACCAAACCGACCCTTTCACATTTGATCGACAGGTTTAATGGACGAAGTGTAAATCATTTGTATCAAGTCTTTAAATTGGTAACTTGTGAATAGTTTACTTAAGAGTGTAGCACAAGCTGACTGTTTGTTGTTTCAAGTTCAAAGTGGTTGCTCAGCTCTGTGGCTAAGAACAGACATGTATAGAAATTGTAACCGCCAAGAATTTCGTGTGTGTTGGAGCTCTAGTTTATTCATTCCATTATTGAACCCACCACACCAGGTTTCTTTCTATTTCAAGATGCAAGCCTTTGTGGCATGAGAAGAGAGCAAGAGAAGTTGAAATCAATGGTCTAAAATGGTCCGTAGTGGAATTGTTGGTGGAATGACATCACTATGGAAGAAATTATTGTTGCAGGTTTTAAGAATATTAATATGTTGCATTGGTAGGGTGTAAGGAGTTCTTGTGTTTCATCATATGTATGACAAGATATGTGATGCAAGGGGATGCAATCTTATTAGCATGTAATAAGTGCCTAAATTGGCACTTTCATATCTCTATAGGAGTTTTAATGGTTTTAATGGATCATTTGGGAACCTTCAAGGAAGGTAGCTAAATCATGCCAATTGAAAGAAGCACTATTTTTTCAACAACAAAAGTTTGTTTTGAAAATTACTACATTTGACTAATAGTTTTCAAAGTGGATTTTAAAATTTTAGCTTAGGTACTAATAGGTCCATGTTTTATATTGTGTCATATTGTATGTACTCATTATATAAAATTGACTTGTGGTTGTGAAGTAAGTATATTTTGTTTAGTACACTTGAAACCAACATTTACTATTGTTGAAATTTTGACTTAACTAAATGTAGGATTTGGAAAAATATTGTCAATTTTATCATTTGTGGATTTTGGATACATTTATTTTACATGTTTTTTCTACTATATTCCTTGGTTGCAAGAGTGGTTGGTATGGTATACTTTTATAGAAGTTCTTGACCGAGAGTCATTTGTTTAAGAAAATCAGTTTGATGATTCTACCTTTAAGTATGTTTCCATTTCCTTAATGTTGGTGAGATTGAGGTGATGCTCTCAATCTAGTACCTATGATGATTTTACCAAGTACACTTTAGTTATTGCAAACTCACCTTGTTTTAGTGAGGTTCAAACTAATGTGGACAAATGTTTCAATGGACAATTGAAAATTCAAGTGGATTCCTTCAAAGTCAATTTTGGTTGGATGTTCATGAAATTTTGACACATATGTGAACAGGGTTGCTATTTTGTGAGCTTGTGAACCTATGAGCCTAAATTTTTTTAGAAATTTCACCTAAAAATTTTGGTCAAAATTTATTATTTTAAGTAAATTTTAGTACCTATTAGTATGGACCTATCACTGTGGTCCCTTAAACAACCTTGATGTGCTACTTATTGAACTTTGCTAGATTTTTAGAAAAAAAATTAGTGATTAATTAAGATTTGTTTGAAATCAAATGAAGTTGTCCCATTGAGATTTCAATTTTTTGATCACTCCCCTCTTGTCACTAGGTTCCCCTTGGGGAGGAGGAGAGAGAAAAAAAAAAAAAAAAAAAAAATTCCTCTTCGGCTAAGGGCTCCCCTTGACATTGAGGGGAGCCTTGAAACAAGAGGGGAGTGATCAAATAAATCAAAACCTCAATGGAACAACCTCATTTGAACATCAAGATGGTAAGTATTTAATCATCCTCTCAGCGCCGAGAGGTCCCAAAAAACAAGTGGGGAGTCACCAACTAAATGACTATCAAATCAAAGACAAAAGAGTTGGATCTCCTAGGAGGTCTTATAAGAGGACAACAATCAACTAATCAACAATTTGGTGTAACTAAGTTTATACCTTACAATCAAATATTTTCTTCCAAAACCTTAATAAGGCCGATTACTAACACATCAAGACAGAAGTATAGGTACCTCCCATCGGCCTTGAGAGGACCCACGCTACCACACGGTTGTGATTAATAGAAATGAAATTTGGTACAACTAAGCTCTTTCCATACATATTAAATTCCTATCAACAATTTTTTTTTTTCTAAAACCTAAACAAGTCCACCAACTTGCAAATCAAGGGGGAAGTGTCAATACCCTCCCATTGACCCTGAGAGGACCCATGATGCTACAAGACAATGAAAAAACAAAATAAAATTCATTGTGACAAACATAAAAATAATCCTTATCAATGAATTTTTCTTTCTAAAATCTAAACAAGTCCAATAATAATGCATCAAGAGAAAATTATTGAACTCTTTTGTCAGCCCCGAGAGGACCCATACCGCTATAGGACAGTGATCAACCAATATTCTATACAAACTTATTTCCATCTCCATTCATCTTTCACATCAATTGAATTCTTCATCTTTGTAATGTATACTTCTAATATTTGACAACACTGAAAATTAGAATTTTCATCTAAATTCTACATAATAATAGTAATAGACTCATGGTAATAGGTCCATGGTAATAGGTACTAAAAATTACTTAAAATAGTAATTTTGACCAAAATTTTAAGATGAAATCTATTTATAAAAATATTTTTAAATTTTCTAATGCTTCTTCAAATTTTCCTACTCAACACTCACATAATCCCTTCTCAACACTCATAGGCTCATGCTTGCAAGCTCACAAAATAGCATTGTTGCACATGTGAACATGTACCCCTTCGATGGAAATATCATTTTTTTCTCGATTAGGTGCTTGGATCAAAAGTTATGCTATCTAAAAAGAATTAGGTAGTTTGAACAATTTGGACATGTTTTGGACTTAATTTGCTAAAACTGTCATCAATATTTGAAATTTGGCATGTTTGTAACTAATAATAGATAGCATAGAATTTCCACAAAAAAAAAATTTTAGTTCTCAAATCACACTCTAAGAAGAGTCAAACTTTATTAGCTACAATGTTGGGTGGTTTTGAGAAAAAGTGTTTAACTTCAAGTCTTATTATCTTGCAATTTGTGAAGTCAAATTTTTTTTTTAAATTCCCACACATTCCAAATGCTTGTCTTTAATTTTTTTTCTATTTATATTTTAAATAAAAAAATTCCTCATTGCATAAGAAATCATCAAAAAATGACCAATATATTGCTAATTCATTTAACTTCCTTTCATTGCAAGGTGATTTAGGGTAAGCTATTATATTTGCTTCTAAAATTTTACATGAATACATTTACAAGATTTAGAACTCAATGGTGAAGGGACAAGTTTTCATCTAGAGAAAAAATTTTACTCCAAGAGGGCTTCAAGTCTCTTGACCCCATTTTGTAAGAATGAAAAAAAAATTGTCTTTTGCACTTTCAATGTTATAATCTTTCAATCCACATGGTCAAATGGGCTAAAATTCTTTTCACACATTGCCTTACTTGTTTAATACACTTTTGCATACTTAGAATTTTTTTTTAGTTTTATTTTTTGTTTTGAACAATGCATAAAAAAATGGGCAATTTTGGACTTTTCCTCTTCCAAAACACCCTCAGGTCTTTAGAGGTTAATAATGTGGTGAAGGTATTTGATAAGGGCCATTCAATGTAGACCATTTGCAATTGGTGTCAAATTATCCTTCCTCCTACATATTTATTTGACACGCCTTGTGACAACATGAAGTAATAAAATTTGACACTAGAAATTAGCCTATGATTGACTTGCTTCATTATTTAATTTATTCTCATCTTCCAAATTTTTTATAAAATTCCTATCTAAGAATCACTAAAAAGCTTACTTTTGTTGAAAGTTGCAATTTTTTGCAATTTTATATATTCTACATTAGAGGATTTTGGGGGCCAAAACAAGACAATAAGTTTCCAAGAATTTTCAAACAATGGGGAACAATGAGAACTATGCCGCAACAACAATCTGATGTGACTACAATTGTGCCACATCAGATATTATTATTTTATTTATTTTTATATAATTTAACTACTACTTAATTTTAAAATTTGTCAGTAGTGGTTAGTTCATAGCAAGGGAAACAAGTCTAAAACAACCCTCTTATACTCTCAAATCCCCTCTAATGACTAAACCAATAATGTTATTTTCATCAAATTGGCAATATTCCTCAAATGAAAAAGTTTGACATATATTTTGGGTCACAAACTAGGACAAGTAAAGATTATGGTTGCAATTCAAACATGCTAAAGTAATAGAATATAATTCAAAATAATGTGACTTTATTAAATCAGTGCCATATGCAAAAGAAGAATGATCTCTAACCTATTTTAAAGATTGGTGTAAAATAACCCATTGAGGATTAACACATTTGAAACATAAATTGTCAAAAATTATTATTTTTTATTAAAAAAATGAAAAAAAATGAAAATAATAAATTCCTTTATGAAATTCAATCATGCAAATTTATAATAGACTACTATGGAAATATGTGAATTTTTTTTCATAAACTTATGACCCCACATATTAAAAGATTATAATATTTGAGGTTAGAAGCAAAAAAAAGTTCCAACTTTGTGTAATGGAATCAACAAACTTTAATTTCTCCTAGAGTGAGATTTTTGGACTACAATTAGGAGTATTTTTTGACTATTACATCCTATATCATGTTATGTACATTTGTACATACCTACCAAATTTTAGAGGTAGAAGACAAATTTTGCACATTTTGCTTGAAGTTACCCACTGTACCTAAATTTTTTTGTCTTTATATCTCTTAATTCAAATATCCAATAAGAAAAAAATAATAATAATCTTGACAAGGATGTCCACATCTTGTATCAAAATTTCAAAAAATCCATTCTTGATTGACTTTGGAGGAACCTATTGGCCAAATGTTCAATTAGTTGTTTGACAACAAATTGGTTTTGACTTCTTGGATTAACCACTAAAGGACCAAACTATGTTCTTTGGCAACATAGCAATTTTGAATAGCTCACTACAAATGGAATTTTTTTTCTTTGAAATTTTCATACAACATGCTTGGCAATATGTACTTGAGGGGTGGCTTTAAGGCCCAACAATTTTCATAACTTTTGACTACATAGTTATCAAGTATGTAGCCAACTTGCTTTGAAGAATGATTCCAAAAAAGCACCACTATTTTGGACATTTTTCATACAAATGTAACTACCTGGTTCTTTGCAAGGCTAAAAAAAGATTTTTGTCACTACAAATGCTAATATCTTGCAATCTACATGGTGAAAATTTCTGAAATTTTTTCCACATCTTAAACCAATATTATACAAGACTCTATAGTTACATATGTCCAAAAATGTTTGTTTTTTTTCTATAAAGTTTGGCAATTTTGGAGCATTTGGGGTGAAAATATAGTCAAAAACCTTTAAGGATTATTGAGAATTTGTTTTCTTGCTTCTCTATAGGTCCTACTCACAAACAATTCAAATGATTTGTAAGAGAAGCACCATGGCTATGTATTTCTATTCAAAGGGAGACTCTATAATACCTAAAAGGCATGACTAATCCCCAAAAGACAATATAGATGTTGAAGAACCAATTGAAAATTTGAATAGCTCCCTACAAAGTCAATTTTGAATGAATCTTTTGAAGATTTAAAATGAATTGTGAACATGTATAACCTTGCTATAAATATAATTTTTTTCTGATTGGGTGCCTAGATCGAAAGATATGTTGCCTAAAGTTATTTAGGCAACGTTGTCACTTTGGTTAGCATATACAATATTCCTCTTCCACCTTTAAAATTTAGGTAGGTTTATACAATTTCTAGGTACACAACTCATGTATGGGGAATTTCGTTAAAATGGCGGCATTCCAAGTGCCATTTTCAGACCACCTGCTCTAAATTGTGAAAGTGACATCTAGGATAGGTATAGTTTTCAGGAATCTTGGAATTTTATAGATTTAAGAAATCTATGACCACTATAGATTTCAGACCACACGATCTAAATTGTAAAAGTGACAGCTAATAGAGGTGTAGATTTCAAACATCTAAAAATGGTATAGATTTAAGACATCTATGGCGTTTGTACGCTTTAGACTGCCCGCTCTAAACTGTAAAAACTGCCAAGGTAGAGGAATTTTGCCATTTTAACGAAATTGCCCATCTATCTTATATGATCTTGATTATATTATCTTATAATGTATTTTAGTCCAATATCAAGCCAGATATAGTTTGTTTTGATGTAGAAGATTCTTGTAGCCCTTTAAACAAGAAATCCAAAAATGTAATTATATTCATGAAATGAATATTTTTGAGGATAATAATATCATTAAAAATCTAATTATATGTATTATATATATATATATATATATATATATATATATATATATATATATATATATATATATATATATAATACATGCATTATAAATGCATTAAAAACCTAATTATATGGACCAAGCTACCCAACTTTGAGGGATTTTTCATAAAATTTAATTTTTTAAATTAAAAATTAAACACCACAAATGAATTTTAATTTTAATTGGAGAGGAATCCTTGTATAGATGTTTAAAAACTATGCATATCTTGATATTTCAATTCTCTATACATAATGTGAAGTTATTTTTAATAAATATATAACTCAACATAATTTTCCACATTTCATTTTAATTCATTTGGTTTTCACCTAACTTTGGGATCTTGTTAATTTGATATGATTTAAACTAGAAAAGCCATCCTTTGAGCCATTTTAATTCCGATGACCCCTTTGTATAATACAAAAGTAATATATCTAAAATACATATACATTCAACATAATATATGATACAATTGTCAAAAAAATCCCATATGTGGTGTAAGAACCTTATGCTAGAAGGAATTAAAGTCTGTTGGACAAGGTTGGAAGAATTTTTTTACTAACTTCAAACACTACAAATCAATAATCTTTCAATCTTTATCGTGAAAGTTTCTAGAGTTTTTTCCATTCATTCCACGGTTGTCATATTGGATAGAATCTTACTACTCACAGACGAATCAAGCAAATTAGGGTTGACTAGCTGCAAACTTTGGAGGCCAATAACTTTTGGAAAAATTATCCAAATTAGGCATATGAGATGTTTTTCGGCATCTACAATTTTTGTAGATGCCAAAAAAATTGTAGATGCCAAAAAACATCTCATATGCCCAATTTGGATAATTTTTCCAAAAGTTATTGACCTCCAAAGTTTGCAGCCAGTCAACCCTGATTTGCCCGATTCGTCCGTGAATAGTAAGATTTTGTCCGATATGACAACCGTGATTCATTCTTGTAGTTGTTTATTGTAAATTTGTATGGTTGAATTTCAAAAGTAAGTTATTTCTTCATTTTTCTCTTAGTACCCTCAAAAGTGACAATTTTTGACAATTTATGCCCAAATGTGCCCTAATCTTGTAGGGGGGTTTAACCCTTAAACATGATCTCAGACATCCAATGGATGACAAGGAATCCTTCTAGTAGAACAAAAGTGCAATTATTCATCCTTGAAATTTTGTTGTGAAAAGGAGAGATCTTCTACACTAATTTGACTACCAATGAGTGCTTTTGCTATTTCTTAAACCAATGATTCACACGATAATGAAAAGGGATGATTTCTAAGGTCACCCGTTTCTGAGAAGTTTTTTTCCCCTCACTTGTCATGGATGTAAACATCCGGGCTATTTTGGAGCTTTCAATTTTGTATTCTGTGATCGGTGTCTACTGCCTCAATCCCGGTCTTGCCTCACTCGCGGTCTACGATTCCAAAGATGAATTCAAAAGTCTTAAAATTGCATCATTCGTGGTAGCTGATCGATTTGTTCTTGCACTTTCTCCAAGATCAGAGAAGAGAAGCATTTGGAGTGAAACATTTGGAAGCTCCAAATTTGTACACTTCCTAAGAAGGCTTGTAGCACTAGTATACTGGAGTCCGTATTTCTCCTCTCCTCAGGTGTTTGGAGTCTCCGCTGGTTCTTAGTATGAGTTTACAATTTACAAATTTTATCATTCCTAATATGTAATTAGTTCTTCTGCCACTGGGGAGCGGGGGATTTGGAGCTGGGTCCAGAAGACCAGGTGAGATCTAAGTTATGTCACAGTCCTGACTAGTTCTCAAAGCCAGACTAATGGCTTCAGCCAGCTCTGGCTTGTTCATCTCTGATTCTCTGCAGGCTGAGTGCCAGGAGGGGCCACAAAATTCGTGAATAACATGGTAACACGAACATTTATACTCAGACCTACGGCGGGAGATCGCTCAGGTCACTAGAAAGTTGTTCTGGACAATTAGCTGCACACAGATAGGGTTGTACTCAAATGGGATCTACTTCAAATGGATTCTTATTTACCAGGGTAACCCAGGCTCATGACTCTTGAGTACTTCTCACGTTACTCTTCATTGCAACACTTTTGTACATGCTCTATTCTGTTCATCGATCATTACAAAACTGTCTCAAACACAACAAGCTAAGCGCACCGAAACAACAACAACATTTCGCAAGCAAAGTAAATGCTCCGTTAAGACAATCATACTGTATAGCACAACGAAAAGTCAGCAGAAACCCTTAGACGAAAGCTAAGTAGCTAACTCGTGCCAAGCTGCGGTACGTGAGAGAAACTTGTGAATCGAACCCCGTGTTACTGATGGACTGTGATCACTATTAAAACCACTTAGCAAATCACTAAGCAAGGGCTAAACTAAGTGAATAAAAGCACTATACGCACATAACGGATATTTCGTAAAATGGCGATATTCTTCCGCCATCTTTCCATTCACTTTTTAGGACTGGTATAGATTTCAGACCACATGGTCTAAAGTCTAGGACGTAACCGGTTCACATTTCAGACCACATGGTCTAAACCTAAAAGTGCCAAGTTTGTATTTTGTAAGTGCCAAGTTTGTGGAATATTGCCATTTTAATGTTTAAGTCAAAAATCTGCGTTAGGCATAGATGGCAGTGCAGGCCGCACGGCCTGAAACTGTCCAAGTCGTGGAGTACCGCCAATCTGACGTTACAGGTATTTTTTTGGCACACTTTACATCGTTCTATTTCATTAATTTGGCATGCGGGAGGCTAATTGCCGTCGTTACTGGTCATGTAAGGAACACAATTCAAGAGTGAATTAGATTGGAATTGCACTATGACATGTACGGGTTTCATCTCAATTCCCTGCTTTTAAATGTTTATGGTTCCTTGCTGGGTATGTTTTGCTACGTCGGCAAATTTCGCTTCAGTGGGGAGAAGATCGATGGACAGGTATATTAAGTTCTGCCGGTTGAGGATGCAGTGAGCTCGACTGCTGTCTCGGGGACAAAGCTAGCGTCCTACAGCACTTGAAGACTATTTGCTACGAGAGTGTCTTCAGAATATGGAAGTGTCGGTATACGATGATGATGCCATCACGGAGATCCAGTCAGATAGTAAGGCGTTCTGGCATTCAGCTGTGGTTGATGCATTTTAAATTTAAGATTCGATACGCTCCCATTTCATACACAAACGCTAACAGTACTCATGTCGATCTCAGCGCTGTGCAGTTAGTATTTAGAAACTGACGTTTTGCTGAACTGTAATGGTTGCTAGGATCAAGACCATCCACGGCGAGTTCCAGTGAGGCTGATAGTACTTTTGTCACCCACTGTCATTGCCTCGAGTTCCTGAGCAGAAAAGGGCCCAATTTACTGATGAGAATTCTCGACGACAAAGAGAGGATTTGCAGCGAGTTACTGACCGTTGCTGATAACGTGCAGTGCTTAAACCAGCTAATGAGCCGCTAGCGTGGGATATATTGAACATGTCTCGTTGGAGGGATTCCTTGCGTGAACTCATTAAAGAAATGAAGCCTGTGGAAGACTGTGGAATTGCTGCCCTTCATTGATTGGGAACTATGGCGTTTATGTGCTCACCACATCGCCATACCCTGCATTTCTAAGAGCCTTGGCCGGCTGCCGAGATTGCTGACCGACACAGCTAAGAATTGAAGAGTGAGATTCATGATCGCCAGCGTTATAGAAAAAATATCAAATAGTAAATGATTTGTCAATGCATCTTTGGTGGAGAGTTAATCCGTTTACTGTAAATTGCGCAATGGCAACTTTCAAGTTGCAACCATCTACCAAATTAATTAGATTAGATTAGATTTTTATTTTACGACCTGATCAGTAATGTGAGATCATGAGATGGTCTGGATGGTATCTGTCCGAGTGTTGGAATTATGAATATTCTCTGGATTTAAGAAAAAAACAAATAATGCGTACTTCTTCGCAAGCGCAACATGTGTGTGGGACTTCTGCAAAACTCAGTTTTTTTTTCCTTTTGCATGCACGTGAAGGATGTTGTTCTCTAGTGAAAACCAAATATACACGTTGAATGGACGATCTACACGTCAATGCTTGGATGCTCTCTGTATCAATGGAAGTCCTACAGAAGCAATGAGAGCAAGTCATCAGAACCTAATATATAGTATTCAATTGAAACAGCAAGAAGCGTTCGTAACAACTCTGAATAAGGTTCACCGATACATGAGAGACAGACAGGTGAACGCTTCAGGATTCCTTGATCTGGAACATCACACTCCTAGCTAGCTACGCAGTTCACCTGAGAATTGCTCTGAACAGCTTCATCAAAATTAGAATCATGTTTACGAGGCATTCCACACTGGAGTGCAGTTCTAAGTCTGACTCTCTAAAAAATCTCTTGAGCAGTACGTCTACGGCTAATCTTGACATGCAAAATTATAACTGATTACCGATAATATCCCCTTCTCTTTCTCTTTCTCTTTAGAATTTTAGGTCAAGGAGTAGATGCAGAATTTCCAGACCATGTCAGGGATGACCGTCAATTTTGTTAAATCGACTCGATTCCAGTGCCATGAATTGTGAAATACATCCACACAAGGAGCCAAAGTATTGGAATACCTTCAGATGGTGATGGTCTTTACAGATGTCTGCTCTCCCTATTGAACGCCAATATCCTTAATCTTGGAAGGATGCGGCTCGCATGACCATCGAGATACTTCAATGGTGAATTTCATAAAAATGGGGGTGATTTTTTTTTGCCATTTTCCATACTCTGTGTGCCATTCTAATGGAATGTCATGTCATCTTTGACATATTCAGTGCCATTCTACAGAAATACTTCCATTTTAACAAATTTCATCATTTCAATTATTGTACCAATAGGCTCATTCTTTGTTTCAACATTTTTCAGTGAAGCCATCTATCGGACCTTTAAGGTTTGAAGCATCCTTTACAAGGTATTTCAATACTTTGGCACCTTTCAAAGCACATGTTTTGAAATATAAATCCATACTCTTCCTAAATTCTAGATCATTATGTACATATATGTCACGTATGTCACAATTTTTGACACCAGAATCATGCCAATAAAACGAAATTGTCTAGGTCCACTCCAAATCTGCAAGCCATACCATTAATGACAGGTGAGCAAAGAACAACTCACCTGACTTTGTTTCCCAGACAAGTGAAGAACTCGAAATGACAATCAGATATCAAGCCACCATTGCAAAGACATTTAAGTAGTATGACCTGTGAAGAAGTTCCAAAAAGCATGTGACTGGAGATTCAATAACCACTTTCATATTTGAGAACGAAGAACGAGAGGCCACGGACATGAAAGTGGGGTGAGTAGGATCTCTCAAGTTGTGTTATCCACACCTACAATCAACATTGCCCAAAATGCAACACCTACACTAGCATCTGCATTTGGACCCAAAAGTGTCACAAAAAACTAACTAAGACATTCAGATTCCACACAAGACGTACACAAGCAAAATATGAGAGACTATGTGAGCTTAATGTTGGATTTTGGTGCACCTAGAGATAGTAATTTGAAAATTCTTAACTTATTCATAAAATGAGAGGGCATGGCTGTGGTGACAATGGAAAGTGGGATTTGCTAGCTACGCTTACATGCAAGAGGTGAGTACAATTTGCTCAAGATATATCATCCACATCTATAATCAACACAACCCAAAATACAGCATCTACATTTGGACCCAAAAGCGTTACAAAAAACTAAATACTAATTCCACACAATATGTAAAGTTGTATACAAACAAAATATGAGAGACTATGCAAGCCTAGTATTGGATTGTGGCACATTTAAAGACAATAGTTTGAAAATTCTTAACTTATAATTCATAAAGTGTCCAGATAATGTATCCTAAAGTGTGTTGGAATCCTCTTTTTAGTTGTCAATAAGATCCAATCAAAAAAATTTATGATTAATAGTCACTATGTTCAACTATGATTATAGGTATGCATATCCAAATACAACCCTTTGTTGATACTTTCATTGTGAGTGGATGATTGGAAAGAATGAGGGTGTTTTAGAGTCATGTTCCTATCTTCTATTTACTTTATGAGATTATTGTAGATCATGAGAATTTGATAATCTTGATGTAATTTGGAGGAGAGAATAATGTCTAATAACGAACTTGCCTTTCTATGGTTTTGACTAAATGATTATCTTGTGAAGTCATAATCCTCTCAAGTCAATTACAATTTTACATTTATCAATGGTTTATATACTTCTTATTTATGAAAAACAAATTTTGTTTCTCATAGCAATTTGTTCTAAGAAATTGTAAAAACTATTTTCAATATTCCAAATGGACTAAATAAAATCTATTTATATAGAAAAATATTCTCTATAATGATCAAAATTTTGAAAATTTTATTTCAAGTTCTTTTGTTATAATTTGGCTACTCAAGCTTTGAGTTTAGAATGGTATAACTTTAGAAATCATGCATGATTGATTGATATTAAAGTTGTATTTTCAAAAAGTTGATATGTTTTGTTATCTTAAAAAATGGTTTAAAAATATTACACCAAGATTTGAGATCATAGAAACTTACCTAGCACTTTCAAAAGCCATTTCCTTTGTCTTCCAAGGTTATAATAGTTCTTTAGGGGCGTAGGAATTGAAATTATGCCAATAGGATTTTTATTTATTTTATTTATTTATTTGATTCAAAGATAACAATTTTGAGCATTCAAAAATTTGAAGACCCTCAAGTGTTTTCAATATGCATTGCATGATTTGACTAAGATGGAGCCAAACAATATGAATATGGGGTGGAAGCACCTTAATAGGAGCCACTAATGGACTTTATTGAGGTGCTTATGGAGGTCTTTATTGGAATATTCTATCCAAAATTGTTGCTTATTTATTCAAAATAATCCTTACGTCATCCATAATGGGTACTTAATTCATCATATTAAGCAATGGTTACAACTACATTTTTCTCCTTTAACTTAAAAACTTAACATAATTATTTTTGTTTTGTATTATGTCAAATAGCCATAACTAAAAAACAATGCACTACAATTTTTTTCACATTTCAAGTCATATTCAAGAGTTAGAATGAAGATTCTTCAAAATAAAGCAATGGTTAAATCTAAGTTGGTTCCTATTAAGGTGCTCCTACCCTATGGAATGAACTTCAACAAGTGGACAAGAAAAAATCAACCCCTACATTGCCTCTTTTCTTTTCATAATGCACAATAGATTATAAGTTAGATACCCATGACCAATTAAACTAGATAGTAGGAGTAGTATTTATGATTAAAGTCAATTTGTATTTACAATTAAAGTACACTACACTCACACTACATTGATTTGCCCTATTCTCGGGGAGTGCACTACAAAGGAAGTTCATGGGTGAGGAGCAACCAAATTTTGGACCCCTTATATTATATCCTAAGATTTTATTTTTTTTCTAAGAAAAAAAATATAAATAGATTTTCCTACTTTGAAAGTTTATGTTCTGAATTATTGGTATTTTTTTATATTAATAAGAATTAGTAACAAATTTTAGAAGAAAAAAGATACATTGTAAAGCTAAAAATTACTTTCACATCCCTATATTATATAAGAAAAAAAAATTTGAAAAATGAAAAAAAAATTCTATAAAATAGCTTTCTACTCAAAGTTTATTTTTCAATCCTAAATAACAAGTAATATATCACATGTTATTTAGGATTGAAATATTTAGCAAGAGAAATCTATAGACATTGTTAAACAAAGCTCAAAATTGTAGGTTGAAATTATAGTTTATTAGAAAGTAATTAGGAAGTGTAGAAATGGGTAGTTAGGGTTTGGTCGCTCCTCACCCATGAACTTCCTTTGTAGTGCACCCCTCGGGGCCCTATTATTGCTTATTATGTAATGAACTTAGATATGACTATAATTTTTTTGATAGGAGGAATACTTTTTATCAATGATATTTTTCAAGACTCTTCAACATAAATAGGACAATACTGATAACAATATAATTAGTGTTTCTTACACCAATTGATTTCAATTTTTATAGGTGATGTATATGTTTTCTAACAACATTAATAAAGAAGTAAAGGTTCTCCTTCTTAAAAAGTATTTATATATATATGATCTTGATATTAACATTCATCAAATGTAAGAATTTATAATATTTTAAAATCAATTAGTGTGGATAATACTAAATATGATTTGTAGTGTACAAATAATATATATAAATATTATTCCATTGCAAAGAATTATAACAATAAGTATGTTTGTCTTGTAATAAATAATATTATAAAAAATCAATGTTGTATTCATATTAGTATATCCACAATTCCAACACAATGTATAATAAGTTAGAAGAGCATAGGATGAACTCACCTCTTCATTGCCTTTGGATGGATGAAAGAGGCAAGACTACCATTGTTTCTATCTATCGTTCTCATATGGATTGTTTCTAACAAAGTTCCCAATTTTCTTTAGATATTCGCTTTACTTCTCTCCTTATTCCTCAGTTGTAAGCTCACTTGTCATTGTTCCCCCCTTCTACTCTATTCAAAGTTCACTTGCTTGCCATCTTGTGCTTATGCTTAAAGTACTCACTTGCCATTGTTTGCTTTTTTTCTTGTGCCACTTTGAATTTATCTTTTTCAATATAGAAATGAAACATATTGGTGGAGAATTTGATTTTAGAGTTCAATCAACATGAGTATACTTTGCAATCACTGAAAAAAATCTTGTTCAAATAAGGGTGATTGGAAGAAAGACCAAACAATTTTGGTAGCGTTTTTACCAAAATTGCAATTTCTACACTTAGTACTATGAGTACTACAAGTACTATGAAATAGAACAATCTCAACTATTGATCTAAAAAATTGACAACTACTAGTACTATTAACTACTTGTAAGTACTAAAAAAGTTCTATTTGAAAAAAAAAGATAATTTGTCACAGAAAATAGATAAAATTAGGTATAAATTAATAATAATTGGAAAATCATGAACAAAATCATGAACTAAAAACTAGCTATTTGCAAAGGCTTGATAGTGATCAAATTGCACCAAAAAAAAGAAGTTAAAACCATCTTTAATGTTTAGAAGTGTATGTGTGTATAAGGTAGACCTATTTGTACGGATGTGAAGGCCATAAAATAATATATTTTTAGATTTCCTTTTATTGATACATGTCTCCCTACTATAGAAATAGACCACAAGGATTTTAGCTCTAGATCATTAATTTTGGGTGCTCCCTAGTACTAAACCCCCCTAAACCATCCAAAGTGTGATAAATTAGCAAAATTGATTTTAAATATATTATGATTTTTTAATTTAAAAATAAGGAATATGATTACAATCAAGTTAACCATCTCCAATGAAATATCAAGTTCATTAGGTTCTATCATCGAAAGTTTTAGTAGATAACAACTTTGTCATTGTGAATGTGATGCAAAATAGGACTGATTTTTCTTGCAATCATTGATAATTGCAAGCTAAATATCATAGCCAAGATATAATAGTCTTGAAAAACCCTCCAAATATCTTTTAATTCCCCAACATCTTTCCTTGATACATCAATATCCGCTTCTATATTGCATTTAAGGATTTTGAAAAATGAAGCCCTTGACATCAATCATTGTAATCATTTTTAATGAGATGTAACTTGGGATATGAATCCCTTAGTTAGATGTAACTTAGGGCTTGGTGAGCAAATTGTTTTTGCAATTTTCAATTGCAATAGGTTTAATTCTTTTAGGGTCTCATTAGACATATTTTAAGATTGACGATCTAAAATTTAAATCACACATTAGGGATGATTTTTTTTTTCTTCATGGTATACAATTGAGAACATGTTTGAGGATTTATAATCTAAACTACTATTATAACTTGATATGGACACTGATATCTAATTCCACACATACATTAATCCCTAAAAGATCAAATCTATTGCAAAATGGTCAAACATCATGTCTAATTGGTTGAATTTAGCCTAAATTAATTATTTTTGAATATTAATCCTACATTTTTAATACACAAAACTATGGATTGCCTATCATTGTAAAAATATTCAATTTCTTTCATGAAAAATTTTCATGGTTATAATTCTTGTAGCAAAATGTAGGAATAAAGTGCTCTAAGTAGAAAAATTGAAAAAATAGAAGTTGGAATAGAAAAATTGGACCTAGAGTACGAAGGCATGTATAGTAAACTTGCCAATCACTATACAAACAAAATTCAAATCCTTCTCCACATAAACATAGAGACTTGTATGTTTTGAAATCTGGTATAATTATTAAATGTCATGTTAAGATTCACTTATGAAAAACAAAATGCAAAAAGATTTCTTCTTGTATATTTTATTGCAATTTAAAGGTGGTGCACTTGAAATCTAGTCAAAAATTCCTTGCAATCCTTCACCACACAGAGTGGTGGAATCGTTGGATAGTGATACAAAATTTCGTTTCCATCACAATTGAATTGGTAGTGAAATTGTGCAGTTATTGTGTAATTGGCAACACTTGTTGTCCAATTTTAAAATGTGTGTGGTGAATAGCCGGTTTATTCTAGTGTTCTAGTGTATCGACATAAAATTGATAGGGGATTATTTTAGCATTTGAGTGTGCTAGCACAAGATTGATGATGCTTTGAGGATCCATGCATCAACCGCTAGCATCTAGATTGGGGTAATCCATGTAGAATCACCCATACCCTATGTTTCGGGATTTATTGTCTTAATATATTGTTTGTCAACCAATTTGCAAGTTTGTTCTTGGCATACAAAACAGACTTATTTCACAAGCCATAGGAGGATTCTGAAAAACTTCATTGATTTTACAAGTCCCAATAGCCCAAATCATCTATTTTGGAAGAAAGAGGGACCTTGTATACTATACCCGAACTGCTTTCTAGATCTAACTGGATAACCAACAAAGGTTGTTCAAAACAATAATGAAAGCTAATGTTGAATCGGCTTGTACATTGATGGGGAATTTCATTAAAACGGCGATATTCCATGTGCCATTTTCACAGTGTATCGTTCCCACAGTTTAGATCGGGTAGTCTGAAATCTATTAGCGTCCTAGATTTTTGAACTCTATACCACTATTAGATGTATTAAATCTAGGAAAGATGTAGATTTCAAACCAATTGGTTTAAAAATCTACATATTTTCTAGATTTAATACATCTAATAGTGGTATAGAGTTCAAAAATCTAGGACGCTAATAGATTTCAGACTACCCGGTCTAAACTGTGAGAATGCCAAAGTCACAGAATAATTGCCATTTTAATGAAATTCCCCATATTGGCATCTCATATGAATCCGCTGATCTATCTCTAGCGGAACTTGTCTCAATCCCGCCACGTAAAGAAACTCATTTTCGAGTACTTTAAGTTAGTAGAAATTGGTTGTTGCTGGTGGAGGATGAACATTGCTTCTCCATACTAAAATTTCTCAAGTCATGTTAACGGAATCATTTGGGCAAGCACTTGCCATTGGTGGTGTGTATGTTTGGACATAAATACTACACTTTGGAGAATATTCCTCATAAGGACGCCATTCAGTTATGGAAGAATGTAGTGAAAATTGGCTAACATGGGGATATTTAATCTATGGCTGGTACATTAACATCCTCCTCTTTGCAGTTTTTAGTTTTCATGAGATTATACAAGCTTCTATATTCAAGAAATACTTTCACTACTAGAAAATGGTGTTCAAGTCAACAAAAATTTAACAATTTTTTGTTGGTTGAGAAACTATATTGACCGTTTTAACAATTTTTTCTTGATTTGAACAAGCTAACAAAATGGGCACTGAATTTTTGTTGCTTCAAATAGTACAATGTCCAAATCAACAAAAAAGTTAACGCATGTTGGTGATACAATTTGGTGACTTAAGAAAGGAGAAGACAAGATTTTTATACAAATGGGGTGATAAAAGGTCAAAACAAACCATATGGGATATGTGAATCATTCATAATCTTAATTCACATATCCCATATGGTTTGTTCTATCTTCTACCACCCCATTTCTATAAAGAGATTGTCTTCTCTACTTCTCTATCACCAAAGTCACCTCTCTTCTATCACGACATACTTAGTCCTAAAAAACTTGTCTCTTAAATTAATTGTAAAGTTTAACTTTCTTGTAATTGAATTGTAAAGTTTAACTTTCTTCTAATTAAATTGTAAAGTCTAATTTTTGGTCTTGCATATATGTTATTTTTGGCCTACATGGCAGTTTGTATTGGACTGGTTCTTAGCTTGTCATATGGCAGCCATTCATTGAGCAAATTTAAATATGAATTAATATTATTATTTTTTTGATTTGACCACCATAACAAAATGGGCAACAATTTTTTGTTAGATACTATCCAAGACAACACGACCACGGATACAAATGCTCTCAACACTTTTTTGTTAATTTTTTGTTGACATGGTCACTGTTTTTCTACTAGTGTTTCTTTAACAGTGAAGTTCATTGCTTAGACGTGCTTGACAATGCACACTTGGACAACAAGAAGAGCAGAACAACAGCAACAACAATAGCAATAGCAACAGGGAGCCTTCACCAACTTTTTCTTGTGAACCCTAACTTTTAACAATATTTGTTTGATTTGTGTGTGCAGATGACTAGTACTCCAACTAGGCAGTCTTGCTTTTGTAGCAAGAAGGGTTCGATTCCCTTACTAGTCACATTAGTCACATTTGAGTGTATGTGCCCTGTTTTTAACAAAAGTTTTCAATTCTTGGTTTTTTGTTGTCTATTGTGATATGTCTGGCCTATTTTGGTTGTATATTTGTGAAGTTGGCAATGTTTGAGCGGCCTTTATTTTTGTGTGAATGCTTCATTTGATTCATTGTTTATCAATATACAAGTTGAGGGTGCTTGAATGTTGAATGAGTGGCCTATGTTTTGTTGCTTGTGCTCAACTTACACTACTATTCTCATCAACAAAGGTAGAATTCAAAATCATTTCAAAAATCGTTGCTTTTTTCCAAACAATCCTTTACAAAACGAGTAATGGAAATTAGCCTCGTGCACACATCAAAATCTCAGCCATTTCGCAGGACGCGTTCTACTCGAAGAACAAAAAAATGCAAGGTGCCACCATTTTAAAAAAAAAATTATCAAGCACTTTATATAACAACAGTACACGGTAATTTGCGGTAATAACCACCTACCAGTCACGGTGATACCTGTGCCGCAAATTACCGCGTATGTACATATTCTGGGAACGCTGGACAGGACTGATGATGCTCTGAGGATCCATGCATCAGCCGCTAGACTCTAGACTAGGGCCATTCCCCGTCGTTGACCCCAGACTGGGAATCAAATAACCTTGTCATCCTATTTGGGAATAATTTCTTTATAGGATCAGTCTCCTCATGCATGCATGCATGCACCAATGATAGGCTTCATTGACCATCTACGAGCCATTTCCACACGAGCCATTCCCAACAACACTTCATTCACGGTGGTGGTGGTCTTTTCAAAAGGAATTCTCCTTCTTCCCACATCGAAATTCAATGTCCGTTATATTAGTTTTGAATGAAGTCAGAACAAAGCGCTTCACGAAGTTGTTTTTGTTTTTGTGAATTCTTGCTTTGAAAGCAGCTCTTGAATCTTTACCAAATGACCCATTTTTCTTGGATGGAATTGACGTAGAAATATTCTACTCTAATCGTATGAAAATATGAGGGCTCTGTCCGAAAAAGGAATGAGGCGTAGTGAAAGGTTTCACAGCAGTTGTTTCCGCGGGCCATGCCGCATTCTCCGTGTGGGCAGGGTCAACGATGCGAAGTCCGCGTCGATTCAGCTGACCAACTGACAGACGTCGGGGAACCTCGGTGGCAAGAGCGGCCGACGGGACTGTTGCCGAGGGCCATCTACTGTTGGGGAATGGCAACTTGGGCCGTCTTGGGGAGTTGGGCTGCTGGAGGAGGACACCTAGCCCCCTGGAGCCTACTACGAGGAAACGTGCGCAGCTACGAAGAATCGAGAAAGAGCGCAACCCTGTTTACCAAGAAACTGCCGTGATGACACAATCATGAGACGGACGCATTTTTCTTTTCTTAACAGGAAGTGGCAGATCGACATTAGGAAAGTATCCCCTGATTGAGAGAGTATTGTTGCAATGCAATACTGCAATAGTATATTTTGCAGTGGATAGGGCACACCCTCCGTTGAAATTGTATTGTTGCATTATTGAAAACAGGATGTTTTTTTAGTACTCTACTCTTCTTGAAACAATACTGTTGCAACAGTAATGTTGCAATGGGGGGCTTTTTCCCCACGCATGTTCTCCCTTGGATGCAGGGATGGATGGAGAGGGGCAACCAGGTTCCGTCGTTCCCTGCGTCATTGGCCGATTTGCAAGTCTGTTCTTGGCTTACAAAACAGCCCTATTTCACAAGCCATAGGAGGATTCTGAAAAACTTCATCAATTTTACAAGTCCCAACAACCCAAGTCATCTATTTTGGAGGATGGGTGGGCATTCTTGAAGGTAGGAGGTTCTAAAAGCACATAGGCTTTAGAATTGTTCACCTCTTCAAATGGACACTATTTGTACGTGTTGCTTTTCCCTAGGCTTCAACAATGTACAAAAGGGTACATTTGAGGAGGTGGGCGATTTTAGAGCCCTATGCCATTCCTACTTCAAAACTTCATAACTAATTCCAAAGAGCTCCAAAAAACATGAAACAACTTGTGTTAGACGGCAGTTCCCACTTGTCTTTCAAGGAAAATTGATTGAAAAATATTTCAAGAAGCTTCGCCTCCCCCAATGCCCCAAATCCAGTTTCTGCTCTTGGGTGAGCAATTTATGGACCTTCTACCTTACCATAATTCCTCTCCCTCCCTGCCTGTCCGACTCCCTGTTGACCCCAGAGTGCCTGTCTCTGACACTTGACTCCAGAGTAGCAGCATCATTCCTCTCACTCACCAAGCTAAACCAGCCCATTGTGGTCAGAATGAGGAATTTGACATCATCTTGTTGTTGAAATTTTGCAATTTTTTTCCTACACTAGTACAAGTGTGAGAAACAGCAAGTGCAATTGAAATTATAATTTTTTTGACAAAGTATGAATTTGCCAGGAATTTTTAAAGTGTTCAGCCCCAAAGAGTCTGTAGACTACCTTAAAACCAACAAAATCTGAATCTGTAATGCTCATCTCACTATCTAATGCAGTCAAAATATTTTCTATTGTAGAAGGCCAAAAAAGTCAATTTTTACAATGAATTTCACACTGAAAAATCAGAAGTTTCTAATGAGGTAAGTATTCACTCCATTGCTGTCATGTAAGACATGCATTGTGGCCCACATCTCACATACTGGAAAAAACCCCACAATGAGTCATTTCCTACGTGACCGCAATGGGTCATTTGACTGCAATGGGCTGATTTCCCTTAGTTCTAGTCACTAAGTTATCGTCAAGGTTTTCTTTTCTCATTCCCTGCAGGCGTCGTTCCGTTCCCCTGTCTCATTGCCTTTTTGGCTGCTTGTGCCACCCTCATCCTCCCACTACCGTACGCTGAGGTCAGTTTTGGCAGCAGGATTTGCTTTTCTTGACTTTGGACACTTTGTTCTTACGATTTTTTTCAACACTCCCAATTGTAATTTGATTTTTTTTCTGCTCAGATGTTGGTGTGTTCCTTTTTCTAAATTTTCTCCAAAATAATTTTCAAATATTCACAATTAGTAACAACGAAATTTTTTCAAATTTTCAAAAACAGTTGTACAATAGGGGTAGTCACACCTTCTTCACACCCGAGTTGAAGAATGGAGAACACGGATGTGGCGCATTGGGGTTTGGTTGATGTTGTTCTTTTGTAGTAGAATATACTTAAGTACATATATCTTCCGCACTCCCACTCTTCACCTCCAGAGGTGAAGATTGGGAGTGCAGAAGATATATGTACTTAAGTTTAGTCTTTTATGCTCTCTTTTTTCCTTTTTCAAATGACACTTTCCCCATTTATTCATTCTCCACCCTAAACACATCTTTTAGGGGTGTCACACCTTCTTCACCCTCCGGGGCTTCCCATTAGCTCCTCCAAACCCTCACCAACTTCTCATTCTCCATTCTTCAAGTGCCAAGTGAAGAAGGTGTGACTACCCCTAATTTTTAAAGGTTTTACACACGATCCAAATTTTCCCTACTTATTTCTGAAACTGACCTACACGTACAGTACTACGCTACTCTCAACATGAATTTTTAAACTGTGTCGTTCTACTGCATAGGCCGGCGTTCTCTGCAAAATTTGGTAGCTGAAGAAAGGTTTTGGAATTTGACAGTTGGTGATTATGGGGATAGAGTCCACAAGAGTGGAAATTTGTGAAGTTGTAAAATTTCTTCTAGACTCTAGACTGGGGTGATTCCTCTCACTCCCTGTCCGTCTCCATGTTGACCCCAGATGTGGGCTTGATCGAAGGGGAGCTGACGATGGTGCTGTCCGGCATTGCCTTGGCGTACAACGACGCGATCTACTTGCAAGGCTACAAGAAATTTACAATTTTCCATTCTTGTGCACTAGCTCTATCCACATAATCATCAACTGTCGAATTCAAAACCTTTTCTTCAGTTACCAAATTTTGCAGAGAATGCCTTTGCAGTCAAGGTAAAGCATTGCTCTGCAAGGAATTTCAAATCTGCGCCGCAAAATGCATTGAAAATCACAAGAGATACACGAATCTGATCCCGCACAGAAGTTTCATCAGCGGAACGGCCAATGACGCAGGGAACCTCGTTGCCCCTCCTCCATCCATCCCTGCATCCAAGGGACAGCATCAATCTGCCACTTCCTGTTAAGAAAAGAAAAATGCGTCCGTCTCATGATTGTGTCATCACGGCAGTTTCTTGGTAAACAGGGTTGCGCTCTTTCTCGATTCTTCGTAGCTGCGCACGTTTCCTCGTAGTAGGCTCCAGGGGGCTAGGTGTCCTCCTCCAGCAGCCCAAGTCCCCAACAGTCTGGGGTCAACGACGAGGAATGGCCTAGTCTAGAGTCTAGCGGCTGATGCATGGATCCTCAGAGCATCATCAGCCCTGTCCAGTGTTCCCAGAATACACACGCGGGAATTCGCGGCACAGGTAGCACCGTGGCTGGTAGGCGCAGGGAGAATTGGCGGCCAGGGAGGACTGACCCCTCTATTGCCCCAACCGGGGGTAAATGTAAAAATTGCCCCGTTTTTGGGACCGTGTAAAATTTGTTTCTCTACACCTCCCTAGACTAATTTGGGGTCTCTGATTGCAAATATGAATTCAAAATTTGCAAATTTTTTCATGAATGGCAAATAAAAATATTTCAGTGTTTTATCCAGGGGTAGAAAACGGGGCAATAGAGGGGTCAGTCCTCCCTGGCCGAGAATTGGCCCCCTCATTGCCCCGGTCAACTGTGGTTTGACAAAAAAGTCCCCTATGTTGTGCCAATTTTTTGGCAATTCTTGCATCTCCCTAGAGAAATTTGGAGCCTCTCATTGCAAATATGAATTCAAATATGAATTCAGAATTTCAAAAAAAAACTAAGCCTTCCAAATAAAAAATTCCATTGCTTGCCCTGGAGGGGCAATGAGGGGGTCAATTCACCCTGGCCTGGTTGGTAGGTGGCTATTACCACAAATTACCGTGTACTGTTGTTGTATAAAGTGCTTGATAATTATTTTTTTAAATGGTGGCACCTTGCATTTTTTGTTCTTCCAATAGAACGCATCTTGCGAAATGGCTCAGATTTTGATGTGTGCGCAAGGCTAATTTCCATTACTCGTTTTGTAAAGGATTGCGAAGTGTTGGAAATGTTTGTAAAAAAACAACAGTTTTTGAGATGATTTTCTACCTTTGTTGATGAAAATAGAAGTGTAAGTAAGTTGAGCACAAGAAACATTCAACATTCAAGCACCCATAACCATAGTGTGGTGAAGCAACATTCATCCTCCACCGACCCTAGCACCAAGCAACAACCAATTTCTACCAATTTAAAGTATTCGGAAATGAGTTTCTTTACGTGGCAGGATTGAGATAGGTTCCACTAGAGATAGATTAGCGGATTCACATGAGATGCCGATGCACAAGCCGATTCACAATTAGCTTTCATTGTTGTTTTGAACAACCCTTGTTGATTATCCAAGTTAGATCTAGAAAGCAGTTCAGGCGTAGTGTACGAGGTCCCTTTTTCTTGCAAGGGACGACCTACATTCAAAACTTTAGGGTTAGAATAAAATTCTTTTAAAACTGCTAAATGGTGACCAAAGCTTTCATCGGCACTCGGTTGCTTCTAATACTGCGGGTACATGATACTGAAAGTGTCCAACAACTCTTGTTGCGAAAATCAGTAGTCTAGTTCACTTGAAAGTGACTAAGCAAGCTTTGCTAGACCAAAAATAAGCTCCAAGTTAGTGACCACAAGTGGTTTTAACCAAATGAGTTCAAAAACAAATAGAAAAGTTCACAGATTTAGACATTCACCATTCACAATGAACTACACGACTTAGAACATCACTAAGAAGAAACACCTAAGCAACTAAGCAATCCAAACATCCAAGCAACCTTAAATGCAAAACACCAAAGCAACCTATACAACTAAAACATTAGAATATGCAGTGATCTCGGGAGGGTCACTTAGAGTGTCCATTAAAAACCATGTGCGAATAAAACTTTGGACCCCTGTATATTTTTTGAATTTTAAATAAAATAAAATTAAAAATATATAAATAGATTTTTTTACTTTGAAAGTTTATGTTTTGAATTATTGATATTTTTATTTGTTAATAATAATTAGTTACAAATTTTTGAAATAAAAAGATACATTGTAGAACTGAAAAATAACTTTCACACCCCTATATTATATAAAAAAAATTGTCTAAAAAATGAATAAAAAATTCCTAAAGATAACTCTCTATTGAAAGTTCACTTTGAGTTGAATATTGATGCAATGGTCATCTAAAGGTGTTCTCTAAAAATATTTGAGTTAAAAAAACATGCTGTTTTAGTGCATTTTTAACCTCTTATAGAAATTATATTTTATTTGAGTTTGAAAATTTGGGAGTAGAATCCTATAGTCATTAGTAAACAACACTATAAGAAAATTGTGATTTTGGTGACAGTTTTTGGTGATGTCTATTGTGACAACCTATATTTTTATGTCAACTTTAATGTTCAACAAAATATCAAGATCAACATTGTCATGTTTTGTTAGACATTATAGTTGACATAAAAAGTGTAGGTTGTTACAAAAGACGTCACCAAAAACTGTCACCAAAAACATGGTTTTCTTATAGTGCAATGCTCAAAATTTGAAGTTAAAATTATAGTTTATTAAAAATTGCTTGTTTGCACGTGGTTTGTTGTAGTAGAACTAAGTGCACCCTCCGAGGCAGTGATTGTAGTGAAGCACTAAGATAAAAAAAATGACAAATTAAAAAATGACAAAGAGAACTATAGAAATACAATAAAATGGAAAGGTAATGGATTAGACTCACTCAAGCACTATTGCTAGACTTCCTCGTCTTATAGAAATAAAGCATGACAACACACATTCATGAAAAAATATACAATAGAATAGAACAAAAAAGACAAAACAACAAAAGACAAAAAAATAGGAAGTGAAGTAGCATACCCATAAACTATCACTGAATGTTGGCCTATGTATTTAGAAAGTACTCCTCCATGACAAAGATGTGATCCCCCGTCAAATTGTAATGACAACGTGCAAAAATAGTGGTTACATCAAAGTAAAAAACCGCTACCCTCACTGTTTTTAGAAGTCTCCCTCCATTCCAAAGGAATTTGGGCACAGGAAAGGGAAATGAGTTCTTGATCCTACTTGAACTCAGCTATGGTGAAGGCAGTAGATTCTTCTACAAACATCCTAGGAATTTGGGCACAGAAAAGGGAAATGAGCTCTTGATCCCACTTGAACTCAGCTATGGTGAAGGCAGTAGATTCCTCTATAAACATCCTAGCCAAATTGGCCTGGCAAACTTTAATCAAATAAAAGAAGTCACAAATGAAAACATCATGAGACTACAAGAACTTGATCAAGCAATGGAAGGCATTCAACATTGGTATGAAACAAGCTAGAGACAACAACACTTCAATGTCTGCAAGGTAGTCGAAGTTTTTGGCTGTTGTACTATTGCCCTTTTGGCTAGCAAAAGCCATGTCAAGCCCTGTTTTGACCAATAAGGTCAGACATAATTTGTTGAGCTAGGTTGTGCATTGAAATCCAACAAGTATCAACATTTTTAAACCTTTAGTTTCCATAAAATCAGCAAGCTTTTGAAGCTCAATGTGTCGCTTATGGCTGCGACAAAAGTAAAAATGAATAATTGACACAAAGCCTCCAAACGTGAGACCATAGGATAGTTGAAAAGAGTTTCAACAACAAGATTCAAGCAGTGACTTGTACAACTAGATGCAAGACAAAATGGAGCCCAATTGTTGGAAATTTGGGTTGAAACCCCATTTTTTGAACCTTAGAAAGTGAACACTCCATCTACCCCAAAGGAGACAAGTTTTTAAACAATCTACTCACGTATTAGGCCTCCCTCACCTAGTAACACGTGCATAATAACATTAGTCAAGTGATCTGTAGTTCCACCGTCAAATACACAAGAAAGATGCAAGAGGTGTGGGATTCTCTCCTATGAATCAACAGCATAAACATGCATCCCTATCCACAAAGTATTGTCTACTATTGTTACCTCATCAACGCTAATGGAGACATATTTGGCAAATTGGACAACAACCTTAAAGACAGACATGACACATGCGTAAAGGTATTCGTTCATTTCCTAGCCAAATGTCTCCAACCAAGTTTTTGGGATACACTCTTTACCTTCAAATGCCTCAGTAAGTACTGCTTGTGTTCATAATTGCACATGGGGCAACCAAAAGAAAAAACTTGAAACAAGGTTGAAAATTGTACCCCCTTCCTACTTGCTTCCCTCTCTAGGCTAGCTACAAGTTCATCAGCAATAGTGTCGACTAGCCTCCATGCCGCCCACACCTTATTGAATTACAAATGTTTGTAATCTTGCTTAACATACGTATCACCTTGCTTCAAATGGGGGAAGGACTTGCCATTGAATTTGTAGGTACTCTTTCCCTTGTGCTTTTCTAGGTTGTTGCCCTTCAGCACCATCATTTTTCTTCTACCAGTGATGTTGCTACAACTCTTGCACACTACGTCGGTGAGATTGCCTACTGCATCAAATTCCCCCTCAACCCAAGTAATTTGTGGCCCACACCTCTTGCCACCTCTATGTCATGGTCATGGGTGCAACTTTTTATCTTTTCCGCGGTTGCTTCTCTTTCTTAATACTCGTGATTTCAAGCACCGGATTGGGAAGAGCCTTTGAGATCATTGTAGAGGAAGAGCAGCTATAGTAACAAATTAGGGAGTTGCATTTCAAAAATGTACGTCTAATGTACATCAATTCTTGGGCAATAGGTGTGTGATCCCCCCGACAGGTATTTTTTGAGGCCATGCGTGTTGCGAGATGAGCCAAACGTCCGGACTTAAAAGTTGTCAGGCAACTTCTTTCTTGGCGCCATTGAGAAATGAAAGTTTACATCTACAAGAAACACCCCGAGCAGCACAAATGGCAAACATACAACCCAGCAAACAATAACTAAAAGACGGAAAGATAAGCAACAACCAATAATTTCAAAACACAAAGGATAGAAAATTAAACTGACACTTCGAGAGATAGAGAGACATATGCAGCTTATGCATGGATCACAATTCAACTAGGGCGCTTAAAATCATTGCCAAAATTGACAAACTTTGCATTTTTTTATCCACCAAAATGAAAACCACCGAAACACATCGTTGCTTGTTGCGTCGGCGCACTCAATTTGAAATTGCAAAACACCAAGACAATATTAAATCCAAAAAGCCTCCATTTCCAAATTGAAGTGAATGCATGAGACAATTGTAGCCAACATCTCCCAAAGTCCTCCAAAGTCTAGCTCCCAAGTTTAGTGTTTCTAAATCCCAAGTCCCGATTCCCGAAAATGACAACGTACATTGAAAGCCAAAGTAGCATAATGCCGCAATTGGCCAAGGAATAAACTCATAATTCAAAACAGAATGAATGCAATAGGAGTAAATGCAACTACAAGAAGAGTAAATGAATGTGTCCAAGTAAATGCTAAACTCTAGTGCAGAAAGAAAAAGACAGTTATGAAAGGAGAAGTGACAAGGAGTGTACGATGGCAAAATGGACGGTTGTGATGGAGTCAACTTGCGAAGATCTAATGGTGCAGGTAAAACAAATGCTAACCCTAATTTCCAACATCGGGGATGAATGCTAACTTTCTTTAGAATGAATATGTGTTTTGTCATCATGTAGCCATAGTCATTAGTGAAATTGCGAAAATCTTCAATTCCCCTTGATTTTTCCAATGAACATTTAGTCCACCAGAAATCTTGATAGAAACAAAGTGAAATTTAGCCATTTTAGGGAACACTAGTCCTATCCCGACATACTGCAACACTATATGGCTTGGTACTTCATGTCCACTTTTTTATTTTATTTTTATTTT
The DNA here is from genome assembly GCA_950106755.1 of Climacium dendroides. Taxonomy (NCBI): domain Eukaryota; kingdom Viridiplantae; phylum Streptophyta; class Bryopsida; order Hypnales; family Climaciaceae; genus Climacium; species Climacium dendroides. Next base: position 22,645,583 of record OX467083.1, read on the forward strand.
TTAATGTTTCACTTAGAGCATCGCTACCAATGCCGCAAAATTGGACCACGGCACCAACAAGTGTCGAGGCACTTGCCGCCTCGTGAGATGTAGAGGTGCCGTGGCCATCCAATGTTCCCCACCAACAACTCGTTAAAATTGGATTGATCATCATTATTTAAATGCCACGTCATGGGGAATGTCACTGTGGTACTCTTATTATACTTGTTTTGAAGCAAAATTTTGAATTGACTTTTGTCCCATATGAACATAGTATTAAAGGGCTAAAAGTAAAAATTTTATCTCCTAAATTGTAGATGTCTATTACATGAACATGGTACTAAAAGGTTAAAAGTAGAAGTCTTATCTTGTACTTTGTAAACATCTACTAAAGGATTAAAAATAGAAGTTTTATTTTTTACTTTATAGACATCTATTACATACACACACAACTAAAGGATTAAAAGTAGAAACTTTATTACTTACTTTGTAGATATCTATTACATGTACATGTACTTCTTAATATTTATAGATTCTTTAATTTTATTTAGATGTAAATTCTTATATAATCTTATATTCTTAAGTAGAAATTCTTTTATCATTTTTATTTGTGGATTTTGTCCATCCTTCAAACATATGTGGAGTATGCATTGTTGAAGAATTGCTTCCAAAGCATCCCCACACACTTTGAAGGTTAGGCATAGGTTCACTTAAGATATGATTTATTGTCTTCGTGATGTCTCTTCAAAAATTCCCACTCTTCTGTTCAGTCCTTTGCTTGAGATCCCATGAAATGTGAAAAAAAAAAAAAAAAAGCACGGTTGCTTCTCCTCAGCCTCACAAAAGTTTTTCCCCTTCTTTGTACATCCCCCACTACCCTCCATTACCTCCACGTTAGCATCCACAGAGGCCATAGTCTTTGTTGATCAAATTAGTGTGACTATAAAATTGTCCTCTACAAAGACCCTCTTTTGCCGAGCAAATGTGAGAGTGACGAGAGAGACGGTAGAATTAGTAACATGACGGGATGCTGGTGTGGAGCCATTTTCTGCTAAAAATGCACGGCAAATAGAAAGTGCCGTTGCCGAGGTCATTGGGAGTAGTAGGTGGCGATGCTCTTACCGGTGCAGGCATCTCAACCTTGTCACAATACTTGAATCCCTAAACCATCCCTGAAGCATGTGACGCTTTCCATTTTCTAATCAAAGACACTTGTTTTGGAACATTACTAAATTCAACATGCTTCTTATATTCCCTCATTGGTTTAGAATGGCATGATTAGATTGGTAATATAAACGAAAAAAATGCCACATGGGAGGAAGAAATTGCAAAGGCCTTCAAAGTGATGAGCCTCTTGCAGGCCGTATTGGATTGACATTTTTGTTGTCCTATATCAAAGTACAATTACAATGATCACTTATTGTTTGCGTTGAGGATGTTCTAAAAGATACTGAGGGGAATTACCTTAGTGAGGGGAAAAAGATAAGCATAAGAAGTCTCTATGGTAGGACCACCCATTTTCAACTAGAATCCATATTCAACATGTAGTTATTTCCAACCAAGATTGGAACAAATTTCCAACCAAAGTTTGATATGTTTTTTTTTCTCGTTTTTAAGGTTGGGACTAGTAAGGTCATGACACACGTTCGAATGTAGTGAGCAAGAAAGTAGAAATGATCGGAATTGGATGACTTTAAACATTGGACATAAATTCAAACCAATTTTTGACTTTCAAATTTCATAAAAATTTCAGTTCAAGCAATCAATTACCAAATTTTTTGCAATCATCATCATTTTTATTTGGCAATCCCCATCATTTTTATCTTTGCACCTTTGAAAATATTTGCTTTGCCTTGTACTACTCCAAATTGTGTCTACAATTGCTTATTAGATCGGTTATGGGTGCCTTCACCTTAAATCTCTTCACTACAAAGTGCTTGCCATTAAAGTTACCACACTGTATCACTGCTGTGACTAAAATATGTGAACGAGGAAGCGCAAGGCTCATCATGAGGTCTGAAAAACTCTCACCTTGGGGAATAGCAGGATGTTAAATAGTGCCATCGAAGGTGGGCCTAGTGAGGTGGATTTAACCCAGGGAAAACGCAGGAATTTTTTATTTGCCACATATGATTTTTTTTGCAAATTATGAATTCATATTTGCAATTAGAGACCCCAAATTAGCTAGGTGAAGTCTACAACGTACTCTAGACATGGCTCAAAATAGGGGGCTTCTTTTTTATTTTTACCCCTACAACACAAATTTTACCCTACTTGGCCCACCTTCAATGGCACGATTTAACGTCCTGCTAGGGGATAAGGTAGAGTTCTCATATGCCCTCTATCGGTCACCGTGTATTTTTAGTTGTCTCAACTTAGAGCCGGGCTCCATTGGGCTTCCGGACCTCCAGGTTCTGGAGGTCCAGGGGGGCTCCATTGAGCTCAAGATCCAGTCTGGAGGTCTGGCCCGACCTCTAGGTTCCGGTCCTTGCAATTTGGAATTGTAGGGACCGGAGGACTGGAGGGCGAGTCGGACTCCCTTTTTTGAGAATGCAAACAAACTCATTTACTTGCTGTAGTGAATTCGAGACAAACTGATTTACTCCTTGTAATGAATTTTGTGCATAATTTAATTATTATTTACGAAACCTTAAATCCAAATTTTGAAAAATTCTAATATGGATTCCTTTGATTGTATAAGTAGTTCCAAATAATCCCAACGGTATTCAATAATCTCAAGGGCTAATTTCTAAATCATTTTTCATTTTCAAATCATTTAGAAAACAATTTCTATTTTAAATAATTTTAAAAACATATTCCATTTTAAAATCATTTTCCGTTTTTAAAATCATATTTAAATTAAAAAAAGAGGGGAGCCTTTCAAAGAGAGGTCAGGTCACTACAAGAACTTGGTTGCTGACAAGCACATGGTAAAAGCGATTTCCCCAAAAGCAACATCCCATCCGGAGGTCCGGAGCCCCGGAGCCCCGGAGCCCCGGAGCTCCGGGCCGCCGTCCAGGCTCTTGACGACTCGCCCTCCGGCCTCCGGGGGACAATGGCTTAGTCAATGTAACTGGATGTTTCTCTGCTGTCGCAACTGAGCAAATCACTCCAGATTTGAAGATTTAAAAAAAATAAAAATAAACAAAGTACCACATTCTGAACAGGCTTTACTTCGGAGAGGGATTACCCCAGTCTAGAGTCTAGCGGCTGATGCATGGAATGGAGGACTGAAAGAAAATAATGATTCCAGCCTAGTAAGGCCACGAATAATATGAAGAGTCTGGGGTCCCACGTAACTATGCTTTTGAAGAACCACATCTTATCAGTTAAGGTGGGCACGTCCAGAACCGTCACTTTCTCCAAATATGCCTCCATTATTATTATTATACTGATCAAAATTTCATATTTTCTTGTTGGCAAATCAAAGGAGGTTCTCCCTTACCAAAGAAGGTGGCTTTAGGATACTGTGTATGGGGAATTTCATTAAAATGGTGAATATTTTATGACTTTGATATTCCATAGTTCAAACTAGGCGGTCTAAAATCTAGTACACTAATAGATTTTAGACCACCTAGTCTGAACTGTAGGAATGGCACACTATGAAAATGACACATGGAATATCGCCATTTTAATGAAATTCCCCATGTATGCAAAAATTTCAAAGGAAGGTTATTTTGGTAAAGGTTCTAATTTCTAAAATTGTTTCTTCCACATAAATAGACAATGATTTCCCTAGAGTGATGATGGCGGTTTGGGGCCAATGAAAGATTTGGAGGTGCACCCTACTTTAATTGGTAGGCTAATTCTAGAAATTTTCAATAATGAATGTGTTGAACATTCCACGAAGATCAGCGGACCCGCCAACCGACCACGATTGATACTTTATACACCCCGCCCTGCAAGGCCGGCCTTCTTGGCCGTGCCACTGTAATTTGCTGTGGTCTATACTTTAACTTTAGTGTCTGTTTTTTTCTCTTTTTCTTGCAGTAAAGGTATTCTTTGCTTGTGTCAAAAAAAAAAAAAAAATACAGTGGCCAGCACATACATGAAACTGCTTAACATCGACTGTCAAAGAAGGGACCCAGAGGGGGAACCCCAGAGCACAGACAATATCGACTGTGCTTGGTAGACTATTTATTGATTATCTCGCCCTCTTTTGTATTTCAGAGGCGAACTGAAGTGCAGAGTGTTTTTGTCCTTGTTCTGATCGAGTTACAGTTGCAGGCTACATACCTAGAATTCGATTCTCGGTGATCTCCGCTTCGAAAATATCCTCAGAGCTCCAGCCCCAGATTGTGATTTCATGCGTTACGACTGCTTTAATTTGTGAGCAGAGGACTAATTTGTGATCGAGCGGAGGACTCGTCTGTGTTTGAGTGGAGGACTCATCGATATCGTCTGTGTTCGAGCGGAGGACTTATCGTTTGTGACCGAGCGGAGGAGCGAAGAGGACTCACCAATCGTCTGTGCCCGAGCAGAGGACTAGCTCATCGATTGTCTGTGACCGAGCGGAGGACTCACCGATCGTCTGTGTTCAAGCGGAGGACTCATCGTGTGTGACTGAGCGGAGAGACCGTGCGTCCGGAAACCAAATCTATATCAGTCCTCTATACCTGTCCTAGTGTTTGACCTGAAATTAGACCTTTCTAAAGATATATGTGACAATTTTTAGTTTGCAAAATATCTTGAGCGAAGGTGGTTAATAGCTTGAACGAAGGTCGGAAACTCAGATCAAAATGTCGATCTGGCTTGAATTTGATGCACTGGACTCGGGTGCTGGTTCATCCAGAAGGGATCAATTCCTGATGGAACTTCTGGAGACTCCGCTTGAAGGAGTTCACTTCAATGCTGTTGACCAGGCCCAACTCTCACCAGCTACTCGGTCACTCCAAACATTGAATGCAGGAGGTCCTCGACTTGTGGATGGTGTTCTGGAGAGTCACATCGTACCAGGGTATCAGCTGCAGACTGCGAGGGAATTGGGCTCTGACCACGCTGCCATGAAGATTCTGGCACAAGGTATTACTCTGTAGTTATTTCTATCCACGGTGATTGAAAGTTGAGACTTGTCTCCGCTTTAGAGAAACTGGCTGGACCCATTTCGATATGTCTGTAGTTAAAGCTCAGTGTTCCCATCACAGAAACTGACGTTATACTGCAATGGTTGTTAGGTTCACAAGGAGAACCATCCACGGCCAGATCCGGAGATGCATATTTCAGTAAGGCTGATGGCGATATTTGCCACTGGCAGTGCCTTGAGTTTCTGTGCACAAAAGGGCCTAGTCTTCTGATCGAAAATCTCAAAGACAAAGTGGAGGTTTGCAGCGTGTTACTGAACATGTCTGACATTGTTGAGGTCCTTCCACCGGCTAATGAGCCGTTACCAGGGGATTTCTTGGACATGACTCTTTGGAAGGCTTCTTTGTGGGCACTCGTCCAGGAAATGAAGACCGCGGCTGACAATTTCCCTTCATTGATTGGGAACTCTGGCCTGTATGTGCTCACCGCCTCGCCCTACCCCGCATTTCTGAGAGCCTTGGCGGCCGAGATTGCTGATCGACGCAGCTGAGAAATGAAGAGCCAGTTCGATCGATCGACAGCGCTTCGATCTCACAACAGCCTCGCTTGCATTGTGAAGAGGAGGAGACTAGCTTGTATATACTGTATACATTAGTGAGTGAAGTGTTTTTTGCCAGAGTGACTTGCTAAGTGGTTTTATTAATTAGTGATCGCAGTCCATTAGTGATCCAGGGTTGGATCCACAAGTTTCCGTCAGTACCACAGCTTGGCATGAGTTAGTAACTTCGTATTCGTGGAGGGTTTCTGCTGACTTTTGGCTGTGTTCGTCTAGATGAACTGACGGAGCACTTGCCTAGCTTGAATTGAGAAATACGGTATCGTTTTCTGTGTGCTTGTTATGTGTGACAGAGTTCGTGATGATGAATAGAATAGGACATGTACAAATTAAGATTTTGCATTTAAGAGTGTTTTGAGCATTCACTACCACAGTGGGAGGATCTTGCAATTGTAAGTTTCAAGTCGTAAGTTGTGATTTCAAATATTAGCATTAGACTCATGATTTGTCCATGCATGCGTGCCTTGATGTCGTTGGAGTCAGAGTATGACCATGTGCACTCCAATTTGTGCGAGACCATCTACCCTGTGTGCACGTTTTGCACACTGTACCCAACTCCACACCCCCACCACGGCACCACCATCCAATGGCAGAAGCGCAGGAACTAATATCTATGCATTAGGAATGTCAAAATTTAGAAAATGTGGTCATATTAGGAACCAGAGATTCCAGGAGAGGAGGAGAATTACTCCACAGAGTGGACCAACTACAAAGTTGGGGGCCAGGGAGGATTGACCCCCTTATTGCCCCATTCAAGGGTAAATGTAAAAATTGCCACCTATTTTGTGCCCCATCAATTTTGTATTTCTTCGCATATCCCTACTAATTAAGGGCCTCTGATTGCAAATATGAATTCAAGATTTCTAAATTTTGTGATGGGCGATAAATAAAAAATTTCAATGTTTTCTCCAAGGTTAAAACACGGGGCAATAAGGGGTCAATCCTCCTTGACCCAAAGTTGGGCCACATTTTTTACATTTATCAACCACTATGAGAAGTTTAGGAAGGACACTAAATCGGACCCACTAAGTGGAACGAGTAAGGTGAAAATGCAAGTTCTCTAAGTTAAAAGTAGAATTTTGCCCCCTATTTTGTGGTGTTTTGTGCAGTGTGTAGGGTATGTTCTCAACCCCAGCTAATTTGGGGGTCTTTGATTGCAAATATGAATTAAAATTTGCAAATTTTTTCATGGGTGAATTTTTTTTAAATTCTTGCATTTTCCCAGAGTAAAATTCCTGCATGTTCATTCCGTCGGGTCTCACTTCGTCAGACGGGTTTAGCACCCATCGGTCCTATGAAGTTGAGAGTGGATCCCTCCATGCGGCTCGGGTGAACTAACCCCTCATTGAACCCCTCATTGCCCCATTTTACCCCTGGGAAAAACGCCATGGGATTTTTTATTTGCAATCAGATGAATTTTTTGCAAATTCTGAATTCAGATTTGCAATCAGCGGCCCCAAATTAGCTAGGAGCGGTGTAGAAATATAAAAAAAATCATGACAAAAAATAGGTTTTTTTTTTTCGCAATTAACCCTGGCCGTGGCAACGAGGGGGTCAATTCTCCCTGGGCCCTCCAGAAGACCAGAGCATGGTCCAGCCCCGTTCACACCTTGCTTGATTTGGCCGTCAATTGCAATAGACGGACGACGCAGCCATGCAGGTCCCACTTTTGACAATTGTACGACCCCAGAATCTGTGTGCTTTAACATACTAGTACTCATCACTCTTCTCCCGAAGAAGGGTGATGATTACTAGTAACTTAAAGCATACAGATTCTGCATGACAGTAAGGACCAGTGGTCAACCACTCCCAATACCCAACCTGTAGGTTAGGGTGCACTATTTCCAACCGTAGAGCATCTCCAATCTTGCACGGAAAAGTTATCATGGGAAACTCCTTTTGGTGGGCCAGGGAGGACTGACCCCTCTATTGCCCCAACCAGGGGTAAATGTAAAAATTGCCCCCTATTTGGGGCCATGTAAAATTTGTTTCTCTACACCTCCCTAGACTAATTTGGGGTCTCTGATTGCAAATATGAATTCGAAATTTTCAAATTTTTTCATGGATGGCAAATAAAAAGATTTCAGTGTTTTATCCAGGGGTAGAAAATGGGGCAATAGAGGGGTCAGTCCTCCCTAGCCCTTTTCTTTTGGTGAGCTTGAAAAAGAAAAAGTGACCAGGATTGGGGTAAAGTAGAAATACCATAAGGGAAAAGCACCCAATGACATCCCTTTTTAGAAAGGGGTGTCATTTTAAAACCTAAATGTAGACAGTCCAAATGGTGCACACTATTTCTCACCCTCCTTTTTGCGGCTCATTATGAGCCTGGCTGGTTCAGTGAGTTACCTGCTTCACCTGTCCCGGGCAGAGATTTATTTTCGCGTACTCTTACGTGAATTAATTCTTGCACTGTCATACAGGTGCACAATTGCAGTTACCTGTGGTAAATTCTGCAGGGTAATTCAGCAGTGTATTACTTGTAGTGTTTCTGCCATGATCCCCATGCATGCATCCATCATGATGCATGAATGATGCATGTCGCATACTGGCATGGTCGCATGCGACATGGATCATGGACGCCCTATGCTGCATGCATATGTACATGACAATGTTGATGCAGTGTTTCACCACAGCATTCAGCCTGTAACGGCTAGGGTTTTCTTGGCTATTATTGTGGCGACTAGGGTTTTATTGTCTAGTGTGTTGATGGCTAGGGTTAAAGCAGCAAGAGGTTTAGGCGGAAGTTTAAATTGGTGTAATCTTACAGTTATTCATATAATTTTTTAATGTTCCTGTCAATATTGGAAGTGAGTATTGTCATTGCCTTCACGTAAAGCAATAGGGAGTTATTGTTATTTTTGAAAATATTTTTGAGGGTGTCCACAATCCACTTCTTCTTGAACTTTGACACTTTAGGATTTCAATGTAGGGCTAAGGGGGAATGAGGTCCTTGTAAGTCCGATAATTGCCTCCATTTTCCAAAATTTTGGAAATATTTGTCCACCCAATTACTTTGCCTTCCTAAAGGCTACCATTAAAAATGGTAATTCTCATACAAGGATGATTATGTAAGGCATGAATAAGAGTGGGCAAAGGGATTTTGCAACACAATAAAAATGCACATTTTGTTTTCTCCTACAATGGAGATGATTTGCAAGGTGATGTATTTTTGAAGTTTAATTCAGCAATGTCTATATAGCCTTCTTGGAAAGAAGGTCTTCTCTTCCTCTTCAAGGTCTGCATTGGAAGGATTCTAACAAATTTTGGCTATTTTTTGGGTTTCAAGGCTAGGGATTTCTAGTTCAAAATTTAGGGTTGGACAAGCTTCCTAGAAAGTAGACATAGCTTCTTGCAAGTATTGTATTATGCTATATCCTTCATTATAGGCATTACCATTCATTTGTTAATGTACTTTTCAATTGAAAAATGAATATAAGGGAAATGAAGCACGCAATTCCAGCTAAATTCATCATACACTAACCCAGAAGTGCTTATTCTATATTAGGAATGAAACCTATAGTTGCATTATAGGGGCTTCATTGCACTCAAGTTCTCAAAGGTTTGAGTGGAAAGGTGGAATTGTTTTGCTCGGCAAAAAACATTGGAAAAGAAAATGGAAAGGGTTTAGGGTTCTTCCTTGAACATTTATACCAAACTATTCATGGAGTTTAATGATGAACAACAAGAATCCTGAGATTATGTTAGCCTTCGAAGCAAGGAAATGAAAGGAGAAATGTTGAACTTGTCCTACCAGAAGTTGCCTCAACTACAGTATCTTACAATGCTTTCAGATGGTTAGGTTTACGAAAGGGCTTAAATCCAAAAATGATAATAGAAGGGACGCTCCCCATATTTCCTTCGACATAAATTCGTAAAGTACTGTGTTGACAGTGGTTTCATGCTGGGGGTTCGGTCTCATCTTCGGAGAAAAAACTAGGGATGGGGCGTACAAATACGTTACCTTCCCTCCTACGCACTTCATAAAGCCCAATGTTCAAAGAATATAGTGCTTGGGCTATACAAACACATGTAAGAAAAAGTGGAAAGACATAAGAAAATTCTATAATTTGCTACCAATATTGTTTATGGTGGTTTAGGGTTTAGGAGTCATGGTGTGAGGGGTTCAAGGAGTGACTTCAGGAAAAATGTGTAGTATTAAGCATAAACTCTATAACACTCCATCAATGGAAGTGTATAAAGCAGTAGCCCAATTGATTCGGTTAGTGTTTCCTGTAACAAAATATAGAAAACATAGAAAATGATAAGTGAATAAAGAAATAGCCTAATTATTACGGTTGTATATTTTGAGAGAAAAAATGTCAAAGCAATATAGGAAACTTTATGCTCCCTTATCTTCATAACTTTTTCATTCAATAACCCAATTCGGAGACACTACTTCAAAAAATTATACTGATACACTGAACTTGGACAAATCTCACGACCATTCCATCCACATGAAACATGTGAAGGACGAGCCCTATCAAGTGAGGGACTCCTTCATGAAAACAAATGCTACCAAGGGTGGAGGAATCTCCCTACCATACGTCCACATGAAACACGTGAAGGAGTCGACCCCAAGCGAGCGGGCCACTCTTTCACGAAAAAAAAATGCTATTTAGGGTGGAGGAATCTCCCTACCTATACATCCACGTGAAACACGTGAAGGAGTCAACCCCAATCGAGCGGGCCACTCCTTCACAAAAAAAATGCTATTTAGGGTGGAAGAATCTCCCTACCCATACATCCACGTGAAATACGTGAAGGAGTCGACCCCAATCGAGTGGGCCACTCCTTCACAAAAAAAATGCTATTTAGGGTGGAGGAATCTCCCTACCTATACATCCACGTGAAATACGTGAAGGAGTCGACCCCAATCGAGTGGGCCACTCCTTCACAAAAAAAAATGCTATTTAGGGTGGAGGAATCTCCCTACCCATACATCCATGTGAAACACGTGAAGGAGTCGACCCCAATCGAGTGGGTCACTCCTTCACAAAAAAAGGCTATTTAGGGTGGAGGAATCTCCCTACCCATTCATCCACGTGAAACACGTGAAGGAGTCGACCCCAATCGAGTGGGCCACTCCTTCACGAAAAAAAAATGCTATTTAGGGTGGAGGAATCTCCCTACCTATACATCCACGTGAAACACGTGAAGGAGTCGACCCCAATCGAGCGGGCGACTCCTTCACGAAAAGAAAATGCTACCAAAGGTGGAGGAATCTCCCTACCTATACATCCACGTGAAACACGTGAAGGAGTCGACCCCAATCGAGTGGGCCACTCCTTCACAAAAAAATATGCTATTTAGGGTGGAGGAATCTCCCTACCCATACATCCACGTGAAACACGTGAAGGAGTCGACCCCAATCGAGTGGGCCACTCCTTCACAAAAAAATATGCTATTTAGGGTGGAGGAATCTCCCTACCTATACATCCACGTGAAACACATGAAGGAGTCGACTCCAAGCGAGTGGGCCACTCCTTCACGAAAAAAAATGCTACCAAGGGTGGAGGAATCTCCCTACCCATTCATCCACGTGAAACACATGAAGGAGTGGACCCCAAGCGAGTGGGCCACTCCTTCACAAGAAAGATGGCTAGTACAGGGGGAATTAAACTGCCAGAAGGTAATATGAATTTAATAGGGTTGTGCCAATACACGATGGGAATATGGAATAAGCTATTCAATGTGTTCTTTGAACATGTCGTGGACATTGATGTTCTCTACAGTATTTTATTGTAATTCAAGGAAATTTTTTACCAGAAATATTTAGAGGGTTAAGAAGACGAGTTTGTCTTCATGACAATGAATTTTATGAAGTGAATGTTTTATAGCCTCGCAATTCGGTTTAGGGTTTAGCGTGAAGATGAGAGAATTTTGGGGTTTGGGAAGTTAGTACATTTCCATTCAAAGAAGTTGTGGAACCATGGGTTTCAAGTAGTTATATATTGTTTACCTTGGAGGGGGGGCCTTCAGTGGAGTACTGTGAGGGCATAAATGGTAAAGGGGGGAAAATGCAGACATGGAGGAAAATATTTTGAACCTTTGGTGGGACAATTTTTGGAAGCTTTCTGTTGAATAAGGGCTTTCATTGACAAACTGGAGTGCCTTACGGAGAATGCACTATACAGAGGGATTTGTTCGTAAATGGCATGGGGTCATTATTGACATGCACCATTCCAATTTCATTCATCATTGTTCGTAGATTATTTGTTGTTCAAGGGTTAGCAACATCAAAACAAAAATGACCCCATCGAAATGTTGAGATGGATTCACATTTGAATGATCACTGTACACTAATTTTGTTAAGGGCTTGAAGTCTCCGACCGGGTTATACATGAAATTAGTGTCTACATACTTATTGACATTCATTACAATCTAGGGAAAGAAAACACTTAATGGCGCTTATTAGGTAACCATTTCAACTTTAATTTTTATCTTAGGATTGCAAAATGGTAATATGAAACAAAATCAGCAGTTCCATGAAATGCTTTATTTGTTCTCATTTTCGGTCAGGAGTAATTTTCCGGAATTATTAACTCCTTCTAAGGGTTAGATGTCCCTGGATTGGTACAGCGTTTTCATTTCAACGAAGAAGCCAAAACAAATTAAACTATCAAACTAAAGACTACTTTTACATTAATTACATTTCTTCAAAAAAGACTTGTATTCAACCCCAAAGTAATCACACTAGTCCAATAACTTGCCAAATAATTGAAATTGAAATTTGTTTGGACAGGCACCCTAAAGTCCTAAACGCATGTACGGTGTTTCACTGACGCTTGGTTTGGCTTCAGCTTCGGTTCAGGCTCGGCTGCCCGAACCTCCTCTGGGTCTGGAATCTTCTTTGGCCAGGTGACAATGCGTCACGCGTATGCATGTGCACCTGGGCTGCACGCACGTGGTTCTTGTTTTCTGCGTAGTGTTTTGCTTTGCAGCGTCGTCGAAGTATGTTGTCCATTGCAAGTATTAAGCTTCCTATGGTTCCAGTCGTTTCTCGTGTTGTTTTTAGGGTTTGGGAGCGGGGTGACAAATTTGCAGGGACTGCCGGGAGACATGGGCTGTTTGGCGCGGGGCGCAGGGTTGACGTAGGCACTTGAAGATGTCTCAAGTAGTCCCACCACTGTGGTGAGGAACTTTGATGTTGCTATGATGAGGGTTCAACGGCCGCCTACAACTTTGTGCAGCTTCTCGCTTCAACGTCTCCTCTGTGCTGTGGACGGGACAGGCGCTGCTGAAGTGAAGCTCATCTGAGAAGAAGAACGCCGAGGTTCGTTCTCGCATCGTTGTCCCTTACTTTGCGTTGTCGCCTGTCGTGTTAGTGGAGTTTGCTGCGTTGTAGGGTATGTGCTTCGAGCAGCCCGCTTCGAGCGGTCAAGGAAGTCGAGCTCAAAGGATTGTGTACGTAGTATACTACCGTAGAGAAATTGGGGTTTAGGGAGGGTACGTCAGGTTTGCACCAATGGCGCATAGGTCTTAAGAGTGTTTACGGGGCACCGTCGTGTTTCCCGCTGTGCTGCGCAAGCTTCAGGCATACGGCAGAGACACTTCTGCTTTGCGTGTGTTAACTTCCTAAATATATTCAGTGTTCTACTTTGAAAATCGCACTCTCTTCTGGATAATAGAACTGTCCAATGGGCGAAATGCCGCAGATGCCGTTCGCTCCTAGGTGAGGCACGATTAATACCGGCTTTGTTATTATCTTGTAGCACGAAGTGAGGTCAACCGACCACATGTTGTGGTAAATTCGACTGAGGGTTTATTACCTCGCATTGTTTAGGCAGTTTTCAAATGGGCTACGAACGGTGGAAACGTCATTGAGTGTTTATTTTCTTTTATTTTCGTTTCAGAGACGGCTACCATTACCCGGACAAGTACTTCTACTATGAACCAGTGTTTCGATTTGGCAAGGCGATAGCGTATCGGAATTGGTTTAGGTACGTCGACACACCGCCAGGGCCTCTGAAGTGTTCTGTGATGATGGCGAAGTTGAAGAAAGTATCAGCAGTCGCACAGGGTGAGGGGGAAGGACGACAGGGAGGCGCAGCTGATGTAGAGTTTACGTCACCTCCGGAGGTATGTACTGGCCTGCACTATTTTTGGAATTTCTTCACATGTATCGCCAAGATTTTTCATTCTTGCAAGCCTATGGTTGCTACGCATTTCTCATTTTCACCTCTTGCCTGATGCCAAGGTTCAGGCGGTTTCATCTGGCGAACATGGATCGGAGGGTGAGCCCACCGAACTAGGGTCGGAGGATGAGGCAGCCACGCAGGGGCCGGGGGGGGGGGGGGAGGCCATTGGACAAGGGTCACAAGGTGAGGCAAGCGGCCAAGGGACTCCAGCGTAGGGGTTCTGGCAAAAAGTCACTATTGACAAACGCACCTTCGATGTCAACTACGGCACAACAAACGAGTTTAAACGACTTCTGGAGGAATGTTCGGGACAAGCAGCAACACTAGTCCAATGTGCAGGTGATAGGTCCAGAAAGTATTTCAAGTGCATTCATTGTGGGAAGGCTATATTTAGCAACAAGATGCGGCTCAACTCCCACCGATTCAATTCACAATGTCCTGTTGTGAAGGACCACATGGGCAACCCCATGCGCTTGTTGCCATACCCAGATCAAGGCCTTGGTTAAGGCAAGATGTCAGAGATGATTCGAAAGGGAAAGGTTGTGGATGTGCAAGTGACAGTCACACGAACTAGAAAGACTAAGGAGGTGTGTGTAGGTACAAAGGTGAGGGCTCTGGAGTCTGTAGGGGATCGTCCGAAGGGAATGAAGCATACGCCAGAGGCAGGAGTAAACTTAACAGCAAAGGCTTCAAAGGGTTCTAGTGGGCAAGCGATGCAGGTGCAAACATTAAGGGGTTTAGTGCATACCTGAGTAGCAACAATTCTGCATCAGATTAACCAGGAGCATGTCCAAATGAACCAAGAGCACGACCTCAGTGTGACTGCGGAAAGGAGAGTCACCCAAGATATTGCGCTTGCCACACAGGTGAGGAGTAGTCCGCGCGATAGTCGTGCAGAAAGCAGGGCAGTTCGTACGTAGCTTAAAACACCGCCACCACAGCGAAGCGATGAAGTCGGTGGTTGGAGCGTCACTGACGAGGAGGCACCAAATTTCATTGTGAAGCAGAGGACCTCTAGGAACGTAGCCCACGCGCAGTCTTCAAAACCTAGGTTAGCACAACGGCAAGATCACATATTGCATGAAGAAATGGCTGACGATGTAGGAGTGGTACAAACAACGCAAGGGGCTGTCGCTCAAACAATTGCTGATTTGCGGGCTGCGAGGGGAATTGGTTCAGCGCCTACTGATCTTGTCTGGGGTAATGTTCATGGACCATCTACACAGGCCACTCAGGCGCCAAGTAAGAAACGGAAAGGCATGAGTAAGGATGACGTAGGGGTGTCTAGGCCAAATGAGGGTGCCCCCAAGAGAAGTAAGGGATACGGGGGAACGGAAGCCTCATGCCTTACATCCAATGGCATTGAAGGTCTCTCTTTTGACCCCATAGGACTTAGTTGTCAATGCAATGTCGTGGAAGACCTTCCAGATTCTCCCGGTGTAGACATCGCTAGGCAGACTCTAGGGGAACAGTGGAGACAATCTGCCTTGCCCGGTTTCGAAACACTAGCAGAAGCAACGGATGTCGATACCCGGTGCAGGCCAAATTCTCTGAACATCAATGACACCACTGAATTTGACCGCCTCCTGAGCGCTACAGAAGGGGAGGACCATGACATCGGACTTCTAAGAACCCCTGACCATGTCTTGTCCTTCGACAATGTCACGCCCATTGACCACGTGACGCCGTCGGACTATGTGATTCCCTCTACCCCTGCAACGGTGGTTCATGGGGGCTCATACGAAGGGTTCAGGATTGGGGTTCAAACAGTGAATGACACTTCCAGGGCTCAGACATTGCAGATAGTCTTGTGGACGGGAAACTATGAAGGGAATGATGCACTGCATCATTACTGGTTGTCCAGATTAGGCTCACCAGAAGTCCATGTGTTCCACCCACATCTGGAATTTGCTAAGGCAGTTCGACTGGAACGTCTGCGTGGAGATGAGGAGGAGGTTAGAGTGGCAGCTCGTAACAAGGTTGATGCCTTGGCTGCTTGTAAGCCTCTCTTACATGCACCGCATACAGTTGAGGCGCCGGATATGTATCACCTCGTCCGAGCAAGGCCAAACTTGTTGGATTGGTTGTGGGAGGGGCAGTCCAAGGCGAAGTTTGTAGAAAGATTCAAGGAGTCTTGGGACTCTCAGAAATTCCAAGCAGCCACTCGAGAAGTCAGCATGTGGTGGTTATGTAACGCTAAGGTGATTCAATACTGAATTGGAATAGTTATGATTCATCCTTCAGTTTTCATCATGTACTAGTCCTGCCTCGTGTTTACGACTATGCAGCTTCAATATAGTGTTCCGTTTCAGTGTTTCGTTTCAGTGTTCTATTTCAGTATTGTGGTGATGTCTCTGTATCTTATGCTTAGTGCTCAGAAGTAGTGTGGGATTGGCTTTCTGGCAGGAGGAGGACTACCAAGACACTTGGGAGGCGCTTGGATGCGCTATCAGTTCTTTGTGCCAATCTGTGAAGTATGGCAAGGCGCCCACGGATATTGAACTCATGGCGAAGTACCTGCAATTTTTACAAGACCTTGCAGCCTACAAAGAGAAATGTCGCATCGCGGCAGTTGAACTAAGCACAGAGCAAGACCACATCATCCACGAAGCTGTTGCAAACTTCAAGCATGAAACGCGTTTTAGACGTGAGGCCTGCATATGGGACTGGTGCCCAATTTGGCTTGTCCTTGTAGACAACCCTGAAGTCCTTCAAAGGTTACCACCACTACCCTGGCGTCATGATGGTGCGTGAAACATTAAACCTTCCTTGCACGTTGTGAATGACATTCTCTGTCTTCGTTTTTGTCGTGTTTGTAGGATGTTCAGCTTATATAGGGTTCCCGGTTGGGAGTTCGTCCCTTATATTTATTGCCCTGCTTCAGTCTTTGTTGAAAACTGTTGTTAATTTATAGCCATGTGGAAAATGCAGAGGAGGAGAGTACGTTAGCTCGATGCATGCTCCTTACTGAGAGTCTTCCTAGGCTCCGGCCTCCACCTTTTGTGCAAGTACTCCGCATTGCACTTCACCACATGTTCGGACGTTGGTGGCAATTCACATGTCCCATCTTTGGCATCAGTCACTCTGTGATTCGGAGCCTATGCCGGAGGACACGAGACCTCATGTTTGCTGTATCCATGTTCACCTCCGAAGCGACGTTTCGTTTTTCAGGAATGGCAGGGTTTCAGCCAGATGTTGTATAAGCTAGTGTCATGAAAGATGCGCAATTGGTGTGCGACGGCAAGGACGAGAGAGTAATGGATAGCGTCATGCAGTGGGTGAAAAGAGTGCAACTGCGAGCTCTGCAAGACTTGGTGCGTGACTTCCCAAGTGTGTTCCATCGTTGCTGGACGAGAACACTGCCTGTACAGTGGGGGGAACAAGGCAAGTTCTGGTCTAAGTGTCTCAGAATGCGAGAGGAGCTTAACATAGGCTCAATTGTAGACAACGGTGTGCCTAAGTGGGCTACCAAAGTGAAGGAAGCACGCCGAAAGATAAGGGACCTCATCGAAAACATGGACGCTACGCTCAATGAAGACGAGGAGGTCGTTTGGACCCAGTACTATGCTGACCTTGCACAGCATCCACGCACTATGCCCCATGGACTGTGCGATGTCAGGCATGTTGAGGTTGACACATCACAAACTCTTTCTCAATGTTTCGCCACTCTCAGTACGTTACCAGAAGCTAAGTCCACCTACATTCCTGACAACTCTGACGTTGAGCGCCACCCCGACAATCATCCCGACATTGTACGGAATGTGACACATCCGAAGGCTGTCACTTTTGCCCAGAAATCACCCATGGATGGGAACACGAAGTCTTTGTGTACGCTTTCTATTCACAAGACTTATGATTTCTTCAACGTAGAAGAACTCATGGAAGCCTTGCCAAGGTACCAGAGTTCATCAGTGTTTTACTTGAGCTCTATACTTTCTTTGTAATACTGTAATACTATCTCAAAGACACTGACATGTTGTTTTGTAGGAAGGGCAAGGGGGGGCGTGACAGTGGTCAAGTTTACTTCTACGGAGGACAGTGGGACTCAATACCAGTGCCATTGTCTCAACTCCAAGCCCTGAGACAGAGTAGGAAATTTCTCAAGCAAAATATCGTTGAGGTACTTTGCCGACGGTTGTGGTGGAGTCTCTCAGCCGAGGCTCGGGGGAGGGTGTACATAGCGTCGTCCTTCATACATGGCGCTCTTATGGTTGGAAGGCCAGATCCAAGCGACAAGGTGCTACTCAAGTGGGGGTGGCAATACCTTGTTCCATACCGACTGTATGGTACCTGCCCACCCCAAATGGAGGTCATAGTTCCTTATGTTGGTGCCTTGCATTGGTCAGTTTTCATCTTGACAGAGACTCGAATACTTCACCTTGACAATGCAGACATTCACGATTTCGCCCCCGATAGGGAGTACATTAGTCACCTTCGGAGGGCATGGCAGCTCTTACACGACAAGGAGCTGAACTTGCCGTCCACCACTGAGAAGGTACCTACATTTCCTCAGAGGGGAAACTATGAGTGTGGATTCTGTATGCTACGGTTTATTGAGTGTTATATTCGCGCCTTTCATGCTGGTGAGCCAATTGTGGAGATATCAAGGGCAAGGGACATATTCGAGGCCCAAGTGCGCATGGAGGTACAAGGCCCAAACATGCAAAAGAACGTCATTGCAGCCATTGCATATGAGCTGACAGAGGTTTCGGTGAGTGACCCTTACGAGCCCCCCTTCCGTGTCATGTATGACACGGAAGGCAGTCACTCATCTGGAACAGTTACTCTCACGCAGCCATGCATTGATGATGCAAATAGTATCCCTTATGATAGCAACCTTTCAGTACATGCTTAGGTGCTAGGGGTGTGTGTGCTGCACGAGCAATGTTGTGTGAAACCACTACGACTATCTTGGCGGGTTTAGGAGGGGGGGGAGGTTAGGAGGACACCAGCGTCTTAGCGTCAAGTGGACACCTTGTACAGGATGAATCCACCACCTTTTCTTGTAGCGGAACCTATATGTTAGGGTATGTCCGGCTCTGTAATTGTTGATGTATAATAAACTTTTCTGAAATGTTCCTGGTTTGTTGCAATAATGTTTACGGTATGGAGGCATGGCACGTTCAGGGTTTTGTCATCCATGGTTTAGTCATGAAAACTGAATGGGGAGAGTCCCTCCGGGAATTCGCCCGTGAATGCAAGACAGAATTGCTATGACTAGTATGGTAGGAGTTGCTTGCATTCATACTTGTACAAATAGAAGATGATGTGTGCAACACCCTCGGGTTGGCATGTTCAAATATATTAATCAATAATTAATTATATGTGAGTGTGGAAATCATTCAGTACATTAAACATGTGGACCTCCTCAATAGTATGTGAACTAACATACTGGAGGCTTCTTCAAGTGACCTTAACATGAAACAAAAAAGGATGAACATTATTGAAAGTAGTGGACTTTGGCACGAAAATGAATCCTGACAGTGTTTTCTATGTCTGAACAGTGGTCATATTCAGTGTCTTAGGAAGACCTGCAATGAACGTGCAATAGAATTTATGAATGAAATGAACAAGGCGGAGCAGTAACACCGAATAGTGCTATAGGATCTAGACTAGACATAGGGAAGTTAAGAAATTCCAGTGGAAGCCGAAAGGCATTCCGCTAAGCCGTGCGTTCTTACAGGTATTCGTAAGTTCTCCAAAAAACCTGGTATGGAAGCCATCCCGTTGACAGCAAGTGGCCCGGAAATGCACAGCATCCAACGCCAGATGCGCTCCAGGATTGAAATTGATGGAGTTGCAAAACACTTTTCCCAAGGTTCTACCTAACAATGGATTATCTGCGCCACCTCCTCCTCCTTGGCCCGCCCCCCTTGCAATTAAAACCTGCTGGGCATACCGTAGTAGGAGATCGATGTTAATGTTAATTGTCGTCAGAATTCATTAGGAAGATCACCCAATTCCAGAGATTGGCAAAGGTGGCAGTTTATGAAGTTAAACAGCCCGTCCCTGCGTATGACATGTAAGAAACCTTGATCCTTGACAACTACGTTGGCTTTAGAGGTTCACAGCATATTTTTTTTGTGTTTCGTTGTTGTAGAACAACCCACCGAAAGCCTTCTTCTTCAATGTCCGCTCATCCCTAGGAGAGAAAATTCTGTCGCATGGAGAGGTTCACACTTTCGTTCACTCTTTCAGAGGCGTTACACTACCGTCTGGCCGTAGTGTGGTATTTCAGTCGTGCCGGAGTAGGGCAGCCTTCACGACGTACTTAGTGTTTCGCTGGCGGGCAATGCCCTACACCGCCCGCTTGTGTGTCCGCTGTCCTTGTTTGTCATTGTCGAGGGCGCATTCTTCCGTCCTTCCTTAGAGAAGACAAAGTGCGATGTGTGGGATCGGAGTTAGTGGTTCTGTGGCGAAGTGAGCTTAAGTGTTAGGATTTCCAGGATGTTTTGAGAATTTGCAGTCGAAGTAACTTCCTTGAAGTGGATGTGGTGTATGTAATGAGAAGACTAGAATGAGGCTCCCACAATGAACTGGACTGCTGGTTTGGCGGAGCAGCAATGGCGCGTCCAAGGACCTCAAAACCCTAGGTTTGTTTTGGCCTCCTCGTCCACTACAAGGACAGGCGTTGCAGGTATCCTGATTTCACTGGTGAAGCAATTCATTTGGGCAGCCGTTTTCGGACTAACAGTGTCACCAATATTTAGAATTCGAATATGCACTTCGTACGAGAGTTTCCCTGAACCTCCAGTTTTAAAGGTGTGCTTGTGAATTATGCCTTGTGCCCGTGGTTGTGTTTGTAGGGCTTGGCAAATGTAGCATCTAGCATTCTTGCCTTCAGCAGCGTCAAGTGGTTATCTCATTCCATATTTGCCTTCATGTAGGAGGCCACGACTTTGTCTGTCGCACAGTGTTTCGAGTCCAGGGTCACAGACGTCAAAGTTGTTGCTATCTTGCGAATGCTGGCTACTGCGGTGGAGATACGTTTCGCTACGTCATGGAAACAAGAATTCATTCAACCCGCGCTAGAAAGAAGAACATGCAGGAAGAAGTAGTTACCGCAAGTGTGGCAATTCCATCATTGAATTCCCAGGTGATGCATAAGCCTTCTACCTACCATGTCCTATTCCCCTAAGCCGAGGTGAAGTTGGCTTCATGTCAATTGAACACCACGTCGTTGCTTGTGTGCCTCGTTTTGTAGGTGTCCATGCGGCCTACATCAGAGATTGTACCACCTCAGTTGCAGGGGAGGGGGCTTTTGGCAGCTGGTGAGAATTGACAAACAGGTCATAAATGTAAACTACGGTAGTGAGGAGGAATTCACAAGACTTTTGGAGGAGTGCGCCTCCGAAGCAACAACGAACATGCGTCGGCCAAGAGCACCTTCCAGGCGGTTCTTCCAGTGCATTCACTGCGGTTTGGCGACATTCACCAACAAGATGTGCCTAAACTGCCATAGATTCAACTCCCAATGTGCCAGCGTCCGAGATGCAGATGGAACTCCTAAGCAGTTGCTACCTTATCCAGATCAGGGTCTGGGTATTGGGAAGGTGTCCGAGGCCATACGAAAGGGAAAGGCTGTAGATTTCAAGGTCAAGGTCATTCGAAAGCAAGACACAAAGGGAAGTAGAGGGGCAGCGAGGGGCCTAAAACAACCTGCCATCATGGACCACGTCCCTACCGCTCCCATAAGTAGTGAAATCATCGCGAAGAGCGTGGACTTGCTATCCCAATCCCACGTGACAGCAACGCATGACACACAGGAGGACGCTCTCAGGAAAGTGACCTAGAAGAAGCCAAAGGTAGTGCGTTTCAAGGAGGTGACTCCACCAGCACCGCGACATAAAGGACAGTCACAAAGCCATGACAGTGACTCTACGTTTGATGATTTCATGATCATTTCCAGACACACAAAGAAGAGCAAGGCAGTTCGGTCTTCCCCACGTCCATCACATTGCAGAGAACATGGCAAGTCGCGTCCAACACACCCTAGAAGACAATTTACAACTGGGGCTAATAGTTCTGCTTTAATGCCGAAGGTGGTACCAGTCACGAAGGTTGCATCTGTAATGGAATCTGCCCCCGGTGACCCTGTCACCGCACACACCATAGTAGCTCCTGAAGAAATTTGTCAATTCCGAGGGAACAAACGCAAGCTGCGGTCCAACAGCGATGGCCAAGCAGGGAGTGCGAATGCAGGGCAAGCCACACGACCAGAGGCAGAGGCAATGCCACATTCACAATTGGCGAAGAAAGGGAAGGTTCCTATTTTGCCAGTACCGATTCATCCTGATCCTAAACTACTTGTCCACACCGCCCCAACCCTGGACACTATTCTCCCCCTCGAAGTCTTTGGCGAAGAACCTTTGGAAGGTAGACTATCAGAGGGAAAAAGCAAGGACGCCTTGCATACATTAACGGTGGAAGCAGAGGTGGACACTGAGGCGAAACGTATTTCGGAGGAACATTGCTTGGACATCAATCTTGACATGGTCCTGGTGGACGGAGCCGCAAATACTGTTTTGCCAGAAGGTGGAACATCAGCGGTCACAGAATCCGGATCGCAAAGTTATCATGATTCCATAGATGATAGGCAGGTAGCCGTGGATAGCGCCTCCATGGAGCATCGATTACTAAAGGATGGATTGCAAACAGTCCCTTGGACAGGAAACTACGAAGGAAATCATGCCTTGTACCATTACTGGATGTGTGGTGTAGGAAGTCCTAACCCGATCTCATATGTTCCGTAGTTGGCTTCCATCATGCACAGGCAACCGGCTAGACTACTAGAAAATGAAGAAGAAGTGAGAAAGGTAGCGCTGGCGGAGGCAGCTGCTCTTGCAGCGTCGCAGCCAAAAGTGTCTCCACCAATTACTCGTGAAGCACCAGATGTGTACCACCTCCTCTGTATTTGGCCCCAATTACTCAGCTGGTCATGGGAGGGGCTGTCAGGAAAGGAGTTCAACGCTAGATTTTCAGAGGCGTGGAGCATTGGACAG
Source organism: Climacium dendroides (assembly GCA_950106755.1). Taxonomy (NCBI): domain Eukaryota; kingdom Viridiplantae; phylum Streptophyta; class Bryopsida; order Hypnales; family Climaciaceae; genus Climacium; species Climacium dendroides. Next base: position 22,668,340 of record OX467083.1, read on the forward strand.
TTGGATGAAGCCATTTGGAAATGCAGCATGTGGTGGTTCTGCGATGCCAAGGTCTGAGTACTACAGACTTCTCCATTCCAACAACTCAGATTCCCTAGTGGTTGCTTCTTTTGAAGTGGGTGAGAAAACTGTCAGAGCCTTCGGTCACTGGGGTGACCACCTAAGTGTATTGTGGCCACCGCATGACCCAAGGCCTCGCCATCAGAGTCTATGCTTACAGTGTGATGTTCTCTTGTTTTGATAGGAGGAGGATTTTCCCCGTGTAGCAACCGCCGTGGGGCGTGCCGTCAAATCTCTCTACAGTAGCCTAAAGTATGGTAAACTACCGCTGGACATGGAACTGATGGCGCAATAGTTACAGTATTTGCTAGACCAAGCCCACTATGAGAGTGAGTGTCACGTTGCTGCTGCACTTATGTCTGCCCAGGAGCAACGAATTGTAGAGGCTGCCCTTACGGACTTTCAACACCGAACAAAAATTCAACGAGAGGCATGCTTGTGGGACTGGTGCCCAATTTGGATGATCGTATCGGAGAATAGAGATATCCTCGTAAAACTACCGTCGTTGCCTTGGCGTCATGATAGTAAGTACTACCTTCAGTTAGTGTTTCTGTACAGTGTTTCGCGCTAGTAGGCCTTCGGCAATGGGGTCAGTTTGTGATTATGTGCTATATATTTAGCATGACGATGATTGCTGACCATTGTGTGTACTACAGTGGAAGAGGCTGCTTGTATCCGCTACATCCTGTTGGAGCAAAGAATTCCCAGAGTCAGTCCGCCCCACATAGTGCGAGTCTTACGCATGGCAGTGAACAACGTCTATGGCAAGTGGAGACAACTGACATGTCCCTTTTGGGGACTCAGTAGTTTAGTTGTAAGGAGCATTTGCCTTATGCAACGGCAGATGATGTGTGCATTGTCATTGTATACATTACAGGCTCCATTCCTTTTTGCTAGATTGCAGCCCTTTGAAGTTGACCTCGTCCATAAGACCATCATGGAGGAGATTCAATTAATTAAGGAGGGCAGAGAAGAGAAAGTGATGGTCCCCATAATGCAGTGGGTGCAAAATGTGCGCATTCGTGCATTACAAGACCTAGCACGTGACTTTCCCCACGAATTCCTGAATTGCTGGACGACACTTGTGAAAGACGACTGGGTGCAGCAGGCAAAGTTGTGGGCCGAGGTTCTGCGCGCACGTGAGGACTTGGACATGGGCTAGGTTGCAAACTCAAATGCACCAAAGTGGGCGACGAAGATGACGGCCACTCGCCAGAAGATCATCGATGTAGTGCAGTCTATGCAGAAGGCGATCAAAGAGGATGAGTCAACCGTGTGGGCAGAGTACGATGCTTCTACCATTCCAGCAGGCCCGGTACATATTGACAACGTAGAGGTTGTGAAACCCGGAGATGTTGGTGGGACGTGTCTGTTAGACGCTTTCACCATCACGCAGCTACGAGCAGAATTGCAAGTTGATGACATATCAACACAAGACTTGGTCGTATATCAGCTCCCTACGTCATGCACACCCTTGAATGGGGTCTCACTATTTTCTAAGGATCCCGCACATTTCGAAGAATGCTTACATGCAATCCATGGCACACCTCGTTGCCTTGCGGAGGACTTCTCAGAGCTTCAGAACATGGAAGGGACGAAGGAAGCCAACACTCCCATCGTGGAGGCCAAGATGACGGAAGAATTCATCCAGAAACCAGCTACTGTTTCGGATATTATCCATCCCAAAAGCATTACTTTCCCCCCTCTCCCCAGTGAGGAGAGTAATTCAACCTTTTTGTCGAGGTCGTCAATACAGAAAACGTATGAGCAATTCCAAATAGAGGCCCTCATGGAAGCGCTGCCAAGATATTGAAAAAATTCATAGCCTGCTTATTCCGAGTCGTGAAACACTGACAGTTTGTTTTCGAAACACTGACTTCTACTGTCTAGAAGACTGACGTATTCAATGAATGCAGGAAGGGCACAGGCGACCATGATTCAGGATATATTAACTTCTATGGGGGAAATGTAGACTCACTACCTGTCCCTGTTTGTCAACTTCAAGACCTGTGAAAGAGTAAACAATATTTGGGTCAGAACATTATGGAACTCATGAGCCGCCATCTCTGGTGGAGCTTGGCACCAGAGACTCGTTGCCATGTGTACATTGCATCATCATTCATGCAGGGCCCACTAATGCGAGCATGGGAGAAGCACACAACTGAGGCGCTTGTAAAATGGGGACAGGATTGCCTCATCCCCTCCCATTTTTACAAGACATGTCCAATGAACATGGAAGTGCTCGTTCCATACATTAGTTCTTTGCACTGGTCCCTCTTCATTTTCAAAGAGAATGGGGTGTTCCACTTTGATAGTGCCAGCATCCACAACTCTCCAGCAGAAAGGGAATATGTTCGTCAGGTATGGAAGGTGTGGCAGCTCTTGCACGAGTCTCCAATAGGAAGACTATCCTTGGCGACTGAGGTTCGCACGTTTCGTCAAAAAGGAAATTATGAGTGCGGCCTCTTTGTTTTGCGCTTCATAGAGTTGTACGTCCGCATATACCATGGACATGGGCGAATTCTGGATATTTTAGAGGCAAATGACAGGTTCCAGGTTGAGCTGTTGGTATCAGCTGCACCAGCCATGATGCAGAAGAACGTCATAGCAGTTGTGGCGGACGAGCTTAGCCAATTGTCCAAGACAAAACAGTACGACACCCCTTTCCGAGTAATGTATGCAATGAGGCTATCTGAGTCTCCTCCAGAAATGTGGGAACGCCAGAAATGTTCAGGCAACAGCAACCCACAAAATGTTATGGCAGCGCTGTTTCGTACAGGAGTGGAACCTCAGTGTCACGAGACTCCCTAAATCCAAAGTAGACTGCGAAACCTGAACAATTTGTCCTACATCATAGTAGAGTGTTGGTGCACTCATTTTAGCCAGAACTATTTGTCGAAAGTGTGAGGACATTCCACGAACTTAGCCCAAGATGCTAAAATGAATGAATTTCATTTTGGAGGATGTAATGCAGGCGGTAGGATCCCACCCATTAGATCAGCCAATAGTGAATGCCAAGCTTGGATGAACGTGATTTCACCTGTTTAGTTGATTCCAAATGATCTCACTATATTGGCTACGGTTTTGCATTAAGTATACTACTAGCATGCATCCTGCTGTGGAGGAACGGATGGTCTCATGCTTTGGAAGTTGTAGTCACATGTGGACCTAGGAGGAGCACAACGTAATTCAGGCAATTAGGTTACCCAATACAACATTGACTTATATGGCACAATGCACATTGCACGTGTTAATAATGCAGGAATTGTGTCCTATTTGGAATATTGGCCGAAGGAGACATGGAGGTAATAGAAATTCATTTCTGACCCTAGAACACATTGTCGCGCAAGATGAGAGACTCTACTGAATTTTTTCACGAAGAATGAATTTAGAAATTTCTTTAAAGATCTGAGACACAACAATGTACTCGGAGATCGGTAAGACCCTGAAACACTGTAGAACACCAATTCCTGCATACAATGTTCCCATTTGACCTCCTTTATGCTACCATCGGTACCTACCACGTTGTGCATGAAGAAGTCATGTATGTCATGTTAGTCGAACATATTCCTTGACTCCCTACATATACTACCTGACACCATCTTTGAGATACGTTTCATAGGTCTACGAGAGAGGTGAAAGCAAAAAGCCTTTAGGAAATTTCCAATGGTTTGGGCAGAACACTAATAATGAGAAGTACATTTCGGATGTAGTCACCCAATTGTGACATTGGAATGCTGTACAAGGCAACCTACACCCCAAGGTCATTCAATTTTGCAAATTATAACTCCTCACAAGAACTGAATGTTTCAGAGAGAGGAATCCAGCGTTCTAACAATCTTTCTATAGCATATGTACTGTGGTAGTATGGGAACTTGTAGAAGATAAGTTGACCACGTATTAGTGCGAAACATTGTCCCTTGAATCGAGACTCTGCATGAAAATGGTACCATTGACAAGTGTGGCCGTCAAATTTCCTTCGAATGTCTTGTGTATTGTCACACGATATTCATTGGTGTCGTTAACAAAGCAGATAACGTGGTTGCTGACGCGCTCTCCGTAATTTAGGGATGATGTATGAGGCTCAATAGGCTTTGATGAATACACCACCGGCCCTTGCTTACACACCCCGTTGACACGTACAATGGTAGATTGTACTTCATGATCTTCTTCATAGCCTGTACAAAGAGCAGCTCGCCTAGTACCATGGAACGAATTGCTGAACGCACCATGCAATTTGTAGGATCCATCTGACCAAAGCATAACCTAGCAAGAGCTGGATACATCGACATATTGTCAATGGTATAATCTACGAATTTGGCTGGGTTATAGCATTTGACATCATGATAATCATAGTCACCCCAATGCAATTGCACATTCATCCAATTCTAGTGTCTTGCCATCTCATCCACAGAACCCTTCAATTCAACTACGAGACTTCTTTTCCTCATAGGCCACTTGTAAGCAGCAAACAAAAGAATGTGTGCCGAAGAGTTTTTCACGTTCTAACGCTTGCGTGGATGTGTAATTATCCTGAAATTTCTCCCTACTCATACATAACAAGTTCTCAATGCCATCGAAAGCACTATGAAAGACTTTAAAAGACGCCAAAATGCAAGCGATGATGGTAGTTCAGAATTCTACATACTGTCACTGATGCGTATTGCGTGTTCATATACAAGAGTGCCAATATATAACAAGACTAATTCATGAGGACAAGACAGTAATGCTGCACGACACGGTATCAGAAGCCAGAATAGAAGAAAAACTTGCTACAAAATTGAAGACTACATCAGTCCGTGATATCAGCAATGTCTATACATGGCTACTATCATGAAGGCAAGTTCTGTGGTATTGTCTAGAACACTCCAATCACGTTGGTGAATCAGAACCCATCCTAAGTCTCCGAGAAGCCGGTGGCCTTGTACTTCGCTCCAACATATCCTTCAATCGACTCAGCCGCATCCCCAAGCCATCTTGCACAACATGAAACACTGGATTTCTTTGCGCTGGATGGATATGTCCAGCCTCCATCTCGGCAACCAGTTGTTTCATCTTCCCCCACGACCGATTGAAGTCTGCATGAAGGTGTTCCATAAGAACAACATTGTGGCCTACAAAATCCAACATATCTCTGGCTTGCATTTGTAATGTATTGTACAGGTCTATAGGAAGTGGTGGTGTAGGACATTGTGATGCTGGGCGGAGTGGCAAATCCATAACTGCAGACCATTCCCTAAACATGGTAGTTGTTCCTGAAGATCTTGCAGGAGATAGTAACTGTTCTAAACCTACCGCAGCGGTCCCCTTCAATGCCCCGATATACCTAGCAACTGTACCCTCCGCCAATTGTGGATGTAGCAACCTCAAGACCTTGACTTTGTGCTTGCAGAGGTTCCCTTTCTGGGAGTGCACACAATTGCAAGTGGCCCAGAGCTCTGTAGGATTGTGCACAACATATTGAATATGTCGATGGCTCCTAGATGTCACATAGGCTGGCCCACCATCCCACTCTGGCAATGTCACGTCACTATCCGGAATGTCTCTGGCATATATGAGTGCAGCAATGACAATCCCTCGCTCCTTCCGGTTGTCCACAAATCTAAACCGTTTCCTCACTCAGACGTACCAATAGTGCGTGAGGACGTCCCCTGTGAGGACATGAATGCACCAATCGACGCGACGTCTTGTGAGGCGACTTTTCTCAGCCTTCAAAACCGACTTCATGTAGCTGTGGTAGTTCTCTACTACGGCATTAGTGTCTTGCCCAGCGTACGATAGATTCCTATTCCCAACTACCCACATGTGAACCTTCGATAGCCATTGTTGTCTTACGTAGTCCCAGAATTCATTTGCAACAGGGTAGGCGCGTTCCAGTTCCTGTAACTTCCGAGCTGCCCAACAAGAGGCCCCATCTCCTGATGGGGAAGTTCGATCATACATAACAGAATTAAGACCCTTCATGATTTCAGCTCGTACTACAGCGTTCTGAATTTTTATGCACGCTTGTTTTTGCCAAGCCCTATGCACATGCCAAAGACAGAGGAAGATTGCCGTCACCGGCCAAACAATCCTGCATCGTCAAAGAACTATCCAGTTAGTTCCTTATGCATGGCACGCGCGAACGCAAAATGGTTGATGGAAGTTCATGACGGCGTGGACAAGAGTGTCACAAAGTATTAAAGCAGCACAAGAGGTCTCTATGAAGCTGAAACACCTGTACATAACATACCCTAAACCCTAAATCCAAAGCAAATACAATCCAAGGTACTCACCGCAAGCTATTGATTTCACCCTGGGCACAATCTACAATAAAGGCAGCTGGCTTCCAATTGGGATGTTCTCTCTTCAAGGTATTGTCCAATGCCCTCATCCAGAGAGTGAGGTCTTCTTGCCCAGCACGTGACGTCAAAATGAATGTGATAGGAATTCCATTGTGCCACTCGTCAAACACCATCATTGTATACAATGGAAACTGAAGAAGGCAATCAATGAAGTAGTTACCATGCTGTCCTCTGCAATTCGCTGACAATGATCAAGAACAGTAGCACTGACAAGGGCGCAAAGTCACCCAAGCGAAACACTGTACTAAATAAACATACCTTCTTCTCATTTGTTCCAAATGTTGCATCAATCGAAACCGCTCCCTCATGTCCAAACTGCAACATCATCTCACGTTGCCAAGGCATTTGGATACCTACAGTGAAAGGTATGTTGGATGGGGTCAATATACCCTGGACGGGTACACCTGTTTCTTGGTAGAAGAAGACACTCGCTTGATTCTCTTGTACCCACAACTGCACACTTTTGGCATCATCTCGGTGAAGCATGTATGTCTCTCGGGCTACTTTCGTGGCCAAGTTCCGCACATCACGTTCATGGAGGAACATGTCACGGCTCAGTTCCTTCCCATCTCTGAGAGCGTCCTTGACCACAGCGATGTGCTTGGCCATAATTTGTGGCACGCTGTGTCCATTTCTGAGTAGTTTCAGAACAAAATCCTTTATTTCTACAGAGAGATGCCATGAAAACGCACTGCGGTCCCCAGAATCCTGCAAGCCATGGCATTGGACCCGTGCTTCATTAACATGGTCTACCTCAAAGACACAAATCTCAGTGACATGTGGAAGTAGGTAAAGAAATTTCACGCTAAAAGATGCCAGACATCCCCTCTTTAACGACCCTCCCCATTGCTTTAATGAATCTCGCTTCTTCTTCGTGACATTGTTTGCAGAAGTAGTGGGAGGACCTTGGCCACCGGCCGTCCCATCCGCAATTATGTGGTCAGTGGTGCAATCTGCCATTACAACAGTGTTCAATACGACACCATTGCCAGTCAATGTAGAAATGTGGGCCACTACGTCTCTGCTACCCATCTCATCAGTGTTTCGAACTTGAGAAGGGGTTGCGTTCACCACATTTGCACAGACGAAGGCACTGTTTTGCAGCAATGTAGACATCTCTACTTCCATAGACTTCTGCTCACTTGTAGAAGGTAGCACGCCATGATCACTTGGTCCAAATGCCAAGGGGACTTCTCCGTCTTTAATTTTGTGGTTGCATCCGGAAGGAAGGACATTGAGGTCAAGGTTCACAATGGCCTTTGCTAGTGTTATGACCTCCGTTTTCCCTGTGTGAGAACTTGTGGACAAGGCTGACTTCGCTCGCTGTACACAGCTAAGCGGCTTTGCCTGAGTTTCCTGGACATTGTCAACAGAGGTGCAAGGAAGACAACCTCCGGACTCGAAAGCCGGCACCGGCGAGTTCAAGTCAATGTCCCCATGCCTTTGCATTGACTGAACAACGCCATGGAGGGAGGGCATTACTTCACCTTCACCTGAAACACAGACTTCTCCATTCTTCACCTTCTGAGTACATCGTGGTTTACCGGTGTCTCTTGTTGTTTCACCAGCGACACGCTGCTTTCTCCTACAGTTAGGCTGTGAAGACCCGCCTTCCGAAGCCTCAGGATTCTTACCACTTTGGCTACCATCTACAGCAGGTTTCTTCTTCCGTATGCGCTTTGGTTTACACGCCACTGGCACTGCAGGGTCCGCTGGAGTACATTTCTTCCGCCCCCTTTTTTTCTTTACTATGTCTGATTGTACACTAGCATCTGCATGAGGAACTGTTTTCTTCCGTGAACGTCTAGTTCTGGTATTGGTCGAAATTAGCAACTTTGGTTTCTATTTGGGCAGCAATAACGAGGTAACCGCCTTTATCTTTCCACTGTGGTCCTCAGGTCCGTATTGACAGTGGTAACTACAAAATCAAAAACCCAAAGCAAATACAGTTATAAGCCACAGAATTGAAGTTGAAACACTAAGGCAAGAAGGGCAAGAAATGAATCTCTTGAAATCCTTACCGAGTGGATTCCTTGGACGCAGTTGCAGTCACCCTGAAAGTGCCGAGTTCCCTCTCTGGCTTAGTGCAGATCTTCACATACCTACACATCACGTGACCATTGGTATTTTCCATGCCATGTATGAAGTCGTCCACTCTACTAGTGGGGATGAAACACTGCTGAGCTACGACGACATCTTTTCTGCGATTTCCCTCGTATCGGCGAACAAGTTGTGTTTCACGCAAATCCCAGAGCAAGTCCGATATACAAATCGAACCCTCTGGAGGATGTTGCACCATGGCTTCAATGCCGGCAAGCTGCTCTTGGAATTGGTCCTTCAACATTGCAATGTAAGATGCAGTACCTTCGAATTTAACGGTAGAGCTTGTCTGCTTGACAAAACCAGGGACACAAGATTGGAGCTTTGAATGCGTCATCTGAACTACAAAACCGAATCCCACTACTACTAAAACCAGTACCTACATTAGTACTTGGTTTTCCGAACTATAGTAATCACAAGGCATGATTACCATGCACATTGTAGTCTGAAATGACAATCTTCTACGAAATAATTATATTATTGCATATAGTGCACTAATGAACTTTGTTAACCCTGAAGGCACCAAATGCACCCAAACAGTATACCCTAACCTGACATTGCGACCCAAAACCCTAGTTTTCTCAAGCACTGAGTATGATCTCTACCTCTTCATCCCATTCGCAACATAAGCAAATACAAATTCCACCATCCATTGACATGTCAACCCTAAACAATATTCTTCTTAAGAATTCAATGTGCTCTCCAGCTGTCTATCACCAAACTTGTAGACAACTACTCATGGATTCCCCCCCACGTTGATACTTCGACCAGAAACAATACTCTTTGAAAGTGTAGAGTGTGCTATCCAGCTCTCAAGCCCTGAAGGCGGCATAATCAAATGGACAAGCATAACTAGACATTCCACCCACTAACAGTATTCTGCTGTAAAAGCCTGAATGCGTTCCGACCCACAATAAATTCGACAATGAGCTCACATTCAGACAAGAAACAGTAATGTTCTCAATCACAGAGTATACTATCCACCTCTTTATACCATAGGCTGACACAACCACAGAAGGACTGCACCTTCTGTTGATGTTTCGGACAACAACTCAATACTTCTGAAGCAAAGATTATGCTCTCCACCTGTCAAAACCTGAAGATGGAACAATGAAGCAGAAATTGCAGCTTACACTAACATTCCAACTAGGAATACAATTCTTGTCAAGTATAGAGAGTGTTCTTCACTTGTCAAACCCTAAAGGCAACACAAATCAAACAGAAATTGCACCCTACTCTCACATTTCGCCCTAAATTTTCATTTTTCTTAAGCATAGAGCGTGCTCTCTACCTCTCCAACCCTAATGGCGCCAAAAGCAAACAGAAATTGCAGCATCAGTTGACATTTGCAACAGAGAAAATATTGCACTAGAGCATACACAACTCTCTAAATTTGAAGCCCATAGCACCCAACTGAATTCTCACCGTAAACTACAATTTGAAACTCGTTTCCTAGTCTTCCACTACTTCAAACCCTAAAACCGCTAGCCCTCATGCTTCTATGCCCAAACTAGAAAAGACTCTCCGCAGCAACCACCCTAAACCACCACCTTCAGCATCATCTCCACATCGAACCCTAAACCGAACCAGAAACAACCCGCAAAAGAGAATGAAAATGGCCAAAGCTTCCCAAACACTGAAACCCTAGCCGCCTGAAACCCTAGTACTACCGATGGATTCCTGGGTAAAACACTACACTATCGCGAAACATAAGGCCAAAACACTAATAGTGTTTTGAATCACAAGGCCATGTGCTATTATGCATGGGGCATGCCTCATGCCACCATGGCCATGGGTACCGCATGAGGCATGCCCATGATAGCACAAGGCCTTGTAATTCAAAACACTGTCATCAGAGTTACCAGCAGGGTAAATTCCTAGGGGACAGTTGGAACCGCTACCTGTCAGGTGGGTCGCAGGCATACCAGTACGCACCAGATTAAGTCACGAGGGGCCAGGCTCTTAATGAGCCGCAAAAAGGAGGGTGAGAAATAGTGTTCAGCAGTCCAAACATGGCTTATTATTTTTTTACTGAAATAATAAGCCATGCATGAACCACCTAGAATTGCATTTCAGAATGACACCCCTTTCTAGAAAGGGACGCCATTGGGTATAGGGACGCCATTGGGTGCCTCTCCCTTAAATGGTTAGTGGTTCTTAAATGGTTAGTGGTTCTTAAATGGTTATGATGTACATATACTTGTCATTTCAGGACATAAATGTAGCTCTAAAGTACATTGTAACCATTTTAGAACCACTAACCGTTTATGGTATTCCTACCTTACTTCCCCATCCATACCTAACCTCACTATATTAAAATTAAGTCTATTTAATTTTCAAATTTCAATTAAGAGCATCTCCATTCTTGCAGAAGAAAGGGTCATGGCCTGGCATATGTTGAGTCTGGACACTTTTATTTCCCCCACCACAAGTGCCAAGTTAAACGTAGTTACCCTATCCACAGGCAAAAACCTAGTTTGGTTGCCATCTTGAAGAGCCTGGTCACTAATTAGTGTTCTTCTATTTTTATCAGAGGATTTTTCTATTCTTATCAAAGGATTTTTGTCATGGCTTGTTTTGCATACTTGATTTGGTTTAAGAAGTCAAAAAAAGAGTAATGGATGGCTACAGTTAATTTGGGAGGTACAAGGTCTTAAGGAAAAGAGCATAGTGGGCAATTTGAGGTGTAATTTTAAGATTCAAAAAATAACAATGAATAACAACAAAATATTTTATAAAAAAAAATCACAACAAATCCTTTGTAGAAAATTAAACATTAGGATCTTTAGTTTTCTATGCTCAAATTTATAAAATGGTATACATTTTAAAAATAAAATATCTTCATTTAAATAAAAATGTTTAAAAAATTATTTTGAGTCCCACATCCACATATAAATGTAGGGATTACAATAGAAACTCTCTTTTACATGATTACATTGTATGTAAATTTTATTTATATATATATATATATATATATATATATATATATATATATATATACTTATATATAGAGAGAGAGAATATATATAATTAGATACATATTTTAATATATATTCTCATATACACACGCGTACATATTTATTGAAACTATTTCTAAGTATGTCTCCTACACTTTAAAAATGTTCATTCAATTGACATTTTATTTGATGTTGTTTGTTTTGGTTTGTGTTTCTCTCTATGCTTTTGAAATGTAAGGGGTGAAATGTGATGAGTGGCATCTAAAGTGTTCATTCAATTGACATTTTATTGGATGTAAAAGTGCCCAAGCTCAACACATGTTGGGCCGGGACTCTTTCCCATGCAAAAGTGGAAATGTGACTTAATTGAAAAAAAAAGTAAATAGAAAGAAGTAGAGAATGATTCAAAATACTAAACTGTCAAGATTTTTGTTTATGGAATTGAAAAATGCCAATCCCAATGGTTGTAATGCTGTAATAAACAATCTACAACCAATGTTTTTATTTTTTTTTCAAGAATATTGAAAATTGTGTTCAATAATGAACTTCAAAGTTTATTTTAGAGTAGAAATTGCATAACTACTACAAACTCAAACAATCCTCATAACTTTCATCTCATTAATAAAAATGGAATGATTCAAATCTTTTCACATATATATAAGTTTAATGAACCAATTTTAAATTTTATTTCTCAAAAAAGTAAAAAGCTCGCCATAAATGTACTTGCGACTATCTCAATACTGAAGCTTATATTAATGAAGCTTAAATTAATGATATATGGATGAACTTAGTAGTTGAGGTCTCTAGAGAGGAAAACGAAGCCTCTCTAAAGGCTGTTATGAAGGGTATCAATCCTCACTGCAAGATGCTAAACCTAAGCCATGGAGTAGGACAAGTAGGGTGAAAACACAAGCTTTATATGCTAGGTAAAAATCCATGAATTTTTTTTTCACACATGAAAAAATTTGCAAATTTTGAATTCATCATATTTGCAATGAAAGATTTCAAATTAGCTAAAGAGAGGTCAAGATTATACCCTAAACATAGCACAAAATAGAAAGCAAGATTTTGCTTTTCTCCTTGGAAAATTTGCATTTTCATCCTACTAGTCCCACTTCATTCGTGGGTCAGGTTTAGCATCTAACATCCTCCATGGCCTAATTTTTCTCAAATGTAATAATGAAAGTCAAGTAATGTGCAAAGATTAGAGCATTGCCACCTATTCATTGGAAAGCTCTCTAGCTCGGGCTTGGGCATAGCCATTGAGAAAAAAGTGGTCCACTGCATATCCAAGGCAAGACAAAAAGAGCTTGGATATGCCACAATTGTCTCTCCAAACACTAAGAGCGCATCCCCACCATGCTTATTAATTCATGGTTTTTCTTGTCAACTTGTTGGTTTGTAGGCCATTTCTTACATTTTTTTAATCAAAAATCAAGTTTATTGACTTTACTCTTAATTCTACCAAGTCATCGATGCATTGTATTGTCTTCCTTTGGCATGTCTTTGAAGTCGAGAAGGAGTGGGGGACGGAAGCAACCTAGGAGTTACCGAGCACGGGCCACTCCATTTCCCCAACCTTGTTTTGGAGGAATGGATGGCAATGCTCTTAGTCAATTAGTTGTTAGCAACTCTGAGGTAGAATTCCTATAACTTAAGGCTTCCTGCCATGTAAGCCAAGCAGGTCAAGTTTGCATGGGAGCTACATGGACAAAATTTGGAATTGTCTTGTCATGTAGATCCAGGTGGGGATGAGATCAAATAAGAATTCCCCACATATTGAATCCTTGAAGATTGTTCAATCTCAACCAATGGGGTTGTTTACTAATTTCAATGAAACTTGAAATCCTACTCCTTCGCTTACTATGGCTGGCAAGACAAAAAGTATTTACTTCTTGAGCGGAAAAATTAGCAAAATCAAGAGTTGAAAAAAACTCGCAAGAAATCTCATTAATTTACCAAAATGCACACACGAGTCCATATTAGTTATTTAGAGCCAAATCCAACAACCCAAACAAACCTTGGAAAGCCTCTATATGTGATTTCAAAAAATACTTAAATGAAGAAGAATATATCCAACAAAAAGCTAGTGCTATAAATTACAAATACATAGACAAATTTATAAACAACAAAGAATTAAACCTTCATGCATCCAACAATTTTTGGGACAATCCCAATATTATAGACAAACAAATAATTCAACTATTCTAATTTAGATATAGACAATATATGGGTGATGCTTGTAAACACCTCTTTTGGCCCAATGAAGACACCAATATTATTTGAAAAATTTGCAATACACAAAATGTAAATACATGGCTACACCTCGGCACCTCCTTTTAGCATGCCTAAAATCAAACATAAAAAACTTTAGGATAAAATGACATAAAAATGTTGTTTGGATGTTATACAAAATGATCATGAGCAATAAAACCTCAAGATGCTTCAATCTCATCAATGCAAGAAAAACAATACACAAATTGCAAGAAAACACAGTACCAAGCCTTGGTTACTAACCTGCCACTAAGGTAAGACAGCTCATTGCGGTCAAATGACCCATTGTAGTTGCCTAAGAAATGACCCATTGTAGGGGGGTTTTCAGGATGTGGGATGTGGGCAACAATGCATGTCTTACATGACAGCAATAGAATGAACATTGACCTCATTAGAAACTTTTAAGTTTTTAATGTGAAATCCATTGTAAAAATTGACTTTTTTGGCCTTCTGTAATAGAAAATATTTTGATTGCATTAGGTAGGGAAATGAGCATTATAAATTTAGATTTTGTTGGTCTTAACTCCTAAAGTCCCAAGTGTCCCCTTGGGGAATACTTGGAGTTTCGGGCAGGCCTGTTTGACCTCAATTTTTGACAAGATTTTTTGAAATTTTTTTTGAAGATAGGAAATGACATTAACTTTCTGGGAATATAATTTTTATTTCAATCGGTGCCTAGGAACAAAAGTTATGTCATTTTAAACATAATTTTCAGTTCATTGGGCAAAAAAAGAAATCTACAAAAACCTGAAAAAAAAATTTAATTTTTTTTCTTATAGATCTTATTTTTTCTTACACGTGAAGTTTTGATTCATTCCATTTGGATAAGTGATGTGAAAGTTGTTAACAATCTTGTTTTGGGGGCAATCTAAGCAACTTCTTGAAAAAATAACTTTTAGGATTCATTTTTGAATGCAATTTTTACAATTTAAAAAAAAATTGTTAAATAGGATTAAATTTGATTTCAAGAACAATCTCACCGTTGGGATTATGATGTTTCAATTCTATCTTAGAGCTATTAATGATTTATTGTTTCATTCCATCTTGGACCTACTTTTACTCAACAATTTTTTAAGGAATAAAAATCAAGCAGTGTATTTTGAATTTTTTTCCTCTAATTCTCAACTCAAATCTTCAACATAAAAAATTTTAATTTCAAACTCAATAGTGCCAAAAAATTTAATTAAGAAGATTCAAAGCCCAAAAATGTTGTCAAGGAATGTGCAAAAAAACTTGTTTTCTTCACTTTAAACACAAATATCTTACAATCTATGTAGTTAAAGTTTTTGAAATTTCTATTGCACATTCTTATACTATTCTAGTGCAAGATCTTACGATTAGATATGCAAAAAAAGGAAAATTTTAAAAGTTTTGCACCTTGCAATAGAAATGGCAGTTTTGAGTGGTTTTTGAGAGAAAAAAGGCCTTGGGACTTTAGGGGTTAAGGTAGTCTACAGACTCTTGTGGGTTCAATACTTCAAAAATTCCTACCGAATTCATACTTTGTCAAAAAAAAATTTAATTTCAATTGCACTTGCTATTTCTCACACTTGTACTAATGTGGAAAAAAACTTGAAAAATTTCAACAACAAGATGATGCCAAACTCCTCATTTTGACCACAATGGGCTGGTTTACCTTACATAAATCCAACAGTTATTTGTAATTGTGGAGCAAGGCAAAAAGCTTCCGGGTAAACAAGGTTGTGTTCACACTACAAGAGAAAAATACAAGTGCACGTGACCTCTCCTTTGGACAGAGACCATGGCATCGACTATGGTTCAGCGTTTCTAAATCTTATCTAGAACCATTTTTACACTGCATGACTTTTCCAGAGTCTTCGTTTGTTTTTGTTTGTTCTGGTTCGTTCATTTGCTCTCGAAGAGGGTTAACCCCTAAAGGATCAAGGCCTTATTTCTGCCAAAAAACACTCAAAACTGCCATTTCTGTAGCAAAGAGTAAAAAAATTTGAAAATTATTGTTTTTGCACATCCAACCATAGGATCTTATACCTTACTAGTATGGAAATGTGTGGAAAAAATTTCAGAAATTTTGACCACATAGATTAAAAGATATTTGCGTTTAAAGTGAGAAAAACAATTTTTTCTGCACCTTGTGGGGCTGGATTATTTGACTTTGAACTTTTTTAACTTAAATTTTTTGCACTACAAAGTTTTGAGCTTTAAATCCTTATTGTGGGAAATTGAGTTGAGAGTCTAGGAAAAAAGAAAATTTTAAGAAAAAGCTTAATTTTCATGCTTAAAAAATTTGTGAA
Organism: Climacium dendroides; assembly: GCA_950106755.1. NCBI lineage: Eukaryota > Viridiplantae > Streptophyta > Bryopsida > Hypnales > Climaciaceae > Climacium > Climacium dendroides. Next base: position 22,684,348 of record OX467083.1, read on the forward strand.
GTAGAAGTAGGTATGAGAATGAAGGAAAATCTAAACTATTAATATCTTTAAGATAGAATTAAAATGCACTAATCCCAATGGTGAGATTGTTCTAGCAAGCAAACAAAATCATGTAAAACGTTTTTTTCAGAAAAATTGTAAAAATTGCATTCAGAAATGAATTCTACAAGTTATTTTTTTAGGAAGATGCTCTAACTGCCCGATAAACAAGATTGTCCATAACTTTCTCATAATAAGTCCAAATGGAATGAATCAAAGCTTCCCATGTAGACAAAAATATAATCTACAAGAAAAAAAATCCAAAAATTCAAAATTCAAAATTTTGAATATGTTTTTTTTGCTGCCCGGACTGCCCCCCGTCCCCTACTTTGAGCTTATTTGGTCATAACTTTTGTTTCCGGGCACCAAATGTGATAAAAATTATATTCCCACAAAGCTCATCAGTTTTTCTATCTTCAGAAAAATTTTCAAAAAATCATGACAAAATTTCAGCCCATAGATACCTGCCCGAAATCCAATTTGTCTCCCGAAGGGACAATGGTCTTTTAGGGGTTAAGGTTAGGGTTAGGGTTTGCATCGAAGAGGGTTAGGGTTCAATATGGTTCTCTAGTCTTGTTGTTCACTTCGTCTACTCCCCCCCGCAGTCAGGTTTTATGGGACTCATCTGTTGTCTGCTCCCCCCACTATCTGCTACTCTCTCCTACTACGATTCCATCACAGCTGGGTTTTCAAGGAAAATTTACTGAAAAATATTTCATAAGGTTTTACCTCCTCAAAATTTAGTTTCAACTCTTAGATGGGCACTTTGTAGACCGATATTGTTATCTCCATTGCAATGATTGGTATTGACAATGAGAGAGAGGCTACTTGGAAGAGACTGTTTTCTATCAATAATTGGAATTAGGGTTTCATGCCAAAACCATAGAATTGGTCACAGTTGTGAGCTTTTCGTTGAGATTGCTATTGTGGAATTCCAATTTGCAAGCTCAATTAAGAGTTTTTCAAACCCCAAGGAGCGAATTAGTGTTTCAGCTATGGCGATGGCGGTTGCAGCAACAGCCACAGCAGAGTCCATCCTGGGGATGGAGATGACGAACAGCAGGTTCCGTAATCAACTATGGCTGAGTACTTACCTTCTCGACCGAACCTGATGTTTGACTACTTTGCTTTGTCCCCATTTCATGACCATATTGCAATAATTAGCAACTCAAGATGGAGTCCATTCATCCTTTGCACATGAAAACCATCTATCGTACATGACCATCTCTTTGCTCGTATTGCATGTGAATCCTTTCAATGTACTCATGTTTGTGATGTAAAGGCTACACATACGTCGTATGCATTACTTGAGTGGCTTGGAAGTTTATTGAATGTTGTTTTTGTTTGCAGGCAGAGGACAAGTATAGAATACATATTGCAAAATGCACAAGAGCCACACCTGTTTGTAATTCGCAAGCAGAAGCGTGAGAGTCCTGAAGAAGTCTTGGCACAAGCTGCATACGATGGTTCTATCTACTAGGCTTCTCATACATGTAAATTCAATTCTTGCCGGTATTATGCGGAAGGTAATAAATCTATGAGCTCTATTATGTTCATTATCCCTAACTTGTATAAGTGAATGCTCAACCATTAAAATGAAAATTGGTAACTTGAACCTTGATGGAGTTACTAAAATTTCAGTAATCCTCTTGAAACTGACCTTCGATTTGCGCCATGTGCTCCTTAATCTTACGCTTGTTCGCCGGAAAGTATGTCTTGATTCATTTCAGGCCGGCCGGCAAACCCTAGTCGATCGCCACTAGATGCATTGCATGGGAGATTAGCTGATTGATCCACTATTGTGGTTCACAACCAATCCTCCTTGTTTGATCTACTAGCAATAGCTTAATCCTAAGAAGCTAGAAGAAGCCCCTTCTTACTCCCCTTCCCTCCTCGTCTCTTTCTCTTTTCAATTTCCGTTTGCAATTAGGTAGTTGCTGCTGCTCCAACAATTCCATCGCCATGGCCAGCATCGCAGCTTCTCAAGCTTTGGCCTCTCCATGGAGCACAAGCTCCGCCTCCACACAGTTGAGGAAGGCCAAAGCTTGCTCCTTGAGCGGCTCCAACTTCACGGCTATGGCTGCCCCAAGGACAACAATGAAGTTGCCCAAATTGCGTTTGCAAGCTCGGGATGCAGGAGCTCAGGACATAGAGGAGCGATGGCCTGATGGGGCCCGTAAAAAAATGTTTGCCTTCCTATTGTCCGACCAGTAGAACCCCTAAATTGGATAATTTTTATTATTTTATTATTTTTAATATTTTTAATTTTTAAATACTTTAATATAAGAAAAAATTTGCCTTCTTTGTTCGGGGTTGACCAATCAGCCTTGTGTCTATAATACTTCGATATTTTTTAATTTTTTAATTTTTATTGGGTTCATATGATGAATTTTTAATTTATAGATAATGATTAATCGATGGAATAATTCAACATCATCAAGCATCAACGTCCACAGAAGGCTTACAAGTTCATTTTGTAACTGGATTAGGTGATAGTGGAAGTGGTGGTGCTTGTTTCATTTCTTCTACTCCTTAATGTTGCTCTTGCAATGAGTTTGTTCTTCATTTTCTTCTGCTCCTTCATTGTTACAACTTGGTGGTGTCAATTGTAGATATAGATGATAACACTTGAGATGTAGCATTTGAAGGGAAGATCTTGAGTTGTTATGGAACTTTTGATTACATTCGTGCAAACAAAACAAAGAATCGAGGTTATGCTTATTTGCATTGTGATTTGATAGACAAGGAGTGTTTAACAACCATAACCTTGTCTCTTTGTACACCTTTGATAGAACATCATTAAACAAAATTGCAAGCAGGAAGCTATGTGAGGGTAGAGAATTTTGCAATAAAGCCCAAGAATGGTGGTGGATTTCAGAAGAGAGACATGTTGTGTGTAATTTTTGTGCAGTCCACTACTTGTATCACAGTTCTTCCTCTGTTTGTCCCAGGATTTCTCCATGTCTTTTACACAGAGGATTCCATTAAAGATTTCAAGAAACGATGTCATAAAAACTTTTCAATGGCTACTTTTGATGCAGTTGTAGTTGGAATCAAAGGCTACTATCAGGATATGTTTCAAATAGTTGTTGCTGACAGAGTCACCCATGATGATCACGATACAGTTGGTTTTACTCATACATTTCAAAAGGAGTATTTGAAGATTCAAGAAAGCTTTGATGCAAGAGAGTGTATACTCGTCATGTTCAAACACTTGAGCATAACATAAAAATATGATCGGTTTCTGAAAACTAAAGCCTACACGATTGTGACTCTTGTAGTTGATGAAGAAGAACGTGACTAATTGATCAAGATTCATGCCCAAATAACAAACTCTGGCACTTCATCTGAGAATCTTAGAAAGATATGTATTTGTATTGTTAATATTTTTATATCTATATTTATATTTGTATTTATATTATATGTTTAAAATATTTGTTTATTAAATTTTGCAGATCATTGGTGAATTATCAATTCTAAATTCAATTGTTCCACCTTTCAAGCGCGTTTGTTCAATTTGTCTATTGACAAATGTAACAGTGGTTTCTGTTGAGAAATATTTTTGTAAGAATTGTCAACACAACCAAGTGACAGAAAACAACCTTTTGTACGAGGTAAAATCACTCTACAAGATGCAGAAGAGACTGAAGTATTCATTGAGGTTGCGTGGTTGTCAACTATTGTTCATATGTCTGAAGTAGAATTCTTGAATGAAATAAGAAAGGTACAAATTAGAATCTTATCAAAGGTTCACATCACTGGAAAGTTTCAATTGACAACAACTTCACATTTAGTTGGTTTGAAGAATACCATGAAGATGAACCATCAAATAGTGAGTTAGTTTTAGCAAATAATAGTTTCGATTTTTTTTCTCAATGCACACCTCTCTCTTCTATTCCACCTTTTGTAGAGGTTACTCCAACTTCTATAGCACCTTTAGATACCAGACCATCTCCATCACACTCTTGGAGTGTGAAGCGGAAATTGGATGATACAATTGATAAGAAAAACAAGAAGTAAGAAGTGATTGTATATAGATTGTAATTTTGTCTAAATTTTACATTAATAAATTTTGTTTTATCAAACTAATATTTCTTTATTCCTTTTGCAGATATATTTGTATATTTGTACTATAGCGACTTTGTATAGATTTGTACAATTTGTGGAAAAATTTGTATTTGATTCACAAACATGGCAAAATTAGATGAGAAATTGAAATGTTATAATCTTTGACAAAATACATGTTACAAATATAATGTAGGAGATTGTTTATTTGATTCTATTGCATACTTACTGCAATATACCGAATCATCAACAAATTTACGAATAAACGTAATGCATCATTTAAAACAATGTTTAGGAATCAATAAAGTGAAACTTGATCAATGGAACTAAATGAATCTTTTCTACATGATTTACATAATGGATTAGTTTTAAATGAAGATCAATACATAGAAAAAATGTCAATAAGCACAATTGTTGGTGGATTGTGGGGTGATCTTACTGCAATTAAGTGGATATCTGATTACTTGAAAAAACAAATTAGTGTTTGGAATAAAGAAAATGGAATAATACTTAGTACCTTCGGTAGAGAATTTAATAATGAAACATTGCATATAGCTTTTGGAAATAGTCATTTTGAACCAATTGAAGTTTTAGATGGTTTAAAACCTATTCAAATAGCAATACCAACTGAAACAACGCAAAATGAAATTATAGATTTGGATTCAGAATATGAAGACAATAATTTTAAAGAAACAATACAAGAACAAATGCAAACTCAATAGACAATGATATACAAAATCAAATAGATAAAGAAGCTAATCAAGTTATTTCAATGAGATAAAAAAAATGATTTAGAATCAAAAAACAAAATCTCTAACATTTTGAAATATTTAAATATTGATTATAAAAAAATTAGAATTTTTTTATTTTATTAAAGCATCACTAAATATATCAAAAAAAGGCAAAACAAAGAAAGCCACAAAATCATTATCACCTACAGAAGAATATTTAATTAATTTTAATGATGAAATAAATGATGTACCAATTTATATATGCTATGTATATCAAAGATTAAAATTTTTGAAACTTTGCACTATGATAACACCTGACTTGCAACAAACAATCAAATCTTTATTACAATGCGATTTTACTGCAAGTGAATCATTGTATGTTTGCAATCAATGTTTGAATGCAATCAAGAAAGATAAAATTCCATTATATTTTGTCCCTAACAATATACATAGGAATTCAATTATACCATCTATGAAGCAACTTACCATTTTAGAAGAAAGATTGATTTCACCCTAGCAAGCACTTTTACAAATTTATAAGTTATATAACTATGGTCAATATAAAATGCATGGGAGTATTATGAATGTTCCTGCAAATATTGATAAAACACAATTAGTTCTTCCTCGTTTACTTGAAGATGGTGGTACAATAGGGATTTTTATAAAACGTTGTCATGATGTGGGTTGTTTACTATTTGAATTAGACATCTTGTTAGTTGAAAAATTAGTTGTTAGAATTGTGTGTTGTGAGTTGCTAGTCGTGAGGTATGCAAGTGTTAGGAGCCTTAGTCTTGACTATGTTGTTGCCAGTTGATAACCAGTTGTTAGTAGTTGATACTAGGGTAGTGGAGTTAGGATTAGGGTTAGCCGGCAGCTAGCCGGCAGCTAGCCGGCGGGGTTTGTGGTGGCTACTAGAGGCAAGGGCTGATCCTTTGTTCTCTCTCTTTTTTTCTTGTCTCTTGAAGGGTAGAGGAGGTGGAGGGTACTTGAGTGAGTGAGTTGTATTGTTGTTATGGGAGGTTTATTTGAAGTAAAGTATTGATTTGGGGAGCTTTTGTGTAACATTTTGAAAGAATATTGGTTGAGTGTTATATTTTGGATCTAGGCTTTTGAAGAGTTGATACATAAGTGTGTCAAGTTTAAAATCTAGATCTACCATAGAGAAAAAGTTATGAGGCGTTGAAGTGGAGGTGTTTAGATTTCAAAGCAGCCAAGGAGGGTATATTGAGGAGCGTCATTCTTATTGGATTTTTGTGATGTGAACGTGAAACTTAGAGGGTATTCTTCTTATCTTATCTTCTACTTTGTGCCAAAAATTTAGCTTGAATGGACCTAAGATCTAAGATTTATGTACAAAATACAACTGGGGTGTGAAGGCAATGAAGGTTTAAAAAGTCAGTATTGGAGTAATGTCCACCAAAGTTGGACAGTATCTTGGATTAAGTTGAAAGTTGGTATTAGAGTATTTGAGTATTTGAGTATTTGATCTACAATGTGGCAAAGTTTCAAGTCATTTGGAACTACTGTCCAATGGTTATGGTAAATCAAAGTTAGGTATGAGAGTTTAGGGAAATTTGACAAGGGTTAGGAAGTCAGTATTGGGGTAATGTCCACCAAAGTTGGACAGTATCTTGGATTGATTTGAAATTTGGTATAGAAGTATTTAAGTAGCTGATCTATAATGTGGAAAATATTCAAGTCATTTGGAACTATTTTCCAATAGGTATGCTAGATCAAAGCTAGATATGGCAATTTCTAGGTTATTGAAGGAATTATAGGATAGGGATTTGGGAATATAGGGACCTTGAAGGTAGGTTTATGATTATTTAGGGTGTTTAGGGAGATTATTGATGTATACAAAGCACTTTCATAGCAAAAGCTCAGTGCTATTCCGAACCTAATCACAAAACCTTGTGACAACGTTGTTTAGTTTATAAATCTTCTTTTATATCTGGAAATGTACGCCCTAATATGGTTATGTTAGCATTGAAAGATTTGTTGAATACTCCATTGTATAGAGAATTAAATGTTAAAATTCATCCTCTATGGAATAATTTGTTTGCTATACATTTGCAAACAAAAACTGAAAATGATAATTTTGAAGATGATAATGCAAACCAAGACAATTTTGAAGAAGAAATAGAAGATGTTTTTACAGAAACAATGTTGCATAATTTTTTAGACTCTGAAGCTATACAAGATTATGATCAAATATCAACATTTAGTAAAAATGGTTTATCTATTGCACCCAGTGAAGAGTATCATCCTATAGGAATCTTCAAAGATAAATATAGTGAAGAACATAATTTTCCAACATTGTTTTTTGGTCATCTTCAAAATGAAAAAATATATAACAATATGACTTATCATAAAATAGCAAAATGGGAACTACTACATAAAAGTCATGATTTTGCTCCAAATATTTAAAACATTTTTTTCAAAGCGATTAAAATTTGCATTGAAAAAGTTAAAAATTCTAGTTGGATTCGAATCAGAAAAGGAAAATTAAGTGGAAGAATATTGACAACTGGCGAGGTTGGTAAAGAACCTAATTTAGATAAAATTTTACAATCATACATTGGATTTCATGATTTAGAAAGGTTACGTACATCACCTGATTATATAGAAGGACTACGGAAAATTTTATTTGCAATGATAAGACAATTAGGTCCTCTGACATTTTTCATTACTTTGACAAGTGCAGAGCGTTTGTGGACCCCTCTAATACAAGCTTTGTACAAATTAAATGCCAAACATTTAAATTTGCCTCATTTCAATTCTCTTGAATCTATTCATATAGCAGAATTAATAAGGTCTGATCCAATAACATGTGCATTATATTATAATAATCGTTGTAAAACATTTTGAAAATTAATTAAAAAAGAAGCTTCAATTTTAGGCGAAGTGGTAGATTTCTTTTTTATCACTGAATTTCAACATAAAGGTAGTGAACATGAACATGCAGTAATATGGATTGAGAATGCACCAAAATATAAAATAAATTCTAATGAAGAAATTATTGCTTTTGTTGACAAATATATTTCATCAGACAAATCATTTCTTCTTTTTCCTTTACAAGAAGCTCAAACTCGTAAGCATTCACAAACATGTAGAAGAAAAGGGCAATTAGTGTGTAGATTTCATTATCCTCTTCCACCAATGGAAACAACAATGGTTTTAGAATTAATTGATAGTAAGGACATAGAAAATCCAAATTATCACAAAAATAAATATAAAGACATATTTGATTTTCTAAAAGAGTTAGGCACTGAATAACAAATGACTTTTGATGAATTTCTAATACATTTTAATATAGACAAGTCAACTTACATTACGTGTTTACGTACTCAACTTAAGAGACCACAAGTATTTTTGAAACGTAAACTTTGTGATATACGTACTAATGCATTCAATAAAACTATAGCATATACATGGTATGCCAATACAGATATTCAATTCATACTAGATCTGTATACTGCAGCTACCTATTGCACTTCATACATGACAAAAGTTGATAAAAGTATAACCACAGAATTAAAATCAATTATTAAAAAATGTATAGAAAATAAAACGGATGCTGATAAACGGATTTTAAAACTTGGTAATGCATTTTTGAATGCACAACAAATGTCAGCACAACTTGTTGTTTATTTGATTCTTTCCTTACCTTTGTATCATAGTTCATGAACATTTAAATTTATAAATACATCACCACCTGAGGAACGTGCTTTCTTTTTGAAACCACAAAAAACATTGTCAAAATTGACCCTTGAATCCTCTAATGTTATGTGCAAATCTATTATTGAATATTATAAATACATAGAAAGACCTCATTCATTGAATAATATGTTTTAGCTGAATATGCATCAAATTCTTATTGGTTAAAAAATAAAATAATAAAATGTCAAACATAAAAAATTATAAGATTTGTTCATTACAGCAAACATAGAGATTTAGAAAATTGGGCAAGAAAACAGTTATTATTATATGTACCATTTTTTAAAACAGAAGCTTCTCAAAAAAATACCAAAAATACTTGGAAAGAAGCTTATGATGAGAAAATCAATGATATTATTAATACAAGTAAAAAATCCAACTATCAAATTGCTACAACTAAAGAAAATTGTGATCTAGAGTGGGACAGTTTACAACAAATTGCAAATGAATTGCAAATTGACAAAAATTACAATATATGGGATGATGTAGAAGCAAATACAATGGATTATACACAAATATAGAAAATATTGAAAAATATGATCTTGCTTCCGATATATATATATATATATATATATATATATATATATATATATAAAACCACATGCCAGACATTACACCAACAACAATTTAGAACATCATACTTTTCGAAATGTTGATTTAATGAATGAATTAGAATTCTTCAAATTACTTCGCAATCTAAATGAGAACAAAGAGCAATTTACGATGATCTTATGTATAGAAAGCGTGTTAAGGCAGATATTCCTATACATTTATTCCTAACTGGAGGTGCTAGTACTGGTAAAACAATCACGTTACAACTTATTGTACAAGGATTATTCCACTTTTATCATAGTGATATAGAATCAGATCCTTTAAAGCCAAAAGCACTACTAATGGCATATAGTGGATTAGTTGCATTTTAATATAGATGGATGTACTATACATTCAGCTTTACACATTCTAATAAATCAATCACTACCAAAAATTGGAAAATTATCATCAGAATTGCTAAATAAGTTAACAAATCAATATGAACAAATAAAATTAATAGTAATAGATGAAATATCAGTTGTTGGAGCAAGGATGTTGAATGCAATTGACCAAAGACTTCGCTCTATTAAACATGTTTAAAACAAATTTTTTGGTGGATTAGACATTATAGTTTGTGGTGATTTTTATCAAGCGCCTCCAGTTAGAGACAAATGGGTCTTTCAAAAATTAAATCATAGACTAAATTATTTAGCACCTAGTTTTTGGTATGAATGTATACAATGTTATGAACTAATTACAGTGATGCGACAAAATGATCCAATCTTTATTGATATACTAAATAGGTTTCAAAAGGCATGTCACACCATTGTAGATGTTAACACAATCAATTTATTATGCTTAAAAACACCTCCAAGTGATTCTACAATTCCACACTTGTTTTATATGAACAAAGACACAACGACTCATAACACAAAAGTTTTTTTATCAAGCTAAAGGACCTACATATCATTTAGCATCATCATTTTTTGTCTGCATCATTCGAAATTCCCAATGATCCTAGCAAAACTGCTGGATTGCATACAATAATAAAAATTAAAAAAGACATGCTAGTAGAACTTTGTGCAGGAAATTATGCTACACATGATGGTTTGGTTAATGGAGCTAATGGTCTTTTCAAAACATCACTCATCACAAATTCAAAGAAAAATATATTTTGATAGAATTTTTAAATGCAAAGGTTGGAACTTTAACACGTTTGGCAAATGCTCATTTATACAAAGACAAAAGCATTGCATTATTGTGAACACCTATTGAAGCTTTAACAAAAGAAATAATGTTTTGACAAACTCAAACAACTCTCCTCACTCGTATTCAATTTCCTATACATTTAGCTGCCACACAAACCATTCATCATTCTCAAGGTCTATCTTTAGACAAAATGGCATTTAATCCAAAAGGTGTCAATAAGCATGGACTTTCATATATTGCTTTGTCATGTATTAGAACAAAAGAAAAATTGTATCTATTGCATCCATTAACCATGTCAAATTTTTATATAGATAATTCAGTTTCTTTAGAAATGGAAAGATTAAAGTCAACAACAAATGGAACTTACTTGTACCAATGTTAAAAACCATGCGCCATTCACATACAATCATTCAAAGCATCAATGTTAATTCTTTACCAAAACATCAATATGACATACAAAGTGATCATAATTTACAATCATCCCACATATTATGTTTTCAAAAAACTAGGATAAGACTTGCACAAAAAGTATCACAATTTATAGATACATCCAAGTACAACTATATACATACATTTGACAAACACGGCCTACTTTTGCTATATAATAAAAACATAATGTGTTCAACAACTATAATAAAAAATTACAATGGATCTGAATTTATAGGAGCAACATTTAATGAAAACACTTGCAGTGCTATTCATATAATAATTGGAGCTCATTCTACTTTGATTGTAATGTTTCTTCAAATTATAAATGAACTAATTACTAAAGCGCCACTAATATGTCATACTCTTATTCTTGGAGATTTTAATGTAGATTTGTGTATGAATAAAAACAAAGACAACAATTCTCAACAATTTATTCAAGTCATGTCTAAATGCTACTTCAAACAACAACTATCAACACCTACTACATAGATCATATCTGGACAAATATCCCTGGTCAAGATACAAAATATGGTGTTACAGATGTTTATTGACCCGATTATCATAAACCAATATATTGTGCATTTAAACTTCCAAATACAATGCTTAATTATACATGCAATAAACAAGATTTATTCTTTAAATAAAATATATTATATTAGATAATTTAAGTATATACATAAAAAAAAATCATATTTTTTGTATTTTTCATATTTAATTTTCCTAGATTTCTACTCCATTGTTAAAATAATTTATACAAATCAATTTTCATAACAGACAAATGTGAGGACAAACGGGAGGATTTTAGTTTTGAATCAATATGAAGCTTTGATTCATTTTACTTGGATTAAATATGAAAAAATTATGGACAATCTTAGTTTTCTTGATAGATTCAAAGAAAAGTAAATTTAGTTCAATTTATTTTAAAAATCATAACAAAGTAAAATTTATTTTGATCAACAATTACTTTATTTTATTTTTAAATTTAATCTATTATTTTATATTATATATATATATATATATATATATATATATATATATATATATATATATATATATATATATATATATATATATATATATATTTTTTAAAATCTTTTGAATATTTCATGTATAAATAGAATTGCTATCAAATATATTTTTCATTTCTAGTTTGAAGATTACTTTCATGCTCTCATAGAATATTGCATTATTTATATTACTAGATTTGTATTTCATTGCAATCATGGCAATTTTAGAACCTAAAGATTATGAAAAATTTGCAGAATACTATGAACCTTTACATTTAAAATTGGTTCAAAATTATAATATAGAGTTGAAGATTGTTTATTTGATGCTGTTAGTCATATAATGCTCCATGGAAACAAAATCTCTACAAAAGAACAATTTAACTATTTGGATCATCTTCAAATCCACGCAAAAAATATATTAAAATAATATGTTTCAGATGGTCATCAGCAAAAGAAAAAATGGGTTGGAGTTATAAAGGACAATTTTGAGTTGCATAAATTAAGTAAAGATACAACTATCGACAAATATGTTGAATTGATGACAAAGTTTAATCACAACCACAATAGATTGTGGGGAGATGGATGTATCATGCAATTTATTTTTCTACATTTACAACAGCCATTTCATCTTTACAATATTGAAAGTTTCAAAAAAATAGGTATAAAAAAATCCAGTTTGGGTCTATTCTGATGGAGTGCCACTAACAAATGATCCAATATGCATTGCATATGCACAATATCATTATATTCCCATAGTGAAACGACAAATTGATAAATCTTCCAATGATAAAAAAACTAATTCACCTTCAAAAAGTTCAAATCCTCAAAAAAAGTCCAAGATTGATCAAACTAAGAACTATGATTTTACTATTGAATTCTATACATACAAAGAACTTGAAAGTGGTTTTATATTTGGTCGTGAATATAAGTTTGATGTGTGTATTGATCATATTTTAAAACCATCTACACTTACAAATCAACGTGAATGCAACATAGACAATGTAAAAATATTCATGAATTATTACAAAGTGATTCAAATGCAATATCTCCACTTGTATTAAAATCCATTGGCATTTAGAATGAAGAATAAAAAGACATCAACCTTTTTTCACCATATAACACATTTCAAAATGCACTTAAAAAGCCTAATTGTACAATTGATAATAGACTGACAACCTCATTTTTGTCTTCAATAAGATGAGAACCTATTGATGGACAATACATAGTAAAGGCTTGTAAAGAGGCAGCGATCAAATATGAATGAGGTGAAATGTATGCACTCGAATATGAAAAGACATTCAAGAAAAGACAAGCCTCTATAGTTTTATATGACGAAGCTACCAAATATTTAGCTATGTCTTCCCACTGCAATAAAGAATATTTTAAACAACATAAATATACTACTATTTTTGAAGATTTACAAAAAATGAAAAAAGTGTTTGAACATTATTCATGTCCTAATCCAGAATATTAAGAAGAAGATTTCAATCGTATGAATGTAATCAAAGCTATGATCTACATTCTTCATTGGCAGTCTGACAAAACAAAAGACAAGACATTAAGCACCCTTTGGAAATCTTTAGATCAATACACATGCCATGTATTTTTACCAGATAAGGCTTCTTTTCATGAATTGTTAAAAATGTGTGAAGCATATGACAAAAAATATATATTCTTCAATGAAAATGAAAAAAAAGACCTGAAGAAAATCAAGATTTTTTCAAAAGACCCTTCGCAATAAAATGGTTGAAGCCATGGAGGAATTTAAATACAGAACAACACAAGGAGTTAAGCCGCTTATGCAATAAACCTCAATGTTTTTTTTAATGGAGTGGATGCAAATATTTTGCAACCCAAAACTGTTGCATATATGGCCAATAAAATGAAATTGCTTTCAGCAATACAAAATGCTTTGAAATGGATGATAAACAAAGATAATCAACTACTTAAGGATATGATGTTTTCTCACGATACATCTCAATACGGTTCTGAAGACCAAGTATCTTTTGTCAGCAATGGATACAAAGACTTTAAGGCAAATTGGGCTAATATATCGCCTAAAGAAGACCTCTCCAAGTTCAAGAAGTTGGAGAAACTAATTCCAAAAGAAATCTCTATCCTTTACAAAAAAAATCATCAAAGCCAAAACAATTCATCGAAACCATACAAGCAATGGACGTGGAAATATACAAAGATAATTGAAAACTCCAAAGGTTTGAAATGGTCAAAACCTATTGAAATAGCAACAAAGTTGGGCTCATTTCAAGAAGATGCAATAGTTATTGATGAAGATGCTTTGTTTATTTTTGATACAAGATATGGAGGAAAAAAAAGAAAAAGGCTAACTGGACTACTTGCGATTATGAATCTTTTGGTCATAATATGGCTAAGTGGACTCAAAAAAACAAGAGGTGGAATGCAATTTTACTTTTACTTGCTGAAGCCCATTCCAAATCATTAAAATTGAAGTTAAATATCCAAACTCCACATTTAATATTTGACGGTGTATATCGTTTCCCTCAAAATATAAAAAAACAAATAATTGTTGATTCAAGTACAAAATCAAAAACCAATGTTGAAACGATTGGTGAAATTATTTTTATAATCTCATCTTCAAATGAAAGCACTAACTACAAACCCAATTTTTCAAGTAATGTTGACCGTCAACTTCGATTTGTTTTGGATGATGAAGATACGGATTTATCACAACGTGAGAAAGCAACTATTGTATCTTTCATTGAGAGTTATATGCCCAACAACTGGTCATTAGTCTTAATAGGTGGTACAAATCAAGTGTCTAATATACTGTCAAAACTACTTTGGAAAACATCCAAAATCTATGTCGTAAAATCTTCCAAAAATCAATTAGAAGAGTTGAAACGAATAATTGCTCCAGCATCAAAGAGACATTCAACATAGTTCATTTTAGTATAAAATAGGATTTTTATGTATTATTACAAAAATAAATATGTTCTTCATTGCTTCACACTCTATTGCATGTATAAAAAATGTATTTGATTTCATTTTTTTAGTATTAATTTGTATTCCAATAAAGTAATTCATTTCAAATTCTTGTTCACCTAGGACAGAGCCTCACAATCACACCGTTCTTGTTAGCAAGAACAAAGCTCCGCACCTTTCAGTTCCTCGCAGTCTAAGTCTACCTAATAGAATTCTTCTTTTATTGGTGGGAGCTGACAAAGCTTCTGCATCCACTGCCACTGGCCTCAAGACATCAATGGCAATCTTTTCAATTAAATTTTAAACTAGTGTGCCTTGTGCCATTCATAACATTGTTAAGCCACTCAATATCCTCCCCCAATTAGAGGTATAATTCCCCCCAAGATATATAGGGGAGAATTCAATTATAATCTGAGCTTTTTAATTGACTCCTGGAAAATGTAAGTTTGCTAAGTGTTGACTTAGGGGGACAAGTTTGGTGAGTTGGCCCTAGCCATCACCCCCCAAAACTCACAAAATCAACATGCATTCTAGGGAGGTCATGACTCTGCGGAGCACGTGCCTTTTCTATCATTTATTTATTTATGTATTTCTGTCATTGTGTGATTCATTTATCCTTGGGTAATTCTTGATGCTAGGGGCTCCTAATTTTGGGGAAGCAAAAGGAAACCTCCAACAAAGGTTAACAATGTTATCTTGCCACAATTGCCAAAATAGAAGTTATTTTTTATTTTTTAATTCATAAATACTTTGAAATTCAATAACTTTCATTTCATAGTTCGGAATGCCATGAAACCAAGTCCGTGCACCCCTCATTGCCAAGAACTACTTGGCAGTACCAAGCGTGCAACTGGGGGATGCACAGTCTAGGAGATCTCAATGTATCAAATAAAACAAACAAACAAACAACCTATCTTAATGGATGGATTTTAAACAGGAAGACAAAGTAATTTACATAAACTCAAAGGGTAGCATGATGCACCATGTCCCCTTGCTTGTGGAGCACAAGTGCATTGTCCATTCTACCTTAAAAGCTCTTTCTAAGTTGGCTAATCTGTCAAGATCCTTAACCCCTAAAAGACCAAGGCTTTTTATCTACCAAAAAACACTTAAAACTACCATTTCTATAGCAATGAGTAAAAAACTTTGAAAATTGTTTTTTTCTATACATCTAACAATAGGATCTTATATCTAACTAGTGTGAGAATGTGTAAAAGAAATACATAAATTTTGACCACACAAATTGCAAGATATTTGTGTTTAAAGTGAAAAAACAAGTTTTTCAGTACATTGTGGGACTTGATTTTTTGACTTTGAACCTTTTTAACATTAATTTTTGCACTACAAAGTTTTGAGGTTTAAATCTTTATATTAGGGATTTGAATTGAGAGTCTAGGGGGAAAATAATTCAAAAAATTTAATTTTCATTCTTGAAAAAATTGTTAAGTAAAAGTAGGTACAAGATAGAAGGAAAATCTAAATTATTAATATCTCTAAATAAGAATTAAAATACACTAATCCCAATGGTGAGATTCTTCTAGAAAGCAAAATAAACCATTTGGAACCTTTTTTTTATGAAAAACTTGTAAAAATTGCATTCAGAAATGAATATTATTAGTTTTTTTTTAAAAATGCTTTAATTATCTGAAAAATAAGATTGTCCATTGCTTTCTCATAACAAATCCAAATGTAATGAATCAAAGATTTCCATGTAGAAAAGATATAATCTATGAGAAAAAAATTCAAAAAAAAATTTGAATTTTGAAATTATTTTTTGCTACCCCCTTTCCCTTGTTTTGAGCTTATTTGGACATAACTTTTGTTCCCGGGCACCATTTGAAAAGAAAATTATATTCCTATGAAGCTAATTAGTTTTTCTATCTTCAAAAAAAATTCAAAAAATCATGACAAAAAGTCAACCTATACGTACTTGCTTCAAATCCCATTTGTCCTCCAAAGGGTCAATGATCTTTAAGGGGCTAATGACAAGATGGATATGCTTCCATGAGGCCACCATGTCCCATACTAGTCCTTTATTTTTTCAAATCTAAGAAGTACAATAGAGAATAAGGTAGCTACAGCTAAAATTGCAAGCTTTCTAAAACCGCACAGACTAGATTCTTGCCTAAAATGTACTTTCACTATCCATAAGAGTCTATGGTTGGTTACTATGAACCCTATCTTCAACATTTAAAAATTTGTAGTTTATTCATATTGTGTTTTTAAAATGTAGTTTAAAAAAATCTAGAATCTTCTTTTGACTTCCAATAAGATTTTGCCCCCCAAAATCAATACAATAATGGCAATCATGTTGAATTGCTTAATTGTGCAATTTTAGGTATAGTTATCTTAATATAACTAGCTTGTGCCATGATTGCCAACTTACAACAACCAAAACTTAAAACTAAAAAAACTAAAAAATGTCTATAGTAAAGATCTAAGTGATGCT
This sequence comes from Climacium dendroides, assembly GCA_950106755.1. Taxonomy (NCBI): domain Eukaryota; kingdom Viridiplantae; phylum Streptophyta; class Bryopsida; order Hypnales; family Climaciaceae; genus Climacium; species Climacium dendroides. Next base: position 22,701,486 of record OX467083.1, read on the forward strand.
GCATTCTTGAGGTCAAATAGAAGTTCATGTTGTCTTTCCTTAAGTGGAATGCACCTTTTTTCTGCCAAAATAATGTATAACTTTGGTGGAACAATATTGTTGTAGGGGGACATTTTCCAACCTCCTTGAATCTCTTTTGTAATTAGTGAAGGCAGTATCATGGGCTCTGATGGTAGGTAGTAGGACCATGCACATGAGGCCAAATAGGGCCGTTTGGGACCAGATGGCAGGGCAAAAAAGGGGTGGGGTGGGGATCATGGTCCTTCACTAGGCAATGGGCGATTCCTGTAAGGCACACAACCCAGACGACACTTTCACCCAACTTTTTCCTATTTGTGTAACTCAAAAGAGATTCAACTATGCGTGGGCCTTGAGAAACCCCGCCAAATGACTTGTTCACCACAGTCAAGGGGATAGCTAGTAGGTCGGGGGTGAAGGCCCGCCCAGTTAGATTTGGTCCCTAACAGCACTCCTATAGTAGCCCATATGCGCAGGCCTAATGAAGGGGCTCATGGCCACTCTCATGCATCAGTATCCTGGTCTTAGGTCAAGTGGGGTTCTTTTGCTTGTTAATTTGTGTGTTACCAGCCAAGCCACTTGTGGATAGGTAGTCCTATATTTTTTTTTTGCAATGAAATTTCATTTCATTTGTATTAATTTAAAAAAATTTAATTAATAAAAACTTTGAAATCCAATATATTTTATTCACAAAGGATTGCAAAGACTTAACTTAGTTTGTTGGATGTAAGACGTTGCATTCTTAATACAAATAGAAAACTTTATGCACGAAGGAGTGCAAGGGCTTTGTTTTATGGCATTTGGACATGCGATATGAAAGTTATGTTTTTTCCAAAAATAAAAGACAATTTAATTCAATTTTTTTGAATTTATAATAAAAAAGTTGAAATTCAATAACTTTCACAATGTAGGTCCTAATGCCACAAAACAAAGCCCTTCCACCCCTTCTCGCAACGAGCTTTTTTATAATACAAAGAATACGGATGATGAACCTATGGTTTTGTAAATCTCACTATAACAAACAAAACAAAACATTTAACTTAGGGTATAGATGACCAAGAAAGTGAGTGACATTAAATGGCAAGAACAAGTGCGTTCTATAAGTGCATTCCAATCGTTGTTTATAGAGGAGAATCACCCACAACACCTTTAGTGAAAAATAATAGGAATGATCACTTTTATTTCAAAGAAACTAGTGTGCTTTATGCTATTGCCACAATATATTATACTTCCTCTATCCCAAAATGATCTTCCTATTGGCACAAATTTGTTGTTCCAAAATAATCTTCTTATAGTGACGTAGAAGGATAGACTTGTACTATTCACAAACTAACACAAGAGAAGTTGAATCTCGCCGTGGAAATTGACATTTGCAAAGTATTGAAACACCATGGACAACAATGTGGTGCAGAATGTATCCAAAGTCAAAAGTAGCGCATAATCGCAATTGAAAGAAACTTAGAGAAACTTAAAGAAACTTTGGAACATACAACAAGAGCTCAACCGAGAAAAGTGTTTTTGTTGGCATGTAGAAATCATAGACCAATTGCACACCCTTCAAATTTAAAGTCCTTGGTGCATATTATATAGTTCCCATGAATAGTTCTTGCAAGCTACCATTTGTGTAAAACTCAATTAAAAGAACTGCCACTCATCTAAATTTCCATAATATTTTCCAAAAAAATCAAGCACTACAAAAAAAACAAATGAAAGATCCTTCAAAAATCCTTATCCCTATTTCAAATTCCCGCAAGGAACTCAAAGTGTTTCAATTCACTTTCTTACAATGCTTAAAAAAATAAAACAAGCCTACTTCCCAAAAACTGTCCTATCTCTCTTCACTAATGGACTGCCACCTTAATTTGAGTTTCTCTAGCATCATTAATTTTAATTCCAAGTTTCATGTTTTGTGAGCTTATAATAGAGTGGTATGTTGTGGGGTTTCTTTTATTGATGAGGTTGTGCTGAAATTTTGGACATTCGGTTGCAGTTTGAAGAACTGCAATTGAACAAGATGAAGCCCTAACTTGTGAGCGTTGGTGATGGAAAAACGCGAGAACAACGCCAACAGGAATGAGGCCACTATAGCAACAATGCCAAATTGGCCAAATGATTGGCTAGCGGTGCTTCTCAAAATGGCCAAAAAATTCCATTTTTCAATGCTCTACAACTATAATTTGAGAAATAATCCAAAACTCAAATTTTGGGGAAGATAAGAGTGCATGAAACTCTACTTACATCTCATATGGGAGTAAATAATGTCATTTTCAACCTTCATCTAGAACAGTTTGTTGAACAGGAAGATCATTGTGAGAAGAAGGGAGTATAAAAGAGGAAAAAAATAAATTAATTTTTTAATTTTTTAAATTCATAAAAACTTTGAAATTCAATAACTTTCACACCGTAGGTCCAAATGCCATGAAACAAAGCCCATCACCACCCCTCATTACAAAATGCTTTTCGATGGTAAAAAGAATATGACCCGGGGATCTCAACATCTCAAACAAAATAGCCTAACTCAAGATATGGATTCCAATTGTGATAGGAAAATACCAACCTCCGACCAGAAGGTTTCAGAAGCTGTCCTCTATCATCCCCCCTGCGGTATTTTCAGTTGCCTTCATTTAATCCACTACATGTAAGGTAAACTAGCCCATTGTGGTCAGAATGAAGAGTTTGAAATCATCTTATTGTTGAAATTTTTCAATTTTTTTTCCACAATAGTACAAGTGTGAGAAACAGCAAGTGCAATTGAAATTATATTTTTTTGACAAAGTACAAATTTGCTAGGAATTTCTGAAATGTTTAGCCCAAAAGAGTCTACAAACTACCTTAAAACCAACAAAATCTGAATTTGTAATGCTCATCTCACTACCTAATGCAGTCAAAATATTTTCTATTATGAAAGGCCAAAAAAGTCAATTTTTACAATGAACTTCACACTGAAAAATCAGAAGTTCCTAATGAAGTCAGTGTTCACTCCATTGCTGTCATGTAAGACATGCATTGTGGCCCACATCTCACATATTAAAAATACCCACAATGGATCATTTCCTAGGCGACCGCAATGGGTTGTTTTACCTTAATGATGTTGCTCTGCTATTGGAAATGAGCAAATCCATCACGACAAATTTGAAGAGTTTAACCTTTAAACAACAAGTTGGTCACTATGCAAATCATCTATTTGAATACCGTGTGAATTGGTGGCTTAAAAAAATAAAAAAGCACTCATTGGAAGACAAGTACTCAATAGAAGAACGTATAGAAGACGTTCCCCTTTCCCATAAAATTTGGAGGATGAATAGTTGCACTTCTGTCCTACATAGAGAGATTCTGTGTCATCCATTGGACGCAAAACATCCACCTTGACGTTTAAGGGTTAATAATAAAAATAAATGACCAGATTTTGAAGAGGCTTTATTAATCTTTAAAGTCTCAAGATCATTTTTCGATTAGAAAATCACTTAAAACTATCATTTCTATTCCAAAGAACAAATTTTTTTTAAATATAAAAATTTGCAAATCTAACCATAGAATCTTGAACTAGACTATTGTAGAAATATGTGAAAGAAATTTTAAAAACTTTGACCACATAGATTGCAAGATATTTGCATTTGAAGTGAAGAAAATGAATTATTATGCACCATGCTCAACTAGATTTTTTGGCTTTGAATCCTTTTAATTTAAAATATTTGCACTATTGGTTTTGAATTTCTAATGTTTATGTTGAAGAATTGATTTGAAATTCTAAGAATTCTCACACACACATACACATATACACATATGCTTTTAATTTTAAGTCATTAAAAAATTGTGAAGTAGAAATAAATTCAAGATTGAAGGAAAAACTAGAACATTAATAGCTTTGAGATGAAATTGAAATACACTAAAAGGGAAATTTAACAAATTCTAGAATTTTCAGATTCCATAAATATGAAATCTGGAATTTAGGATTTATGTGGTTATCAATTTTCGTTGGTTACTACTGACCAACTACAACATAACCGTCTTGCAAATCTATACTTTTCTGCCCTGTATACTACATAATAGTACCTGTATGTCAGCTACCCACCGATACTTCTGTTGATGTCTTCAAGTTTCAATCAAGGCTTCTGGCAATGTCTTTAAAATGCTTTTTGGTCCATAAGTCCTGAATAATTCCATAATTTGTTAAATCGTTGATCTAATCTCAACGTTGAGATTGTTCTAGTAAAAGATCTTAACCTTGTAAAACTATATTTCTGAAAAACTGTGAAAAACTAAATACATAAATGAATCCTAGTTATCCTACAAGTTATTTTTTCAAAAAGATGCATTGATTGCCCAAAAAATAAGATTGTCCATAACTTTCTCATAACAAATCTAAACGAAATGAATTAAAGCTTTTCATGTACGTAAAAATATAATCTTTGAGAAAGAAAAAAATTTGAAATTTAAAGTTTTTGCGAGTTTGTTGTCCAAACTAAAATTTGGACTTATTGTGCCCTAATTCTTGGTCTTGGGCACTGATTGAAATAAAAATTATATTCTCCCAAAGCTTTTGTGTTTTTCTATTTGCACCAAAATGTTCAAAAAATTAAAACTGATATTGATACCATGAAAGCCTATCCAAAATCCATTTTGTCTCCAAGGGGGCAATAGGATTTTAGGGATTAATGATTTTTTCAAAGGAAGACAATGAAAAGAATATCCCATTCTAGAGTCTAGCACCCCACGATGAAAAGAATACCCCATTCTAGGATCTAGCAACCTACACATGGATTCTCATACATAGTGAAAGAAATTACCCTAGTCTAGAGTCTAGTGGTTGAAATATGAAAAAAAGAAGTAAGGCTATTGTGAATTAAAAGTTTGTTTATATAGAATTCCACATATGGTTTTGAAGAACCACATTGGATTGACATCTTCAATTAATCCTTAATAGGAAGTGGCTCCTCTACAACCATGGTAGTCTCCAAAATCCTTTGATTAGAAGACCAATAGGTGCATGCTTTGTTTCTACAATCAAGTCATCTATCAACTACTTTTTGGCCTCACTATAATCAAGTCATCTATCAACTACTTTTTGGCCTCACTATCCTAAGTGAGGCGGGCACCTCCAAAACCATCACTTTTTGCTAATGGCTTAGTTATTATGATTAGACCACGCAAATTTTCATATTTTCTTGTTGACAAGCGAAAGGAAGTTTTGACTCACAAAAAAACTTGCATTTGAATACCATATTCAAATGCTACAAAAAGTCAAAAAGAAATTTGGTAGAGGTTACGAAATCATTTCTTCTACATAGGTAGAGTACATACTGATTTTGGAGATGCAACTACAGTGATGGCGCTGACTCCCTCGCCTTTGGGCGTCCTTTGTCCTTGGGGGTCGGTTCCCGTGTCCTCCTTGTAAGCCCTATGGGCGTGTTTTTCCGCCCTCGGGCGTTTTCGCCTTCGGGTGTGTACTCCTGCCGTCGGGCGTTATTTACAAAGGTTCCACCCTTGAATGGGTTTCTCTATCACTACAGTGATGGCGGTTTCGGGTGGGTGGCGCATTGCGACAAAGAGCATTTCATCATCGGGAGCGGCTGCAGCCGACTCCGAAGCCTCACGTGCGTAGCACAGCTCCAGAGCACGTACAGACAATACATCGACCAGAACACAGACAATATATCGACCAGAGCACAGACAATATATCGACTAGACTGTGCTTGGGAGACTATTAATTAATTATCTCCCTCTTACTCACATGCATTTCAGTGGTGAAGGGCTGAGTGTACCTTGTCCTTGTTATGATCCAGTCAAGCTTAGCAGGCTACCTACCTGGAATTCGATTCACGCTGATCTTCGCGTAGAATTTATTCTCAGAGCTCCAGACTCTGATTTCATGCGTTGCGACTGCTTTAATTTGTGAGCAGAGAAAAAATTTGCGAGCGGGGCGCTCATTTGCGAGCTGGGCGAAGGTCGGATACTCAGATCAAAATGTCGATCGGGTTTGAATTTGATGCACTAGGCTCGGGTGCTGGTTCTTCCAGAAAGGACCGATTCCTGATGGAACTTCTGGAGACTCCGCTTGGAGTTCACTTCAATGTTGTTGACGACCAGGCCCAACTCTCACCAGCTACTCGGTCACCCCAAACATTGAATGCAGGAGGTCTTCGACTTGTGGATGGTGTTCTCGAGAGTCACATTGTACCAAGGTATCAGCAGACTGCGAGGGAATTGGGCTCTGACCACGCTGCCATGAAGATTCTGGCACAAGGTATTTACTCTGTAGTTATTTCTATCCACGATGATTGAAATTTGAAACTTGTTCCCGCTTTAGAGAAACTGGCTGGACCCATTTCGATCTGTCTGTAGTTAAAGCTCAGTGCTCCCTTCACAGAAACTGACGTTATACTGCAATGGTTGTTAGGTTCACAAGGAGAACCATCCACAGTCAGATCCGGAGAAGCATATTTCAGTAAGGCTGATGGTGATATTTCCCACGCGCAGTGCCTTGAGTTTCTGTGCACAAAAGGGCCTAGTCTTCTGATCGAAAATCTCGGAGAACCATCCACAGTCAGACTCATGATTTGTCCATGCATGCGTTGATGTCGTTGGAGTCAGAGCACGGCCATGTGCACTTTACTGGCGTCAGACCATCTACCCTTTCCGTACATTTTGGAAACTAGGGATTAATATGAGGTCCTCTGCAAGGAAGTACTGTACTGTACCTGTACCAGGAAACTCTCAGTTGTCCACCCTATTCTTTGGAGTATTTAGCCATTCAAAGAATTTTGCACAACATAGAATACAATTGCCATTTTCAATTCTGCATAATTCTTATGCAATCATGGGTGATGAATTTCTATAAATCATGGTGAATTTTTAAATCAATTTATTGAAAATAATATGATGAATTTCTATAATTCAATTGCATAGATACGTAGGAAACATCTGTGTAGGAAACATCTGTAAGCACATCTCTTTCATGTTACAAAACACTTGACACTTGATTAAGTATTAAGTGTTAAATGATCTTTGAAGTGTTCAATGTAAGTTGTCATATGACCAAATTTTGTAAAATAGATGTTTCTATATTTAAAAACTTGCTATCTTAGAAAATAGATACAAGAAGTTAAACATGGATATTGAGATTTGGGGCAAGTTCATGTGACCTCAATTTTTGACATTATTTAAATAATAAAAATTGAAGATAGAAGAATATATTAACTTTATTGGAATGTATATATTTTTCAATTGGTACCTAGGAGTGGAAGTTTAACCATCCTAACTTCCAAAAGTAGTTTGGCCGAATAAGATGAAAAATTAAAAAAACAATAGCTTTGATTCATTTAATTTGGACTAATCTTGTGCATTTGGACTAATCTTGTGCGAGTTATGAAAATTCTTATTTAGTGGGCAATCAAGGCATTTTTGTAAGAAAAAAACTAATGCATTAGATGAGATTCAACTTCTCTATGACTCTATAGGGGCCACAAGTTCCCTTGAGTTCTTGGACTATGGGAACTCAACCACGGTTGTCATATCGGACGGAATCTCACTATTCACGGACAGAATCAGACCAGTTGCAAACTTCATAGGCTTATAACTTTTGCAAAAATACTTCAAATCGGGCAAATGAAATGTTTTTAGGCACATGGTTGTCATACTGGACAAGTTACTGGACATGGTTGTCATACTGGACAAGTTACTGGACATGGTTGTCATACTCGACAAGTTACTGGACATGGTTGTCATACTCGACAAGTTACTGGACATGGTTGTCATACTGGACAAGTTACTATTCATTTTTTGTCCAGTAGGACGAGTTACTATTCATCAAATGTACCTCTCAAGTACATTTGATGAATAGTAACTCTAGTAACTCGTCCTACATGACGAAAAATAAATAGTAACTTGTCCAGTATGACAACCATGGATATACACAATCAAAACATGAAAGTCTATGAGAGCCTAACATTGTTTTTAAGTACATTAAAAGGCAATATTTTAAAAATTCATTGTAACTCATTCATACAATGTCTAAATAGTGCATGCTAAAGTGTGTAAAAATGACCTCTTTTAATTGCCAATAGCCCAATATGATTTGATTAAAAATAATAACTATGCTCATTTGTAATTAGTGTGGGTTATAGATACACACAACATATTTGATACGTATTAGATAATGCTCTTGAGTTGGAAAGCTAGAAAACATTATGGGACATAAGGCCAAGTCTAATAGTTCAGCATAAATGTCTATATCAATTCTTTTTGCAAATCTAAGGGTGTAGAAAGAGGGATTGCGTTATCAGTTATAATACTTTTCTAAATATTTTTTTTACTAAGGTAGGATCACCCATTCCTAATTAGAGACCCATACTCAACTTGTAGACACATGTTCCAAAGTAGTGAGCAAGAAAGTAGGAAGTAATGAGCGGAAAAGTAGTTCTTGAATGATTATAATTGAATGACTTTAGACATTGGACATGGGTCCAAACCAAATTTTGCCTTTCAAAATTCATAGTAATTTCAATTCAAGTGATAAAATTACCAAATTTTTTATATTTTCCATCATTTCTATCACTACACCTGTAAAAATATTTGTTTTGTCTTGTACTACTCTGGATTGTGTTTACAATTGTTTATTGATTGGTTATGGGTGGCTTCACCTTATCTAGTGGAATGGTGACAAATCTACCTTAAAAACCAGATTTGGCATTATTTTTTTGGGAAACAAATTAATTGAATTTCATTGCTATAAAAGAATTACAAGCTTGCCAACCACCAATGGTTTGAGACTTGGCATTATGGTTCATTTGAGTGATGTATACATCTTGTATTCTTTCATTCATATCCATCAACTTTGTCACAAACTAAAGTTCAACAAAGAGTTTGTTTCCACCTTTTTTTTTGGGCACCATATTGCTAGATTGCACCATTTCAAAATAAATTTCTACTTTTCACTATTAAAAAGTAATATTTTTTGGCCATAAATTTTTTTGTCTCCAAAATGGATGAATGTAGAAATAAAATAGAGTTAATCATAAAATATGTACAATGCAAGACTACAAGTCGGAGTTTGGGAAAAACACATGACAAAACTCCTTGGAGCACCAAAATCAAGGCCCAATGGAGTTTCATGCCATGTTTCTTTTATACTATTCTTAGTTAAACCTTTCTCTGACACCCATTTACAAACACAAGACAAATGTTATGGTTACTTTTAAATTAGAATTGTCCATTACCACATAGATTTATCATTAATTTAGGTATTTCGGAGAAGCTATTTGTCAACTCCCATATCCTTTAAAGATTGAAAAATTTGAAAGAAGTCAATTACGAAAAGAATGAAGACATTTTGACAAAAAGTGAATTTTCTGTGATTTTTCAAAGCTGAAATGTTAAATTGTGAATAGACCCTTGTTGAAGCATGAACAAACCCTTGTTGAGATGTAACACATTCTACTAAAGAGAGATGTTGTGAAGACCAGTAAGACAATTTCTTCAAAATCTTGTATTGGAGGAAATTTGTTGAACTTTTCTTCCTCATACAAGTTGACAATCACATCTTCTCTGAAATTGATGAAATTAGTAAGAATATACACTCCCCAAGTGCATTGCCATCATATAAAGAGTTGTAAAGATTATGGTAATAGATGGGTCACGGACGCAATGGTGAGAACCCTCTGGGTGGTGAGATTGGGTGGTATTAGGCAGTTTTGCCCTTCATGCTTCACCAAATTTTAAGTGATCGCCATCGTGGCACTTCAGTTTGATTCTCAAAAAGTTGAAAAAATAAGGTGGGTACATCTAAAACCGCCACTAATTGCTATTGAGCCTATTTCCTAATATTGGATTGGTCAACTTTTCATATGTTCTTATTGGCAAGTGAAAGGATGTTCCAAGTTCCAACGCACCAGAGAATGTGGCATTTGGATACTCTATGCAAAAGTTATTAAGGAACAAAGTTGGGTTCTGAAAGCGTTTCTTCCACATAGGTACAGAACTGATTTTGGAGATGTACATATGGTGTAGATGGCGGTTTAAGGTCAGTGGCACATTTGGGTGTACCTACTTTAAAAAGGGCTAGTTTCCACAATCCCTAGTTCCCATGAAGGTGTCGTGTAGAGAGCGGTTTGCCTCAGGAAGTCACGGGGATTCTGGCTGCAACCAGAAATGGCCTAGGAAATAAGAAAATTGTTGTCGCGTCGAATCTTCTACTTCGTCTTCAAACTGGTCCCCGTTGGCCTATCCTGTATGGCTGGCTCTATATGGGCCAAGGTAAGGGTAGTGTGATAAGAAACAAGTCTTCGGACGGGTAAAACGGGACGGCCAGATCACGAGCTGAACCGTCCGAATGATGGGCTCCTAAACTTTCAAACTCCCGGTGACCAGCTTTAAGAAACAAGCTTTCACCGTGAGAACAAGCAAGTTTCGACCATGTGGGCCATTAACCCCACTTCGTCACCCACAACACAAAATGAGGCTAGCGTTGGTGTTACCCAAGCCACCCGCAACAACAAAGTTTACAAAGCCACAAGCCACACACACACACACATACACAAGTCTTCAATACTCCTCCAGACTCCAACACTCCTCCAAACTCCAACACTCCTCCAAACTCCAACACTCCTCCAAACTCCAAGTTGAACTTTTGGGTAAGTGCCACCGTTGCTTCACAATTCCAAATCAAATGAGTGATAGCTTTTCGAAAAGCTAATACAAACTTCTACCTCTTCTCCAATTTTCAAACAATTCTAAGACTCTGTCCAACTTCTACGTCCATCCAAAGTTTCGGTCTTGAGAAAAAAAAGGCAGCAGACCATCTTTCACTCTCACACTCATAACTCACTCATACAAGCTTCAAATAAAACGAATGATATCTTTATAGAAAGCTAACACAATTTCCTAAACACCCTCTAATTTTCATTGCAAACCAAGAACCTATCCGTCTTTTATGGCTGGTCAAAATCTCTGCCTCTTAATTTCAAAGGCAACAAATTCCCCTCCACTCAAACTAGCACAACTTTTGATTTACAACTTCAAATCAAGAAAGTGAGATCTTTTTTGAAACTACACACCATGATACATAACTTCTCTAAATTTCATTGAAAAACTCCTTCCAAACCAAAAAAAACCATAGGCCTCCCAACATTCGGAGCCTTCCTTAAATCCCAACGGGAGAGAAAAAGAAAAGTACCCCCCTTTTTCTTCACTCTATCTTCACTCTAACTTCCCTTTATCTTCACTCTAGCTTCCTTCTATCTTCATTCTAATTCCCAAACAAGTGGGGTCAACCCCTAACTCACTCCCAAAGCTTCTATTTCTCTCTCTACAACTGTCTCTTTATCTTTATCTTTGAAGGAAATTCTCTTCAAGTTTACTTAGAAGGCAAACTATTAGAATATTTCCCTCATACTATTCCACAAACATAAGACTATAATAGAAATTCATTCCAAATATGGAATGAAGAACTAAAATCCAACACACATCTAATAGAGGTAAAAAACTAGAGTTCCAATCAAAATATCACTCCATCTGCAAGAATTTGAGGATTGCAAATTCACGCTCCGGTTGAGATCCTTCATCTTGAGACTCAGAAAAAACCCTCCAGTTCAACATGATACAATTTAAAATAAACACGAAGAATAAAATATCAAATGAGATGAACCTTTCAAGTGAATCCTTCTCTATATAGTCGGAGAGAGAAGGCGTCACCTTGAATCCACCTCAACTGACGTCATCTTCTTTATAATCTTATAAACATTTAAATCTATCTAAATCATATGCATATACATTTTTTTATATAATGTGAGCATTTCCAGCACGACAACGGCGCGTGCACATTCATTCCACCGGCCAAGTTTGTTGGAGGGCCTAGTGAGGTGGATTTAACTCGGGGAAAACGCAGGAATTTTTTATTTGCCACATATGATTTTTTTTTGTAAATTATGAATTCATATTTGCAATCAGAGACCCCAAATTAGCTAGGTGAAGTCTACAATGTACTTTAGACATGGCTCAAAATAGGGGTCTTCTTTTTTATTTTTACCCCTACAACACAAATTTTATCCTGCTTAGCCCACCTTCAATGGCACGATTTAACGTCCTGCTGGGGGATAAGGTAGAGTTCGCATATGCCCTTTGTCGATCACCGTGTATTTTTAGTTGTCTCGACTTAGAGTCGGGCTCCATTGGGCTTCCGGACCTCTAGGTTCCGGAGGTCCAGGGGGGCTCCATTGAGCTCAGGATCTGGTCTGGAGGTCTGGCCCGGCCTCTACGTTCCGGTCCTTGCAATTTGGAATTGTAGGGACCGGAGGACTGGAGGGCGAGTCGGACTCCCTTTTTGAGAATGCAAACAAACTCATTTACTCGCTGTAGTGAATTCGAGACAAACTGATTTACTCCTTGTAATGAATTCGTGACCTGGCTGCAAGGAGCCTTCTTTCTGTACAATAAGTTTGTGCCAAAGTAATAAGCCTTGTCAAATTCTTCAGTCACATGTTTTGCCATACGTCTGAACATTGTTCTTGCTAGACACTTCATAATCTGCCTTTGGCACTAAAATTATTGAGAACAAATAATCCCAACAGTATTCAATAATCTCAAGGGCTAATTTTGTACTGTGTTTCCATTGTAACTTAATTTGTTTTTTCTCCATAACTTTGTCCATACCATTTATGCAAAGTTAATAATTACACCTAAAGTACACAATTAACCTAGAAAAATAAGTTGTAAACTACTCCACGTGAGTAAAAAACATATTTGTTGTGGACTAGGATTTTGTGCATAATTTAATTATTATTTACGAAACCTTAAATCCAAATTTTGAAAAATTCTAATATGGATTTCTTTGATTGTATAAGTAGTTCCAAATAATCCCAACGGTGTTCAATAATCTCAAGGGCTAATTTCTAAATCATTTTTCATTTTCAAATCATTTTCAAATCATTTTTCATTTTCAAATGATTTCTAAATCATTTTTCATTTTCAAATCATTTTCAAATCATTTAGAAAACAGTTTATATTTTAAATAATTTTAAAAACATATTCCATTTTCAAATCATTTTCCGTTTTTTAAATCATATTTAAATTTAAAAAAAGAGGGGAGCCTTTCAAAGAGGGGTCACTACAAGAACTTGGTTGCTGACAAGCACATGGTAAAAGCGATTTTTCCCAAAAGCAACATCCCATCCGGAGGTCCGGAGCCCAATGCCCCCGCCCAATGCGCCCCTGCCGCCCTGCTACTTTATGTTACCAGAGCTTGTGACCCCCGAGGGCCAGTCGTCCTGGACGGGGCCCCGGATCCGATCTGGACCGGGGGACCTCCAACTACCTTTTCCATTTAAAAAAAAATGTAAACAAATGAAATGAAACATCTTTTCTTTAATTTAAAAAAACTGTTTTTTATTATGTGCACCAGATAGTCGGCAGCTCCGTCAGTTCATATCCCACTTGCGGCACACCTCAAACGTCACAAGCTTCATGTGAACCAGGCAGGGTACGCTGTGCCGGTGGCACAGTCAAAATAAAAGTAAAAGTAGTTTTTCAATTTGCAATTCATAGATATTTCAAAACTTCAATAATTTTCACACAGTAGGTCCAAATGTCACAAAATAAAGCTTGTGCAGCACCCCTCCTTGCTTAGGGATTTTCAATGGTACCAAGCACGCGACTAAGGGATGCATAGTCTTAGAAATCTCAATGTAACAAACAAGACAAAATGAATTAACAACCTAACTTGACCTTGTAATGTTGTTGCGGACACTTAGTGTTTGATGGATGACAGAGAATTCTTCTATAGAGGACAAAAATGCAACTATTCATCCTTGGAGTTTGGTTGAGAAAAGGGAACATCTTCTACAGTAGTTTGACTTCCAATGATTACTTTTTCATTTTTTTAAGCGATTAATTTCCACGGTTTTAGAAAATGATGATTTCTGCAGAGACCGGCCCGTCCTTACAGGGTTAAGGTGCAGATGACCAACATTATTGGCGTTGTCTTTTGGACAAAGACTTAGATTGCTTAATTTTGAGCAGATGGAAGTGAATTCCTTACCAAAGATGCACATCTTCATAAGCTTCCTCCTATTCTAATTTTTTTTTCAATCAAATGCTATAGAGTCAAAAGCTATGGGGCTTGAAAATGTGTGTAGCTTTGAATAGGGTGTTAATTGAGAGGGCATGTAGCCATGCTATGAATTAGGCAAGCTTTTAATTTTTTTCCACTAACTTTAAATGCTTTTATCTTGCAATCTATGATGCCAAAAGGGCTAGAATGTTTTTTGCATGTTCTCATGGTAGCATAGAAAAATATTGTGTGGTTGAAAAATAAATGTAATTTTTTTTCGATTCTCAATCAATGCACTAGAAATGGTAGTTTTAGAACCATTTTAGAACCATTAGAAAAAAAATTTAATGTAAACTCATGAGATTTTTTTTCCATTTTTTTCATTTATTAAGAGAGAAAACTTTGTATGGATTTCTATGATTTAGATTCTCCCAAAAATGAGTTCTAAAAAGAATCGAAATCTTACTCGTGAATTTCGTTTTGGAGGAAGGCATCTTTCTAGTGTAAGATGATTTGGGATATGTTAAATACCTTCATAATCTTTGAAAATTAGCATGCAAGTAACTAACATGACTTCACACCTAATAGTCTAAGTTTTGAAAATTAGATAGTGTCTCCTTTTCTACAAAGTTGAGTAAAACTACATTGACCATGTTGGGCAAGTCCCAAAGCTTTAGTCCTAACTTCAAAGGTTATAATCTTACAATCTATGTGGTCAAATGATCTAATTTTTTCCATACATTCATGTAATGTAATTCATGTAATTGTCTAATACAAATTTATATGGTTGAAAGTTTGAAAAAGAATTTTATATTTCAATTATGTTTAATACACTAAATCCTAGACCTTTAGGAGTCTAAGGTTTGTTAAGTTGCCACTATAGATTCTATAGATTTTAGTTTATAATCAAAGTATGTAGCGGATTTAGTAACTGAGGGAACTTCTATTTTGAAAATTTACAATAATCAAATGTCTTATCCCCCAAATTTATTTATTATTGAAAATACATGGTCTTCAATTGCTAATATTATAAAAAATTATTTTCTTGAAAAAAGTCTTTCAACTATAAGTAGAACATCTCTTAGTTAGCACACAATGGAATTTGTAGGTAGGCTCAATTCGAAGGACATTCTTTGCAAAGTAGTGTTGGAAGTTGACATTTATTAGGTATCCATTCATAACACCTCTCTACATGCATAAACCCCTTTTAGTGCATAGTCCCAACACCATACACCAAGAGAGGTGCTACATGTGTGCTCAATTGCTTATTTGCATGCCTATGTGAATTTTCATGTTACATATACACATGCTTTCATAAAGGATATAGTCTAGACCATGATTTTTTTGACACAAATGAAACTTAATTCCATTGCAAACATCAACCCTTTAACAATACCTAAGATGGGTTTCTTGGTCCAATGGACAACAAAGAATTTTTCTATAGAGGACAAAAGTATAATTGTTCATCCTCAGAATCTTATGCAAAAAAGAGAGATCTTACACATTAGTTTGACTTTTAATGAATATAAATATATATATATACACACACACACAATACTTAAAAGGGATGATTTCCATAGTCATCATCCCAACGTTTAAGGGTTAAATGCGAGCTTGTAATTGTGTTTTTATGAGGTCGTTTTAGTGTTGTCTAGAGTAGCCAACCCATTTCCAACATATAGACTGATCTAGTTCCGTGAGTTGTGACGTAGTTCGAGGAATAGTTGTGGTGCATTATGGTTGGCTACAAGGTTGTTAATATTGCAACCAGTCCTAGGTCAATTTTGCAATCAGCCTATGGTTAGGAATAGAAAGGTCTACATAACCATTATAGGTTGAAGAGAATTTTCTACTAAAAAAATTCAGAGTATATACATTTTGTGTAATAAAATTCTGAAAAAATATGCAATCTTTCCAAACCCTATTTTTTACATGGGAAAAATTCTACACACAAAAAATCTGTGGTCCAAATATGCGTAATTGCGTAATTGGTTGGAAATGGGTCGTCGTCCCATAAAAATGTAAATTTTTGGGCCGTGGACTGCTCCCTTGGTTCTTTGTTCTGTTACCTCTATCCATGAAGAAATTATCCATATGTATTTTAAAAATTAAAATTAGAATACAAACCCACCAGCCGCAGGAGGCCAGGCAGGAGGAACAAGAGTACTGTCATGTCGTGACTGAACTCAAAAAAATCTTGTGTAGGATCTCAACAGTCTGCACACATACCATAGACAGTTGACGATCCAAAACTCTGTGAAAGTAATCTCGTTTCATATGTTGAAGAAAACAAACCCCAAAACTATGAAATCAAGAGCACTTGGTGACCTCCGTCAGGCAGTCTGGCATGATTAACCTGCAGAAGCATGTTTCTGCTGTACGAAGTTCAGGGCTTCAGGCCTGCCAAACATTCTTTGTAACTGAACTGACAGAAACATTCTTCTGGAAGACAGTGCTTGCTTTTCTATATAAGGTAGCTGACACATTTCCAACCACTTAACAATTATGCAGATTTAAAGCGCAGATTTTTTGAGTGCGGAATTTTTCCCATGTGCTGAAATAGAGTTTGGAAGGATTGTATATATTTTTTTAAATTTTATTATAACAAAATAGCATTATTATGAATTTATTAATAAAAGATTATCTTTGACATGTAATGGTGATATAGATCTTTCAATTTCTGACCATAGGCTGATTGCAAAATCGACCAAGGGCTAGTTGTAATATTGATAGCTTTACAGACAATCATAATGCATTAGAAGAATTTCTATGAAAATTTTGCAAGCATCTGTACTATTTAGTGAAAACTAGAAGAATTTCTAATCAAATTTGGCAACGCTTGTACTACTTAGTGTGAACTAGAAGAATTTCTAAGAAAATTTTTGCAAGCGCTTCCGCTACTTAATGAAAAGTAGAAAAATTCCTAAGAAAATTTTGCAAGCGCTTGTACTACTTAATGACAACTAGAAAAATTTCTAAGAAAAATTTGCAAGCGCTTCCGTTGCTTGGAGAAAACTAGAAGAATTTGTAAGCAAATTTTGCAAGCGCTTCTACTACTTGGTAAAATTAGAAGAATTTCTAAGCAAATTTTGCAAGCGCTTCTACTACTTGGTAAAATTAGAAGAATTTCTAAGAAAATTTTGCAAGCACTTGTACTGCTTAGTGAAAACTATAAGAATTTCTAAAAAAATTTTGCAAACACTTGTACTACTTGGTAAAACTTAGAAGAATTTCTAAGCAAATTTTGCAAGTGCCTCCACTATTTGGTGAAAACTAGAAGAATTTCTAAAAAAAATTTGCAAGCGCTCCGCTACTTGGTGGAGTAGTTGGAGAAAATAAAACAAATCTACAACAACAAGAGTCGAAGTACCAACAATTCCTATAATCACAACAACCCCCAAAGCGGCATCGCCTAGGTTTTGGGGGGGGATTAGCACAAGTTTAGTAAATGGAAACTCAACCAACAATTTTCAACAATAGCCAAACGAGTTTTACAATCAATTGCTAATATTTGAAGGGTCTCCTCATGTCCTTCAAAGCTTGAAAAAGAACAACAAAAGTATTCAGAAAACAACACATATACAAGTTGGAACCAAAATTTGGCTCAATAGTCCAATCTAATGAACTAATGTATATGTGGTGCCAAAATAGTCACCAATTAGTAACAAAAGAGTGGTTTGAGAGAAAAATGAGAGTCCTTATATACTTTTTTCAAGGGCCTCATTCCCCCCAAGTTCCTACAAGGTAATCTTATTTCCTAATTTTTTCATCCTAATTCTAATTTTTTAACTTTTTACGCTGGTCCAACATGTTAACTTTTGGAGAAAGACTCCAAATTACAAACGGATTGTGCCATTGGCTTCAAAAGGCCATTTTTAGTCTACAAACCCCCCCACCCATTTTTCCTATGTCAAAATCACAATAATTCTTAGTGCCAACTAAATGACCAAAAATGAATAAAAACTCAACTTTTGGAGATCAACTTTTCTATGAAAAGTAACTAACCTAGGTTCTTTAGTAAGTATAAAGGAGTAAAAAAAGACCCCGCTTTGACTTCAATCTGATGCCATATGCTCCGGATACACCGGTCAACTCCACACTTAATCTTCAATTTTGCCAATTTTGAAGGATCTTGTCAATTTTGAGTCTTTTGACTATTGGAATGCTACAAAATTTGTTGGAGATCATTATTAACATAAAAAAAGATATAATAAGTTTTAGTGAGATTTTACCGCAATTTGGATAATTTTTAAGAATTTCCCTTCATGGCATTAAGCGGTTGACTGCTCGGAAAAAGATCCTTTGAAGATCAGAAAAAACCGAGAATTTTCATGGAACCTCTCATGGAGTTCCAAAAGAGATTTGCAAATTTATATTCCCACTTTGCACATCTACGAAAGGAAAATCAAATCCTACTATCTCCTTTAACTTCCGATAATTAGGGAGTCTTCCAAATGGAAGGGAATCTTAGCAAACTGATTGCTCCGTTGGATTCCTAGCATGATTTCCACCTCAAGTAATCATATTTAGGTTGTAGATGACCTTCTCTGGTCCGTCTTGAGTTTCCTTCACCTACGAGCAAATAATTGGGGTTTCTACTATTTCACCAATGGGATGGGGAAACTAAAACCTCTCTTTGAGAATCTAAATTAGGGTTCTCTTATAGTTCCCTCAGACCAATTTAATTAGGATTTGTCACTGAAAGGCAAGTTTAAACAAGTTAGGCAATTTCTACCACATACGTTTACTTTGTACAATTTTTGGGTTTTTATCCTATCTACATGTAGGATTTGATCACAATTAAAGGAAAATGCCCCATTTATGACCAATTGCTATTTTGTTATGTGACATCTCCATTTTAGTTATTCACTCTTTTGGGACTTTTGGTATATAAAACTATATTCAAAACTAATCAAATCCAAAAAAACAAATCTTGAATTATGAGCAACTAAATGGGCTCTCACACCCATGTTTTGATAAATCCGTGTCTTCATCATCCAAAACAAATCAAAGATGAAGGTCAATATTACTTGGAAAATTGGGTTTGTAGTTAGTGTTTTCATTTGAAGATGAGATTATAAAAATAATTTCACCCAATCATTTCAACATTGATTTTTGATTTTGTATTTGAATCAACAATCATTTGTTTTTTTATATTTTGAGGGAAACGATATACATCGTCAAATATTAAATGCGGAGTTTGGATATTTAACTTCGATGTTAATGATTTGGAATGGGCTTCAACAAGTAAAAGTAAAATTGCATTCCACCTCTTGTTTTTTTTAGTCTACTTGGCCATATTATGACCAAAAGATTCATAATCGTAAGTAGTCCAGTTAGCCTTTTCTTTTGTTTTTCCTCCATATCTTGTATCAAAAATAAACAAAGCATCTTCATCAATAACTATTGCATCTTTTTGAAATGAGCCCAGCTTTGCTGCTATTTCAATAGGTTTTGACCATTTCAAACCTTTGGAGTTTTCAATTATCTTTGTATATTTCCATGTCCATTGCTTGAGTGGTTTCAATGAATCTTTTTGGCTTTGATGATTTTTTTGTAAAGGATAGAGAATTTTTGGAATTAGTTTCTCCAACTTCTTGAACTTGGAGAGGTCTTCTTTAGGCGATACATTAGCCCAATTTGCCTTGAAGTCTTTGTATCCATTGCTGACAAAAGATACAAGTTGGTCTTCAGAACCGTATTGAGATGTATCATGAGAAAACATCATATGCTTAAGTAATTGATTATCTTCGTTTATCAACCATTTCAAAGCATTTTGTACTGCTGAAAGCGATTTCATTTTATTGGCCATATATGCAGCAGTTTTGGGTTGCAAAATATTTGCATTCACTCCATTAAAAAAATCATTGAGGTTTATTGCACAAGCGGCTTAACTCCTTATGTTGTTCTATATTTAAATTCCTCCATGGCTTCAACCATTTTATTGCGAAGGGTCTTTTGAAAAAATCTTGATTTTCTTCATGTTTTTTTTTCATTTTCATTGAAGAATATATATATTTTTATCATATGCTTCACACATTTTTAACAATTCATGAAAAGAAGCCTTATCTGGTAAAAATACATGGCATGTGTATTAATCTAAAGATTTCCAAAGGGTGCTTAATGTCTTGTCTTTTGTTTTGTTAGATTGCCGATGAAGAATGTAGATCATAGCTTTGACTACATTCATACGATTGAAATCTTCTTCTCGATATTCTGGATTAGGACATGAATAATGTTCAAACACTTTTCTCATTTTTTGTAGATCTTCAAAAACAATAGTATATTTATGTCGTTTAAAATATTCGTCATTGGAGTGGGAAGACATAGCTAAATATTTGGCAGGTTTGTCATATAAAACTATAGTGGTTTGTCTTTTCTTGAATGTCTTTTCATATTCGAGTGCAAACATTTCACCTTGTTCATATTTGATCGCTGCCTCTTTACAAGCCTTCACTATGTATTGTCCATCAACAGGTTCCCATCTTACTGAAGACAAAAATGAGGTTGTTGGTCTATTATCAATTGCACAATTAGGCTTTTTAAGTGCATTTTGAAATGTGTTATATGGTGAAAAAAGGTTGATGTCTTTTGATTCTTCATTCTGAATGCCAATGGGTTTTAATACAAGTGGAGATATTGCATTTGAATCACTTTGTAATAAGTCATGAATTTTTTTTACATTGTCTATGTTGCATTCACGGTGATTTGTAAGTGTAGATGGTTCTAAAATATGATCAATACACACATCAAACTTATATTCACGACCAAATATAAAACCACTTTCAAGTTCTTTGTATGTATAGAATT
The DNA here is from genome assembly GCA_950106755.1 of Climacium dendroides. Lineage (NCBI taxonomy): Eukaryota > Viridiplantae > Streptophyta > Bryopsida > Hypnales > Climaciaceae > Climacium > Climacium dendroides. Next base: position 22,722,355 of record OX467083.1, read on the forward strand.
CAATAGTAAAATCATAATTCTTAGTTTGATCAATCTTAGACTTTTTTCGAGGATTTGAACTTTTTGAAGTTGAATTAGTTTTTTTATCATTGGAAGATTTATCAATTTGTGATTTCACCATGGGAATATAATGATATTGTGCATATGCAATGCATACTGGATCATTTGTTGGTGGCACTCCATCAAAAAAGACCAAAACTGGATTTTTTGTACCTATTTTTTTTTAAACTTTCAATATTGTAAAGATGAAATGGCTATTGTAAATATAGAGGAATGAATTGCATGATACATCCATCTCCCCACAATCCATTGTGGTCATGACTAGACTTCGCCATCAATTCAAAATATTTGTCGATAGTTGTATCTTTACTTAATTTGTGCAACTCAAAATTGTCCTTTATAACTCCAACCCATTTTCTTTTGTTGATGACCATTTGAAACATATAATTTTAATATATTTGTTGTGTGGATTCAAAGATGATCCAAATAGTCAAATTGTTCTTTTATAGAGATTTTGTTTCCATAGAGCATTATATGACTTACAACATCGAATAAACAGTCTCCAACCCTATAATTATAATTTTGAACCAATTTTAAATGTAAAGGTTCATAGTATTCTACAAATTTTTCATAATCATTAGGTTCTAAAATTGCCATGATTGCAATGAAATACAAATCTAGTAATATAAATAATGCAATATTCTATGAGAGCATGAAAGTAATCTTAAAACTAGAAATGAAAAATATATTTGACAGCAATTCTATTTATACATGAAATATTCAAAAGATTTAAAATAGAAGAAGGAAAAAATGTAAAAGAATAGATTAAATTTAAAATGTAAAATGTAAAAATAAAATAAAGTAATTGTTGATCAAAATAAACTTTACTTTGTTATGATTTTTAAAATAAATCGAACTAAGTTTACTTTTCCTTGAATCTATCAAGAAAACTAAGATTGTCCATAACTTTTTCATATTTAGTCCAAGTAAAATGAATCAAAGCTTCATATTGATTCAAAACTAAAATCCTCTCTTTTGTCCTCACATTTGTTTGTCATGAAAATTGATTTGTATAAATTATTTTAATAATGGAGTAGAAATCTAGGAAAATTAAAAATTAAAAATACAAGAAATATGAAAGAAAATAAAATTTATGTATATACATAAATTATCTAATCTAATATGTTTTATTTAAAGAATAAATTTTGTTTATTGCATGTATAATTAGGCATTGTATTTGGAAGTTTAAATGCACAATATATTGGTTTATGACAATCGGGCCAATAAGCATCTGTAACACCATATTTTGTATCTTGACCAGGGATATTTGTCCAAATATGATCTATTAATGAATTTGATTTAGTAGTAGGTGTTGATAGTTGTTGTTTGAAGTAGTATTTAGACATGACTTGAATAAGTTGTTGAGAATTGTTGTCTTTGTTTTTATTCATACATAAATCAACATTAAAATCTCGAAGAATAAGAGTAGGACATATTAGTGGCGCTTCAGTAATTAATTCATTTATAATTTGAAGAAACATTGACATCGAAGTAGAATGAGCTTGATAAATAGTTATTATTTGAATAGCACTGCGAGTGATTTCATTAAATGTTGCTCCTATAAATTCAGATTCATTGTAATTTTTTATTGTAGTTGTTGAACACATTACGTTTTTATTATATAGTAAAAGTAAGCGTGTTTGTCAAATGTATGTATATAGTTGTACTTGGATATATTTATAAATTGTGATACTTTTTGTGCAAGTCTTATCCTAGTTTCTTGAAAACATAATATGTGGGATGATTGTAAATTATGATCACTTTGTATGTCATATTGATGTTTTGGTAAAGAATTAATATTGATGCTTTGAATGATTATATGTGAATGGCGCATGGTTTTTAACATTGGTACAAATAAGTTCCATTTTGCTATTGACTTTAGTCTTTCTATTTATGAAGAAACTGAATTATCTACATAAAAAATTTGACATGGTTAATGGATGCAATAGATACAATTTTTCTTTTGTTCTAATATGTGACAAAGTAGTATATGAAAGTCCATGCTTATTGACACCTTTTGGATTAAATGCCATTTCCTCTAAGACAGACCTTGAGAACAATGAATGGTTCGTGTAGTAGCTAATTGTATTGGAAATTGAATACGAGTGAGGAGAGTTATTTGAGTTTGTCCAAACATTATTTCTTTTGTTAAAGCTTCAATAGGTGTCCACGATAATGCAATGCTTTTGTCTTTGTATAAATGAGCATTTGCCAAATGTGTTAAAGTTCCAACCTTTGCATTTAAAAATTCTATCAAAATATATTTCTTTGAATTTGTGATGAGTGATGTTTTGAAAAGACCATCAGCTCCATTAACCAAACCATCATGTATAGCATAATTTCCTGCACAAAGTTCTACTAGCATGTCTTTTTAAACTTTTATTATTGTATGTAATCCAACAGTTTTGCTAGGATCATTAGGAATTTCAAATGATGTGGACAAAGAAGGATGCCGAATATCAGTTGTTGTTAAATGATATATAGGTCCTTTAGCTTGATAAAAAAAAATTTGTGTTATGAGTCGTTGTGTCTTTGTTCATATAAAACAAGTGTGGAATTGTAGAATCATTTGGAGGTGTTATTAAGCATAATGAATTGATTGTGTTAACATCTACAATGGTGTGACATGCCTTTCAAAACCTATTTAGTATGTCAATAAAGATTGGATCATTTTGTCGCATTCACTATAGTTAGTTCATAACATTGTATACATTCATACCAAAAACTAGGTGCTAAACAATTTAGTCCATGATTTAATTTTTGAAAGACCCATTTGTCTCTAACTAGAGGCGCTTGATAAAAATCACCACAAACTATAATGTCTAATCCACCAAAAAAATTGTTTTGAACATGTTTAATAGAGTGAAGTCTTTGGTCAATTGCATTCAACATCCTTGCTCCAACAAGTGATATTTCATCTATTATTATTAGTTTTATTTGTTCATATTGATCTCTTAACTTATTTAGCAATTCTGATGATAATTTTTCAATGTTTGATAGTGATTGATTTATTGGAATGTGTAAAGCTGAATGTATAGTACATCCATCTATATTAAATGCAGCTTTTCCAATATATGCCATTAGTAGTGCTTTTGGCTTTAAAGGATTTGATTCTATATCACTATGATAAAAGCAAAACAATCTTTGTATAATAAGTTGTAACGTGAATGTTTTTTTAGTACCAACACCTCCAGTTAGGAATAAATGTATAGGAATATTTGCCTTAACACACTTTCTATACATGAGATCATCGTAAATTGCTCTTTGTTCTTCATTTAGATTGCGAAGTAATTTGAAGAATTCTAATTCATTCATTAAATCAACATTTCGAAAAGTATGATGTTCTAAATTGTTGGTGGTGTAATGCCTGGCATGCGGTTTTATATATATATCGGAAGCAAGATCATATTTTTCAATATTTTCTATATTTGTGTATAATCCATTGTATTTGCTTCTACATCATCCCATATATTGTAATTTTTGTCAATTTGCAATTCATTTGCAATTTGTTGTAAACGGTCCCATTCTAGAACACAATTTTCTTTAGTTGTAGCAATTTGATAGTTGAATTTTTTACTTATATTAATAATATCATTGATTTTCTCATCATAAGCTTCTTTCCAAGTATTTTTGTTATTTTTTTGAGAAGCTTCTGTTTTAAAAAATGGTACATATAATAATAATTGTTCTCTTGCCAAATTTTCTAAATCTCCATATGGATAATTTCATTAAAATGGCAATTATTCCGTGAAAATGGCACAAGGGGGACTGCAAAATGGAAGAAATTTATAGAAAGATGGCACGAGGGTAAAAAAACATGAGAATTGCTTTGCAATTTGGACTTGTTAGGAATAGAATTAGCACATCTATGAAGTTGACATGCTAAAAAGTGCTATCGTATGTACTCTTGACTCATGTAAATGACATACGGAATATCGCCATTTTAATGAAATTCTCCATCTATATTTGTTGTAATGAAAAAATCTTATAATTTTTGATGTTTGACATTTTATTATTTTATTTTTTAACCAATAATAATTTGATGCAAATTCAGCTAAACATATATTATTCAATGAGTGAGGTCTTTTTATGTATTTATCAATAATAGATTTGCACATAACATTAAAAGATTCAGGGGTCAATTTCGACAATGTTTTTTGTGGTTTCAAAAAGAAAGCATGTTCCTTAGGTGGTGATGTATTTATAAATTTAAATATATGTGAACTATGATACAAAGGTAAGGAAAGAATCAAATAAACAACAAGTTGTGTTGACATTTGTTGTGCATTCAAAAATGCTTTTAAAATCCGTTTATCAGCATCCGTTTTATTTTCTATACATTTTTTAATAATTGATTTTAATTCTATGGTTATACTTTTATCAACTTTTGTCATGTATGAAGTGCAATAGGTAGCTGCAGCATACAGATCTAGTATGAATTGAATATCTGAATTGGCATACCATGTATTTGCTATAGTTTTATTGAATGCATTAGTACATATATCACAAAGTTTACATTTCAAAAATACTTGTGATCTCTTAAGTTGAGTACATAAATACGTAATGTAAGTTGACTTGTCTATATTAAAATGTATTAGAAATTCATCAAAAGTCATTTGTAATTCAGCGCCTAACTCTTTTAGAAAATCAAATATGTCTTTATACTTATTTTTGTGATAATTTGGATTTTCTATGTCCTTACTATCTATTGGTTCTAAAACCATTGTTGTTTCCATTGGTGGAAGAGGATAATGAACTCTACACACCGGTTGCCCTTTTGTTCTACATGTTTGTGAATGCTTATGAGTTTGAGCTTCTTGTAAAGGAAAAAGAAGAAATGATTTGTCTGATGAAATATATTTGTCAATAAAAACAATAATTTCTTCATTAGAATTTATTTTATATTTTGGTACATTCTTAATCCATATTATTGCATGTTCATGTTCACTACCCCTATGTTGAAATTCAGTGATAAAAAAGAAATCTACCACTTCACCTTTTTTAATTAATTTTTGAAATGCTTTATAATGGTTATTATAATATAATGCACATGTTATTGGATCAGACCTTGTTAGTTCTACTATATGAATAGACTCAAGAGAATTGAAATGAAGTAAATTTAAATGTTTGGCATTTAATTTTTACAAAGCTTGTATTAGAGGGGTCCACAAACGCTCTGCACTTGTCAAAGTAATGAAAAATGTTGGAAGACCTAATTGTCTTATCATTGCAAATAAACTTTTCCATAGTCCTTTTATATAATTAGGTGATGTACGTAACCTTTCTAAATCATGAAATCCAATGTATGATTGTAAAATTTTATCTAAATTAGGTTCTTTAGCAACCTCACCAACTGTTAATATTCTTCCACTTAATTTTCCTTTTTTGATTCGAATCCAACTAGAATTTTTAACTTTTTCAATGCAAATTTCAATCACTTTGAAAAAAATGTTTTGAATATTTGTAGCAAAATCATGATTTTTATGTAGTAGTTCCCATTTTGCTATTTTATGATAAGACATATTGTTGTATATTTTTTCATTTTGAGGATGACCAAAAAACAATGCTGGAAAATTAAGTTCTTCACTATATTTATCTTTGAAGATTCCTATAGGATGATACTCTTCACTAGGTGCAATAGATAAACCATTTTTACTAGATGTTGATATTTTATCATAATCTTGTATAGCTTTAGAGTCTAAAAAATTATGCACCATTGTTTATGTAAAAACATCTTCTATTTCTTCTTCAAAATTATCTTGGTTTGCAATATCATCTTCAAAATTATCATTTTCAATTTTTGTTTGCACATATATAGCAAACAAACTATTCCATAGAGGATGAATTTTAACATTTAATTCTTTATACAATGGAGTATTCAACAAATCTTTCAATGCTAACATAATCATATTAGGGCGTACATTTCTAGACATAAAAGGAGATTTATAAACTAAACGACATTTTATAAAAATCCCTATTGTACCACCATCTTCAGGTAATCTCTATCAATGTACAAAGAATGTACATTTTAGGAGGTGGACAATTTTAGAGCCCTATGCCATTTCAACTTCAAAACTTCATAATCAATTCCACAGATCTCCAAAAAAAAACATGAAACAACTTGCGTTAGATGGCCACTCCACTTGTCTTTCAAGGGAAGTTTACTGAAAAATATTTACCTCCCCCAATGCTCCAAATTCAGTTTCAGCTCTTAGGTGAGCAATTTATGAACCTCCTATCCTACCGTAATTCCTCTCCATGACTGCCTTCCCTGACTGCCTGAGTTAAGATGCTCCCTTCCTTTCCCTGTCTGACTGAGTTAGGATCCGTCCATAGTTCGGGAAACTTTTTGAGTTTTACTGGCTAATTTCCTTCAATTCTCATATTGAACCGGTTTTTCCAGATTTGAGTCCGGTTATTTTCTCTGTTTTTTACTCAAAATAGAAATTTTATAGATTTTTGGACCGGTTTTTTGCCGATGTTTTCAAATTGCAACCGGTTTTTTTCCCAATTCCTCCGGCTAACTTTGAACTAGCCGCTGGTTTTTTCCGAACATTGGATCCGTCATCAGCCGCTAGGGTCATCATTCCACTCACTCACTCTTTCCCTGCCAGGGACTGTCTGATTCTTCGTTCCCCTGCCACAAGGGGTTCAATCTTCCTTTCCCTGCAAAGTGACTGACTGAGTTAATGTAGACTAGGGTCATCATTCCACTCACTCACCCTCGAACGGCTGTCACTATTGCCAGCTTCCAGTAAGGTAGTATGGCCTTAACCCATGAAGTGCCGAGGCTAATTTTGTGTCAAAATCACTTTAAACTATCACTTCTACTACGTTCACCTTCAAAATAATACTTTAAAAATATTTAAAAAAATCTGACCACAGGATCTTTTTCTACACTTGTTTTAGATCACGTGATAATTTTTTTGTGATTTTTGACCATACAAATTGAAAGGTATTAGCATTCAAAATGAAAGAAATTCATTTCTTTCAAGAAGTTGCTATGATTGCCCACAAATCAAGAAGCTCCATAACTTTCACATCTCTAATCCAAATGGAATGAATCAAAGCTTCCCATTTACAAAAAAATATAATCTATAAGGAAAAAAAATATTAAAATTTTTATTTCAATTTTTTGTGGATTTTTTTTGCTACCCGATCTCCTCCATTTTGAAGTTATTGAGGCATAACTTTTGCTCTTGGACACCAATTAAAATAAAAAAAATTATATTCCTAGAAAGCTCATAAGTTTTTCTATCTTATGAAAAAGTTTCAAAAAGTTTCAGTAAAAATTGAGATTATAAGAGCCTGCCCAAAATCCATTTTGTCCCTTGTAGGGATAATGGGACTTTAGGGGTTAAAGCACCCCTCTTCTTCAAACCGTCCTGTACGTAGCTATAGAGTGGATGCAAGGTGATCCTCGAATGGACCACTTTGGTCCGTTAATGAATTCAAGAAAAATTATGGGACACCTATGGTCACAAATAGGTGACTATGATCTGAATCTTTAAAAATTCATAAGTACTTCAAAAATGCTTGGAAAAATACGAAACTATTTGTGTCGTGTTCCACATCTATTATTCTTTCTTTGAAAGATGAGCTAAAAATCATTTTGTCCATGGAAACTTGTGAAAAAGGCAAATCAGCCCTTAAGGTAGAAGTACCTATTTCAGATAACTTAAGCATTTCAATATGTATGATTTGGGAAAGTCATGGAGGAACTGATTCAAGATGTGCTAAAATAAGATTGCTGAAGAATGCTAAAAAAATTAATTAAAAAAAAAAAATGAATATCTTATTGAATGTAAAAAACAGTTTTTTCATCCGGACCCATTCAGTTCTGGTTTCATAAACTCACCTATTCTAATTACCTTTGGCACTTTTCAAAGTTTTTGAATTTTTTTTATTTTACTATAACTAAATGAGGTCTAAAATTTACTTCAAATAGAATTCTTGCTTTAATTTGACATAACTATGAGCGATTGAGCTCCTACTAACTTTAATTCATTTATCCCACATTGTTTACTTTACCACCTACCATCCCATATGTATATAAAGATTTGTCTTTTGATTCCAAAATCACAAATCATGAAAGGCATTCAAAACACATAGTGAGGAAATTGAAGCATTAGTTTCAATGAGTAGAATGCTAATTTCATGAAATTTTTAATCTTAAACATTGATTTTGTTTCTAATGTAATTGAATGCATTGTTTTTAATGTAGTTGATTGCATTGTTTTTTTAGTAACCCATTTTGTTATTAAACTTAATTGTAAGTTTGTCTTAGATACCTAGGCGAGTGACCTTCAATTTTCTAACAATTTGTCATGTATGGATTATTAGCTACTGATGAGTGTGAAATATTCCATATCATTATGTATAAGGGAAGGTAGTCCTTCTCACTCCTTTAGGGTAGAATCACCCATTACTAACATGGTTGTCATACTAAACAAGTTACTATTCATTTCTTGTTCTGTAGGACGAGTTACTATTCATCAAATATACCTCTCAAGTACATTTGATGAAAAGTAACTTGTCCTACAGGACAAAAAATGAATAGTAACTTGTCCAGTATGACAACCATGATTACTAACCACAACTCCATCAGCAATCAATAGGGGGGCTGAAATTCAAGAGAGTCTGTACTAACTTTCAAACATGATTTCTTGATTTCCCACCATCAATTCCTCTATTCTTTTCACGACACATCTAAGCTAAACCAGCCCAAACTTTTGAGGATATATAACTACCCCGTGTTCGAGCGGGGCACTCGTCGCCGTCTGTGTTCGAGCGGGGGCACTCGTCGCCGTCTGTGTTCGAGCGGGCACTCGTCGTCGTCTGTGTTCGAGCGGGGGCACTCGTCGCCGTCTGTGTTCGAGCGGGGCACTCATCGTCGTCTGTGTTCGAGCGGCGGCACTCGTCGCCGTCTGTGTTCGAGCGGGCACTCGTCGTCGTCTGTGTTCGAGCGGAGGCACTTGTCGTCGTCTGTGTTCGAGCGGGGGCACTCGTCGTCGTCTGTGTTCGAGCGGGGGCACTCGTCGCCGTCTGTGTTCGAGCGGGGCACTCATCGTCGTCTGTGTTCGAGCGGAGGCACACCTTTGTGAAGATACGAAGGTCGGATACTCAGATCAAAATGTCGACCGGGTTTGAATTTGATACACTCGACTCGGGTGCTGGTTCAGCCAGAGGGGACCAATTCCTGATGGAACTTCTGGAGACTCCGCTTGAAGGAGTTCACTTCAATGCTGTTGACGACCAGGCCCAACTCTTACCAGCTACTCGGTCACCCCAAACATTGAATGCAGGAGTTCCTCGACTTGCGGATGGTGTTCTCGAGAGTCACATTGTACCAAGGTATCAGCAGCCTGCGAGGGAATTGGGCTCTGACCACGCTGCCATGAAGATTCTGGCACAAGGTATTACTCTGTAGTTATTTCTATCCACGGTGATTGAAATTTGAAACTTGTCTCCGCTTTTGAGAAACTGGCTGGACCCATTTCGACCTGTCTGTAGTTAAAGCTCAGTGCTCACTTGACAGAAACTGACGTTATACGTTTCTGAACTGCAATGGTTATTAGGTTCACAAGGAGAACCATCCACAGCCAGACCCGGAGAAGCATATTTCAATAAGGCTGATGGTGATATTTCCCACGCGCAGTGCCTAGAGTTTCTGTGCACAAAAGGGCGTAGTCTTCTGATCGAAAATCTCGAAGACAAAGAGAAGGTTTGCAGCGTGTTACTGAACATGGCTGATATTGTTGAGGTCCTTCCACCGGCTAATGAGCCGTTACCAGGGGATATCTTGGACATGACTCTTTGGAAGGCTTCTTTGTGGGCACTCGTCCAGGAAATGAAGACCGTGGCTGAGGATTTCCCTTCATTGATTGGGAACTCTGGCGTGTATGTGCTCACCGCCTCGCCCTACTCCGCATTTCTGAGAGCCCTGGCGGCCGAGATTGCTGATCGACGCAGCTGAGAAATGAAGAGCCAGTTCGATCGATCGACAGCGCTTCGATCTCACAACAGCCTCGCTTGCAGTGTGAAGAGGAAGAGACTAGTAATATATAGTAGTGAGCGAAGTGTTTTTTGTCCGAGTTACTTGCTAAGTGGTTTTATTAGTGATCGCAGTCCATGAGTGACCCAGGGTTGGATCCACAAGTTTCCCTCACGTACCACAGCTTGGCACGAGTTAGTAACTTCGTTTTCGTGGAGGGTTTCTGCTGGCTTTAGGCTGTGGCCGGTGGTCTTGATGAAGGAACTGACGGAGCACTTAATTAGCGTGAATTGAGAAATACGGTATCGTTTTCTGTGTGCTTGTTGTGTGTGAGACAGTTCAATTGCATATGCATGACTACAACCCGTCCGAAAGTATCCTGTTAATTACCAGGCATGTTTTTTCACGGATTTCGTGACCCACCTGGGACTCAACCTGACTGCAGAGATGAACAACCCCGCCTCTGGCCGAAAGCATTATTGGTCTGGCTTCGAGAACTGGCCAGGGCTGTCTCACCTGCTCGTGCGAGCGGACCCAACTCCAAACCACCACCACCACCACCACCCCATCGCAGAAGCGCAGGAACTAATAATTATATATTAGGAATCATTAAATTTAGAAAATGGGAACCGGTAGCAGGAACCACAGGTCCCAAATACTTGAGGAGAGGTGGAGAAATACTGTACTGCACTGTATTGTACAGAGGAGACCGACTACAATACTGCGTTCACGGCTGCGCCCCACTTGGCTATTGCACGGCCGGCTCCTCGATCGGGGTGATGCCTGATTATTAGTTAGGAAAGCATAATTACCGACAGATTCTGCATTCCGTTAATGACTGTAGTAAGCTCGATCAGCTTCAGTCAGTTGGGGACGGACGAATTGAATTCAATACCTGGCGGGGACAGTCTCGAGGTCAAACAGTGGCGTATGAATGACTGTAAAAATGAAGAATGTTCCTGGTCCGCGTTGTCCCGCCAGGCCCTCGTGGCTGGTGGTTTGTATTTTCTTTCTTGCAATGAAGCCTTGTTTCATTGTTTCAAAAAAAAAAAGTAAAAATGAAGAATGCATCTGTGGGTCCATCAGAAAATCAGATCAGGTTTTTTTGCAATGGATTTTTTTTCATTTGAGTAAGAAAAAAGAAAAGATCATTTTTGGAAATGTACTATACCTTGGTGATACTCTAGGTCTCATCCTTTCAAGGTTGAATTGTTAGCTACACTAGTTTGTTTTATTAGTGTGCTTGTGTGAGAGATATCCAAAACAAAAACTAATTACACAAATATAATTATAATTGATTTTTGAAGGAGTGGAAGGATTGGGACACATTTGGGACTTGAATTGTAAAAAACTACCACTTTTTAGGGCATTGGAAGAAAATTGAAGAAAAAGTTTCTTAATGAATTTCAACTCTGCAAATTTATACAGTAGAACCTCTCTAAGTACACCCTCCATAAGTCAATAAAGCCCTCTTAACCAATATTGTCAGACCAGTCCCAGACTTGTCCCTATACAAAGTTTATGACTAAAAATGACTTGTCCCTATACAAAGGTCATGACTAAAAATGACCCTTTGTAAACAAATAAACCTCTCTAATGCAATCTTGTCAAATGGTCCCAAACCTATTGGTTAAAAGAGGCTCTACTATAGTAGATTACTATACAAATGAGTGAGCATTTTTTCAAAAACTTTGACCTTGTTGATTGAAAGATTATAGCATTTGAAGTTACAAGAAAAAAAATTCAAATCTTGCCTGACTCCTCCTATAGTGGGACTCTTGCACCACAATCATATGGTATTTTCATGGACAAGTGCATCTTATATTATATTAGGTACATACATACATACCTATCAAATTTTAAAGGCAACAAACCAACTAGACCTTTTGATTTGAATATAAAAAAAAAAAAATTAAACTTTCAACAAGGCGGTACAATCATATCCACATTTTGTATTAAAATTTCAAAACTTTTGTTCAAATTTGACTTCATAGGGACCTATCTAAATTTTCAGTTAGTCAATCAAGATCCACTTTGTCTTTTAGAAGGTTAATAATGCCCTTTAGGTAGTGCAAAGTCTCCTTTCTAGTAGAAGTATGTGGTCATGGTGCTACTCTTATAATTCATTTGAATTGGAAGAAGAACCCATGGGGAACAAACTCATGGTCCAAAATGCCAAGATCAATAGGTTATTGAACAACCAATTAAAAATTTGGATAGGTTCCTCCAAAGTCAATTTTGAATGGATCTTTTGAAATTTTGATACAAGGTGTAGATATATACTACTTTGTTGGAAATTTGGAATTTTTTTTCATGAGCAAAAGGGATCAAAATTATGTTGCTTGATTCAAAGTTATGTTGCTCAATGTTTTTCAGATTAGGTAAGTACCTTTAGGCAAAATTCCTTGGCTCCCTCTAAATTTTTTATAGATTACGCAAGTAGCTTTAGGCTACATGTGTAAAATTCCTCTATTACCTCTAAAATTTGGTAGGTTTGTATAAATGTACCTAACGTAATATAGGATGTAACTGTCAAAAAAATTCCATGTATTAATTAATAGTACAAAAATCTCCTTGTAGGAGGAATTAAGCAAGGTTGGAAAATAAATTTTTCTTCTAATTTCATGCACAGTAAATAAACCTTTCAATTTAAGTTTCAATTTCTAGAAAGAAAAAAATCCCACTCATTTTATGAATAGTTTTAAGTTTGTATGGATGAATTTCATAAATAAAGTTATTTTTTCATAATTTGTCAATTGCTCTAAAAAGTGGCAAATTTTGACAATTTATGTCTAAAATGTGTCCTGATCCATTGACTTTAAGTCTCACTTCCTACCACTCTTTTTGCTTCTGTTTTGCAAATAAATTTTTTTCATACTTAATATTCAAGATGAAGTCATATGTTTACTTCAAATCATAAATTTTTTAAAATTTTAGGAAAATTTAAAAATTACTATGAATTTTTAAAGAAAAAAATGAAAAAAATTCGTATCAAATATAGAATATATTCAAAAAATTTAATTTAATTTTCACCATAAATGTACTCCTTCTGTTTCAAAATGATCTTTTTGTTGGCCTTAGGGCTTAGTGTTTTATTCCAAAATGATCTTTTTGTTGGCCTTAATGTTTTATTCCAAAATGATCTTTCTGTTGGCGTTAATGTTTTGTTCCACAATGATCTTACTATAGCACTTTGTGACATTGTGAATTAATGGGTAATTTTGTTAAAATGGCGAAACGTGTGGCGAAATTTTGTTATTTTTCCAGTTTTTACAATTTAGAGAGCATGGTCTGAAGTGTACAAATGTCCTAGATGTCTAAAATCTATACCATTCTTAGATGTGTGAAATCTACACCTATGCTAGATGTCACTTCTACACTTCAGTTCATGCAGTCTGACATCTATAGTAGTCATAGATTTCTTAAATCTATAAAGGTTCAAGATTCCTGGAAACTATACCTATCCTAAATGTCATTGTTACAATTGAGAGTGGGTGGTTTGAAAATGGCACATAGAATGTCACCATTTTAAAGAAATTCTCCATATTAGTTAGATTTGGTTTTTGATTGCTATTTGGTTGGAACCAATAAATCAACTTCAAGTAGTAGTTCATCCTCTATCCATGCAATTATCAATCAAAAGACAAATGAAATGACTAAAGGGGTCAATCTACAAAATGATGACCTCACACTCAACAATTAATTGACCAATGGTGCTTTTTGTAAATGCCCCTCAAAATCTACTTTTTAATATTCCAAAATTGCACTTTGGAAAAGGCTTCAAAACTCGAAGTTTCTAGAATACTAGAAGTGTACCAAATTCTATTTATAGAGCAAAATTATTTTTTAAAATATCATTTTTAGCCTTAATCCAGAACATTTTATATAATAGGAGGGATGGAGGTAGTATATGAATAGTGTATAATATCATGGTATAAACCAAAGTCACCATGTCATTCTAAAATTAAACAAACAACAAACCATGGTTATAGGCCCAAAGTTCATATTGCTATAAAATTTTGAAACTTACAAATTTTTTCAATCGGAGTAAAAACTACACTTGATAAGATTCATTTCATTTGTTGAATTCAAATTCAAAAATACTATTTTTATGGCTAACATTCACATAAAAAATAAATAGCAAGAAATGGCCAAAATACACTACAAGGGTGATTTGTGGATCAAGCATCTTTTTTTCTAGAAAACTCAATATTGTTCATTGAAAATGCATTCAAACAACTTCCAAAAATAATTCTAATGAAATTTTTTCTCCATCCTATAGACTTAGGCATGGTTATTTGAATGACAAAAAACATCGGCATGGCCTTTTAGGAATAAGTAAGGCACACTTACTTGTATTTGGAGTTTTCTATAAATTTTACTAGCTAATTTCCTTCAATTCTCATACTGAACCAATTTTTGAAGAATTAAATTTGGTTATTTTCTCTATTTTTTAATCTAAATAGAAAATTTACAAATTTTTTTACCAAATTTTTATTGATGCTTTTAAATTGTAACTATTCTTTTTACCAATTCCATTGGCTAATTTTGAACTAGCTGCTAAATTTTTCTGAACATTGACACTTACTAGGGGAGGCAACCCATTTCTAACCACTTAAACAAATATACATATTTGTAGGTCGGGTTTCTTCAATCGAAAAAAATTCTTGTGTGCAAAAATAAAGTTTGGAAGGTTTCTATAATTTTTTAGATTTTTATTTCACAAAATATAATTTCTATGAGTTTTTTAATTGCGAATTTTGTTTGATTCATACTGATCATACAAACCTTCCTATTTTAAACCAAGGGTTGGTTGCAATATTGAAAGTCTTATAGCCAATCATTATGCGTCACAATCATATTAGAAATTGTGCCATAATTTATAATTGCTCATTTCCTACATGGAAAGAGAGCAACCCAAGATAGAAACACGTAAATGTGATACTTATTCAAGCTTTATAGATCTTAATGGTAGGCACAAAATAAAATGATGTGCATTAGTTAGGTTTAAAAAACCAACAAATTTGGTTTCATATTTTTCCAAGCTTGTAAAAAATATAATACAAATTTTGTGTAAATAAGTACATAGATGCACCTATTGTGAACAATAGATTAACTCAAAAGTGGAAACGGAAACATCCAAAAGCAATAGATCTTAAACTTGTATCATGCTTGTTTTATTGGCCAACACAAAACTTAGCCCCATAATTGTCATACATTCATGGAAACTCACCTATCAACATTAGATCCACTTGTGCTTTAGTTTAAGGCTTATTCTAGGAGTTCATAAACAACTGACTCTTGTTACATTTGGGTGCACATACCTTGCATATTGTATATTGTCAGAATTGTGTGTGTGATAAAAAATGGGTGCCTTTCATACTATACTCATAGATCAATTTTGACACCTTGATGCCAAAATAGTTTAGTTTGTATAGTTTGACACTTTAGCAGTTTAATTTGGATTTCTTGACTTTCGGCACTTTGTTTTTTCTAATTTTTAAACACTCCTAATTTTGGATTGATTTTTTCTGCTTATGGATCAATGTGTTCCTCTTACTAAAAAAATTCAAGAATAATTTTTAGATATTCAGAATTAGCAACAATGCAATCTTTTTTATCTCCAAAAATAGTTGTACAAATTTTAAAATTAAATTTTTCCCTACTTATTTCCAAAACTAATCTCTACATATGGTACTATAATTTTGTAAATTTTGGCAATAGTCATAGTAGTTAAAATTTGCCAACTAAGAGCATGTCTACTCCCACTTAGAATACTAGACTAGAACTCCATGCTCCAAACCCAAAAGCAAAAATTGTCCACATGCACTATTATTCGGAGCGTAGATTTCCAAACACCTTGCTCATCACATTTTTCCTGAGATGTTTTAGCTTGGAATGGATGGGGAAAATTTGGATCGGGCCCAGAATTGACTAATTTTTATGCAAGGGCTAATTAGAATTGGGAGTAGTTGCAAGGCATAGAGCTAGTTGGCATTGAAAAAGTTACTAGACGAAGTAGAGGCCAATTAGAGTAAAGAACATTAATGAGCTAGGAGTTGTGGTCCTAGTCCACAGTGGGTCACTAGGCCCTCTTATTTCACAATGTCATGGGCTATGACTTCCTCGGGGATATTTGAATGTGCAAGAATAGGCGTGCTCTAAAAGCATGTCCACTACTTACCCCTATACATGGCCAAGATGACATTGGTAGGGGCCGGGAGCCTAGCAACCCACACTGACATTGGCAACAAAACTTTGAACATTGGGTGCGCCCAATTTTGCAACAAATACCCTAGTTTCACAAGGGCAAGGAAGTTTTTGAGTGAGCTCGGTGTTGACCAATTTATGAAAGTTTTGATTGTTTTTTTTGTTGATCCAACCATTTTCATAATGGTTGAGTATGGTTGAAACACTATTGGAGGACGTAGAGGTGGAAAAAATCAACATGGTATGGGAAAGAGGAGTACTATGTGGGTTGATAATTTTAGTCAAGTAGGGGGTGATCCTACTTTAGACATCAAAAAAGGAGGCAATCCAAGCTACAGAGCCCCCAAAAGAAGTGATGGCAGAGAAAGGAGATGTTGGGGTGGTGGTGCTACCAATGTCCAGGAAGAACCAATGTTTAGTTCATTGTTAGTCAGTGCCTTTGGGAAAATAACTTGTTGGAGTGTGAAAATGAAGGATTGAAAATCGGACAAAACATTGGTAGGATTGGCAACCAATCAATGTACAAAAAAAAATGGAGGCTCTTTAGCTACGACATCTATGAAATTGTTCACTAGTAGAAAATGCAGAGATTTCAACACAATTCTGTTGTTTCGGTCGCGTTGTTTCGGTCATTAAACAATAGATTTCTATTGAAATTAACAGATTTTTGTTAATTTCAACATAAATATGTTGTTCAATGACCAAAACAACGCGACCAAAACAACAGAATTCTATTGAAATTCCTGCATTTTCTACTAGTGATTGGATTTCAGCTACTTGCAATTTAAGATTTAAGGCTAATACTTAGGTTACTAGAGGTTGGTATCTTCTTAGACAAAGTGGGTATCATTTTTTTTTAAACCAACTTTCAAGATGTATATAAAGATTGTGGCTTTGTCTAGTATTTGAAACTCTCTTATTATGAAGGTGGCTAGTGTTAGAGCAAAGTGTTATATAGTTTTTGAGTAATCATGAAGAAGTTGTCAAGTTTTTTGTAGGAGCTAAATCTCTCAAAGATAAAAAATTTCATTGATTCTATGTAGTATTACAAATTGTTGCTTGTTTAAGCCTATTACTTAAAATTGTCCTAGTTATCTAGTTGGATTTAGGGTTGCTTTGTACCATTACTAGTCGATTGCTTACCATACTACAAATAGTGAAGATGTTTGAGTGTTGATATCAAAGTTGAATTTGACACTACAACAAATAACATCAATGATATGCAAGTTGTACAAGTAGTCCTTGCAAAACTTGCATATCAATATTCAAGCTATATTGAATCAAGTTGTTGTAGTAACCAAGAAATCTTGCTCATTGACATCAAGTTGTAAGTGCTTTGATGAGATAAGAGTTGATAAATTAGAGACATGTGCAAACAATACATACTTAAATAACAACCACAATAGTTTTGAACCTTACTACCATGAAAAATTGATTATTTTCAACTTATATGGAGAATATATTGTAGCCTTCACAAATTTGAAGTTGAAGAAAATTGGCCAGTGAGAGTTTGATACTAGAAAAAATGAACTAGTAGATTTTGTTAAGGAGAAGATGCAACCGGTGCCTCCAGGGAAAAAATTGGTCCCTTCTACAAAGAAGAAGAAAATTATTAAAGCACCTCAAAAAACTTTCTAAATATTGGGCGCAACAATCTCAAATTTAGGATTCTAAGGCATTGGCGACTTAGGAGGAAGCAAGTTGGGGACCGATGGAGGAGGCTATGAGGAAACAACAAGTAGTATACAAAGCACCAAAGAAGCCCAAACTGCAACAATTCATCATGTGAGAGGGAGATCAAAGGATGTTGGAAGAGCTAATTTCAATGCTAGAGCTAGAGTTCGAGGAGAGTATAAAGCAATTCCACAACTACGAGGTGCTATAGTAATAATATTCAACACTAGTCGAATCTCTTGTTTATCTAGACATGAGTTGTGTAACTTGACGCTGTTTACCTGAACGTTCAATGTAACAATCCCATGTTTTTAGAGTCTAAAGGGGGGAAAATTAAATATGATGTGACAAAGTTTATTGATGCATACCAACAAAACCTTGGATTTACAAGTATGTGAGACTAGTCCAATGGATATTTTGTAGATGGCTAAGGAATTATACCGCAAAAAGAATGTGAAGAATGTTGATTTCAACTTTGAGCATTGTTGGCTACTTGTCAAAGACTTCCCATAGTGAGCTAAGGGTTAGATAACAGTGAAGAACACCACACCTTTGAAGAGGAAGGCCGTAACCTCAGACCAAGGCTTCTATGAAGTTGCAGACAGATGTGGAAGTATTGTAGAGGGGACAATAGTTGGAGATAGAAATCAAGCTCTCCAAGATCGTCCCATTGGTACAAAAGTAGTTAAAGAAATGTTGAAAGTTGATAGGGTCACATATTATATTCACTATAAACAAGCTATTGTTTATGAGGTGATGGCGACTCATCTTCTTCATGACTGCTCTAGATGCTAATGAAGTCCAATCCATGATAGCACAAGAATTCATGAGGTTGCGACAAGAGGAAGAGTTGAAAAAGCTCCAAAAGTATTTGAGTGTTCAAGATCAAAAGCATTTAGAGGATGTTACTTCTTAAGAAGAGCAATTACGACTTCATATAATGACTAAATTAGCAAGATAGACCATCAAGGTCTAGGAAAAGAAAGAGACATGACACCAGATGCAATAGTGACATCCCCATGAGCAAGAACCAAAATTGTATGGGAGGATGACTATTACGAAGAAGACACCAACTTTGAAGAAAATGAATTGGTTGGTGGGGATGTGATTGAAGATTCTAACCTTGGACTCAATGACAACGAGGGTGTAATTGGGGAAACACAACATATTGATATGGAGATGGGAAATTTTTGGCCAACGCAAGCCCCTTCAAATGTCAGAGGCTTGTGTTTTTTGTTTGTGAGTTTTAATTCCATTTTTTGACTCCACATGGTTCACTTCTTAGAATTCAAGCTCCAGGAGATTTTTTCTTTACCACCAATGTTGGAATTCAAATTTTTGTAGCTTACAGCTTTTACAATCCTAAATTTGTTTTATATCTATTGTGGTTTAGGCCTTTGATGTTTAAAATATTTCTTTTGCAAGCATACAACTTTCGAAGTCCCAATTTATAGCTTTTCTAGCTTTATATTTTGAAATTCTTGTTTGAATTTGAGCTACGACAATTTTTTGTCCAACACTATTTTGACAAACATGCATTTAAATTGGCCAATTTTAGCTGCACTATTTTGATAAGCCTTGTTCAATTAAGTTTTTTCATAGTAAAGCTTGAATTTGAGCTATGGCTTCTTGTTTTGGTTGTGGAATTTTTTGTTTTTGTTTTTATAAAAAAAAACATTTAGATCAACCAATTTTAGGTGCACTATTTTGATGGGCTCTAGTCTAATTTAAATTTTATGGATGATTTCAATTTTCACTGTTGCAGCTCAAAGTTGCAATATAATTTTTTTAATTTATTGAATTATTATTTATATTCCATTTTCTTGGGTGGGGTCCCAACTCGGCCAACTATGGGTGTTTTGTTGTGGGTGACTTTCTGTTGCTTTCAATGTATGCGTGTAGATGTTCATATAGTAGCAAGCAATATGACCCTTCCTAGAGACTCTTAACTAGATTCAAGTTGAAGTCCAAGCTTCAATTCCCATAGTAGTTTTTCTCAATCAAGGGGGCATGTAGCATATGAAAGTCGTAATGGTATGGGTGCAATGTATGAAGATATGACCACTCATGTAGTCTACACCCACAATTCACAAAGTGAAAGGGATGAACTTCCTCATGTGGACCCCAAAATGCCAACAACATGGCAAGTTCTAAGTAGTACAAAAGAAACAGAGAGATTTCTAGAAGAAAATGAGAATGGAGATTATGTTGACAATGTTACTATTAGACATACTTTGAATAGTAAAAGATACTATCAAAGATAGTAGGGTATTGCATACATTTGAATTTATTCCATGTTGGCTCATTTCAATGATTGAGTCTATGTTTTGTCAATTTCACTCTGTATGCCATTTGTTGAAAATAAATGGATAAAATCTAAATGAACAAATATGAATGTTGCATTATCCTCTATACACTACAATCTTAAAAAAAATAAAGGAAAAATCAATTAGAATTTGGAAGTAAATGAATTCCAGAACTAACCACCTCCATAGACTCAATTATTGAACCAAGTTTCATAATCACTCTAAAAATCGCCCATAGACATTTTCTAAGCAACAATAATTTAAATATTTTTCTATATTGTTGTATATCAATTAAAATCCACCTCCATGAATATTACAACTAAGAAGAACCAAGGCAAGTCAGCTTTGAAGAACAATAGAAAACTAGTTTACAAAACTTTGAATGCTCTTAACTTAAAAAAGAAAACATTTCAAACTAATTTTTTTTTCTCATCAAGAATTAATTTGAAAATATAGGAAAATCAAAGTAAGCAAAATTTGACTTTAATTCTTTAAAAATATGTTGAATACTAGAAGGAATGTAAGCTCTACCTTACACCTACTTTAATATACTATTTTTCTTTGTACTTTCATCTAAATTCAATGTAAAAGGTAGAAGTGTGTTGCAATGTGATTGATTTACACCTCAACTACATTTCAAAAAGATTTTTAAATTTTATATTTTGATAAAAACTCAATTCAATGAGAAAAATAAAAGTGTGTTGTGGTGTGCTTGAAGTAGACCTCAAGCACACCTCAATACACTTTTACTTTTCACATTGAATTGAATTTGAATCAAATTTTGAAACATTAAAATTGTTTTAAGGTTTACTTGAGGTATACTACAACACACTCTTTTGCTTTACCTCAAGCCTACTTCAACACGCTCTTTTACTTTTTATATTGGTCTAAAGTATATATGAAGGAAAACAATAATATAGGCAATTTCATTAAAATGGCAAAATTTCTCTACTTTGGCAATTTTTATAGTTCAGAGCAAGCAGTTTGAACTGTACAAATGTTGTAGATGTCTTAAATCTATACCATTTTTAAATGTTTGAAATCTATACTAGTGATAGATGTCACTTTTACAATTCAGAGCAAGCGATCTGAAATCTATAGCAATCTTAGATCTCTCAAATCTATAAAAATTCAAGATTCTTGAAAACTATAACTGTCCTAGATGTCACTTTTACAATTTAGAGCGGGCGGTTTGAAAGTGGCACATGGAATGCTGCCATTTTAACAAAATTGCCCATTAATGTACTAGTTTTATTATTCTTATTAGTTAATTACACATTTGAAGATCTTGCATTAGTCACAATTTAATACATCTCCCAAAATACTTGACATTTGAAATTAATATTTATTATTTTCAAAACAGAAGTTTCCAAGATTAATTTTCATTGTGAGAACAATCTCACTTGTGGATTCAATTTTTTCTAATTCTATTTTAGAGCTTTTATGATTCAATTTTTTCTTTTATTGTATATCTTATTGGATACAACATTTTCTAAAGTAATTAAATTAAAAAATTCTACACCTCGATTTTTTAATATTTTCAAATTAATTTTTCATAATAAAATAATTTAAGTTCAAAATGTCTAGTGCAAAATTTTGTAGTTTAGAACATTCAAAATCTTTTAAACTAGTTTGCTATGGTTCTTCAAACTTTGATTAACTTTGCAATATTAATGGGGGTGGATTTTTAATGATGTACAACAACATACAATAAAATATTCAAATCATTGTGACTCACTTTGAATAGTGAAAGATACTATTAGTGAAAGTATCGTATTGCATAAATCTAAATTTATGCCATGTTGGCCCCTAGTACTAGTGAGCAACTTGTCAAATGTTAACCTTCTAGCATATAGCAATGGAGTGTCTCTCTACAACTCCACTACTATGTCTTTGAAGTTGTGTACATCTTGCTCATCCTCCACTATCATGTTGTGGAGAATACAACAAGCAAACATAGTATTTGCAATGACTTCTATACTCAATTGTCAATATGGTTTTCTAATAATGGCAAATCAGACTTGAAGTACACCAAACCAACGCTTTGCGTCTTTGTGAAGTGCCTCTTGTTGTTGTTGTGTAAAATACCTCTTTTTCTCATCGGTTGGTTGGTGGATACATTGTACAAAAAAAGACCAAGGAGGATAGATGCCATTAATCAAAAGGTAATACCGATTGTATTGGCACCCATTGACTAGGAACTATGTATCTTGCCGCTTACTAGTTAACATGTTATGTATCAATGGGGAGCGGTCCAAAACATTGAGGTCATTGTTATACCCCAGGAGTCCAAAGAAAGCATGTCAAATGTGCAAATCCTCAATGGCTATGGCCTTAAGAATAATTGACTTTTTACCACATCTATCCCCAAAGTCACCTTGCGAAGCCCATGGGAACATAGTATATATAATCTAATGAAGCAAACATACCTACTAAATCTTGAGCTTCATTGGAGGCTAAGTGCTTGTCAAAGTCTTTGTGTGTTGGTTGTTTCAAATGATGCTCCTCAAAAATCACTTGAATTGTCACACAAAACCTCTTCGTGGACCATCACAAATTGTGATACACAATTGTATTACATGTGCAACAAATAATATCCATTAGTGGCCTCCGAACAAATGTCATATGAAAGCATACAAAATGCAGTAATGATCTTTTGATGCGGAGACAATCCCATATATCCAAATGCATCTCTCTTCTGTACAAAGTAAGAGTTATGAGTACAAATTTTGTCCATGATAGATACAAACAAGGAACAATGCATTCTATAGTGCTATCAAAACAAAGAAGCTCCATACACAGGGGATTCATCCTAGTATGCATTTCATGGCAATCTCTATCTACATTAGGAGCTTTCCCCAAACAAGGTCCACCTCCAATGGAAGGCCTAGTGAACCCATTGTTAATCCTAAATCCTACATCCAAATTCATGGTTGTAGTGAGTTCCTCCTTCTCATCACTATCATTGAATAAATCCTGGCTAGCTTGGAAGCAAGCCTTCCAAGCATCCATCCTTGAACTCTCTTTGCAAAATACACAAAATGCTCACAAAAAAGCTCTCCAAGAATTCTACAAAAAATTGTTGGAAAAGAGCCAAAGAAGTCACAGCCAGAAAACGCCACAACCAAATTAGACCCTATCTTTCAATTGAAGCTTGTTAGTGTGTTAAGTAGCTTCTAATTTGATTTTCAAAATTAATGACTATTAATCATTCAAAGAAAACATTGACTAGTATACAAAGTGTTGACTAGCTTTGAGAGGGTCATGTTCTATCCAACGCTAGGGGGGCTCTTTTCACTAGGCATTGTCCAAATAAAAAGCCCACCCATGGACATTTGGCCAAGCAACAATGGCCATGTTTTAAGAACATTGTCACGTTTGTCTTGTATATGGGGCTGGGACAACCAATAGGTGGCCCGATCTCACTTATTGTCCCCACAATAGCATTGGCTGAGCCTGTTTGGCAACTGGGGAAATTAAAAAATTTAGAATTTCTCCTTAGCAGAGCATGGATGGGAAAATTGAATCATGCACAGAGTTTCACAATTGTCAGTATTTTCTGAAATAGTCTTGTGCAAAGCAACAAAGTCTGTCTTCAAAAATAAGACGGCAAATATCATAGCAAGAAATTCTAAGGAGATTTGAAGTCTTTTTTTAAACCATGATGTGCTGAAATTTGTGGGAGCTTGAGTCAATACAAGGTTATCAAAGGATTGGGACACTTTGGCCGTTTGGACGGTGGGGAGTTCTGTGGCAACAATAGACAGGGTACTATTGTGACACACTAAGCAGCCTTTACCGTAGGAAATTGACCACCCCACGGTGGTGATGCTTTAAGTTAACCCTTAAACGTCAAGGCAAATGTTTTGCTTCCAATGAATGACATAGAACCTCTCCATGTAGGACGGAAGTACAACTATCCATCCTCCAAATTTTATGGGAAAAGGAAACGTCTTCTACAGTAGCTTATCTCCCAAAGTCCCAATGAATGCTTTTTCATTTTTTTAAGTCGCAATTCACATCGTATTCAAACAGATGATTTCCATGGTGACCGGCTCGTCGTTTAAGGGTTCAACATAAACTTTGTCCCGTCACTTTCATACCCTTTGCGAAAAAAGAGACTGGAAGTGCGTTATCAATCCCCACTCCCCATGAAACAGGGTAAATCTTTTGATGAGCAGGACGGAATATTCATTGCAAAAAACCGCATCCTCTTCCTGTCAGCGCGCAGATTCATGTGGGATGCACTGTACTTGTGGAATGTGGACTTGCCAATGAGTAATGAGCTTGGAGGATTCGGGTTTTGAAGGTTGAGGCGATGGCGATCGCCAGGGCACTTCGGGCGGCAGGGAAGCAGATGACAGCCACGGCACGACCCGTGCGCTTGATTCGCCCTGTGCGCAAGAAGTCCCGGGCCGAGAGGGATCCCGCGTTGCCGGTGCGAGCGCCTCAAGGGCAAGAGATTTGGGACACTCCGAACATCAAAATGGCCGTGGGCATGGCGGTGGCTGTTGTGCTTGCGAAGCTGACCATGATGGTACGCAATCCTTAGGGTTTCCGATTAGGGTTTCTCCATCATTTAGCATGTCTGTGTTCTGAGTTCTGGTTTGCTGCTTCTTCTTCTTTAGTACGACGAGTCGCTAGAACCGGCGAGAATTGAGCGGCAAGCGAAGGAGTTCGCTGAGGTGCAGGCCAGCTTGAAGCCCTTGACTGAAGAACAATGGGAGGAGATTCAGGAGCTTCGGCCACGGACCCCGTTTGAGTCCAAAATTGGCCGCTCTCATGCGCGCATTCGGACTGGCGAAGCATTAAGCCTTGTAAGTTTGTTCGATTCCCATCTCCTGAAATCTCTTCCGTTTTGGATGCCATAGACTAGGAGTTTATGTGTAGGCTCAACCATCAAGGATTCGAGGTTTGAAAATGACCAATTCGATTTGATCTTGTTGTGTAAAAATGATTCAGATGGAACCTGATTTTATATCACTAGAATCAGTGAAGCACGTTGCATGTATTGGCCAGAAATGACTCAAAATAGTCCTTGTATGACCTATTCAAGACTGCCAACAAAAAAACGTGAACCCCTACAAGGGTCTCTTTGTCGTTTAGGTTGAAGATCTGAGATGCTAAATTTCGGAAACGGAAAGCTTTAGAGTTGCTGATGAGGTTTATTGGACGATGTTTGCATGTGCTGCACAAACCAGGAGGATATCAAGGACTGGGCTACTGATGTTCTCGTTGAGGCCATGATGCGGAAGGAGGAAACCGTGCAACGATCTCTGCAAAGCTAATCTTGAGCTTCATTTCAATTTTCCTGCTAGGAAGCTCACAAAGCAGACATCCGCTGACGAAGTTGGAATCATTTAGTCGCTTGTGGATTTGATTTGATCGGCTTTGATGGAAATTGCGAGACCACGAAGCCCAGACTGGGTCTTGCTCTGCCAGTTTAGCTGGGGATCCCCTGAGGCTTCTTTGTATCCATTGTGTTTCATATTCAGGGCCTGATGTGATGGTGGTCTCCACTTCCAACAGTTGATGAAAAATACTTTACTGGGGTTCCCAACCCATCTTAGTGCCATCATTATTCTCTAGGCTCCTGTCCTTGTAAAATAGATATGAGGCGACGAGAACCGGCCGGTTTCATTGTGTACAGGATACCGTATGAGCTTCACCCTGTAAATAAATCTGCAGGAGCATTGAGTTGTAGCTGAGGTTATGAAATTTCATACAAAAATTCATACAAAAATAATCCAGAGTTCCATTCTATGCCACGTTGCCTTCATTAAAATTTGTTAATGGTATGTTCACTTGTGCATTGTTTTTCAATTAGAGCGGCAAGAATGCTAGAAGAAATTTCGCAGTGATTTCGATCCTAAGACTTTTATTTTCCATATATTCACTATTACATGACCCCTTAAGATTTTCGGTTTTGCATGCTGACACATTGTTCTGTGTGACAAAGTGCGACTTTTTGACACATAGATGGTCAGGGACCAAAAGTATGGAGCATTTTTATATTGATTATGAAACACTCACTTTCTATTACTCAATTCTTTCATGGGGACTAAAACATAAGGACAAAAATAGAGGCTTCAAATCCTCACACTTTGCCAAAGTTGTAATTGCTTTTATGAACCAATGACATCATGGATAAAAGATCCAATAGAATAGAAGGCATACACACTCCATAAATGAATGCACAAAAGAATTGGGTTGAAAGGAAAAAATTAATTGCCACGATGTTGTTTTCTAAATAGACTTCCTAATCAACATACTTCTACTTCAACGTACTTCTACTTCTTGGTCCTCAAGTAGGGCAATGCACCAATGACGTTTTGCCAATCGCAATGCTTCACATCAGTCTGCAAAGGCCACCCACAAAACAAAGCCATCCATTAAGAGATAGCAAACACAAATATGCTCCCCATATACATTTTCAAAACCCTAATTAGAGGAATCTTTTGGTTCATAAAGCAGAATACATTCAACTCACACAAGCACAAGACAGGGAAACAAAAATCAAGGATAGTAGTGGTGTAGACGACCCACTATGTAGTATAGTCCCAACATTCTACAAGCAACGTCATATCAATTATAAAGAAGACCTTGGTGAATTTATAAAAAGAACTCATAAATACTTGAATAAGGGGGTGCCATAAAATCAACCCTAAACCTAATCCCATCAAAACCTACCAGTTGCATCCATTAACAAAATTTAGAATAGTTCAAGATATTTTATTGTTGAGTGCCATAAGGATTTTCAATGGTCTTATATTGACTCTACAATGATACAAATGACATGAACAATTCAAGATATTTTATTGTAGAAGTGCCTTGAAGATTTTGAATGGTTTGAGATTGACATTCTACAATGACATGAATGACATGCACAACATGACAATCTTAGAATTGACAAAATTGGATCCCATTTGATTTTACAACAAACCACCTTAAATACTAAGCATGTGCATCCTTGTACTTGCACTAGCCTTAGTGCACCGACCTTATCGGTAACTCTCCTTGTCCACCTAATATGGGTTTACGATTTCCAAAGGTCTTCAAAGAGCCCCAAAGCTGAGATTGGGGGCATTCATCTTCAAAGCATTGCAGCTGGAAAAAAAACACCCTATTCTAATGTGGATTTAAACTCCAAACCCTCTACAGTTCAAACCATCCAGGAATTCACCATACCCTAACATGAGAGACAAATCTGCGTGGAGGGACATACCTTGCCAGATAGCCGATTCTTCCGCTTGGTGGTCTTCTTCTGCAGGAGATGCGCCCTTCCAGCAGACCTCCTCGTGATCTTGCCACTCCCAGTCACACTAAACCTCTTGGCGGAAGCCTGCCAATTCATCAATCCGCATCAGCAACTAATCAAATCCCCAAAACGCACACACTAAGATTCACCGACAATGGAACCCACCAAACTACCAATTACATCCGAAATTCCGAATAACAATATGCCACCCTAGTCAAAGAATGGCTCGAATCTCAAATACCACGCAGTCCCCACCTTGTGAGACTTGAGCTTGTACCCCGCGGCAGCGACGGGCTGCGCCACGAGCCTCCGACATGGCAGCTTGAGCGCAGGGGCGGAGACAGAGACAGCCTTGAGGGACAAACCCTTGAAAGAAGAGAGGAGCGAGACCGCGGCATTGCTGCTGCTGGGCCTGCTTGTTGCCGCAGGAGTGAGGATTGCGTGAAGCATCATGGCGTAAGGAATGCTGCGGCAAACACCCAAAGAGGAAATGAAATGTGGAGTGTCAGGAGAATTACTAAGGAATTCTAACACACCGTCGTTGTTGATGCTTGTTGCTGTGAAGCTTGGTGGCTGTCATCGGGCGTCAAGCATTTCGAGGAGTATGAAAAAGCTTATCCTGCTTCCAGTTTGAGAAGATAACGTCGCGAACTCGCGACGGATGCCAGTCCCCCACCACGCCTTTTTGTTCATAAGGTAATGCTCTTCACTTATGTAGATTGTGGTGTTCAGTAGATTCTAAATGTGTACCTGTCAGCAACATTTACTATAATTCTAATTTATTCATTGACTAAGGTACCTAAGTGCAGCCAAATAAACAACCAAACATTGTTCCTATAATTAAATTGCCTATTTTTTGGGTGGATCTTGTTGAAATTAAAAGATTAACAATAGTTTAGAGTCCCTTCTCATTTATTTTTTGGACACTATATGAATATAATCTAAATTTTGAAAGTGAAAAAAAGAGGTATATTCAAAAGTAATCCTAACCTCTCATGAATAGACGGAGTATGTTTTAGGCAAGAATATGTATGCTTTGGTTTTATAAAGGGATCTATATGAAGCATGGTTATTTTAGGCATTTGGCAAGAGATTTATATCTAATTAGATTAGTTTATTCTTTATCGCTAAAAGGATGAATTCTATCATTGAGTGTCAGCCAAAAATTCTTAAATTCCTAAATGCATAACATTCTTCAACAAACTAGGAGCCCCCTGTTTAATCTTGAGAAAAATCCAAGCACTATGTTTAGGAAATGTGCCTTCAAAAGGTTTAGGTGGCCACACTTCTTCAACTTACAATTATATAGATGATTCTTCCTTTGCACTTAAGATAAAATAGCCATTTGAGTCAAATGACCCTATAGTGGACACCTAGGGAATGCCCCCATCGTGGATTTTTTCAATATGTGAGATTTTGGCCACAATGCATGTCTTACATGACACTAATAGAGTAATTAGTAACTTCATTAAAAACTTCCAACTTTTTAGTGTGAACTCATTGTAAGAATTGACTTTTTTGGCCTTTCATGTTAGAAAATATTATGACTACTTTAGGTGAGCAAGATGAGCATCATGGATTCAGATTTTGCTAGTTTTGGGGTAGTTTATAGATTCTTTGGGACCATGATGCACTAAACACTTCAAAAATTCATAGCAAATTCATACTTTGTCAAAAAAATTAAAATTAAAATTGCTCTCACTTTCTTTCACACGTCTCTTTATGTGGAAAAAAAACTGAAAAAAATTTCAGCAATATAAGGCCAAACTCCTAATTTTGACCACAATGGGTTGTTTTACCTTCTATTTTTAGGTGCTTCAATAGTATCATAAGACTCATGCTTTATTATTCTAGGATATTATGAGGAATCTATACCATCCTTCAAGAAATCATTTTTTGTACAAGGATTTTTTTGGGGCTCTTCAAGGTTTTTGGCATCTTCCCTAAATCATTTGACTGCACCACTAACTTCTTCATTGGTTTCTCCATCATTCTTTTTGCTTTATGCATAGCTTCTTTTCACTAGGACTAGAGTGCCCTGTGGCGTTGCCACAATCAAAACAAAAGTAAAAGTAATTTTCTAATTTTTTTAGAACCAAAAACAACTCAAAAATCCATAACTTTCTCACTGTGAGTTGGAATGCTATGAAACCAAGCCTGTACAACCCTCCTCATCGAGAGCTTTCCAACGGTACCAAAATTATGACCAAAATATAAGAAAAAGTAATTTTCTAATTATTTTAGAACCAAAAACAACTTGAAAATGCATAACTTTCTCACCGTGAGTCGGAATGCCATGAAACAAAGCCCATGCACCCCTCTTTGCCGAGGGCTTTCTGACAATACCAAGATTGTGACCAAAATATAAGTAAAACTAATGTTCTAATTATTTAGTTCATAAAAATACTTCAAAATTCAATAACTTTCATAGCGTGAGTTGGAATGCCACGAAACCAAGCCGGTGCACCCCTCCCCGCTGAGAGCTTTTCGATGGTACCAAGATCATGACCAAAATATAAGTAAAAGTAATTTTCTAATTTTTTAGAACCAAAAATAACTCGAAACTTTCACACCGTATGTCCGAATGCCACGAAACCAAGCCGGTGCACCCCTCCTCGCCGAGGGCTTTCCGACGGTACCAAGCATGCGATCGGGGGACGCACAGTCCGGGAGATCTCAACGTGACAAACAAAACAAACAAACAAAACAAACCACCTGTCTTAATAGAAGAGACTAGAGTGCCCTGGCATTGCCACAATCAAAACAAAAGTAAAAGTAATTTTCTAATTTTTTTAGAACCAAAAACAACTCAAAAATCCATAACTTTTTCACCGTGAGTCGGAATGCCACAAAACCAAGACTGTGCACCCCTCTTCGCTGAGGGCTTTCCGATGGTACCAAGATTGTGACCAAAATATAAGAAAAATTAATTTTCTAATTTTTTAAAACCAAAAATAACTCAAAAATGCACAACTTTCACACCGTACATCGGAAGGCCACGGAACCAAGCCAGTGCACCCCTCCTCGCCAAGGGCTTTCCATCGATACCAAGCACATGACCGGGGGATGCACGGTCCATGAGATCTCAACGTGACAAACAAAACAAACCACTTGTCTTAATAGAAGAGATAGTCAGTAGTAATAAACTCTTAATAGAAGAGATAGTCTTCTTAGTAGTAATAAACATTGTGGATGATTCATTCTCCAACTAAGGTAAACCAACCCATTGTGGTCAGAATGAGGAGTTTGACATCTTGTTGCTGAAATTTTTCAAATTTTTTCCCACATTAGTACAAGTGTAAGAAATAGCAAGTGCAATTGAAATTATATTTTTTTTGACAAAGTATGAATTCGCTAGAAATTTCTGAAGTGTTCAGCCCAAAAGAGTCTGTAGACTACCTTAAAACCAACAAAATCTAAATGCATAATGCTCATCTTACTACCTAATGTAGTCAAAATATTTTCTATCATGAAAGCTCTAAGAAGTCAATTTTTACAATGAATTTCACACTGAAAAATCAGAAGTTCCTAATGAGGTCAATGTTCACTCCATTGCTGTCATATAAGACATGCATTGTTGTCATGTAAGACATGCATTGTGACCCACATCTCACATACTGAAAACCCCCAGTGGGTCATTTCCTAGGTGACCATAATGGGCTGCTTTACCTTACGTCACCTTTCAATCAATAATCACCACCACTGTAATAGGAATGACTACATGTGGAGGGACAGTTATTGTTGGGCGGTATTTGGGCCTCACTCTATGTCAAAATTTGCATAGATACACCATATAACAACCTAATCACAAGCAAAAATGAAACCATTTCCAAGAGATTTGAATAAATTACATGGTATTGATTGTATTATTCATGGTGGCTAAAATGAGTTTTCAGTATTTATAAACACATTGCTCTTATTCCTATTTGACGTGTTGGTCACCAATATTCATGAACCAGAGATTTTACTCACCACCAATAAATATCGAGGACAAGGGCTGTTGACACTGGATCATGAAAAAGACCTGAGGATTTCCAAGTCATGATTTTTTGGGGTTCTATTCTCCGAAACGTCGGCACAGTGCACTCCTAAAGTCATGAACTACCTTCCGACTGTGCAATCACTTCTACACCTGATCTATTTGCCCGAAGATAGAAATCTTTCAAAATTGAAACAAACTCTTCTTTCTGTTCAACATGTGGTAAATGACCGGAGTTCTTGATAAGTTCAAGCCGCGCCTTCGGCAAATCACTGAGAAATCTCTGCATAACAGTAGGCCCATGTGAACAATGAGATTCTCTTGAGGATTTAACCTATTCAAACAACAGACTCGACACCTAATGCAGTGAACCATTAAAAGAAGACTAGGATTTACTTACTTCAGCAAAAGTTTTGGGCACGATTGTATCCTTTTCTCCCCATATCAAAAGAGTCTCTTGTTGAACCTGCACACCAGATCCCCAGGACATATGTATACAACGGAATTAAGATTTTCTGAATAGCTGAAAGAGATTACCCTGAAACCAATGATATTCAGAACTAGATGCTCAGTGCATAGCAGCAGCAAAAGGAAAGAATGTTTGTAGTCATGGGTATGAAGCAACCAAACGGTGTTCAAGGAAAAATTGAATAGGTCATTAGTATTGAGGCTTCGAAGTTATAAGCCACACCATAAGGGTTACTGCATCTCAGAAAGAAAAGAGGAAGCCCAGAGTTAGAAGTCTACATTCAAACCCTAGTATCATTCAAGTACTAACCTGGGGTATGGAAGCCGAGACATTATAGCCTCCACTCATCATAAAACTCACAGTTGCGTCTGCCCAACCAGGCATTAAGCAATGCAACCTTCCCACCTAGATCAAAGTTTCCTCGCAAGTCAGCAATTTGAATATGATAAGAGTAAATCCCTCAACACTGCAAAACAAGTTGACCCAGAATGACTGCATCCGGTCCATAGCACCAAGTTTAAAGTCTAGAGTTTAGCAAACTTACATTCATCGAATCAAGCATAAACTTAAAGGTGGCTTTTGTAAAGATCAATGAGTTGGCATACAATCGTAGAGGGACGCTCTTTAATAACGCCACCTGCCCGACAGTTATACCTACCATTAAAAAATAGCAAGGTCCACCATAGACCAGGTTGTCACCGCACATTATTTTTCAAGGAAATTAATACAATCACTAAGAAAGTACTCCGGAGTATAAGATAAGGGTCCAGAGAAAGTCAAAGGTGAATTGCGGATAAAATACTCCAAACTCGAATAAACTGTGATGCATACCCCCGTGTATGCAAGCAGCTTTGGCAATGTCGCCATTTCTCCCACGCCCTCTGTGTAGCCCTGTGCATCAACGAGCACCAGCTTTGCAACCTACACGATTAGCTTGAGTCAGATTCAAGGCCAGAAAGTTCCTAGATATGATGGGAAACAACTATGACAACTATTACAGGATAAGGGCAGATAGGAATGGAGGGCGCTTACAGCTTCAGGATGTGCAACAGCGAGATCAATGGCAGCTGCTCCTCCTAAGCTAGGACCCACTAGCACCATGGGTCTCTTGACATGCGTTTTCCAAAACTGAAAAAAAGAAAACAATTCATCGGCAGATTTTCGTGGTTTAGACCTATGATAAAAAAATGGTCCCTTCCTTCCATTTGGGAAACCACAGTTTAAACAATCAGTTAATTATTAGCTCTGTCACACGACCTAGAGATCAACAATTTATGGCTTAATTGCGAGTTGTTCACCTCGTACAGATGCTCCCGTTTTGCTGCGACATTGTAGGACTTCACTCCCTCTGCGATCGAGAACAAAACATTGGGGAGAATTTCAGATGCGTGCTTGCATCAGAATTTTCCAGTTCCAAAAAATCAAAGTCACATAGCAGGTTTGCCCATTTTTTTTAGAAACACTTGTCACTTCCTGATCAGTGAGAACACCTGATTAAGTGATGTGGACACACAAGATACTCATGATTTAACTTGAACCCCAGAGGATGAGCAGAAATAGTTTACCGGCATTTGAGAAACCCCAGCCAAGAATGTCGATTGCCCACGTCTCCACGCCTGCCTTTTCTAACAAGGGGTAAGAATACCGCCATTCTAGTAATGAACTGCTGACACAAGCACCATCTCAATCAGTGTATAATATTCTACACGTCAAACTCTCAATGCCTCATTCTTCGATCTTCGGCTCATGCCCTAGTTTACAATTTGCAATAGTATGAACAAGAAAAGGAAACGCAAGTGACAGCTAACCTGTCAAAGCCATGGAGAAGCATGACTGGTGCTGCGCTAGTCATCGCCTTGGGAATCACACAGCTGGTCAAAATCGGTTGCGGTGAAAGACTGGTCTGATGCACCAATACACAATAATTCAGAGCACATTTGCGACAATAACCCTAAAAACGCTTAACCTTTGAAGACAAAGTTGAAGTAAGTTACCTGTACAGGAACATGCTGAATCTTAGCAGCCATATCCCGTGCCACAGGCTCTCGTAAAAGTTCCACATCAGGTGGCAGGAATGCAGGAAACTTGAGAGCTGGCAAGTCAGTGGAAGACGTGACAGCCTGCAAAGAAAATACAGCAAAACAGATATTAGAAGAAGATGCTCCACAAACAACCCGAATCAAGAGAAATAAACCAGTATTGCATTCTAAGGCCATTTCCACAAATCTTATTGAAGGAACCTGCTCTCATGTACAAGTAAAGCAATTCCCGTAAAGGAAAAAGAGTCGAAATTCGACCTTCATCTGCACACACTTGCGGCTCCTTCCACATGTTCGATTGCCTCCTCTCGATAGAACTCCGGGAGAAATCGGCTCGCCCTTGAAAGGAGAGCGACACCTACCACCAAGAATTGATGGTCCGCAGCCATCGGAAACGCCGCCAGGCCTGCGCAAAGAACTAGAGCATGCGAGGTACTGAGAACTATAATTCCATGGAATTCATGTATGTTACGATTCCAAAACCTCGAAGTTTGAATGGTAAAAACCTTGTTGACGCAGAGGGGCAATCGCAGCAAGTACCTGCATCCCACCAGCGGTGGAAGAATTGTAGTGGCAGCCATTGAACGACCTCCTCACGTCCTCAATCTGCTCAATTCCATCGCCAATGGCGCTACTGGGAAACAATTTGCACAATTGGAAGGAAACAATAAGTTCAGGACAGATACCCTGAAGAAAAAAACTGGATAGATCCGGGTATACATTGAAGGTTCCATCCTCAAATTGGATGAATGCTAATCATACTCTGAAGTTCATCAGTTCAGTTGAGAAGTGGATGCAGTCTGAGAATCTGTACCTGGGTAGATACCATCTGGGAGATCCGGTTATAAACATATTTCATAACCTTGGTTTGGATGAACTCTTTCATAGATTCATCCATACTGGATGAAAGTCGAGGGTTTAGTGAGACGCTGAAGGTTTGGTTGATTTTGCTGTGCTGCAGTTTGAGGTCTTCATTGTTCATGCAATAGTTAGCTTAGGGTTTGGGGTTTACATTGCTTGATGAGGACTAGGGAGGGTGCAACCTGAAGGCTATGGTTGATTTTGCAGTTGTGCATTTTGAGGTCTTGCGCGTGTACTCATTGTGGATGCAATAGTCAGGTTAGGGTTTGGTGTTTATATTGCTTTGGGGAGGATCGATGACGATACTGGGCGAAGGAGCGGAAGCTGATGCTGCGGCGGCCGCCATGGAAGTGGAGGCGTTCAAGCGCCTGTATCCGCTGCAATTCTTCGAGCGTTATCTGGATTCGGATGTGCGTCCGGATGGCCGTCCCTTGACTCGTGCCCGGCCGACGTCTGTGAATCTCGGTGCGTGCAATTTCCACTTTTCCATCTAGAATTCGGCTCGTTGCTCGAGGTTTCCACATATTTTTGTAGGTTTTGCATTTTCAACATACTTGGAAAGGAATTGTAGGCGGTTGTTTAGCTGCGGTGTGCTTATTTCGCAGGTGCCATTCCAACAGCAGAAGGCTCTGCATTGGTGAAGATCGGCCAGACGGTGAGGAAATGCCTGCGGGAGATTAGGTGATGTCGGGTGTTGCTGGAGTAATGCTTGTCGATTTTGGCATGGAAGTTGGGAGATTACGCTCGTATGATTTATTGTGCTCTTGTACCTTTTTCAAAATTGACGCAGCATCGGAATTACATATTAATTCTGGGGTTTGGGGGGCGCTTGTAGACCATGCTGGCGGGAGTTAAGCTGGAGGTGATGGTTCCCTCCTCTGCAGCGCCGGATCAAGGCCAACTTGGTAAATCTCTCTAGTATGGCTGTCACATGTTGAATTGACCTAATCAGTTTTAAGAATGCAAGAACATGAACTCGAACATGAACATGAACATGCTATACTCTACATATGATGGAAATAACCGGAGAGCATGCAGCGGTGGACTTTCAGATGCCAACTATCTGCTCTCCTCTTGTGAGGCCTGGGAGACCTGCGGAAGCTGCGTGGGTGGTGTCTGAGCAACTCTCCAATGCCCTGTCCAGGTCCGACTCCTTGACTCTTTGTAGATCAATATTGCAGCGCCTATAGACAGGTATCCAGAAGCTTTTTAGTTTAATACAACTAGGTGATAGCCGTGGAATTAAGCCATCTCACCGGTTTAAGGGGTCTCTACAACTTATGATTGTAGGTATAATTGCTTATTAGGTCTAAAATTCTGTCCCTGAAACATTTTGTTGAATTCATCATGATACGGGAGTTTTACGATGCCATTGCAGAACAACATAAGCGGGTTATCAAGTACAGAGAGGCTTGGTGGTTAGGTCACGGTATGTCATTTTAGTCTGGAGATAATGGGCACAAGGTTTCCTGGGGGAGAGTTAACCCCTGAGTGCGCAAATAATCAAAAGTGGCAGCTTCATATCTTTATGAGTTGAAAAAAAGCAATTAGGAAGTTTCAATGCATAGAAGAAATCCAACCTTGCATTTTAGAACAATAGAAATCCATGTTTTGAAAGTTACTATAATCGACTTGTAGCCTGTTCACTTAGAAGTTAAAATACATTCTGGGTTCAGTTTTTTTGGATACGATTTGAAATTACCTTACCTACCATGGTCTCTTTGACAGTGAGAAGGTGGGTATTTGCAGCTCAAATTTTGTCAATCTGCAACAGCTTTGCATTGTGCCCGGGAAGGCAGCCTGGATAGCCTATGTGGTACATTCCACTTTGCCTTATCAATTGTTCGATACTTGTGACTTGTCGTTTCTTTTACTTCCGTTCAGAACGGCTTGAGATAACTGGACCTTCTGTTTGCCAGGATGTGTATTGTTTAGATGCCGACGGTTCTTTGCTGGATGCTGCACTTCTTGCTGCCGTTGCTGCTTTGATGCACTGTAAGTCAAAATTTCCGTACTCATTATTGTATTTTTTTTTTTCTCTTTGTGTCCATTTCTGAACGCTGTATTAGCTGCTGTGTTTATACACGATCCTGCAAATAACTTGTATCGCATGTCTCGTGCCTATCCTTATTCGTATTCCGGTCATGGATTATTAAATTGTCTATTCATGCATGCGTTGAAATTTGCTTGCCAAAAGTTGCAGTATGGTAAATCAGAAAGTACATGGAGTCGCCTACTTTCACATGTCGTGAGTTGCCTAGTGGAGGTTATCATGCTACAATACGGCGCTACAGTATTATCACAAGGCCCTACAGTAGTATCGGTGCTATAGAAATACAGTGGATTGTTGCCTGTGAAGAGTTAATTGCCAGTGTATACTAATAACATCTAAGTGTTGTTGAACTGCAGTGCAATTACCTGCCGTAACTGTCACCGAAGCGGGTCGTGTTGTCCCACTTCCCAACCAGAATGGAGATGATGTTCAGCAAGATAACATCGTTGGAAAGAAAAGTGAGGGTCAGATTGTGAAATCCAGGCAGTGTTTGGAACGGAGGCCTGTACCCATTGCGCTTACATGTGTAAGGCACAAAAACCACTTGCTTGCAGATCCATCTGCAGAGGAAGAGAGTACTTTGCAAACTTCACTTACTGTAATTATGGATTCTTCAGACAGATTGGTCTCCTTTTACAAGCCTGGGGGTGCTGTTGCTGCCACATCAGCTTTTGTCAAGGTTAGTTCATTTTCATACTGATATGAAGACAGACCAGGGATCTCAGACGCATCACTTACGTGTCATTATGATTTCAGAATCCTTCTCATCTAGATCGTCATGCATAGTTTTGGCATTGTTTTATAATGCTGTTAATTGGAATCTGTATATCTTGCACTTATGCATGGCTAACCTCACTCATTCCGTTACATGGTGTCGCAGGATTGCATCGATCTAGCTATGAAACGGGTCATTGAAGTGGAAGAAGTACTTGAGGAAGCTTACGAAGAAGCCTTTGGTACTGATGTGATGGCAGAATAGGAATTTTGCGGAAAGCTGTTTAGCGCAATTGGTGTGTCAAATTCTCTAGCTGATCACTTCAGATAAGTGTTGACCTATCTTTGATCGCTGTCCAATCTCTTTTACACAATTGGCATTCATGATATGTTTCTCTAAAGCAGTCTAATGCTTTACGGAAAGGCAGAAATTGGTCTGGGAAGGGTAATGCTGTTCATGGATTGATGTATACTACTTGAACTCAGCCTGTAAATAGAAACTTGAAATCAGTGCTACATTGCACTACTGAGTTGTGGCATCAAGTGGAACTCGAACAATTTTCCTTACTTACACAGAAATTGTGACCATCTATGGCAAAGTGCATGGTTATGATTGGGAAGTGTTTTTCAGTCCTAAACATGGATGAATGTAGAAATACAGTGCTTCACCAAATTGAGTGATCACCATCCCAACACTTTCTCAAAGAAAGCCCTGGTTTGGAAGAGTGGGAGATGAATTCATTCATCATTCACTATGTGGGAAGAATGTTCCTGGAATTGCCACAGTGGCTACCTCTGGCAGTGAGGAGAGAACAAACCACGAAAAAATTGTGGTCTTTTCGGGATAGATAAATTGAATGCTGATGTCATTGTCAGTTTGTTTCATGGATTTGGTTTCTTCTCCGTAGAGCACTATATTTTGGAGGGCGCAAAATATTCCCTCACCCCTATTCTCTTATCTGGTTTGTCTTTGACGAGACTCACAAAATCCAGTCTCCTGATTGTGGGCCATTGTGAGAGCCTGAATCAGGTGAAGAATTGGTAACTTGGAGTGTTGGAGCAAGGTCAACTCAGGTTTGTAAAATTATATATGCAGACCAGACATAAATACAGAAGAAGTGTACACCACACAACTCTCAACATAGATAGTTGCAAGGCAACATAAGACGGACAAAAAGTGTATCAGATGCTTCTGGAATGTATCTGGGAAGTCTGAAACTGGCACAGATTGCAGAATGAAAGGGAATTTAAAGAATGAGAGCTCCTTGACCTGTCTAAGAGAAACTCAAGTCTAAAAGATTACCAGCTTACCTGGGCAATGCACTATGACAACCCTTTCTGTAGGAATAACACTACAATGCTATATTGTAAGCCCTCTAACATTTCACAAAAGGAGCCCTAAAGCCTTCTCTACCATACTTGTTGCTCGTAAATTCAGTGAGCAACGATGTGACGTACAGTTTCCGTGGGGCGGTCATCCCGGCCTTGTTATAACGCATAGCACAACAAATGAAACTTTGTTCCTGCGATTATTACCTGCATTAATTGAGCAAATTAGAAACAGACGACGATACTCTATTGAGCGTATGCAGAAACAAAGTCTTCGTCAAAATATCGGGTCACCAGTACGAAAATAGAGCCTTTCAACATGGAGAGAAAAAACAGATGGACTAAAGGAAAGCAATGCCACTCATGCATCCATCACAAACCTGTTTTTCAGCTCGTCTTTGGTCTTGCTTTGGCCTTCGTCTGGCTGGATCGCACCATAACGACTCCAACAAAAACAAGCACGAAACAGACGAGTGCCGCAAGGGCTATCCCGGGAATAATGATGGCGTACTCACGCGCAGGGAAGTAACTGTGCACAAAGTGATCCGAATCCACAAAAGGCTGCACACGTCAAGTCCCTTCATAAGAAAGTAGCTAATTACATACAAAGCATTCGTGTCGCCACATAGTTGGTGAGAAGCACCTATAGGAGGAGCCAACGTATGGAGTACGCTGAACTCCCCTGAGCACGAATAGAAAAAGAAAACGACGTCACACTTTTCAATTGCCCTGTTGAAGAACGGCAGGACTTGAATAAGATGCAAAACAAGAATCGAAAGTGAAAGTAGCTGATTAGAATGTAGCTACTTACATACAAAGCATTTGTGAAGCTAAGGATAGTGCAGAATAGATAGTGAGAAACATTTGCACGAGTCACTGCGTGGAGTATATTTCATCGTAAAAGTTATTTGAGCTCGAATCGAATAAGAAAATCAGGCCACGCTCATCAATCGCCAATTCAAAAACGTAAACCTTTGAGAAGATGCAAAATAAGAATCGAAAGTGCGCTTACCGTGATGATGACCCAGAACGTATAGTAGGCAAAGAGTGTGCTACTGAAGAGCAACAACAGGAAACCAATCGCACGATCTCCGAGGTCCATTCCGACGATCTCGCCCTTGCGACTGAAAATTTCAGCACAACAAAGCCATGCGATAATCAAGGAAGAAATTAATTGCGTTTCAGTGCGTCCTTCCAGAGAAATTTGTTGAATGTCTTGGAAATCCTGCGGGCAAGGTTGAAGCCCTGAACCCTAACTCGGAAGATAGTCAACACGAAACACGAATACTACGCTGAATTTCCTCCTCCGGGTCTTCTACAATACAAATAAAACCTCCACTTCTGATCGTCAAATTACTAAATTGTCTTCATAGGTCTGTCGTTAATTGATTTATTTCCCCGCAGCTTCGACACCTGACTTCAGTTCTTCCATAAAATCGCATTCTTCAATATTTGACCTAATGTGAGCTATGCCCTGAATTTAAGAATTTAATACAATGGAGTAATCCTTTGACTCATATAGTTTTCAACCCTATTAGCGCACTAATATGGTGTCCAGAATACAGTTTCCGATTGCTCACTTATCTCTTGCACGGCACTATACGCCTAAACAACATTTCCAAACGAAATGCAGAGCAAATTTTCTGTGAATATTTCCGCTAAAATTCAAACTGCAATATTCCAAATAGTCAATTCCAATGAGGAAGGAAACGAAATAAACCAGAACCGTAGCATCTTCTCGCAATTCCCATCAAGAAAGCAAGGAGAGCAGTCCCGAAAAAACCTAACTCCAACAAGAAGTAATTGCAGCCCTCACTGGAAATGAGTGACCCTAATGCAGAGCTAAACACTTCTACTTGGTGCACCTACGAACTCACTCAAATGCACAAAGGCGCTCCTATCTTCTAACTGACTTCATATCAGCTCTGCTAGTCATGAAAACTCGATATTTGCATATGAAATACCAGATCGAAATCGTAACCCTAATCAAACAATGAAAACACTCACCTAGTCTGTCATCCCAGGCTGCCAATGCTCCACAGAAATACTAAAAAATTCTTCGCCTCGTGAATTAATGCAATCTCGCCGCGCTAGTCCAAACGAACTCCAACACCACAGCACGCGCAACCAAAAAATCGCCCGACTGGTTCAAAAGAAGCTCAAAATGAACGCGCCAAAAGGACGATCGTGAAACATTCAAGACGATCGCGAAACGGGGAATCAGAGAATCCAAAAACAACAGGATCAAGGAGCGAGGATGGTAAGCAAAAGATCGAGACGATTCAGGAAAAAGAGGGTTACGTTAGGGCTAGAACAGTAATTACTAAGCTTACTTCTACTACAGTACTCGCTTCCTCTTGTGCTTGTTGGCCAGTCTGATTGACACCCTCTGAAAACCCTTAAAGCCCTGGTAGACTTATACCCGGAACCGGATCAGTCGGTCACCGGCGCCGTCGATGAATGACAAAGAAGCTCTGCATGTAGTGCAACTATTCATCCTTCAAATTTGGTGTGAAGGTCTTCTGTAGTTCTATAGCAGTATGTCCTCAATGAATGCTTTTTCATTTTTTTAAGCCAACAATTCACATGGTACCTAAATGGATGATTTCCACGGTGACCGGCTCATCGTTTAAGGGTTAAGATGAAGACGTCTAATCAACAAATAATAAACTATGTATGGTCTAACTAGATTTACATTCTAAAATGACTAATATGTCTATAAATTATTACAATTTAGATACTATTGGTTTTAAGTCTTTCTTCCTTAAATGACAAATATATTATAGAAATTGGTTTGGGTTTGAATCTGCTCTTGTACCATAGTAATCTTACTTACACCAATTTATAACTAATATTCCTACACTTAGACTTATACCCTTGTATGCAATTCCTATACATAACTTAATCTATTTATCACGCATTTGGCACTTGTAATCATCACTAATTACACTTGAGCATATTCATTGTTACTTAGTATAAATTATTGTTTTTGAATTTAATTGGTAACTATAAGAAGATTCCAATGTACTTTAGCATGCATTCTTTGGATAATATTTGAATAAGTTATGAAATTTTTATGTATTAACTCCAAGTGTACAAATAACCAACACTAGAGTATCCGTTTTTGGATTGTGTACATCTATTTTTTTGTGATGCATTTTGATTTAAATGTAGATGTTGCATTTTGAACAATGTTGGTACTCCCTCCATCCCAAAATGATCTTTCTGTTGGCCTTAATTTTTTGTCCCAAAATGATCTTCCTGTTGCACTTTGTATAGGTCAATTGTCGCTTTTGATTGCTTTTGGAACTAGCAAAACAACTTTAAATAGTAGTTCTCCCTCCATTTATGGAATCATCAATCAAAAAACAAATTAAATGATTGGAGGGATCAATCAACATTGTTTGCTCTTATTTTTTGCATCCCAATTGAAAGAAATAAAGCCTTGGGAGGCAAAATAGAGGTCCAAATATAGCCTTGGGCACATACTAAATGCCCATAAAATGAAAACCTCACACTCA
Organism: Climacium dendroides; assembly: GCA_950106755.1. NCBI lineage: Eukaryota > Viridiplantae > Streptophyta > Bryopsida > Hypnales > Climaciaceae > Climacium > Climacium dendroides. Next base: position 22,764,822 of record OX467083.1, read on the forward strand.
ACAATTAAATGTCCACTGATGCTCTTTGAAAATGCCTCCAAAATTTCACTTTAATTTCAATATTCCAAAACTACACTTTAAAAAGGGCTATGAAGCTCAAACTTTCTTGGATGCAAAGAGTGCACCAAATCCTACTTACATTGTGAAACAAGTCTTGAAAATGTTATTTTTAGCCTTAATCTAGAACATTTTGTCCAACATGAAGATCATTTGGAGACAGAGGTAGTAATAGACAAATACACCTTACTTCCATCAATGTATGGCAATCCCCCTTTGAAATTGCTACTATATAATGCAAGGAAAACCAAATAAACTATAAAGAAATAAAACTTAAGCCCTAAGCCATTTCAACACTTGCCATTTCAAAGCAAATGGACATCAATTAAAAGGAGAAGCACCTAATTGCAACACCTTTTGTTCTTCAACATCTAAAAAATGGCCTTAACTCCTTAAAGATCAAGCATTCAAATTTTGAACAACAAATAAATACAAGCACATCCCAAATTCTCAAAAATACATTTTTTTCATCCATCAATTTGTTTGAAGATTCTTATGTTAGTTCTTTGATATTTCTACGGTATAAATTTTGAAGACTTTGCTTTGCAAATATTCTATAATTCAAAGGATATTTGATAGGTTTGGCTTCAAAAATTGACTTTTTCAATTCCAAAAATGATCCTTCAATAAAGATTTGAATGAAAAAGTAAAACATAAATCTTCAAAAATTACTATAAATAGAACTTAATAATTTGAATTTACAATAAAATAAAATCTTGTGAAAATGACAAATTAATATAAACTAGTTGATCTAACTATAGAGAGAGATCATATGTTACAACTATTGTTTGATAAGTATCATGAAACTATTTTTTTAAGTTGCATTTTATAATACATCTTCACAATCTTGGAAATTTGAACTACCCCTTGGTCCTTATTGGGTTAAATGAACACTTCCATGACTCAAAACCACAACTTTTCAAAAGCAACAATTAGAATTGAGAATTCTTTTGAATCAATCAATGAAAGTTGAGACATTTTGTACTTCACGAGTATTCAATCCAAGGGGAGGCTAGGATTTTGTATAGGGTTAATATTTCTCAAATTTTCAAAATATCACAAAAAATAAAAGAGCCTCAAAAAATCACAAAACCACTTGGTGCATCTTTCTTGAATTTGCTAACAATCTCATTACTACGTATTTTTTTTGGATTATTTGACCTTTGAGGTAGTGGCATTAGAAAAGTGTCACTATTAGGTGTGGTTATCTTAGTATGGAATTCATTTCCAGGGAACACTTCTTGATGTAAGAATTTTGTTGCACTATAAAGGAATGTTGGCTCTTGGTGTTAAAGGGTGTCGTTCCTGAGGGTCGCAGGAATGAATATAGACCTACATCTGGACCAGATTCATATTGCAAACATCACCCCTTCAAGTGTGGATACACCTTTTAAGTCTAAATTCAAGAGCTGTGATGGATTGGGGTTCACTCCAGGATGAGCCTCATTCTGGTATGGAACAAAGCTGCAGAATTGGATTAGTGGAAGAGTAGAGCAAAGGAGAGCTCCTCTCCACTCCATACTTCAGTTGTTTCGCAACAATGAACAATTCCTGCCACTGCAGGAATTGGCGTTGTTTCTCACCACAAATTGTAGTGATAGAATTTCAAACGTAGCTGAGAGCTTGGTCACATAATCCAAAATTCTCCACTCTTGTCGCTACGTGGATTGAAGCGATTCATCCATTTCTGCAATGGTTCGTGAACTTTGGACGAATTATCCTTGGCGTGGGTTCTTAGACAATTAGCCTTCTTAATAGAATGCAGTAGCACATTGACGCCCATTGCTATCTTCGAATAGAGAATCATTCGGTACTAGAAAATGAAATCGCGTGCACAAGTGAAGTGTGACTAAATTTCCGATTTCTATTCTCCGCAAGAAAGTAACAATACATGCACAAAACATCGGCTACAAAGGTCAGCCAAAACTGAAATAATAGTACAATAGCCTCCATTCTCACTACAAAAAGCTCCTGACGAAGAAGCGTGTGCAGAGAGGGGCCTGATATCTCGACTAGTAAATGGACTTGCAGCAACTAGGCTAAGTACTTAATCTTCGATATCGTCATCGTTGACGAACTTGCCAGTGCCGGGGTTGAGGGCAGCGAACAGGAAGAAGATGACATTGAACAAGATAAGAGGCTCGATTTCGTTGATGGGCACGCCCGTCTCGAAGTTGAGCTGCGCCAAAGTGCCCTTGCCCGTCACGATCTCGCCGATGATGGAGAACGCAATACCCAGCTGCGCCAGACGACCCACGAACAGCTCGTTGTTCTTGGTGAACCCGAACACGGGACCTGCACCGACACATCCAGGAGTGCCAAGCAGGAATTGATCAGGATCGAATGTCACCAAAATAAATCTCGAAACATTAGAAGAAATGCCATAGCAAGATCAAATGTCACGAACCTATCTAAATTGACTGCCAGGTGGGGAATTCAAATGAAACTCGCGAACCAAATCAATGTGCATTTGGAGGTTTGTTCTACCGACACGAAGATGACGACGAAGAGGCGAGCAACGAAGAGGTGTGAAAAAGACGTGAAGCTCAAAAACCAAAGAGACACTACGTGCGCTAGCTTACCCTTCTCGTTCAAGCCCAAAGAGCCCTTGACGCCCTTGCCAGGCTTGATGATGGCTCTGTCGATCCCCGTCACGGGGGCGTCGTCCACAAACTTGCCCCGGTCGCCCAACGCCCCGATGGCGCCCAAGAGCGTGAACAGAATGAAGAAGAGCAACAGCGGCTCCGTCTCCGTCAAAGGAATGCCCGTCTCGAAGTCGAATTGCGCCAAAGTGCCCTTCCCCGTCAACGCTTCGCCCAGAATGGAGGCCTACATGACCCCCACATCCATCAAAAAACACATCACATGCCATTCCATGGACTCCAACCAGGGATCCAACAACGCCATTTCACTAATTCCATCAATAATAACTTCATCAAACAAAAGTAGATGAAAATCTTGCATAGCATCCCAATATTGCATCCCAACATTGCAATGTAGTCCTAAGTTGCAGTTGACCGCTTACAGCAAATCCAAGCATTGCCACTCGCCCAACGAAGAGCTCATTTGCCTTCGTAAATCCAATGCCTCCCGAAGTCCCGAAAATCCCGTCCTCCCCTTTCCCTGACCCCTGCAACGTACCGAAGCCATCACGAATCGCATCAATAACCATTCCACAGCAGCATACAGGCATCGATTCCACGATCGGAATACACTGGCACCCCGTAGTACATCGATAAGCATCCCCCACTAGCTCAGCCATTGCTACATATGTCCCCACAATTGTAACCCCACAAACAATCCCTTCCCTTCCCTTCCCTGCAACGATACATCGGCTGTACTCACATCCATACCTTCTTCGGAACTGGCGTCTTCGCCTTCGCCTTGTTCGATCCAAACAATGCGAACGTCTTCACAGCAACGCCGGCATGCCTCCGATCGGCAGTGATCCTGGTGAAGCCCAGGCCAGCTGGCATGGCCACTTGACGCACGGCAGCAAGCTCCTGATGAGGCTGCTGCACATGTCGGAGGCCGCCAACTGCAACCCCAACTCTGGAAATCAATGCAGCTTGCGCCATAGCCACGAAAATCACTTGCAAGGCGAGTAGGGGATGCACGAGGTCACGAATTCGAAATGGAGGGGAGAGCGATCGGAGCTGAGAGATGGGACTTGGGTTGTGAGGGTAGCAGCTCTGGCTCTGGCCATGGGTGAAGTAGGTTTCGCATGGGTTGATCCTGGGCCACAGACGTAAGCGATCGGACGGGGGCAGGATGAGATAGGTGGAGGAAGGAGAGTCACACGCTGCATCTGCGGCTGCAGAAGGGGCGATCGGACTGCGGGGGGAATGATGATTTCAGTTCGGACAAAGAGTGCAGACAGGAATCCAGTTCAACGCTTTCTAACTTTTCGATTCTATTTGGGGAATGGGGGCCTTCCTTTCGGGATTGGGTCAAGGCCTGGGCTCCCAATCTCCAGGCGCTCTTTGCCTGAGCCCGCGTGGCTCAAACCTGTTTTTCACACATTTTCAATCCACGGGATAAATCATTATGGCAGGACCACCACAAGGGTCAAGGGTAGTCACACCTTCTTCACTCCACGTTCAATTAACTCCTAAATGCCCAAAGCCTGCTTTGAACTTCTTGGAATTTGCTCTAAATTGAACAAAACATCAACATTTTGATAAGTTGCATCAATTCTTTTGGATTTGTAGCCATACAAATTCAAACTAGACATGTTAAAGATCTCATAGGAAAAGAAAACACAACAATATCACTTATGGAGTGAAAGATTATAATGTTTGACCATGAAGGTGTTAAAACTATGAAAATCTTTCAACTCTCTTTTTGCATGTCAAATCTACAAAGTTGGTGACCAAAAAAATATGAGGTTACAGGGCCTAACATGTATAACCCCAATCAATTTATGGCTTCTTAAAATCTACTCTAAAATATTTTTAAATGAATTTTGAATGTGATTTTTTTTCCCAAGATCTAGTGTATTTAAGGCTCATTTCCAAGAGCTCTCAACACTACGGGAAGTCTAGATTGTAATGAGTACCCTTGCACAAAGTCGTGAATAGAAAAATCACTATCATTTATTTTCAAGATCGGATTTTTGATGCTAAAATTAGACTTCAAGGAGAACTTTTCAAAAATATAAACTACTAAAAATAGCAATTTGGCTAGATTTTATTTAGCTTCAAAGTTTTGCAAACACCAAATTTTGGTGCCTTAGACCACTACTAGAAAATTTAGTTTTTCTATTGTTTTGGTCACGTTGATCCGGTCAAAATCTGACAGAAATCTGTTGAAACATATATAACCCCAATCAATTTATGGCTTCTTAAAATCTTGAAGAATTTTTGCTTCTCGGAGAAGGTGTAACTACCCCTACAGTTAACCACTTCAAATAGCAACACCCATAACCGTTAATTTAAGGGGTTTGGACATGATGTCTAGTAATATGCATCCAACAAATTATTGGACCCTACTAGCAAGAGAAATTCATGTACATTTTCAAATGTATTATGTGGACAATGTGAGAATAAGTTGTGAATTTTTAAAGAGTCAACTATACATGCACCTAATACCAACACTAGGTCTAATATTTAGATGTAGTACATCCTTGCAATCACGTCTATTCAATTCCCAAGACTTTTTAAGGTTTTAGAGGTGATAGTTATGGGTACAATGATGGTTATAGGTACTATTACCCTAACCCCTAAATGTCCAAGGCCTTTTTGAGCTTCTAGAAATTTGCTCTAAATTGAACAAAAGCCTAATATTTTTATAAGTTGTATTGATTTTTTTTGAATTGTAACTAGACAAATTCAAACTAGACATGTTAAAAATCAAGTAGGAAAAAAAAATGTTACTTATGGATTGAAAGATTATAATATTTGATGATGAGTGTGTTAAAACTACAAAAGTGTCTTGAAGTCTTTCAATATTCTTTTCACATGCCAAATCTAAAATCTGGTCACCAAAAAAATATGAGGATAAAGAGTCTAACATACATAACCCCAATCAATTTATGGCTTCTCAAAATTTATTCAACATTTTTTTCAAATGAATTTCTAATGTGATTTTTTCTCCAAAATTTAGTGTATTTGAGACTCATTTCCAAGAGCCCTCAACACTAGGGAAAGTCAAGATTGCAATGGATACCCTTGCACAAATTCTTGAATAGAATAATTATGATCGATCATTTTCAAAATCAAATTTCTGATGTTGAAACTAGACTTCAAAAAGAATTTTTTTAAAATAGAAACTATTAAAAGTAACAACTTGAATAGGTTTTATTTAACTTCAAAATATTATCAACATCCAAATTTAGTGCCTTGAATATTTAGGGGTTAAGTAATTCCACCCATGTTTTGGAATAGTGCAAAGCAATGTAAATTTTTTTAAATGTAGGAAGATAAAGATTACAAGGATTCCATTTCTTTTGGTAATTTTATGCCTTGATTTGAAATTACTACAAATTTTGAAAGCCTTGAGTTGGTTTGAATCCATATCTAACATTTAGAGTCTATCAATTATAATCATTCAAGAACTACTTTCTTGTTCACTACTACCTACTTTCTTGTTTATTTTAGGGTAGCTTTTGCCAACTTCCATAATGTAAACACTTCTTTGTGAGATAATATTAGGGAGAAACTACATCATAGAAGTAGCTTTGTTTTACTACCAAATTATAAGCAACCAAGAAGTACAAGGCAATGATAACTCTAGAAGGATGACACCTTTGTGATAGGTACTCAATAAAAAATGATTCAATTTTTGAACCACTAGGTGCATTATGCGCCCTTACAATAATAAAGAAAGTCATCTATTGGACATTTATTGTCCTTGGCATCTTTCCAAGGTTAAAATAAACTTTCCTTTTAAAAGTTAGAAAGTTGCCACTTCTAGTTTTCATAGGCCTTTGGGCCCTAAAATTTTGTTAAGACAACAATTTTGATTACCTTCTTGCAAATATTATACACTTCCATGAAGAATTCTAGAATATGTTTTAACTTTTCTACATAATTTGGTCTATTCTCATACAAGTCCATCTTTAACCCCTAAAGCACTAAATTGCATTTTTTTTTGGCAACATAGCAATTTCGGGCAATTCACTACAAATGAAATTTTTATTATTTTTTGCTAAAATTTTCACACAACATATACCCAAGAATTAGCTTCAAGGTCCAACAATTTTCATAACTTTTGACTACATGGTTAAAAAGTTATTGCACAATATGTCATTTTCATTGCTTAGTAGGCAATTTGAGTAGCTCAAAAAACTTCTTTGATAATCACTTTAAAAAAAATAAAAATTTGAAATTGGTTCTTTAGATTTATATATAAGTGGGAAGCTTTGAATCCTTCCATTTTGATTAATGACATGAAAGTTATGAGGAGTTTTAGTTTGCGAGTAGGTATAGAGTCTTTGAAAACCATCACTATTTGCAAACTAAAACTCCTCATAACTTTCATCTCATTAATCAAAATGGAATGGTTCAAAGATTCCCACTTATATATAAATCTAAAGACCCACTTTCAAATTTTTATTTTTTTTAAAGTGATTTTTAAAGAAGTTTTTTGAGTTGTCTGAACTGCTTGCCAAGCAATAAAAATGACATATCATGCAATAACTTTTTAACCATGTAATCAAAAGTTATGAAAATTGTTGGGTCTTGAAGATACTCCTTGAATATATGTTGTGTGAAAATTTTAGTAGAAAAAAAAATCACTTGTAGTGAACTATCTAAAATCACTATATTGTCAAAAACACAATTTTTACCTTTCGGGGTTAAGGACTTAGGATAAGTTGGTGAGGCTAGCTAGCTACCTTAATCCACTAAGCATAAGGCTTATGAACATATTTTCTCAAAACAAAATTTGGTGAGAAGTGAATACCAGAGTATAATAAACTTTGAAAGCACAAATGTATTTGTGTAGAAACAAAAGTGAAGCCTTCAATTTTTCTAAAATCTTTAATAATTGGAGTGAAAAGAAATATTGTAAAGTATACTAATTTGTTTTACTAGTGAAGGAGAAACTGATTAGCAATCTACAGAAATTAGTAAGTACAAACCATTAATTTTTATGGAAGTTGATATAATATAGTAATATTCTAGGGCTTTGTGTTTCTGCACACAACCATCAATGATTGTGTTAGAAAGTGTTAAGATGTACATTATTTTAAGACGCTCTCCACTGTAGCTCACTATAGTTCATTGTAGTTATAAAGGCAACTAGAGATTAGATTAGAATCTTTTGAACTAATAGTAGAGTAGGACTACTCATCCTCTCTTTTTGGTATATGTTTCTATATTTCATTGAAAATATCTCTCTTTCTTTGTACATATTTATGTTGTGCATTCCTTTGTAGTTTTGTTTTATTTTACTATTTTCAACACGTTATCAATATGTTCTTGTATCTTGAGCTTTATATTTAGTTTTTCTTTGTCTTCTTTTGTTTTGAAGGACGTTCTAAGTATTCTATTTTTGAAGTTTTTGCTATTACTCTCCACTAAATCATTATCACCCTCTTCTATCATGAATATTTCAACTTCTTCCATTGCTACGTCTACAACAACTTTGGTAGCTACTCTTCAAATCGAGCCACCAAACTTCAACCTCTTCTATTTCCAAAACTAGAAGCTGATGGCAACAATTATTTATTGTGGACAAAAATTGCAAAAGTGCATATATTTGCAGAGCAACTATCTTAGTGCATCATTTTTGACAAACTTCCCACTATAAGTACCTCTATATCAACTACTATATCTTATAAAACGTTGTTTTTGCTTCATTGTCATCTAAGTCCTTCTCTACAGCATCAATATTTAGAACTCAAAGATCCAAATGAGCTTTAGTATAAGCTCAAATCTTGTTTTGACCATTAGAAAACCATATTTTTGCTTAGTGCATTACATGATTGGACTCATTTACGAGTATTGAATTTTTCAATACTTGTTTCATTTAATAATAAGCTTTATCATATTATATCACAACTCAAGGTGTGTGATTAGATCATTAGTGAGGGAGAAATGATTGAAAAAACTCTCTCAAAATTTTTACTGATTCTTGCAATACTTGCACAACAGTGTAGGAACATTTGAGAATCATTTAGATCTTATGTCTCTATTATTACTTGCTGAAAAATAGAATGAAATCATTTTGCATAATGTAAAGGCTCGTCTTGTTGGAACTATAGTTCTTGAGTCCCATGTTGCCAAGGTTTTCAATGGTAAATCTAAAGCACATACGCATAGGAAAAATCGTCATAAACATTCTGGTAGCCATAGTCATGATAACCAATATGTTCAAAGGAAGAGTAACACTACCTTCACTAATAACCATGGGAAGTGTCTGTTAGAGATGCATTCTTGTTACAAATGTGGCAATGTGGGTCATTTGGCAAATGTTTGCTAAACACTCAAATATTTTGTAAAGTTATTCCAAGAAAATAAGAAGCTACAAACTCATCTTTGGAAAGCCCATATTATAGATGTGTCTATGGATCCATTTGAAGTTGAGGACGTAGAAACATTTGTTGTAAATATTACCTTTATTGGTGAATCTTCTGATGCGTTTAAAAATTGTGCAACTACACATACAATCTTGTAAGATAAGCATTTTTTAATAAGAATTATTTTTCAACCTAACAAATCAAAAGTCTCATGCCTATGGCTGGACCGAATGTGTTTTGTTTCTAGGAGGAATTAGCTAGGGTGATTTTGCCTAAGGGCACCACCATTACATGCATGCTATATATTCTCCCTCTAAATTTCAGAGTTTGATCACCTATTGTGATGTGCACACCAATGGTTTGTACTTCTTGACCAAAATTCTAGATAGGCAAGAGGCTTTGGTTGCTGAACAAAATAATAAAATAGTGAAAACAACTTTTGTTACGATAGGTGGTTTGTATCAGATTGCAATCCAACCAACTATTGTATCTAATTTTGCTTTTTCTTATAAAGATATAATAATTTCTCTTTGGCATAGAAGATTGAGTCATCTTGAGTCTACTTTATTTTAAAAAATTATTCTATATGTTACTAGGCATGATTTGCAATTAACAGATGTTAATTTTATAGCATTATGTCAAGTATGCGTATAAGGCAAATTCATTACCAAACCATCGGTATAAAAGCTTCATGATGAATTACCACCAATATTTTTAAGGCTATATGGTGATATTTGTGGTTTAATAAATCCTATTTATGAATCATTTCAATATTTTTTGGTTTTGGTTAATGCATTAGGTAGGCAATCACATGTTTCGTTATTATCAACAAGAAATATGGCTTTTGCTAATTTATTATCAATGCTAATCTATTTCAAGGCTCATTTTTTATTATCTAATAAAAACATTACGTATGAATAATATTCAAGAATTTTGATTAAAATCTTTTGAAGATTATTGTACTACAACAGAGATTGATTTGACGTACTTAGTCCCATATAAACATGCTCAAAATGGATTGGCAAAGTTTTTTATCAAATGGATTCAATTTATTACAAGACCATTGCTTCTTCATGCAAATTTGTTTGTCTTTATGTGGGGCCATGCAATTTTACATACTGCAAATTTAATTTGGTTCCATCCTTCATCTTTGAAAATTGCTTTTTCACAAAAACTTTTTTCATGACATCTTCCCAATGTATCTCATTTGCGAATGTTTGGTTGCTGTATATGGGTTCCAATCCCGAAACTTCAACGTTGTACTATTGGAACTCATCGACAAAAAAACATTTATATTGAATTTGAATCTTCAAGTATTATTCGTTATATTAATCATTTTACTGGTATGTTGTTATGTATTTATTTTACAAATTGTCGATTTGAAAAAAATATATTTCCAAATTAATAGTTAACATGAACAACAATTCAAGCTGATGAAACATTCATATATATGACTGCAAAAAATCTTTCTTGTAAAAAGGTGATCCTGAACCATGTACTATTGCAGAAGCATTGCATTGCTTTGATTAGTTAAAGTGGAAAGCCGCTATTAAGGAATAGTATGTTTCTTCGCGCAAAAGACAAATCTTTGGATCAATTATGAATAATCTATTTTCTCAACCTCTTGAATGTAAATTGGTATTTGTACACAAACGCAATGAAAAATGTCAGATTATTTGTTACAAATTTCATTTGGTTGCTCAAAGTTTCACTCAAAAGTTTGCTATTGATTATGATTTTACATATTTACTAGTTATGGATTCAATTACTTTTCAATATCTTGTTAAAATGGCAGTAAATACCATCCTTGAGATGTGTCTTATAGATGTTGTCACTATTTATTTATATGGCTCTCTTCATGTTAATATTTATATGAAAGTTTCACCTGATCTCAACATCACTTGTCAAGTTGCTCCCATTCTCTGCAAATATTGTAGTGTTAAATTACAACGAGTATTATATGGTCTCAAGCAATCTGGACATATATAGTATCAACAATTGCGAGACTATTTTATTGGACATCACTTTATAAATGATCCATTGCTCCCATGTCTCTCATGAAACAAAGATGGATTTATAATCATTGCTATATATATTGATGACTTGAACCTTGTGGGTCACCAAATCTGCATGTATTACAGTCACTCAACTACTTGTTCATGAATTCAAGATGAAATTGCTTGGCAAAACAACCTTTTGCATTGGCTTACAAATTCTTCATTTGAAAAATGACTTACATTTTTCTTTTACAAATGACTTATATCAACCGAATCTTACAAAGATTCAATATAATAGATACTTATCTATTTCTATGGTTGGCTATAGTAGTAAAGGTAATGATTTTTATCACCTTTATAAAGAGGAAGAGGAACCATTAGGTGAACAATATCCATACCTTGTTGTGGTCGAAGCACTTTTATATTTTGTTACATCCACAAAGCCAGGTATTGCATTTGCAATTAGTGCTTGTCCCACATTACGACATTTGAATGACCCACATTACAACATTTGAATGACGTTAAACATTTATTTTGTTATTTGAAAGGAACTAAAGATTTGAAATTACATTATAGTCGATCAATGGATTCCAAATTGGTTAGATATGTAAATGCTGGCTATAAATTTGACTCTGTAACAGCCAAGTTTCAATCAGATTATGTTTATTTTACAACATGGAGTTGCAATATTATGGAAATCAATAAAGTAAACAATAATTGCAACATCACCTAATTATGCAAAAATTATTGCTTTACATGAAGCATTTCGGGAACGTATTTGATTGAGATCAATTGACAAATTTATTTGGACAAATTGTGAATTACCACATAATAACTCTCCAACTATCTTATATGAAGATAATAGTGCTTGCGTTGCACAAATGCAAATGGATTTTGTTAAGGGTGATTGAACTAAACATATTGATTTAAAATATTTCAATTATATCCATGACTTGATTACAGAGCAAGTACTTGAAATTAAGAAGGTTACATATAATTTTGTTGATCTATTTACCAAGGCCTTTCCATTATGTATTCATCGTTGCTTGATCCATGGCATTAGAATGTGGCAACTCAAAACTTTGAAACAAGATGTTCAATAGATTGCTATTGTAGAAATCTTTGCTATCCTTCCATGGATTTTACCATGAGAATGGATTGATAAAGGTGTTGTATTTTTTTTCCTTCATCTATGGTTTGTCCTTGATTATAATGAAGGTTTTCTTGAATAAGATTTTAATGAGGCAACAATCGTATATCTTATTGAATTACAAAAAACTACATATATGACATTGGATAGAATTTTATATAAATGTTGTGAGGAGCGTTAAGATATACATTATCTTTTAGACGCTTTCCACTGTAGCTCATTGTAATTTACTATACTTATAAAGGCAACTAGGGATTAGATTAAAATCCCTTGAACTAATAATAGAGTAGGACTACTATCCTCTCTCCTTGAAATATGTTTCTATATTTCATTGAAAATATCTCTTTCTTTGTGCATACTTTGGTTGTGCATTCCTTTGTAGTTTTGTTTCATTTTACTATTCTCAACAGAAAGAAGATATATATATATTTTTAATTATTATTATTATTATTATTATTATTATTTCTGGGCAGTCGGGCAGACTGGGCAGACGGGCAAAAATCTTCCCAGTCGGGCAGACATGCGAATCCGACTGGGACTTGTAATGCTGAGGTGGGGCTCCCCAAACCCTAAACGCAGGGTGCTGTTGCGCGTTGTTGTTGGATCATTTGGAAGCTTTGAGTGAACCTGCGTGTCTTCTGGATTCTGATGCGCACAAGGCTTAGGATTTACCAGTCACAGAGAGCTCTTGAGTTCTGCTCATCGTCGTTACTAAGTTATATGTAGGACGGAAATGCGTCCATGTTTGTGTGAAAATTCAAGGTGGACAAAGAGGCCCGTCGCTCTGTTTCTCTGACGCTTGGAAATCTAGGTTCGAAACCTCTGCTGCTACAGATTTGTGCTCAGAAGACGTGCCGATGTGGCTGATCGTCTTTTAGGAGTTTGGAGATCACTGCGCTTAGTCTTGGATTTCTCTTTTTCAAATCGTTTAAGGTTTGTTAGATTGCTATGGTCTTTTTGATGCGTTTTTGTTTAAAATTTTTTTTAATAGCTACAAGAGTGGCTGGAGGATTTTGCTGAGCGTTTGAAGGAGTGCACGAAGGAGGTCGCCGCAGCGGTGCATCGCCTGGGGGCAGAAGCTGGTAATGTCCAGCTGCATTTACAAAATAATTTCAACAAATTGCAAACTCTATGAATCACTCAATTCATTGAACACGTAATTTCCAGGAGTGATTGATCCTGTAGTATTTCAGCCAATGCTGTAACCTCGTGCAGTTGTTGTACTGGGAATTGAAATGTGTTCAGTATTACAGCGTGACCATGCGCATGGTCAGCTTCAATTCTTTTGTAATGAGGATGTAAGCTTATTTGTGACAAGAAAATGCTTTCTGAAGCGTGTTGACGTGTGTCTGCCCCTGCGATTCTGTAAATTAGAAGGGCTTATTTTTCTCATAGGAAGTTTGATTTGGGGTCATCTTATCCAGTCTACATGAGATTAATGCTACTGAAGTCGACTAGATAGCTATGAGAGTTGTACCCGGGCCTCTTTTATGCTCTAGCCTGCTAATTTTGGGGTATGTACACCTGCCGTAGAGGCGATGACGGAGCTCTTGAACAAGTACTCATCGACGGAATAACACTGATTTGAGATCTCACTGATGAATTGCTTTGGTAGGACTGCAGTTGTAGAAGACAAGGGGGTCAACCTTAGGTTTGGAGAACAAGGACGAGGACGAGTGGTCTTCTTGCATTTGTTCTGGCAATTGCTCTTCTCTCATCGATGCAATGAAGGCCAGTTGGTCGATGCTCTAATTTGGACTTGAGATTTTGGCTTTTTTACCTGGGAATCTTCCTCGTCCTGTAGGGTTTTGTAAAAATGCGTTACGCTCAGCTCGTCATCGGGCCCGCCGGCAGCGGCAAGGTATGCTTCTCAGCGTGAGTTGGCGTGATTCATCATTATCGTTATCAGGACCATATGACGGATTTTGTTTTCTGTTGAAGCGTGATGGTTCTGTTTTTGAGTTCGTCGATTTCTGAAAACCTGACGTGATTGCTTGCTGCAGTCGACCTACTGTAAGAATGTTTTCGAGCACTGCCAGAGTATCGGTAGAACTGTCCATGTGGTGAACTTGGATCCTGCTGCCGACCATTTTGAGTACCCAGTCTCTATTGGTGAGTGCTTTTGTTAGCCTGAGATTTTAGCACCTGAGATTTTAGCGCTGCTTTTAGAGGACGTATGGAAGTGGAGTCAAATTACAATTGTCCACAGGTCCTTTTAATTAGAAATGGAATGGAAATTCAGGAATCAAGCTTCCCCGAAGCACTTATAAACACGGCCTGAGTGTGGTCACTTGCTGCATACAGATATCCGGGAGCTGATATCTTTAGAAGATGTAATGGAGGATTTAAAACTTGGGCCGAACGGTGGCCTTGTGTACTGCATGGAGTATCCTTTTCCTTGTATATAAGATTTTGCTGCAGAACTTCTCGGACATTTTTTTTCTCATACATACATTCCATGTTACTACATTTTTAACATTCTTTGTGAAGTTATCAATGGGTTGCACTTTGACCAAGTGGTAGATATCTGGAGGATAATCTTGATGACTGGCTGTCAGAGCAGTTGGAAGACTACATTGAGGATGACTACCTGATTTTCGATTGTCCTGGTTTGTTCCTTTCCTATTTTGTCACCGAATTACAGACATGCTCTTGTTTGAGGAATCGTTACTGCTGTCGTTGTTGCGCTGGAAGAGTACTAATGATATCGCAATATGAAGTTAGGTACACTCCTTAGGTCTTCTTCCCTGATATTCAGTCTTATGATTATTAAGAGCCTACAATGAAAAAATGAATTTTAGGGCTTTCTGATTTTCTGATGGGGCATAAGACCAAAAAAATTTGTAAGTCATTAAAATGTTCCATGGTGGTCCTGCTTGGTGCTCCTTATGTGGGGCAATAATGTGGGGCAAGTCAATCGATGCAGAGAGAATAAGTAGAGTTTGTTGAGTTGTCAATCTATTTCATTTTAGTCCATGCCAAATTAAGTGCGGCAACAATCCATCTAAAGTTTTTTTGCCTTTTTTTTGGAATCATTGAGCCCTGTGAGCATTACTAATAGAAAATCTAAGAATTTACTTGTTTGCAATAGGAATCGGACCATGCTTGAATTGCAGTGGCCTTATCCTCTTGGCCTTTTTGTACGTAAATAGGAATAATGAAGTGGAACAGTCTTTGGAATGGCAGGATGCCTTTGAATATTCAAACGCACCTCATAGTGGCGTTTTGGAGATATCTCAAAGTGGCTAGAACCACAGTGTTCGTCTTATCTGATTTGATTAGTACCAACAAAGAGCTGATACAGTTGCATGCATTTATGAACAGCTGTCACCCATGGGCATACTCATTCGTTTGTTTAAGTGTCGCTGAATACAATGTAATCACTTCTTTAGAACTGAAAGGAGCAAAGAGGGTGGGCATACGGATATCATGAATTGTCTATTGTCCTTCTTTGAAACATAGCTAGTGAATATCATGTTGGAATGTCAACTCTACGATGGATAATTGAGAACTGAAGGACATCGTTTGTGATGACTTCATTCTATCTTTGTATGCGCAGGTCAGATCGAGCTTTATTCACATATACCTGTGCTTCGTACATTTGTGGATCAGCTGAAGAGATGGGACTTTAATGTTTGCGCTGTTTACATGACTGACTCGCAGGTCAGCAGACAGTGCATATCAGTATTTGTCACATGATCTTTCATTATGTAAGGTTACCTTTCGTCCGTCATTTGGACTGCACTCAGCTATGATGTCTGCTCGTTTCCTAATATGTTGTATCTTGTCATTGTTACAGTTTGTGTCAGATGTCACAAAGTATATTAGCGGCTGTATGGCTTCACTTTCAGCTATGATTCAACTAGAACTTCCACACATCAATGTCTTGACAAAGGTTGATCTTTTACCCAATAAGCGTGACATCGATAGGTGAGAACGTGGTCTCTACTTGTAGCTTCATTTCTATTGCATTTGATGCACAGCCCAATCGGCTTCTGTTGCTGAGTTTATTTTGAAGTCTGTATGCCGATCTTCTGCAATAGAATAGTAAGTTTTGGAGTTGTATCATGGATGAGTCCAATCCTGTCGTGTTGCAAAAACATGTTAGTGTGCTCTTTTTGTCTTAATCACGTTTTATTTCTTTGGACTGACCACAATGTTGATGGGCAGGTTCTTGGATCCTGATGTTCGGCTTCTTTTTGATGATTTAAATGCTCATATGGCGCCACGCTTCCGGAAATTGAACCATGCACTTGCTGAACTGGTATGTTCATATATTTCGTGTCTATTTTTTTTCTTCATGGTAGGCTGTACGCTGAATGTCTGCTTTTAAGTTTCAAGCGTTCAATTTTTTTTCTACATCCTTACCCAGGGAATGTTATGGTCCTCTATTGGAGTTTTTCGTTGGTGAAAGGGAACAATTGTTCCAGAGTCTTGGTTCATGGCTTGTTAGTGTTCCTGGGGATATTTTCAGAGGATATTTCATCTTTGAGGCTCTAAATCATTCGCTGATGTCTCGTCAGATGCTTTTCATCAACCTCCGTTTCTTCGAATCTTAATGTTTTGAAGTTATAGATGGGTTTACCTTTGCGGATTTCCTTTACCTTTTCTATTCTCTAATGTTCGTCAATGGCGAAGGTGCTGGTGATCAGCACTTCGGCTGCAAAGTCAACAACTAATAAGTGTTGTGGTTTTTGCAGGTGGATGATTATAGCATGGTCAACTTTGTGCCCCTTGACGTACGGAAGGAAGACAGGTTGACCTTTTCTCCTTTTGTGACATTGGATTGAGTCAGAATGGCAGACTGAATTTTTTTATTATGCAGGATAGTTACGTATTACCACTAAAGTGATCCCGAGTCTTTCGTGAGCTTCAGGCACACAACCTCGGGTACAAATGCTTACGTAGAGTATGTGAAACAAGTCATAGATCTAGTTGATCTACGCGTTTGTTGCGAAGTTACTGATTTCGAAACTTGTCATTTACAATTTTGCAGCATCCAGTACCTCTTGTCCTGCATTGACAACTGCATCCAATATGGAGAAGATTTGGAACCTAAGTTGAAGGATCGCGAACCAGAGGATGTTGATGACTGATGAATCTGAATTGCAACTGTTTTGGAACGTTCGTAGCTCTTGTTTTGAACGTTTTTATTTACCAGGCGACCACAAGGCAGCATATCTATGATGTACGCCGGCTATTTTAATCGGTCACATCCTGCCTTGTCTATATATGTTGAATACCGGTAGGCCACCAATAGTATTTGCAATGTTACCACTAGCAGTTCATCAATCTATGTCTTCTGCAACAATTTACCTTCTGTAATACTGAAATGGGGCAAGCCTGAAACCCTCCAGAGCCTATTTGTGATACTTATAGCGGATGTCTTCCCCTCTAGTGAGTGCTCTTGGGGTTTTTAAGCAAAGGATTTGCATGGTATTGAAAGGGATGATTTTCATGGTAATCAAGCCAATGTTCTAGGGTTAATTCCAACTGAAAGGTTTACAATGTATTTTTCCATTTACAAGTGTAATTTATAATCAATGCAGTACATCCTATTGCTCTAAATTAATTGAACCCCTCTTAGACACAATTTTGAGTGTCTTCTTTCAAAGAAAATGACAACCAGTTGAATTAGGGTGGATGTGCACAAATGGTGACAGCTTTACAATGGGACCTGTCTTTTGAACGCATAGTCACTCTTGTTGGTGATAACTCCATGTTTAAATGTACCCAATTTAAATATACTTGTTGTACACTTGGCATTGATAGGTCGTTGATTTTTTAAAATTCTCAAACCCAAACCAAACAACCCCTATTTCTAATTTCATTTCAGATTGCAACTTCAGATTAAATTCTCAAACCCAAATCAAACAACCCCTATTTCTAATTTCATTTCAGATTGCAACTTTAGATGCAATCGATATGGGATATATTGCCTTATTGTGATATGGGATATATTGCTTTATTGCCCTATTTCATATTATGTATTATATCTGTATTTGCATGTGTCTTCCATATCTGTATCTTAGAGTGATGGCCATTGATTTTTTGGCAAATCAATGGTGTGGGATTTTTGGCAAAAGGATGACATGGGGATACTTTTGTTTATTTTTTCCCTCATCGAATGGCCAAGGATTTTCAAGGAGGGGGGTTGTTTGGCAAGGGCGTTTGCATCTTTTCAAGAGATAGTGAATTTTTGTAAAAGGCACCCCAATTTGAATCAAATTTGGGATACTTAGTTAGAAAAAGAGGTAATATTTTTTATAGGAAATCTCCAAGACTATAGACATAGTTCAAAAATCCAAAAATACCATTTGAAGGAAAATAGAAGCTTTCTTTGTTTCATGCAATGTTATACTATGTTGGCTTACAATGTATTAATTTAATTATTTGGCTCAAATACAATGTATTCCTTTGAGTTGGATTTTATTTGGCTCAAAAAGTAAAAGTAAATAATTCAAATCTATTTCACACTTCATTGAAAAATTCAAATTCTACTTTCATTTGCTCATTAATATTATATTCAATGTACTTGATTTTTCAAAACATTTGAAATTGTTTTTTTGACAATTTTTCTTCACACATGAATTTTTTTTTCAATTTGAAATTGTTAGCATAATGAGAAGTAGAAAGTCTAAAAAATCTACAAATCAAGTGAATTCCATTCTAAAACAAATCCTCAAAGCCTTCAAATACCACATAATCTTCAAATATACCTAAAAAGCAAATTTGACTCCAAAAACTATATAATCTTGAAAACCAAATTAGAAATAAATTAGAAATAAAACTTTTTTTTATGGTATTTGAGGCCAAATTTGTCAAACATGAATCATTAGCAAAACTCAATTATCAACAAAAGATAAAGACCTACATTCAAAAACATTGTATAAATATCACTTCATAAACTATATCACCAAGTAGCATCATTATTATATAAAATTGTTAGAGAAATGAGAACTTGATGTCCAATACTTAAAATATTTATTTAAAATATACTAACTAGAACTTGACATTCAATATACAACAAGAAAAGTGCAATTATTATAAATAACATTAATGAGGGAAAATTATTTTTGCCATATGAAAATCCTCATAAACAAATATTGTACAACCCAATGCAAATTCATAGCTACCTTATTTCTAGACCTATAGTAATTGTACAATTATATTTTGTGTCGACCCTTGTTCTTCTTTTTTGTTGGAACAAGTGAGGGATCCTCCATTGCTTTTAAAAGAATAAGAAGTGTATAAATACATTAATTTTAAAAGCACAGAGAAAAAAATTAATGAAGGCCACATGAGCCTAAATTATGTTTATGTCAGGTTCATGCCTCCTCTAGATGACTTTATTATATGTAGTCAATGTACACAATGTTATCAAAATACACATGTAATATAGTCAAGGTTGCTTGCAAAAGCTATGACCAAGAATTGTTCATTGTCCTAGTTGTTCAAGGTACTACTAAAGTCAAACATTTATTTTTCACATATATTCAAGGAAGGTAGCTATTTCTAAGTGGTGGGAAAAAAATAATTTGAAAGGTATCCTTAAAGCATTATGATCAAATTCCAACCTATAAACCCTCGAAGGATTGATAAAACCCTTTCAATGTATAAATTTATTTATAATTTTTTATTGATTATTATTATTATTACTACTACAAAAAATCTAATGTAGAAAGAAAGACCAAAGAGTATTTTTTTCCTACAACTTTTAGTTGTACTAGTGTTCATTACATTAATCAATACCTTGAGTAAAGGAATAAAATAGAGCATATCAAATACTAATCAATCTTCAAGATCTTGAGTTAAAGTCAAAGCATGACACTAGTCACTCAACTACTTTGCACCATTTATAAATGCTATTGATTTTAAATGCTAACTTTCTTCATAGCAATGATACATGGTTTTGGTTTTTTTGGTAGCAAGAAATCCCTCTTTACTTTTGTAGCTAGCAAAAAACCTATATCCAAAATTACTAAATTTTGACTAAAACTTTGTTGTATTATCATCAAGATTTTCATCCATTCACTACTTTTAATCTAGTTTCAACTTGATAGCCTATGTAACAATATTATAAATTTTGTAGAAATAAATTTGTTGCATAAGGTAGAACAACCCATCATGGAAAAAATTAAGAATTTGCCCTCATGCCATTGCTAAAAAATTTCAATTTCTCTCCCCCCCAAACCAACAAAACCAACAAAAAAATGTATTTGTAATGCCCATTTTACTCACATAAAGCAATCACAATATTTTTTTAATAGACACAACATGAAGACCTAAAAAACCTATTTCTTGCAATGAATTTACATTCAAAAGGTGAAAGTTTACCCCTTTAAATGAAATAAACTTTCATTTCATTTGTTTAAAAAAAAATAGAAAATAGAAAATAGAAGTTCCTATTGTAGTCACTAATGACTCCAAAACTGTCACATAATAAAATTTCTAATAAGCCACACTCTCTACTTATTGTTTGGAAGTACTAGTCCTAGCCCCACACAAACGTCATAAATGCAAATGACTACCTCTCTTCCTGCAATAATGTCTCAAATGTAATGTGTCACAATGGTTGCAGACCTACTGCTTATTAGAAGTTTTACTATGGTAGGTTTATGAGTCATTCGCTAGGTGTCTGAAGTGGATCTTTTGTCCATAAATGGATTGTTCTACTGCAAGGTAGAACTACCCAATATTGCCACCTAGAAGATCCTCCCATTTGGATTAGTGGCCCACCAATTACCACAATCTTAGCAACCCTTTTTCACAATGTCAATGCACTTGGGGGCACTTTAACAAGAGTCTATTCACACTTTAACATTTTCACTTTCAAAAATCATAGAAAATTCACTTCTTGTTAGAATATCTTCATTTTTTCTTGCAAATGACTTGTCTCAAACTTTTGGCAATCTCTAAAAAATATGGGAGTTGACAAATAGCTTTTCTAAAATGCGTAGATGGCAAATTTGTATGGTAATGGGCTCTTCTACCTTAGAGCATCTCCACTCATATATAGGAGAGCCTCAATCCTGAGCGTGGCCTCAAAAGCATCATTTACCACAAACCTTGGAGTCCCTCAAAATAGCCCGGCCCCATCCAAACAAGCAATCAAACCGGAATCCTAACAAGCCCACTCATCTCTTCTTTGAGCTTGGATTTTCCTTGTCTTACATTGTTTTTGTTTCCCTTTTTGAAAAGTCTAACAACTATAGCAACTCCCACCAATGAGAATGCAAAGCTAGTGGAGCAAAAGGGTGGGGAACTATTTGTTGGTGGAGCCCAAAAGGTGAATTTGAGCTCCCCGAAAGCCATTCAGCAAGGCAATCTTCCAGTGAATGAGTCCCAATGCCCTCAAAGTGCTCTAAAATCACACAAGCTCTAAAATTGCCCACATCCTCAAATATAACTTATGCGTATATGTTGCTCATTCATAGCCTTTAGCAATGTACAAACAATATACATTTGAGGAAGTGGGCGATTTTAGAGCCCTATGCCATTCCAACTTCAAAATTTCATAACTAATTCCACAAAGCTCCAAAAAACATGAAACGACTCGGGTTCAATGCCAATTCCTCTTCTCTTTCAACGAAAAATTTACCAGAAATTAATGCTCCCAAAATTTGGTTTCAGCTCTTGTGTGGGCGATTTCTAGACCTGCTAAGTCACCGTAGTACCCCACCCTCAACTTCTACATTGCTCCTGTTGCAGCCAGGCCCTCTGACCAATGTTCGGAAAAAACCGACAGCTAGTTCAAAGTTACCCTGAGAAATTGGGGAAAAAATCTGTTGCAATTTGAAAACATCAGCAAAAAAAACCAGTGCAAAAATCTATAAAATTTCTATTTTGAGTAAAAAATGGAGGAAAGAACCGATCTCAGTTCTTCGAAAACCAGTTCAATATGAGGATTGAAGGAAATTAACCGGTAAAACTCAAAAAGTATCCTGAACCATGCCTCTGACTGAACTGGATCAGGAAGCAGATGCTCTACCAACATTGAATGACACAGTTATTGCACT